>CM028343.1:2868234-3478746 GCA_016618105.1 Dendrobium huoshanense | reverse complement strand
CAGCATATGTCCAGGCAAAGCAGTCCCTGAATTCACATAGGAGTTCTTTTATTTCTTCTATCTGTTCTTCGGGTAGGAGAGAACTAATGAAAGTTGGGCGAGGATCCTCCTCAGTTCCCAAGTTGACTTCTCTTAGTTCATCCATAGTGGCTGCCTGTCCACCATCTTCAAGCTCTTCTGGTGCAGGCTCGGCTTCTACGGGCTGTTCATCATAATCATCAGCTTCGTATGTCTTTTCAGCATCACCATCGTCGGGTTCAATCTCCATGCATGTGATTGCCTGACAAGTCTCTTTCCGGAGGAATTTTCTTTTGATGAATCCAATACCTTTATATGCGTCTGTATCCTTCTGCCGTAACGGACGCGGACTCCTCCCATACCAGAGGCCCAAACTTGTACGAAGCTGTCTCTTGGTAGTAGGAATATTGACTTGCTTTCGTAGCATTCTTTGAATATTTTTGGTATTGAACCTAGGTAGCCTCGTAGGAAATAACTCTTCAGAATCGAGGATCATGCAATCCCAGTCATGATTCTCCTCTTCACGAACTCCCGTAGAATATAACACATTCTTTGGAATAGTTCCATTTTTACGGGGAGGCAGATAGAGGGTGGCGAGTTCTTCAACTTTATGCACCTCGAGCGGAATAATTTCTTTGAAATGTTGTAAGGGAACACGCGTGACTACGAGCACACTATCTGAAATTGATAGACTGTCTATTCTTCTAGAGAACACATTCTGCACCGTGTTCATATAAATAGAATCGTAGTCATAATCATCATTTGAAAATTCGACCTGCCTACTCCATTCATCTATGGACTGGCATACTTTTCGAGATTTAACAGAAGTAACATCATCTTCATCTGTGTCACTTCCCAGATGAGGTACAAATTTCTTCTCTTTAGGAATGGTCGGTGCCTTGAGAAGAGTCGCCAGAAATCTGGGGGCGACTCCGATTGTTGGATTTTAGCTCTATCGGGACCTTTCAGTGATGGATCTTTGGATACAGGGACCAAATGTCACATCCTGATGTTCACCGTACAGAGCTCAATATTATCATTATATATTTTTTTTTTGCTACTACTATAACACTGAGACAACTAGCCAAAGATGGAAAGAGAAACCAATCTCCAGCGGAGTCGCCAGAAATCTGGGGGCGACTCCGATTGTTGGCTTTTAGCTCTATCGGGACCTTTCAGTGATGGATCTTTGGATACAGGGATCAAATGTCACATCCTGATGTTCACCGTACAGAGCTCAATATTATCATTATATATATATATTTTGCTACTACTATAACACTGAGACAACTAGCCAAAGATGGAAAGAGAAACCAATCCCCAGCGGAGTCGCCAGAAATCTGGGGGCGACTCTGATTGTTGGCTTTTAGCTCTATCGGGACCTTTCAGTGATGGATCTTTGGATACAGGGACCAAATGTCACATCCTGATGTTCACCGTACATAGCTCAACATTATCATTATATATATTTTTTTTGCTACTACTATAACACTGAGACAACTAGCCAAAGATGGAAAGAGAAACCAATCCCCAGCGGAGTCGCCAGAAATCTGGGGGCGACTCCGATTGTTGGCTTTTAGCTCTATCGGGACCTTTCAGTGATGGATCTTTGGATACAGGGATCAAATGTCACATCCTGATGTTCACCGTACAGAGCTCAATATTATCATTATATATATATATTTTGCTACTACTATAACACTGAGACAACTAGCCAAAGATGGAAAGAGAAACCAATCCCCAGTGGAGTCGCCAGAAATCTGGGGGCGACTCCGATTGTTGGCTTTTAGCTCTATCGGGACCTTTCAGTGATGGATCTTTGGATACAGGGATCAAATGTCACATCCTGATGTTCACCGTACAGAGCTCAATATTATCATTATATATATATATTTTGCTACTACTATAACACTGAGACAACTAGCCAAAGATGGAAAGAGAAACCAATCCCCAGCGGAGTCGCCAGAAATCTGTGGGCTCCAAAAAATTCGGCCCCGGCCTCCGCTCGCTTTTCTTATTCGGCGAGGGAGTTTTAACGAACTAAGTTCCGGGGTAAATTTTGGAAGGCAGATGGGTTTGTAGATAAGACACTACCCAGAGATTTCGCCCTCATTTTGTGAGGACTTTATGATCTGAGTTCTGGTTTCCTATAGGCGCAAGCCCCTATAGTTAATTACCCCTCCCGATCACGAGAGAGAACTTTCGATTAAGGCTAGTCGTCGATCAGATACGTTGTATCCATAGATACGTAGTATCAGGCATATAGTAGCAGCATGGATATGGATTGGAATTTTGAGTTTAGATTTAGGTATTTGGAAAGTTTGGAAATAATTGGGAATTTGGAGATTTTGATATTCAAAATAGAAATTGCACCATCTAGCACTTAAAGCGGATGGTGGGGGAATGGATGATGGACCCGATCAAGATCCCATGGTTCCGTCGTCCCGGGCCATCGTGGTCCCTGGTCTACTTAGTCAGAGGAGGTAGTCGACCCAACCTGACAGAAGGATCCTTGTCGGCAGCCATGGGTTGCTTCGTCCAAGGGGACCTTGTAGACCGGGGTTGGATGTTTGTCTAAGGGGACAAATTTAAATCCACCTTAGCTTACAGAGGGCTTTGTGCCCTATCAATCATATCCTATTGATTCATATCTCAAGGATTTGATGCCAATAAGGAGCGTATTGGCTCTGGCCATAACCGGTATTTCGTGGTGCCATTTGGCGGCAAAACCACTCGGTTCAGAGGGCCCCGGGTCGTCGTAACCGTTTATCCTGCGGTGCCATTTGGCGGCTAACCGCCGGTTAGAGGACACGTACCACGTCCTTACAGGCAGGAGATTGTTTTGAGAATGGATCCTAGTGATATTTTTGACTAGGCATTTCGCTCTTTGTGAGCTGAAGTAATATTTCATATTTGTCCGCCTCGACAAACTGTTGCGGAGGGCGGATGGATTTTGCTTTAAGTGCATTGATGGATTGAATTTCATATTTTAAATATTTTTGGAATTTTGAATTTTTGGGGAGTTTTGGATTTTTCGTAGGTATTTGGGTGGAGCTTTGGAATATGAATATTTGGGAGACGATGAAAGTATTTGGGAACCCCTCCGGTTGAGATCTGCATTCAACACGGCCATCATCGGGGTGTTTGGGGTCATTCCTCTTTATGGATTGAACCCTGTCAACTCTGTCGGGCTGTCGACAGAGGATCGGGTTTCATAGGTTTTGAGCCTTCATCAGTGAATTCTTTTTGTTATAGGCCTTAAAGGCCTAATATGAATGTATTAAGACAAATATACCGGTCGTAGCAACCGTATATTTGTTTAAGAGTTCGAACATTGTCGACTCCTATTGACCCATATAGGAGGATCGGGTTCAAACTAGAATTCACTTGTCAACCCGCGCAGCATCCCTAGACGTCACGTGTGTACCAATAACACGCTCGCCGGGGCCCATGCGGGTTTTATAATTATTTTTACCCCTTTTAGTGTACCTATGTGTATACAATTTATAGTGCACGTGCAGGGGTACTTTGAAATAATTGTAGACGCCTTCTGTCTGCTTGTACGGAGGTTGCAGCTTCTGAATTAAGTGGTTCGCTGCTTCGTACAGGTAGACTGTCGTGCACTATTTGTTGATTTTTGCAGGTAGATCGTAGTGCACTAACAAATCTCCTGCTTTGGGTTGTAGAAGCTCGTAGGAACTTGTAGTCTTTATGCATTATGCTGTAATTTTGGTCTTTGCAATACGACCATTACTGTTGGAGGTAGATATTCATTCTTAGACTGAAGTTGACTACAGGATACTGCATTTACTGTAGTCTTTATGCATCTATCCATTGATGGATGTTGTACATACATTTGTATTCGTAGAGGATTTGTATGTATTGCAGATCTTATTGTTTCTTGCTTATAGATGTCCAACACATTTATTTGGTGTTGAATGATGGTTGACTACAAGAGCATTACAACTTTTATCAGCTCTTGCTACATAACTTGTAGGCGCTTTCATTTATCACCATTCCTCCTGTGCTTTACTAATGCTCCTTTGCATTCACAGCATTTTCGTAGTTGTTATTTTCCCGATGGACTACATTAAGCATGATTTCCACATTGCTTTTGAGGGTTAGCAAGTCATCACATTCATCACGCATCTCTTGTCGAGGAATCGTTGTATCTATGCGTATGCCCGTCTTTATTATTCATAAATGATTCATCATCTATGAAGTACCACTAGTTTCGTCGCTTGTAGGTAGAATTAGCATATTTATTTTGTATGCTAACATGTTGGATGGATTGCGCTCATCACACATTGTTAATACTTGCACCACTATGCTCACCTCCACTCATTTGTAAGCATGATTTGAGATGGATGTTGTAAATCAAATATCATCATTCAAAAACTCCATGTCAAGTTTGAAATGAATTTGTGCATGAATCTTCACTTGTTTGCATTACATTTGAATGAGTACTTTACCCTTAAATTAAAGTGACAACTCCTTATCATTCCATTGGAGCTTTGATATCATCATTCAAATCAAGCTCAACTTGATTTTGAATAAAATGAGACTCAAAATGCAAAGTTTGAGTAAAAAAATGCTCAATCAAGTTCATTGTCCAACTCATTCAAGCTCAAATAGGTTTTCTCTTGTTCAAATCCTTATTGCATTTGAACCCATTTCATGTTCAAATTCATCATAAGCTTAATGTCATTTGATTAGAGTTCATTTGAGTTCAAGATGAGTCCTTGCATGTTCAAATTCAAGTTTTCTGTGGTCCAAGAATGATTCAAGTCCCCTGTTGTTCAATATGAGTTCTTTATCAGCTTCGGTCCACATTCAAGTTCACTTTCATATGGCAAGTCTAAGGCCCTACTTGGTTCAAACCAAGTTCATAAGTTTCAAGTGAGCTTGTTCAATTCAAGTTCATATTCATTGAGTTATGCTTAAGTTATGATTCATTTGGGTTTGAGTTCAATTAAATAGATTGAATCAAGTTTATAAGTCCGAATCCACCGTTCAATCAAGTCCAGGTACGAGTCTCATTTTGTCCATTTGATGTGCGAATAAAGTCCAAGTATAGTCCGTCTTCACCCGAAATTTCGGCAGCCTCCCGGCGTCTCCCCCGTTTAGGGGAAAACTACGGAAAACTGGGCCTTTCCCACCACGCTAAGAAAAGCGTGTATGGTAGGTGACCTCTTTCGAGGACACCGCGGCCGTGTATTTTTTGATCCCCCACCACGCTAAGAAAAGCGTGTATGGGTATTTTTTTGTTTGTAGAAAAGTATTTTTTTATCTTCTTTTTTTTTTTTTGAAAATATTTTGTAAGCACAATTATTTCCCCGCAAGCGGGTACTTATGGGTATCCCCGCTTCGTCGCGCGCATCGCACCGGGATCCCTTCCCACCACGCTAAGAAAAGCGTGTATAGCGGGGAAACCAAGGCGATACGAACTTCGAAGAAGGAATTATGTGATTACCCGCTTCGTCGCAAGCGTCGGGACGCACGTCCTCCCACCACGCTAAGAAAAGCGTGTATAGGTGGTCGTTTTGTCTCGTCGCTTGCATCGAAACGAGCTCTCGGAGTTTTAAGGTTTAGAAGTTATACCTGCGCGGGGTCGTCGGCGTTGGCTCAAAGATCGAGGGAGAGAAGCATTATCTCTTATTTATTATTATTATCATTATCTATTTAATTAATTAACTATAATTAATTAAATTAATCATAATGAATTATAATTTAAAATAATTAATTATAATTACAATAATTATTATATTTAGTCATAATTAATAATAATTAATTTAAATTAAAATAATTAATTATAATTAATTTTAATCATATTACAGTTAATTAATAAAATAATTAACTATAATTATTAATAAATTAATTATAACTTATTTTAATTAAAACTAATTATTAAAAATAATAATTAAATATAATTAAAGTATTTAATTATAATAATTATATTTAATTATAATTAACTATTATTAATAATAATTAATTATAACTAAATAATAATAGTAATATATAATAATAAAAAAAAATCTCTCCCTCACCCCTCTCTGACATAGGGAATTTGGCCGAATGAGCTCGCGTGAGGGAGAGAGTTACCTTCACAGTGAGCTCTTGTCGGGCTTCCTCTCAAAATGTCGTAACTTCTGATCTAGGAAGGTGGGACGGCGTCGGAGGGCTAAGGGGAAGTCGGAGCTAGGGCAAGGTATGCGAACTCCTCTCTCTCTCTCTCTCTCTCTCTCTCTCTCTCTCTGCTTGTCTGCTGGTCGGCCGAGAGGTCGGAGATGGAAGAGGTAATGGGGTCGGACAAAGGAGGTTGTGGGCTGAGCAGAGTTCCGACTCTCTCTGTGTGGAGTCGGAAGAGGAAGGGTCGGCGGCTTCTCGAGTTGGATCGGACAGAGAAGGTGACGGGAGCAGGGCTTTCGCGTGGAGGAAGAGCTTCGGGACAGAGAGTGGAATGGGGTCGGGAGAGAGCAGTGGGGAGATCGGAGCTTCTGTCGTGTGGAAGGAGCGAGATGCTTACGGGAAGGAGAGTCGTGTGTTGAGCAGGGACTTCGGCTTCGTTTTATAGAGGCGAGTCGGGATACGATCGAGGCTGAAATGCGGGATTTGAGCAGAAATTACGGAGAAGAGCGGCGTCGGCGCAGAACAGCGTATCGTTGCGGGATTTCTGGATTCGTCGAGTCCGAGGTTTGCTGGATTTACGGGACTTTGACAGAGCCAACAGTGATACGAGGTTTCCGGGATTTCTGGCGAGATTTGCGTGAGCTATTCGACAGAATTTGTGGATCCGTCGTGTGTAAGGTATGACTCTTTTTTTTTTTTTTCTTTTGGTTTTTACATGAAGGTTAACAACCCGCATGGGCCCTGAAGAGCGTGTTATTGGTACACACGTGACGCCTAGGGATGCTGTGCAGGTCAATAAGTGAATTCAAGTTCGAACCCGATCCCCCTATACAGATCAATAGGAGTCGACAGGGTTCGAACCTTCAAACAAATATATGGTTGTGGGGACCGATGTATTTGTTTCAATACATTCATATTAGGCCTTCAAGACCTAAAATCAAAAGAATTCACTAAACAAATGCATAAAGCCTACGAAACCCGATCCTCCTAGGCAGATAAATAGGAGTAGCCAGGGTTCGAAACTCTCGGATAAATATACGGTCATGAATGTGATTGGGATATTTATTATATACATTCATATTAGGCATTCAACAAAGAAAATTCATGAATAAAGGCACAAAGCTTACAAGAAACCCGATCCTCGATCAACCGCTTGGTCGAGTTGACAAGGTTCAACCAAATAAAGGGAAATGACCCCAAACACCCCGATGATGGCCGTGTTGATTGTTTATCTCAACCGGAGGGGTTCACAAACATTCTCAATGAATCCCAAATATCCAAATGTCTTCCAAAATCCACAAAAATAACAAAATCCAAAAAAAAATCTTAAAATCCAAAAAAAAAAAAAAAAATTAAAATTGAAATAAATCCATCAAACTACTTAAAGCAAAATCCATCCACCCTCCGCAACAGTTTGCCGAGGTGGACAAATCTGAAAATTACTTCAGCTCACAAAGAGATAATGCCTGGTCGTGAATATCACTAGGATCCATTCTCAAACAATCTCCTGCTAGTAAGGACGTGGTACGTGTCCTCTAACTGGCAGTATTGCCCCCAAATGGCACCGCAGGATAAACAGTTATGACCCGGGGCCCTCTGAACCGAGTGGTTTTGCCGCCAAATGGCACCACAAATACCGGTTATGGCCAGCGCCGTTACGTTCCTTATTGGCATCAAATCATTGAGATATGAATCAATAGGATATGATAAATAGGGCACAAAGCTCTATGTTAACTAAGGTGAATTTAAATTTGTCCTCTTAGGCAAATATCCAACTCAGGTCTATAAGGTCCTCTTGGACGAAGCATCCCATGGCTGCCGACAAGGATCCTTCTGTCAGGTTGGGTCGACTACCTCCTCTGACTAAGTAGACCAGGGACCACGATGGCCCGAGACGACGGAACCATGGGATCTTGATTGGGTCTATCATCCATTCCCCCACCATCTGCTTTAAGTGCAAGATGGTTGAATTTCTATTTTAAATATCATACCTTTCCAAATGCCCAAATTCAAACCCAATTCTCAAATCCAAACCTATGCTGCTACTATATGCCAGATAACGCGTATCTCTACGCATCTGATTGACGACTAGCCTTAATCGAAAGTTCTCTCTCGTGATCGGGAGGGGTAATTAACTATAGGGGCTTGCGCCTATAGGAAACCAGAACTCAGATCATAAAGTCCTCACCAAATGAGGGCGAAATCTCTGGGTAGTGTCTTATCTACAAACCCATCTGCCTTCCAAAATTTATCCCGGAACTTAGTTCGTTAAAACTCCCTCGCCGAATAAAAAGGAAACGCGGCGGGGAGGCCGGGGCCAAATTTTTGGAGCCCACAGTAATCATTAATCTAACTGCTCTAATAGACAGTGGGGCAGATATGAATTGTATTCAAGAAGGTATTGTTCCTTCACTTTTCTTTCGAAAAATCACCCAAAAGCTAACATCAGATAGTGGTAATAATATGGAAATTAAATATAAACTTACTAAAGTAATAGTATGCCAACAAACTTACTGTTTAGATACCCCATTTTTAATAGTTAAAAATTTATCTCAGCATGTTATTTTAGGAACACCGTTCCTATATAAAATCATGCCAATATCCACTGGCCAGTCAGGGATAACTTCTTATCATTTTGATTATCCCATAAAATTTGAGTTTATCTTAGATCCAAAAGAGATAATCTTAAATTAAATGAACAAATTAAATCAAAAGCAATTACTTATTAATTTTCTTCGTCAAGAAATTCATAACAGAGAAGTCGAAGCAAGATTTCAACTTTCCAAAGATAAAGAAGGAAATATATGATTTCCATATTGAAATCAAATTACAAATTTGTGGTGACAATCCAATCAGCTTTTGAAATAGTAGAATACATTGCGTAAAGTTACCATATAAAGTAGAATTTGATGAAAATCAAATAGCTACAAAAGCTAGATCATCTCAAATGAAAAAAGATTATTTAAATCTTTCAACAAGAAATATATGATTTATTAAAAATGGGACTAATTCGTAAATCCAGCTCTCCTTGGAGCTGGACAACATTTTATGTAATAAATGCTGCCGAAAAGGAAAGGGGAAAACCTATATTAGTTATAAATTATGAACCGCTTAATAAAGTCTTACGATGGATAAGATATCCAATTCCTAATAAAAGAGATCTACTAAACCGATTAACCCCAAATAATCTTTTTTCAAAGTTCGATCTTAAATCTAGTTATTGGCAAATCCAAATAGCTGAAGAAGATCAATATAAAACAGCTTTTATAGTTCCTTTTAGATAGTATGAATGGAAAGTTATGCCATTTGACCTAAAAAATGCACCATCTGAATTCCAAAAAATAATGAATAAAAATTTTAATCCGATCTACCATCCAGAGGGGGTTACCCTCTCATGTCTTTGATACTAATTGCGATGTAAATGAAATAGAAGAGAAATATTAAAAACAGAAAGAAATAAAATACTTACATAATAAGTCTTTAAACTAAATTTTATTTAAACTTCAATTTGAGATCTTATAAAGTCTGCCTTCATAACAAGGAGAAAGCCCCCCTTTTATAGACTCACAAACATTCATACCTCAAATTATATTAATAAGTCTAAGTAGTGGAAATGATAATAATTAAAGTAAAAGATAATTATTAAAGTAGATGGGGCGGTAGAAAAGACTAAAATATTAATAATTGTGGTCGGTGGAGAGCTTTTTCACCTAGATGCTATACTGGTATAATTATTGTGGGACCATATTCCCATCTTTGTCGTCGTCTTTAGATTGTAAAGTCATCATCGTCTGATATAGGTGCCTTTCCAGGTCGATGGCTGAGGCCAGCGTCATGTGACTGAGTGCTCATGTGACTTAATCGATCTCATCATTCATTACCTTCTTATGATTTTTGAGATACTTTATCAGTTTCTTAAAAAATCTCTGCCAGTTGTTGTTCATATGCATTCTGAAGACGAAACTTAATATACTCAGTTGACTCATGAGGAAACTTTTGAAGGAGAGTCTTATGAACTGATTTTAATGAAAATTTTTCTTTCATGGATAGACTGCTAACTCGAAGTTGGTTATTTTGAATAACATTTTCTACTTGCTTGACTTTATCAGCTATAATGATTGCTGACCATCATTTAATGGAGAAATTATGAACTAAACATTTAATGTTGATGACATCCCGATTAATTTCAATATTCTATATCAAGATCCATGATAATTGCCCTTGAGCGAAGAAATAGAATTCACTCATTCCTTCGACAATATCTTCAGAAGTAATTTTCTGAATGTGGGGGAGGTTTTCACTCATTGAGTATATTGTTGTTGCATTTCTGGTGGGTGAAGAGTGATGGTTGCTCCATTTTGTTCCCACCATTTATAAAATCAGTTAGGAACTTGCTTTTTTAAAAGTTCAGAATTTAAGATAAACATCAAGGATTGACTTTTATTTTGATTCAAAATATAAAAGGCTTTGTGCATTGCCTGCACATAAGTCCAATAGTTAAATAAATATTTTTTAGGAGGATCTCCCTTGACTTTTGCGTATTCCATAGATTGTGTCTGGAAAGGGGTTAATCCTCAATCTTTAGGATGAATAATTTGTAGAATATTTACTCTGCTGTAGGCAGTTTGCTTATGTTCATCATAGTGATGTCGATTTGAGCTGCATTTGAGATGAATGAAGATTGCTTCGTAGATTTCACGGTCATAGTAGTATAGTATATTATAGTAGTAGTATAGTATAGTATAATAGTATAATAATATAGTAGTATTAGTATAGTATAGTAGTAATAGTATAGAATAGTAGTATAATATAGTAGTAGTAGTACTATAGAAGTAGTATTGTATAGTAGTTGTAGTATAGTATTGTAGTAGTATAGTATAATATAATATTTTATAGCAATATAATAGTATGGTAAGTATAATATTGTATAGCGTTATAGTTGTATAATATAATATATTATAGTATAGTAATATAGAAGTGTAGTAGTATATTATAGTATAGTATACTATACTCTTTAGTATGTTATAGTTGTAGTATAGTATAGTATAATATATAATTGTATATTATAGTACTCGCTGCCTGTCGCCCCTAGTATAGTACTATATAGTAGTATAATATACTATACTCTCTAGTTTATAGTAGTATATTTGTATAGTAGTGTAGTAGTACTGTTATATTCTATATAGTACTATATAGAATTTAGTATACTATACTATAGTAGTGTATAGTATAGCAGTATGCTATAGTACTATAGTAGTGTATAGTATAGTATATTATACTATAACTATACTATACTATTACTATATTTTATTATACTACACACTATACCATACTACTACAATACTATTACTATACTATACTATACTACAACTATACTATAACTATTCTATGCTATTACTATATTACACTATACTATAATCATACTATATTACAACTATACTAAAATACAACTATAATAGATAGTTATTTAGGAGGTTCGTCTGAACCATAATGATAAGATTTTAATGGTATCATTTTTGAAGAGGTGGATTAGCCTCTTCCAGGATCACTAGAGGTAGAACCTCCACGTGGCCATGTTCTACCATGATTAGGAGGCATTTTGCCTCTTCCTTTCGGGGTGATCCACTCCAATTCCTCCAGGGCTTTCCTGCAAATTTTCTCAAGAGTTAGAAAATTAGGCAAATTGTTAGATAGTCCTTTAATATATTCAATATGAAATAAAAAATAGATTATTACGCTTACTATGTAGCAAAGATTTGCTTAGCAGCTAGATTTTTTACGTCTTTTTCTAAAATGTATTTGGTAGCACTACAATCTATTCATAATAGAAATGTAGTATTAAATAAACCATCTTGGAATTTCATGATAGACTTAACAATATGAAGCATTTCTTTTTTAATAGTTGGAGACATAGACTGTGTGGGATTCCATTTACCTAACGTAAATCGGACTATTTCTTCCTTTTTAGTGGAGGGTTTGCTTTGCTTAAGAATGCCTCTATAGCCTAAATTAGAAGCAGCTATTTCTACTATTTAAAAATACATAGGATTAACAAGATGTATGCAAGGAAGGTTTTTAACATGAGCTTTAATAGTTTGAACAGCTTTTGTATGAATTTTTGTCTAAGGAGGAGGGGTTTTTCTCAAATTTTTATATAATAGGGTGGCATCTATAGCAACATTCTTATAAAAATCCGAAATCTAATTTAAAGCTCCAAGAAATCTTTGCAGTAGATTTTTATCAAGAATTTCATCTGAAAATTTATCATCAAATTCGATACTTCTATTAATCAAAATTATAGAAGCATTTTGAATTTGGTGACCAAGAAAATGAAATTTTTGTTGAAAATTTTTTATTTTTGGTTCAGAAATAACTAAACCAATTTTTCGAGCTAGCCATTTAAAAATTCGAAGATGCTTAAAATGCTATTCAATTAATTTTGAAATGATTAAAACCTCATCAATATAGATTAAAATATATGCAGAATAAGGATTAAAAATTTCATTCATAATTTAAGGATCATTTTTAAGACCAAATGGTATAACATTCCATTCAAAATGACCAAAAGGAACAGTGTATGCTATTTTATAGCTATCCTGCTCACTAATGTGGATTTGCCAATATCCAGATTTTAAGTTAAATTTAGAGAAGATTGCAGCATCATAAAGATGATTTAAAGATCTATTTTATTTAGAATAAGACATCTAATCCATTTCAAGAGATTATTGAAGGGTTTATAGTTAAAAACCAAACGAGGTTTTTATCATTCTTTTTCAGTAGCATAATGCTTGTGTTAAACACAATACTTTATATTTTACATGGGTGAATTTGAGGTACAACACTTTATGATTTGTTTCTGCCACCCAATACATTACTTCATATTTTACATAAGATATTCTCTCCCCATCATATTTATTCTCTCCTCTCTTCTCTTCTGCTCTTCTCTAGACAGGTTTATACTACCCAAAAGTTTAGTATTTGTATGGTGCTTTCCCTATATAAAGGGCCTGAGGGTTTTTTTTTCCTCATATAAGCTTTGAGAAGTGCTAAATCACTAGATACGGCCATCTCAATTATAATTTGTTTCTCAAGATGTCATTACTCTATGTTATGACATAAGAGTCTGTGATTGGGCTTCTCCATCCTCTATAGGAGATTATTGATTGAAAAGCTGATGATAGAGGTGCTTTGTGCTTGAAGATTCTCATTCAAAAACTTTTCAAGAAAATATTCTTCATACTGGATTAGGATTTTGGAGGATTTCAATGTGTTTCCCACAGATCTTCAGACATCAAAAACACATAATATATGGCTGATGTCTTGCTGGGAGCTGGGGTAAGGGAACCATCATCTATTATAGTTTCTTCAATGATGTATCTATTAGATTATTTCGAATCCTTGTGTCTAATTTTAATCCTAATTAGGGTTCCTCTGAGAGACCTGCACTTTATGTAATAACTCGAATATGTGAAATAAATTTATTTGAAGAACATTAAAATTTTGAAATAGAGCGCTTTGACACTAATCTGATGAACGTTGCTGCACTAGGCCATAAACAGTTACAACTTATGTGTAAATATGATCTAAATTTATTATAATCTGGATGCATCCTTAGAATTTAGTCACACTTAAGTTCAACTGTTCTATTGGATGAGTGTCCTTTGAGGTTAACAATGCTTAAATAAATGTGAATGACAAAAGGATATTCATTGAAACAAACCATAAATTATTGAGGTAGAACAAATATAAATTTGATGAAAATGGTTCTAATCAATACTAACTATTACATCATAAGAAAATAAGGTACTACTATAACCTAAATAAGCATAACTTGAACGGTCCTTTATATCCAGCTCTACTGTCCACCATTTTATAAAAACTAGAGACGGCTAGCTTTAGCCAATAAAACAGGCTTAAAACTTGCAAATCCAGTGATTTCTCTTCCAGTCACCATGCTAGTGATCTCATAAGTTCCATCATATGTAAATATGGCCTCCAAATCACAAAATGCCTAATAAGACAACATAAAAAGTAATTAAAATGGAAAATATAGGCATATTGAATGATGTAAACAATAAAGTTTGTTTCTCTTCGCATCATTTCCTTCCAATCGATGAATTATAATAAATATATACCTCAAATATGATAAGGATTAGAGTTATAATCTAAGGCTTCTTTTGAGATAGCTTTAAAATTTTTTGAAAGCAGCAAAAAAATTGTTCAAAATCTGCCCCAAATGAAAGCTAAGTCTTCTCCTATATTAATGTCTATAGCAAGAATAAGCTGTTATAATTATTGCGAAGGTTAATAGTAGATGTAGAATTGTAGCAATAGTTTACCAAGAGTTAAGGCACCTATGATTTTAGGAAAGTTTTTGGGTTAAAAAAAGGCCAACTTACTGGCATATTTGGCTCAACTTCGATATCGCTTTGTTTCACATTCTCTGATAAGTTGTATCAAAGTTAATATTTTGAAAAAAAAAATAAAATGGGGAATTTTTGGCTCACACGTGTCTTTGCCCTTCTGATGTGGACATCGACCAGAGGTTCAGACCTGTGTATCGCCGTAGACAGCGCAGATCGACGGCCGAGATTCAGAGTTTATATTTCTAGCTATTTATGTATTTCTTTTATGTATTTTCCTATTGTACCCTTGATCTAAGTTGAGTCATGAGTGTAGCCCTGAGGGCAAGAGAGTCATTGTATTTTCTTTTTTTTATGAGGACCTATATATAGGCCATGTCATGTTGTATTTGGGGCTAATGAATTATTGAATGAAAAATTATCTTTGTTTCTACTTTCTTAGCATGAGTGCTTGAGAGGGAAGAGAGCTCAAGAGGAGCAAATCGCAAGACCCACCAATCGTTGGAAGAGTCCTCGATTCGTGGTTAGTTTTCTATCTTCTTGTTTGTGTTCACATCCATCTCCTTCCCCTCCACCCTAAGAAATCCAATTTCAGCCCCTTTGCCGCCGCCCCTTGCAAACCCGCCGCCAACCTCCCCCCCCCCCCCCCCATCCCGGCCAACCACCGGGCCGGCCATCCCCCCCCCCTTTTTTCTTTTGTTCCCCAATGAATTTGAATTTCACAGTCAAATTCTTTCCTAAATTGGAAATTCTATTTATGGAAATATTTTTATGAATTCAAATAAAATAAAAGATTTGGATTTATTTAAATAATTTCCTAGTCATCATTCACTTAAGCAAATTGTTTTCCTCCTCTCCCTAATCCTTCTCTCCCCTTAGCATGCCGCCGGCCTCACCATTGGAGGAGCCACATTGATGCCTCCATTAATGCATTAATGGCACCTAAGATTTGAAACAAATTTCAAAATTTTCCCTCTTGATTTCTTCCAAAACTGAAATCAATTTCAGTTTTTTTTTCTTTGGTTTAAAACCTCCCTCCTCCTCCTTAGAAGCCGCCGGCCATCCCCTATTAATGGGCTCCATTATGGGCTCATTAATCCCCCTTAATAACATTTGAAATTTGAAATTAAGTTCAAATATTTCCCTCCTAATTTACTAAAATCTGAAACTAATTTCAGATTTGAGTAAATCTATTCTAACCTAGAACCCCTCTCTCAAGCACCCGCCCCCTCTCTCCCTCCTTGGCCGAAATCCCTTGTGCTCCTTGGGAATCCCGCCGGCCTCTCCACCTTCATCAGCTCCACTCTTCCAACGCAAGGACTCCCTCTCCCTCACCTTCACTTAAGTCTTCTCACCTTGAAGAATTCTCTACGTCAATCATGTATGGCGGATCCCGAGTTTGAATGGGGTCTTGTATTCAACGCCGACGGGAGCATCAACATTCTACGATCACCTTGTTTTGACGTAGGATTTGAAGACGAGACGACCGTGGAAGAGTACTCGGAGAGAGTCGTCCCGATCCTTGCAAGCATCTACGACCGACAATTCTTGAAGCACACTTGGAGTCTTGAAGGACAAGCGTTTACGCCGTCCTCGTCACCGCCAACCTCTCCGTGGCTAAAGGCCATTGGTGTGGCCGCCGTCTTCGTGGCATCCTTGAGCATACTAAAAGCCTTCTCCCGCTAAACCCGACATTGAGTGTAAGTGAGCAAGGTACTCGTAGTGAAATTTCTTGATATTAACCGGTGGATTCTATGTTATTTTCCGCATTCGATTATTGTGAAACTTTTAAGATCTATCCATAATTGGGCTCAAACAACTAGCTTGTGATTGATTATCATAATATTTTGATAACGGATAATCTCTTGAATCTCAACTTAAGATAATATAATCTTATAGTGGTAAACTTTGTAATTCCCAAATAATTTCATGTGCAATTCTTGAAGTTTCACATCACCTTCCATAGTGGTTGGGTAAGGTTCTAAAATCACTAACGCAATTCGAACAGCTGTGTGAAGTCTTTGCTCATTATATTTACTACTTCTATTTGATTGAGAGCTATGACCAATATAAGAGTTTGCATTTAATAAGAAGGTCATGAAGGCATGCAAGACTATGAATTTAGTCCCACATCGAAAATTTGAAAATTATATTGGTGTAAGAATATGAATTGATTAGCCATCCATTCCTTGTAGAAATAAATTTTTGTGCTGATGAATATAAGCTTCATTAAATTTGTATTGATCAAGCCATCCAACTTCAATTCTCATTTGGTTTACCTCCTAATTTGTTTAAATCTTGTCTTTTTTTTTTCAGGGAGCAAGGAATTAAGAGACGCTTAATTTACTTGATCAAGAGCACTAACCTTTCCCACAAGAAAATCAGCCAAAATACCATTTCCTCCAAGTAATTCTCGACCTATGGAAACTGTTTCCCTTGCATTCTTGGTTGTCCATGCCTGTAGAGACAAAGCTTGCTTATGATCACTATATAGACAAATTAATGTATATAATTGTCATAAAACATATGAAAAACTATATACTTCATAACCTTTGCTAAGCTGGCTTGGCCGATAGTTATTTTTTCTGATTCATATAACTTGCATAAACGCCAACCAAGAAGAAACATTGCTTGTATGTTACCCAACATTCGAACCATTTTTTCTTGCGTTATCTGAAATGATGCAAGTGGAACTCCAAATTGCTTCCTTTCATTTAGATACCTATGCATTTTCTTAAGTATAAATTACCTTATGTAAAGCATATATATGTGTAGTTTATGAAATCCATATCAATATGATAACACTATAAGATCCAGATTTACCTGTGACACAAATCAAATACGCCCATTGATATGCCAATTGCTTGCCATGAAGCCATAAGACGTGCAACAAGAAGCATCTGCATGCATTTAAAACTCATAAGTGGACACAAATTTTGTTTTCTGCCTTACAATTTCTGAAGCATAAGAGCATCTCCAACCGAAAATCTCATTTTTCACTCCAAAATGTAGTGATTCATTTCCAATCGAACTCCATTTTGCACGTTTATGCTAAAGTAACCTTCTTTCGCGCATTTCCTCGGCAAATTCGGTTGAGATAGAAAAATCGCGTGGATGAACAGTGCCACGCCAATATTGGCATTGCATTGTTCACCGGCAAGCAAATAGCGGAAGATTTGGCGTTTGGCTGGAGCGATCGAACGATGCCATACACATGTTTAGCGTTCGGTTGGAGATGCCCTAAGTATGGGTTTGCTTTGTAAATTTAATAAGAAAAAAATAATACCTTGTTTACATCTTGAAAAGAATTGATACCGGGTAAACGATCTTCTTCTGGAACAAACACTCCCTTCAAGAGGGTATCTCCATTTTGCATAATTCTTAATCCAATTTTATTTTGTATCTTGGTGGCCATTAAACCAGGAGCACCCTTCTTCACAATAAACCTGCAACAACAGACTAAATTAATTGATAAAATGCTTGAATTCGATGCTTTTCAATGGTGATATATATGGCTAGACAGCTAAAATTTGACATTTAGATTTCGTTTGGGATGACTTTTTTACTGCTTAAAGCGGCTTTTTTTACAAAAAATAAAATTTTTATATAAGAAAACTGCTTTAAGAAGCAGTAAAAAACCCGTCCCAAACGAAGCCTTAGTTACTACAATGCATGCATTTTTATCCTGATGAAAAAACAAAGAAATTTACCCACCCGTTTATTTTGTTTGTAGTAGTGTTCGTGGCACAAACAATGAATACATCTGCAAAAGTGCAATTTCCTGTCCAACGTTTTTGGCCATTCAATATCCAACCTCCATTCGCCTGTTTAAGTACAATTATCATTAGATTAGCATAATTAATTATTCTAATATTAAAATTATACTAAGCATGCAATACAGTTTAAGCCTCATTTAATCTTCATAAATAAATTTATTTCACCCGAATTTCCAAAACCATTTTGTAATTTATACATTGGCTTCATTATTTAACATGCTGCATCGCATAGATGTGCCTACTGTCACTCTTCAAGACGAAGTATCATGAAAGTTCTACGAAGTATCATGAAAGTTCTGAAGGAATTAGATGTTACTCAACAATCCCCTAAATTATTGTACTAGAAAGTTACTTCAGAAAACAATAAAAAAATTGAGCTATCTTAAGCTTCATTTGGGATGGATTTTTTACTACTTTCAAAATTAGTTTTTTAACATAAAAATTTTAATTTTGATATTAGAAAGCTGCTTTAAAAAGTAGTAAGAAAGTCGTCTTAAAAGAAGGCTTAATTTGAGGTGATTTTCTTACGGGTTCTTAAAGCAGTTTTTTAGTACAGAAATTAGATTTTTTTTTTTATTAAAAGCTGCTTTATGAAGCAATAAGAAAGTCATCCCAAATGAATCCGAAGTCTTATTTGGACGTTAATTCTGACCATAGACGTGTTAACAACCACCTAAATGAGAAAATAATGACTGACAATTTCTTCTTTGCTGCGAAACTGGGCTTATATTTTTGTGTACAGTTTTGATTTATTTTTATTTATTTTTAATGTTTTCTTGTTTTGTTCCCTTTGAGACTAATGACTCCTACATTTACATTTTTCTATCAAGTAATAACAAACATAATCTTTTTGTTTGAAAACTTAAAAACATTAATGAATGGACCTTCGTTGCAGTGGTTGTCAAAGTGCTCGCATCGCTTCCATGATCGGGCTCAGTTAAAGCCTGAAATATGTAAATTCCTCTTTAAACATCAATAGAGTAAACAAAATATTGAATAAGATTATATGTATTTCACAACTTACCCAACAGGCAAAAGTATTCAATTGGGCCAGTGATGGAAGGTACTTCTCTTTCTGCTTCTCCGTTCCATAAAATGCTATATACAAGTGCAGAAAAATTAAGAAAGTTGGTTCTTTATTTTGTTGATGATTTATTCTACAATCAGAATTGAAAGATATTGTACCAATTGAAAGCATAGCTAGTGAAGAATGAACTAGAATTACAGAGGAGCAGCTGGCATCCACTCTTGCAATTTCTGCCATGGCGATAGCACTAGCAGTGATTGAAATTCCAGGACAACCATAACCCTGCAATATCCCATTTTCTTTCTATAATTATCATAGTTCTTATAAGTTTTATAAGAAGGAAGAACTAATTATAGTTGATGCAGGCACCTTTATTGTTCCTCCTACACAACATACTTCAGCAAGCTTTGGCATGACATGGAAGGGGAACTCAGCTTTCTCACAGTACTGAAACGCATGATGAAGAAGATAATCGTCTTTCATCAAAATAAATGTGCAGAAGAAATAAATTTCATGCTTTTCAAGTAAAAAATACCTCTGCCATTATTGGAGCAATCATTTTTTCCATCACTTCTCTAACTTTCTTTCTCAAAAGCTTCTCCTCTGAGCTTAGCAAATCATCAAACTCATAATAATCTGATGCTGCAATTGAGATTAAAAAAAAAGACAAAAACATCATTGAAAAAACGTAAGACCATAAAAATTATCAATGCAATAAGTTTGTCAAGTTTATAAGGCTTCGTTTCGGACGGTTTTATTATTGCATCTTAAAGCAGTTTTTAGTATAAAAATTTTAATTTTTTAACTAGAAAGCCGTTTTAAAAAGCAGCAAAAAAGTCGTCACAAACGAAGCCTAAATTTGAATTCCGCTAACATTAAATTTATTCCTTGATATTCATCCTTTTCCAAAAAAAATAAAAAAAAATAAATGATTACACATATTGATAAATTAAATTTAAAATTCTTTCCAAACAATACAAATTTATAATTAAATTATAATTTCAAATATTTGTCGCTAATTTAATATTATTGCTGTAATATTATTTTAGTTTGATAATTTACTATTTATAATTTGATTTATAATATTTTTTTTCTATACTTAACAATATAATTATATAGTTAGTCGATTTTAAATTTGTTTTTAAAATGGCTAATAGCTTCCTAAGTCGTTGGGCTAGCCAAGGACTGGCTCCACGTCATAGAACAAGAAGCCACAATCTGATGTTTTGGTTCATGTATTTTTAACTGATATTCAACTTGACCCTTATACATGGTTGAGATCAGCTTAGATAAGGTGGTGGTATTGATACAGATCGAGTCAAAATTGGACTTGAATATTGGGTACAAATTTCGATGCATAGTTTAATTAAAGACTTTTGAACTCAAATTTTGAACCATTTGAGCTTGGCTTTCTATAAACTTATAGTCGAACTAACATTGCAACAAGCCAAAACCAACGACACAAAAGTCATCCAATCCGAGTTCGAATGTGTCTAGATCTAGCACTCGAAGCTTAATTAAAAAACATTTTGACATCCAAACTATTTCCAAATCTCACATGTTTATAATCAAATTGAGTGTATCGATGAGACAAATTCAACGAGCTCAAAATCATCCAATACTAATATTAGTAAGACATTCAAATGCTAAAAGTATAGTCTATTATCGAGGAACTAAATACAAACTGTTTGATGGAGTGTTTTAGATTTTGGTTATATTTACGAGGAATGATACTCTTAAAAATCTATAAATAGGCTCTTAATCTCTATATGAAGCGGAGCTTGGACCTAGACTATATAATTGGGTGAGCTAAGTAGTTTGAAGAATCTTAGAGCTCAACTGAGCACTATGGTCATTGGAGTACCACCCGACCACAGCTATCAAACAACCATCACCGAAATGTCATATCGATAACCACCTAATGCCCCCATCGAATGAATCACTTAATCATTATCGTTGAATGACTTCCACCCGTTCACTGTAGCTCAATTATTGTCCTCTGATCACAGTAGCTTGATTATGTTCCTCCAAATACTATCTCCCGACCATGGTACTCTGATCTTCATGGCTCAACTCTGACCCTTCAACTACTATCTATTAAGAAATTTTTATGTGGGGCCCATTAAATATATAATAAATAAAGTATTATGCATTAGTAGATTTCTAAAAAAAATAAACCAATTAAAATTCGTGATATACTTAAGAATTAAATTATTAATTGACTTATATGACATCTCAATTAAATTGTATGAAAATAAATATTGTTTTGAGACCAAGTAGTTATTTTATTTGAATGATAGGCTGAAATATAATAAATATCGAGTGAAAAGAATGGGTCTCTCTTTTTTTAAGAACGCCGCTTCAAACGTGAAAGACTAAAAACGTCAATTTTGCATTTCAAAGGATTCAAGCACTGTTCTAACAATTTTCTTGATGATTTGACAAGTATTTTGGAGTTGATGAAATAATTTTTTATCTCCATGGAATCCTACACTATCACCAACTATAATCCTTCAAACATCCTCACACGATTGTAATCTCTGACCACTGTTACTTGGCTACAAACTATCATTACTTGATTTCGGTCCTTTAACCACCATCGCTAGACAGCGATCCTCGATCATCGTTGCATGTTTATAGCTCTACAAAATCAAAGTGATCTAATATATTTTTATCCATCCATTCATCTTATATATATATATATATATATATATATATAATCTATGCAAAACTATTACGCACTGTGCATTATTATTATTAATTTTTTATGGGACTTACTCATGGGAGGGAATATTGATGCAGGTGTAGCCTGAGGAAATGCTACAGAGACCTCTAATGAAGGTAATTCCTTTTGCGATCTCTCAATATCCTTAGAACCAGCACCTGCAATGTTAATCAATCAATTAACAACTATCTTTGAAAATCATAAATATATCATTTCATTAAATTTATTTAAATTTTATTTTTGCTAAAAGTGTGAAAATTGGCTAAAGATCAAAGTAAGTACTAAGGCTTTTCTTCTCAAAACATTTTATTGAAAAATAGGATTAAAAATAGATATATGACCAAACTTTATATAGATTATTTGTTGTGTTGTACGAAAGAAAATCTAAATCTAATAAAAAAAAAAAAAACCTTTCTTTTGAGACAAAGTTGCCATTGCAGTCATGGATGAATGCTCAAAGGAGGACTGAAAACGAACTCTGAAAAAGTAAAAGGTTGAAGATGATAACTTTGATGAATGAAGAATAAAGAGAGCTATTTATAATATGCCATTATCTAAAAGAAACCTTCTTGAGTAGTACCTAATTTTAAAAAACATTATCATAGCTAATTAAATAAGCTTAAACACGCTTATTAAATTTTTTTTTTTAAAACTAGTCATCATGGAACGAAAAATTTTTGGACGTCCTCCGGAGTCAAATCAGAGCGTGTCACGTCATCTTTTTGTTGTCTATAGCGGCTGTATACTGGGTGACGTGGCACGCTCTAATTTGCCTTAGGATAGTCCGGTGTCCGCACAGAATAATCTCTCTCGTGGAAAAAGCCAGCTGCCATTGACATGGAGCCAGTTAAACAAATAATAATAAAAAATAATGAAATGCCTTAATGGTTTTAATAAATAATAAAAAAAATTAAATCCATTTTATTTTAAAACAGAGATGGAAAGAGATAAATTAGATATTATTATAAATATTTATTTTTTTTCATTTTTTTGTTTTCTAAAAAATGAAAAATAAAAAAAATAGAAATAATATTTTCCCAATTTTCTCTTTTTCATTCTTTTTTTTCGTTTTTTACTTTTTTTGTTTTTTAATATTGAACTTTTGAGATATCTCATTTATTTATAAATATCTATTATGAGCAAAATATTTATATTTTATTTTATTTTTACAATCTCAAAATGAAAGAATGCTCTCTCTTAGTAGAATGATGTAAAGGCCGGAATTTTTAATTAGCATTTTGATGAATTCATTTATGGATGAGTTCATTTGATAAGATGAATACTATTTCAATGTGTTGAACTATTATTTTCCTCTTACATATCGAAGCAGCTGGCGTTGAACTATTAATTTTCTCTTATATATCGAAGAAGCTGGCAAATCAATTTAGGCTCTCCTTTTTAGGACACCTATCTTAAAAAGCAAAAAATAAAATAAATTATTTTAGACAAAGACAAATTGAAGTGTTCATGGAAATGATTATTATTTTTTAACTATTTTGAATAAATCAAGATGATGATTATTGTTGGGGGCTAGAATATATGCGGCGATAGAGTTAAAATTTTTCGTCTCAACGTTGAACATATAAGTAGCATACAAACAGAAGAAAAAAGAAATACCATAATTTTTACGTGGAAACCCTAGAAAAGGGAAAAATCACATGGTCACGCCTAGTTGAAATGATTCCACTTGTGTTTGAATAAATTACAAGTGACTAACCCATCTCTAAAATTAATGACAATTAGATTACAATAATCAACCGTTGGGTTGAAATCCAATTACGAATATAGATCAAAAATCCGGCGACGTTTGGAGGTTAGGCGGAAATCCGGCTTTAATTGTTGATCAGACAGAAGTCCGGCATTAGTCGGTGGTCAGGCTTTAGCATCAATCAACGATCGGGCAGAAGTCCGGTGTTAGTCGGCGGCTGGGCGGAAGGTTTAATTTTTCATTCTAAATATTTGGATGCCTGTCCAATGTTGTTGGTTTTTACTGGTATCATGTGAATTTCCGTTTCCTTTCTTATGGTCTCTCTCTCGATATATATCTATTGTCTCTCTCTCCTGCCTTATCGAGCCGCTCTGGCGATTTAGGGCATCCCTCGAGCGTTTGCCTTTGATCTCTTTGGTGTTGCTTTTTTCTTCAATTTTCCTCTGTGAGTTGTAAGATCTGAGTGTTTTGGTGATTCTTCTGGTGGTTTTTGCCCTTTTAGGCTAGGTCTTCATGGCGGATGTTCCTCTAGCAAACCCTTGGGGGAATGCGTCTGATCCGTTGGTCGTAAAGAATAAAGGTTTTTTTAACCTTGATGCGGATGGCTCTAAATCTCTTTCTAGATCTATATTGTTCAAAGAAGTGTTATCGGTGCTTCCTCTTTAGGTGATATTTTTCCTTCTCTTCAGCAGTTGATTTTTAATGGAGTTCTGGCTGTGCTTTTATCGGATGAAGAAGTTCTTAAACTGGCTTCCCCTTTTCAATTTACGCTTGTGGGTAAATTTGGTTTGCATCGTCCTAATTTGGATGCGATTCGGAATTTCTTTTCTTCTCTTAAGCTCTCTGGTTTTTACTTGGTGGGTCTCTTGGACTCTATGCATGTTGCTATACATTTATCTAATTATTTGGATTATAGTAGGGTGTTTGCTAGACGTTCTAATTTCGTCTATAACTGTCAAATGAGAGTGTTGAAATGGACGCCCTTTTTTGACATTAAGGAAGAATCGCCTATAGTGCCGATATGGATATCATTCCCGAATTTACGTATGCATTTTTTTAATTCGAAAGTATTGTATGCGTTGGGTTCCATTTTCAAGAGGCCGCTCTAAACGGATCAGTCTACTGCCTTTCGGACCCGTCCCTCTGTTGCTAGAGTTCTTATGGAGGTGGACATTTCTAAGAAGCACCCGAAGGAAATTTGGGTTGGTTCCAAAGCTTATGGCTATTTGCAAAAAGCTGAATTTGAAAAAGTTCTCGACTTTTGCTCTCACTGTAAAATTCATGGACATGCTCAAATTGACTGTTTTAAACTTCACCCGAAATTAAAGAACCTGCTGTTCAGGCTAGTGGGAGGCATGGATCTGCCAAGAATAACAAAATTTATGTGCCAATTGCGGATAATATTAAGGAAAATAATGTTATTCAGGTGGAACCGCCTCCGGCTAGTCAAATTGTGCATATGGTGAGTGTTAATGATACTGTGGAAAATTTAGAAGAGAATGGTCATGAATCTGGTGATGTCCATGATACGCTTGCTCTTGATTTAAATTCCAAGAAAGATTTTATTATAGATGATAACATTGTCGAAATTACTACTGATCCTAAGCTTTTTATTTCGATTGATGCTATGTTAAATGATATGCCTAATGTTTCTAATCCCATGGCTGCCGAGAATGCTATGATCTTTACACAGGGAAATAATGAGATGATGGGTAATGGTGGTGATGCTTCTAATGACTATTATGAAGAAGGATAAATTATTCCTCTTTCCATTATAGATGCCACTTCTCTAAAAAAAACAAGGTACTTCCTCTTCTTCTCCTGCTAACTATGTCAAAGATGGACAAAAATTTTTTGAGGAAGATGTGGTTACGAAAGGTGGTAAGAAAAAAGGTAAACAAATTAAAAATACTTGCTCTACTATGCCTAGACCCACTAGAGCTCAAACTTCTTCTAAATATTGCAATGATTAAAGCTCTCATGTGGAATGTTAGGGGCATTGGTGGTAGGGATTCTAAAATTAGAGTTAAAAACCTGTGTAGGATTCATAACATTCAAGTTCTTGTTTTATTTGAACTGCTTATTACTCCCGATAAAATTGCCTATACTTCTAATTTTTTGGGCTTTCCTATGCATTTTGTTAATTGTTCTAATAAGATTTGGATTATGTGGCATAAGGCTATCTCTTTAAATATTATTATTGATTGTCATCAAGTTGTTCACTGTCATATTAATGTTTTTAATGTGAATTGTTTTGCTTCTTTTGTGTATGCTGCTTGTACTAGTCTTAATCGAATAAATATGTGGAGAATCTTATTAACTTTTTGGCTAGTATTAATGGACCTTGGTGTGTGGGAGGTGATTTTAACATTATTTCGAATGCTAGTGAAAGAATTGGGGGTAGTCAGCCAAACTTTAGAGCCATCAAAGATTTTAATTCTATGATTAATGATTGCAATATTAATGATATTGGTTTCGTTGGTAATCCTTTCACCTGGAATAGGTCTAACCTCTGGCAACATTTGGATAGATTTCTTTTCAACAATAATTGGATTGCTCAATTTTCTGCTATTAATGTGGAACATTAAGTAGAAATCTTTTTGATCATGCTTCTCTTCTTTTAAATATTAATGTTGCTAGTCAGATTGGTTTGTATGCTTTTAGATTTCTTAATATATGGCTTCTTCATGATAGCTTTAAAGATGTGCATGAGACTAATTGGAATGCTCCTGTTTTCTCGGATAACAACATCACTGGTATGTTGAGACTTTGGGCAAAATTGAGTAGACTAAAACAATGTCTTAGACACTGGAACAAAAATGTTTTTAAAAATATTTCTCGAATATTACTGAAGTTGAGAGTAAAGTTTCTGATTTGAATGGTGTTTATTTTGACAATCCAAATGAGGAAAATCTTCTGAACCTTAATCTTGCTAAAAATGTCTTATGTCATTAATTTCAATTTCAAGAAGAATCCTATTGGAAGCAAAAGTCTAATGCTAAATTTACTATGGAGGGAGACAGAAATGCCAAATTTTTTCATGCTATTGCTAATAAGAATAAGACCAAGAGTAAAATTCATAAAATTGTGAACAGTGAGGGCATTTTACTTGAATCAGATGAGTTAATTTGCAAGTCTGGTGTTGATTTGTTTTTGAATATTTTTAACAGTCATTCTGATATTGCTCCTATTTCTAATCCTAATGTTATTCCTAAGCTTATTAATGATCATGATAATCTTTTGCTTTGCCAAATACCATCTGAAACTGAAATTTTAACTATTCTTAAGGATATGAATGATGAGGCTACGACGGGTCCGAATGGTTTTACTACCAAGTTCTTCCAAAAATCGTGGGATATTGTTAAGGGGGATGTTATTGATGCGGTGAAAGATTTTTTTGGAGGTACCCCTTATCATAAATTCTTCTCTTCTACAAATATT
The DNA here is from genome assembly GCA_016618105.1 of Dendrobium huoshanense. NCBI lineage: Eukaryota > Viridiplantae > Streptophyta > Magnoliopsida > Asparagales > Orchidaceae > Dendrobium > Dendrobium huoshanense. The sequence continues at coordinate 3,451,559 of CM028343.1, read as the reverse complement.
GTTCTGATCCCTAAAATTGAGGGGGCTAATACTTGGACTGATTTTAGACCAATTAGTCTTCGTACGTTTTTTAATAAACTGAACTATTAAGATCATTGCTAATAGATTGACTAATATTTTGCCTAGAATTATCTCTTTAAATCAAACTGGTTTTGTCAAAGGTAGAAGTATTTGTGATAATGTTTTGCTTGCTCAAGAGCTTATTCATGATATTAATACTAAGGTCACAGGGGGTAATATTATTTTTAAATTGGATATTACGAAAGCTTGTGATAATCTGAATTGGAATTTTCTTTATAAGGTGATGTCTCTATTTGGTTTTAGTCACAATTTCATTTTGCTTATTAAAAATAGTGTTGAGAACTGCTATTTCTCTGTTATTATAAATGGTAGAAATCATGATTATTTTAAATCTTCCAAAGGCCTTCGTTAAGGTGATACTATTTCTTATGCTCTTTTTATAATTGCTATGGAATATTTATCGAGAGGTTTAGATGATTTATATGCTAAGAATATTAGCCTGAATTTCCGTACTATAAGAGGTTTTCCTATATCTCATCTGAGTTTTGCTAATGATTTCATTTTATTTTTGAATGGTGCCATTAAGAATGTTAAAATTTTAATGAAATTCCTTACTAACTTTCATGGGTGTAGTGGTCTTGCTTTTAGCAAAGACAAGAGCAACTTTATTGTTGGAAAATCGATAAATCAGAATAGGATTCATGCTACTCAAAGGATTTGATTCCAAAAAACTTCCTTTAAAATATTTGGGAACGCTGATTTACAAAAGGAAAAAAAATAATATCCTTTTTGAAGATATTTTCACTATTGTCCAGAAGAAGATGGCTAGTTTGACTTCTAACTTTCTTTCTTTTGGTGGTCGTTTGGTTCTTATTAAGTCTGTTCTTAATTCGATTCCTATATATCTTTTTCACACTTTAATGCCTATTGTTTCTATCTGTGCTAGACTTGAGAGAGTGTTTAACAAATTCTTTTGGGGGTCTAAATTTAATACCAATGCCATTCATTGGGTGGCTTGGCATAAAAATTGTGGGGTTTTTAATGAAGGGGGTCTCGGTTGCAAGAATTTGATTGATACTGCTTTTGCTTTTTCTAATAAATTGTGGTTTTTTTTTTAGAACTAATATTAGTTTATAGGCTCATTATATGAATGTTAAATATGGGAAGCTGAGAAGTTTATTCAGTGGGATTTGGGTAAGGGTGATGTTTATTTTTGGCAGGATAACTGGTTGGGTAAGATGTCGGTTGATTCTTACTTAAATACGCATACTATTGATTCTATTAAAGTTTCTTCCTTTTTTTGGATAACAAATGGAACACTGTTTAGTTGATATTATTATTAATATCCCCTTACAAATGGATTGCATGGATAAAATTTTATTTTCTCCTTCTTATAATGGGAAATTTCATTTGTTGAACATTTGGGAGAATTTTCGTATTTCTTTTGACAAATCCTATATTTTTGCTGCTATTTGACATAGTACTTTTCCGATTACTTATTCTACTTTTGTTTGGAGATGCCTTAAAGGTTTTCTTCCTGTTGACAATCTTCTGCAAAAAAAAGGTATCACTTTAGCCTCTAAGTGTTTATGTTGTTCTGATTTTGAGAGTATTGATCATCTTTTTATCAATGGTTTTGTGGCTAAAAAGGTGTGGTTATATTTCAATAGCATTACTGATAAGAATTCTACTACTAATCATACTAGCTTGATTTCGATGTTAGAAAGTTGGTTTCATACTACTAAAGGTCATATTCATAACATGTTGCCTATCCTTATTTTATGGTATATTTGGAAAGCGAGAAGTGAGGCTAAACATGAGGAGGTTAAGATGGATGCGGCCCTTATTATTGCCAATGTTAAAAGAAAGGTTTTGCAGCTGTATAGCTGTATTGTTATTTCTGGTAAGGCTTTCTCTAAGTGTAGAGAGCTGGCGAGTATCTTTGGTATTAATCTGGATCAGATAAGTGCGAATACGGCTGATTCGTTTATTTACTGTATTAAACCTAAACCTCCTTATGTTAAATTAAATTCTGATGGTTATGTTGACCAAAATAGGGCTGGTGCGGGGTGGTATTATCCGTGACTCCCTTGGTGATATCTTGGTTGCTTTTGCTGCTCATATACAACATGATGATGTTGTTACGGTTGAACTTAATGCTTTATTTTTGGGTATGGAGCTGTGTTTAAAATTGGGCTTTAACTTTGTTTGGATTGAAGTGGATGCTATGCTTCTTGTCCAAATTATTAGGGGTGTTGTGCCCGATAATTCTCATAATTTTTATGTGATTAGGAAAATTATGACTATATTGAACTCGATGAATTTCTACATTTCTCATATTTATAGTGAGGGGAATGTCTGTGCTGATTGGGTTAGCTAATAAGGATTGTTCTATTAATGGCTATGAAGAGTTGGATATTCACAACTTATATCATGCGTTAAAGGGTATGATTTTAGTGGATAAAGCTTGTATGCCGCATATCAAGTATGGCTGATTTTCTTTGTTTATTTCTTATTTTTCTGTTGTTATCTGGTATGATTCATTTGAGGTTTATGTTATTATTCTATCTGATTTGGTGGCAGATAGCCTTTTGTTGCCATTATATTTCCATGGTTAATATTTATGTGAATTCTCTGTGCGAGAATATGGTGGACTGCTCTTCTGTGCAGATTGGTGCTTTCCCTTTGGTTGTTAAATTTAGTTATTGCTGCTTATGTTTTCTCTGGGAGCTTTATGGGTATTACCCTGTATTCTTACTTTAATAGTCTCAACAGGTGGTGGGTCTGGGTTAATTTGTCTGTTTTGGGTGTTGGGGCTTATGACTGTATTAAACATTGGAGGAATTTTTATTACGAGTCGTTTCTTTATAATATTAACACTGCTGGGAAGATGTGGGTCTGGATTAAGGATTGTTGTTATGCTCTTTATTTCAAGTGGTTTGGCTGGCATTGGAGGAATTTAAATAATATGATGAATGCGTTGGGTAAGATGATTTGGACTTTTATGCAAACAAATATGTTGGGTTCGGTTAAGTGTAGTAATTTCTGTTATAATAAGGAGAATACTGGGCTTTTAGTATTTACATACTACTATATCTCTCTCACCTTTTTTTGGAGAATTCCTTACAGGTATCTTAACAAGTATCCTTTTTTGAGCTTTAATGACCGCAAGGTATTCTTATTTTGCTTTTTGCATTTCTTTTTCTATTATCGTCTGAAATTTTGCATGAGAGCTGTGCTGAAGAGGATTTAGATGCTCTACCTGTTTTGGGTGCTATCTACTCACAGCACGAGTAGTTATTTAGGTTCTTTTTTATAATCGTAGGAAAATGATCCACTGACTCATAGGTTTTTGGTTTTCCTTTTATCTTGTAGCTCTTTCGAGCAGTAGCGAGCTGGAGAATCCTTGTAAGGACTATGTAACCAATTTTTTGATATTAACGCGTAGGCCCCATAGTGGGTTTTAACTAATATATATATATATATATATATATATATATATATATATATATATATATATATATATATATATATATATATATATATATATATATATATATATATATATATATATATATATTGTTTTGATTAAGCTGAATTATATTCTGTTTGAGGTATAATGTTTGCAAATTTTTTACCTTGCAGGCTACTATTTTTATTATCAAGTAAATCTTGTAATGTATTCTAGTTGGAGTTTTTACATGTACATCAATTACTTGCTCTTCCTCGTCGTTTTGCACTCCTATATTGCAAGTGGTTGGAGGATCGTCTTTTTGGATGGAGGTGGATTATGGTCCTCATACCACTCTCCCAACAATGATCCCTCATACCTCTATCACCTGACTAAAACTCCTCTGATGTATATCGCTTGACTATGATCCCTCTGGCCACCATCGCTGGACTATGGTCCTACCGACCAAATGAGCATGCCAACGTTCTCTTTAGAATAGCTCTCAAGTCATTGGATTCTTTTAAATCCAAATATTTAATATGATCTATACAATGTATATTTGTTATATTGAATCAACGTCTTCCCCTGCGGAAAGACATCATTTATAATAAACGACAAACACTAGTGGAATTGTTTTAATTGAACAAGACCTCATGATTTTTTTCATTTTCTTGATTTTCCATGTAAATTATTTAGTGTGTCTTATGATTCCTGCATATTTCTCTCATTTATGTGTATGCTATATTTTCATATGATGCTAGGACTAAACACTATCTATCATCATGAATATTTCGACAGGCAACAATAGGCAGTCAAAACTTTTTAGAAAAACACTTTTGAATTCGCTTTACGCTTCATAACAAATATTCTAAAAATCAAAATAAATGCATTTTAAATACAATAAACCTAAAATCCCTCAAAATTAACCGCTCCTATAATTTTCTTAATTTTCATTTATTATTTAAAAATGACTATTACTATAGTATCGTTAGTTAAAAGCAAAAGGCTGGAATATAAGATAAAAGAAGGTTCAAATTTATAGAAAACGAGCAAAAAGATTGGATTAAATAAGACGAAGAAAACAAAGCATTCAACTATTCAAGCTTAGGAAGCAGTTCAAGGCTTCATCTATAGGTGGAAGACCCGCCAACAACGTAGCCATCCAAAGGAAAATGACAGGCATCTTGCGCTATCACACATGCAATATTTCCTCTAAAAAAAATTTAATTTGATGGTTAAAAATCAAAGATGTGTTGCGTGCTAAAAAAAAATTTCTTCTAATTAAATTTATTTGTTTGCAACGTTCATAATGAATCACACTCTTATTTGTTCTTGTTCTTAATGAAAACCTCTTAGTAGCGGAGACCGACGGACGGCGACAGCCGAGGCTAGTGTGGACTAAGGCAGTGGCGGCGTGGCATAGTGCCGGTGTGGCGTGCTGCTGCGGGGTTGATTTGACTAGCACGGAGTGGATGGCTGGCCACTGGCCTGATGACTAAAGCGATGAGAGTGACATACGCGACACACGAGTCACTGCTGGCCGCATGGCGATATCTATTATACTTTTGGGTTTCCAGGTTTACCCGAATTACTTTTGGGTTTCCGAGTCAACCCGAACCCGACCAGATTTTACAAACGGGTCAAAAACAAAGCCATACATGGATCCTGGTTAGGTACCCATTGGGTACCCATGCGTTACTCGGACGGGCTTCACCCACCCATGCCCACCCATGGTGACTTTTAGGATGCCGTACCCACATATACCCACCCACTTTTTTATGTTTTTTAAACACAGTCTGCCATGGACTGATGGTTTTGAGGCCTTTTGTCCTTTGCTATGATTACAAACTTTCAAGCCTCATATCAGAATTTACTGTAGTAGCAACATGGTTAAGTGCTGCACACTATGTTGTGAGAATTGCAGTGATATAAGATATACAGAGATTAGCAATATAAATCGATTTATCTCCCAATGTTGAGTACCCACCCACAGGGTCATGGGCGTACCCATACCCATTGGGTATGGGTGGGTACATGGGTGGGTGTGAGTATGGGTACCTAATGCAGGGCTCTGGTCAAAAACTCGAACCCGAACCCGACTCATATAACAAACAGGTTGACCCGAACTCAAAATTTTCCGAGTCGGGTTTCGAATCGGGTTAGATTTTGACACCCCTACTCCCTACTTTTAAGCATAAGAAGTTAACAAAAAGGCCATTCTTAATGAATATAGTTAAATGAGTAGTCAAGAGTCTCTCTTCTTGAATTTAATTGACCTCATCTTCCTTCATACTAAGTCTGGCCATTAATCACAACCTAATTTGATTAATAAAAGATTAACTTAATCATAATTTAATTTGAGATTAATTAATCTAATATTTAGTTGTCTTATTAAATTTGTTCCAAATGTCTTGAAAGGCTAAGCAACTCTTATCAGTTTATAATCCTGCTTAGCAATATTATAATATTGGATCTTGCAACTTGCTAAGCATGAAATAGAGAATACGTTGACCATTGACATTCATAGAAAAGGTTGGATAATGAGGCCTAATAACTAATATATTTTTAAGTAGAACAGGCTTTCAACTTAATATAATATTAAATAATTAAAATATATATTAATAGATGAATGTTAAAATATTGAACAATTTTTTTATAAATTTTGATTTTTATATCAAAAAATGAATTTGATTATTTATGTGTTAGGCTTAATTTTAATATGTATTTATTTTTTGGTCAAGAATATAAACTTAGGGTTTATTGGAGAGAGCTGAAAATGTATATTAATATGTATTTATTTTTAAAAGGAGCAAGAATGTAATAGCTTGATAGAAATTTTACAAGAATCTAAAAGAATAAAGTATATAGAAAGCTGTATTCAATTGATTGCTCGGGTTCTTTTACAATGGTCAATACTTTTTGCAAAACTAGTTGCAAATTTTTTTTTTGAAGAAAATAGATATTTTTTAAGTTCTTATGGGTATTTTAATTGTTTATTTTTTATTTAGAAAGTTGGATCATAATTTTCTTAATAACAACTACCACAATACAACAGTATTGTTATAAAATTTAAATTTTACTATGGAAATTCTTAAAATAATTGTAAACAAATTATAGTGAAATAGTCGGGTGCGACCATACCAGCACTAGTGCATCGGATCCCATCAGAACTCCGTAGGTGAGAGTAGTACTGGGATGGGTGACCTCCTGGGAAGTCCTCGTGTTGCACCCTTGAAAAGGATTTAAATTTAATAAATATGTGTCTTAATTTATATTTATTGCTATAAAATTTAAATTTTACTATGGAAATTCTTAAAATAATTGTAAACAAATTATAGTGAAATAGAATTTTGATAATTAAAAAAAAAATCTTGAAAAAAGGTGCTCCAAGTTATGAAGGGGCATTTTTTCAAGATTGAACATTTGTTATACTTTTTTTGTTTTTTTTTTTTTATGAAAAGTCAATGGGAAGAAAAATATCTTGAAAATTGAAGCATTAATATTTCAATATCATTATATCAACCTGCTATTTTGATTTCGTTCGGGGCATTTTTTCTAATGTTTTCTAAATTAACTTTTAAGTATAAAATTTTCTAGTTCAAAAAATTTATGTACTAGAAAATTGCTTTAGAAAGTAGTAAGAAAACTATCACAAACGAAGCATTAACATAAATTATTTTTCTTTCCTTCATTACAAGAAATTTGCTAGTCATATTTTATTAAATAAATATGAATGAGCATTAAAAAAATATGTTTATTGTTTATGTAACAAAAAATTGTAGTTAATTTTTACAAAAAAAGCTAAATAGCTCCTTTTAATCATATTATTAATAATCACAATTAGTAAAAATACAGCTAATAACAACAACATTATCATCATCATTAAGCTTTTATCCCACTTTGTGGGCTCTGCTATATGAATCATTTTTCTCCATTCCGTCCTTCTAAGAATTCAATTCTCATTCAAATATAATAAAGAAAGATCATTTCTAATATTTCTTATCAAGTCTTTTTTGCTCTAATATCTACCTTTCTTATCATTGGTCAGATCTAATACATCTACTCTTCTAACCGAGTCATCGTATGACTGATATTTTATGTGACCACACCATCTAAGACGATTATCTCTAATTTATCTGTTGCAGGAGCCACTCCAATAATTAAAAATACAACCAAAAGATAAAAATATAATTAAAGATATAATTGTCTAATTTTTAAAATCCTAAGACAACTTAACTACTAATAAATATTAATTGCAACACTATCATGCAAAATTACAATACTAGTTATATCATGTATTAATTAGCCTTCACTCTTTCTAAACGCAGACAAAAATAAGAATTTGAATTTTACCCTGTCATTGTTACTTGTAGCATTCAAATGATAGTAACAAGTAAGAAAAATGTAGGAGAAATGAAAAGAGGAAGGTTATTTTGTCAAATCTTTCACATCACTTTGTTGATTAGGAACAACATTATATTCCATTATTCTGACTTTGAGGATAATCTTCTTTTAATGGGGAGAAAATTAGAGTTTTAAAATGGAGGTGAAAGACTTTTGCTCTAAATCCGGCGATGATGATAGTTGACACCATTTTAAAGAAAAAATTGGAGCTTAACCATAGAAATAGCAAACCTCCCGATGAAGACATATAACACATTTTTCTAAGGTAGATTGGAGCCTAATTGTAGGGATTGTGAACATTGATCGCCTCTGAACACAATATGTCCGATGAGGATATTCAAAACTTCTTTCTAGGGATCGAAGATTGGAGCTTACCATTGGGACGACGTGTGATGTATTAGAATCTAATGAAAAGAATTGAAAATATTTTCCTTTTTATCTCATATCTCAAACACAAATAGAGCCACTAAAAATATTTAATATGAACAATAAATATGATTTTTTTTTTATTTTCCCAAAAATATTTTTATGTAACATTCATTACAAGCTATAACCAATATAAGTTTTAATTGGATTAAAAAAAAATTAGTACCTTAAAAATACTTGAATGTTCTACATACCGAAACTTAAAAATATTGCCCTATTGTATCATGCTCTCATCCTTTCCTTAAATAATGTATAAACAATAAAGAGTGAGTATACACATATACAAATGTTATCTGGAATTTTAAAAAATAATATTTTAAAATTATTAGAATGTTCTACAAATTGGACCTTGTCAATACAACATTATTCTACTGGAGCCTTACCCTTTCCTAGAATAATGTATAAATAATACATAGTGAGCAAACACATACTCAGTAAACTACAAAATCTACAGAAGAATTCAATATTCCATATTTCATCAAATCACACAACTCTAATTAAATAGTTAAATGTAAAGTTAAAAAGGAAATAAGTAAACATTTATATATGAGTATAATAACAAAGGAACTTTAGTTAGAAATTCACTTGCATTATAATAGAACATCAAAGCAAAACATAGTTTACTTGCACCAGAACATATCAGAACCTAACTTACATCATAATGGAGCAAATTAGAGCATGAATGAATGCAACATGTAATACATGAATCATATGATGTATATGCAAGAGAATGTCCCAATCTTCCTATTTAGACAACACATCAAATTCACAAAACACATTCGATTCATACAACACTTCAGATATGTACATATATGTGCAAAGGCTCTTATATAGCACAAAACATAATATAACTACCACAAACAACACTTTATTCTCCCACAATTCCACCACATGAATGGAGGAATTCCACATTGCTAACATGTATGCATGATTGTATAGAAATATATAAAACTTACATATGTACGATAATTTTAGTAATGCACGAGGTATAATTTGTGCACATGTTTAACAGTAACAATTTAGGATATCATTCACGAGAAACATAGATATTATCATTTTAAGGCATTTATTGTATTATAGTAACTTACAGAGATATTAATATACTCACAAAAACATAAAAAAATAAAGATATTAAACCTGCCGATGAAATTTTCCATTTTCACTATTTACGTGCTCATAATATTATATTCCACAACATAGAAAGTGTTACACGAAGAAATAGCCACCAGATTTTAAGAAATCACATAAAATCCCAAATCTACCCATATAAATGTCAAAATTAAAATCTCAAGCTGAATAATTTACTAAACATACTCGACAAAAGAAAAGAGCTTGAAAGTTTTGACTCTCTTCTTCTTCTTTTTCCTACCCCTCTTTCTTTCTCTCTTCTCCTCTCCATTGGCGAAGGATTTGGGTGAATGCATTTTGAGTTAGTAATTTTAAATATTTATATAAAAACAAATTTTGAATTAGTAATAATGTGGCGCCAACTTTTCCAATCACTACAGAAAAATGTGCAATTACCGGCGAATGGAATCCGCTGGTAACAACCAAAATACGCCAAAAATATCATATAGAGACTATAGGTGCCTAAACTCTTTCTCCCAACCCTGCTACGCTACCTAAAACTTGTCCTCCCAAACAGAGAACTCAACACTATAGCGTCCTAGCCCTCCCAAGAAAATTCCTAAAACATGATTTTCTTTCTTCTTAGCTCAACCCACAGACACAAGCAGACTAAAATGAAATAGAGAAATGATTTTACATATGCAAAAATTATCAAAAACATAAAAAAAAAAAAAAAAAAAAAAAAAAAACATAAATTTTATCATATCATATATACTTGAGTCAACAAAGGCAGACCTGCTCATGTATCCTTTGTTATTACATTGTAAGCCTTAATTGCCTCCAAATTTAATAAATCAAATGAGGATAATCAACACTATTTTCAATGGAAATATATTGTCTTGCATAGAGACTACGGATCTTAATTGCCTCCAAACTTAATATGTTCAATGAGTATAGTCAATGCCTTTTTCAATGAAAGGCAACAACCTCGTCATAGGAATTACAAGCCTTGACTGCCTCTAAGTCTAATCCATACACCTTTTCATGAGAAGACTTGAAGCTCATCATAAAGACTAACAGCCTAGATAGCCTCAAAACCTTTGTCATGGAGTCTTTATCACCTCCAACAAATTTTAAACTTCTATTGAATGTTTTTTAACACTTATGGAGGAGAAAGATCAAAGCCTAAATAGAAGAGGGATATTATAGTTCTGAGAGAATAATAAAAGACAGATCTTCTAATTTATTTTGCCTATGATGATCGGGAAACTATGGTCTAGCAATGATAGTTGGATGACTATAGTTTTATTGCAATTGTTAAGGGATTGTTATCAAGTGACAATACTCAAACTATATGGTCTTGAAATGATGGTTGGGCAATAATATTATGGTCGGGTGATAATAATCAGGTGATGAAATTATGGCCGGCTATCGGTGGTCAGGTTCAGGTAACTTTAATCTAGAAATTGTAGTCAAGTCAAGACACTCGTAGATGATGATCATTATATTCTATCATTTGGCAGAGGTATTTTTTCTCTAGAACTTGATCTTGGCGCCCTTCATGTAAGGAATAGAAGTTATTTACATATTTGTCAGTCACATTTTAGTTATTTTAGTCAAAATCTTCAAACATTTTATTTGATGGCCTATATTGATCTCTTGACCATAGAGCATTCTTTAAAATGTGATATATTTATAATTAGAAAATTTTTCAAAGCTACTTCTTTATTGAAATTAAAAGAACACATACTCTTATATCTATTTGTTTGCTTGAAGACAATGTAATTTTACATGCCATATTTTCTTGTATATTCAAATTTGATGTCCAAAAAGAAGATAAGGCTAAAATTAGTGTCATTAAAGATTAATGTCTTTATCATTTGAATTTTTTTTTTCTAAAAACTTAAGAAATTTTAAATTTGCATAGTTATCATTAGCTCATTTGATGTTTAGCAAAATATTATTTAACCTTTTGAGATTTTATATTAAATGTCAAACATCTTCTTTATGTTATCTCTTACAACTAATTTTATTAGTTTAATATCATCATTTCCATTATTTCATTTCAAGGCAAAAAGTCATTTTATGATATTTGGTATTTTATCAAATATTAAGGGCCTGTATGTTATTTAATAATATCTAAGAAGAGGTAATAGGAATATAACCTTATAATGTGCTATTATTTTATACTTAAATGTAAAGTTGTGGCACATCATTTTCTTAAACCTAACCCTAGTGTTTGATTTTATCATTTTTTTGAATGTAATTAATTTTTTATATGCTCCTTTTATTTAAGAGTTCAATACAAATAGGGGTGTCAACTTCGGGTCACGGGTCGGGTTCGCGTCGAACCCGAAACTAACCCAGGTTCAAACGGGTCAGAAATTTGAACCCGAATCCGACCCGGGTAGGTAAACGGGTAGGAAATTCGAACCCGAACCCGACCCGACGGGTTGCCGGGTTGACCCGACAAGACCCGCGCGGCAGCGAGCGCGACAGCGAGCGCGGGTTCGGCAGCGAGCGACGGCGCTGGCGCGTGGGCCAGCAGGCACCGGGCAGCAACGCGGGGCAGCTGGCAGTGCGGGGCAGCAGTGCGCGGCGCCCGGGGCAGCGGGCAGCAGCGCGGGGCAGCGGGCGGGAAATCTAAACTTTTTTAAAATAAACGGGTTTTCGGGTTGACCCGGCAACCCGCCGGGTCCCGAACCTGAAATTTAGCCCAATTGGGTGCTCAATTAGCACCGTTGAACTATCATTAGTTTGGTGTTGTTTAAATTATAGTTATCATTTCCATTGATAAGTTATGAGCTTATTCAGAATTATTATTTTTTAAATATATTAGATTTACTATTTTAAAATATTTTTTATTTTTTAAATTAATTGCCGGCGCAACCGAAGGCTATTCTGCCCCATAGACAATATAATTAAATTAACAAATAAAATTAAATAATTAGACAATATAACAAAACTGTGTCTAATAATTTATATGTCTTATCTAATAATTTAGTTGTATATATATAATAATTAAATTATATTTTTTCAATAATTTAATTAAATTGAAGAATGACGAAAAAATATGTGTCTTAATTAAATAGGTCTATCATGATATAAAATTTATTAGAACAATGACATCAATTTGTTTTTTTCTAATTTGGAGTTTCATCAACAGCTTTAGAGATTTGTTTGGGAGATTGAAATACATTTCAATTTATAGATTTATTAGACAAATAAAGGCGTACAATGAATTTGTTAATCCATAAATATTATGAAAAAAAAAAAAAACAGAAAATAAGAAAGCAAGTTCTGTGAAAAGATTGGAATTTTTTTGAAATAATTGCATGACCAAAACTTGCACTATCATTCTGAAATAAAAAGATTATGTTTAGATGGCTATCTATAAGATGAGGATATTTTACTTGAAAATGAAGATACAAGTATGGGTGCATGTGAGATAAGTTGGCCTTCAAGCCGGCTCAAGCTCGACTCAAAACAGGTTCATGAGTGAAGAGTATTGAGTCATGAGCTCTTATATTAATCCTCATATATCATATGAGTTTGAGTTCAACAAAATTCAAGTTTTTGGCATTTAGCTAGACAAGTATATTGAGTTCTAGCTCTAGATGCAACTTCACGTATACAAACTTCTTTATTCTGCTTCAAATGTTGTTGTTCTTGTAGTTTCATCGCAACTTTATCACTTCTATAGTGACCTCTCATCATAACACTACCAAAAAATAGGGCTTTTCATAGCAGTTGTTGGGGGCAATTTTAAAACTTCTACCAAAACTCTTATGTCCCAGTGGTTTTGACTACAACAATTTGCACCTATTTTAACCTGTGCAAATAACAAGGGTTCTGACCATTGGTAAGCCTCAACAGTAGATCGAATCTCTAATTCCCAATATTACATGTGATTTGAAGCTCAACTCTCCCTCTTCCCTCTTCTTTCATGTGTTCGTGACTCTTAGCCTTCAATGGGAATGAATGACTGTGTAGAAGACTAAAGGTTGGAGTTGCACTCCATGACCTTCGTTCGGAGAGAACCACTGAAGAGCGTCACCTATTGGAGCTATTGTCGTAGGAGCGACACCATTATCATCGGAACCCTAAAAGCTCGTTCTCTCGCACATCCTACTTGCATCTAGCTCTTCCTCAATCTCCTTGGCCAATTTGTCCCCAAACCTATGCTTAGGTTCGTGTGAGCATGCTCGGCCCTATTCCGTCGCATGTGGTTTCATTTGAAATGTTTTCATATTCTAATTTGTGTTTTTCTACTGTTCTTTTGTGGTTTCATTTGAAATGCTTGTGTATCTTGTAGTTTCATTCCTAGCAAAGAAGTGTAGCTTGTATGTTTTTCTTATTTCTAGGTCTATATTGTAATGGAGAAAAAGAATTCATATAGCTACCCCACATAGTGGGATAAAGGCTATGTTGTTGTTGTTGTTATATGAAAGTAAGTGCTTCTATTGTTAAAGGACCCAGTGCTAGTCTTTCTACCCACTTTATAAAATAATCAATTAATACCAAACAAAATGCCTCAGTCTAGATATCATGAGAAAGGGACCAATAAAACTCATTTCCCCACATGGAAAATAACCATGAGAGACTATGAGTTGAAATTTTTGACTTGGTGAATGATTCTTCCATGATATTGATAGTTTTGCAGTTTCTTGCTTAGCTTTGAGCATTTCTATGGTTAACCAATAATATTTTTATCTGAGAATTTTTCTAGTCAAGTTATTTGATTTGGAATGGTTTCACATTCCCTCCTATAAACTTCTTTGAGCTTGTGGATAAAGTCGCATCAATATTATCCTAGGTTGGATTTTTTGAGTGAGCCTTCATTTGAGATGAAATACTTTATTGATGTGTATCATAAAGCTTGACCACTATCTTTATTTTTTAGCAAAGTTCCTTGCCACTCACCATAAATGAAAAACATATTGTCTTCATTTGAATATAAATGCTCTAGCTCGCCAGTTTAAGTGGCATAAAGATTGTCATATTTTGTAAGAAGAACCGCTATTTTGTAAGAAAAAACTATGTGCAATTTGATATTTCTAACATTAAAATTTTAGCTTGTACCTTGTTTAAATATCACCTTAAAATAGGGATTATATTTATGTTGAATATGGTTCATTTATGAGTTCAAAGTCACTAAATATGCTTTAGTTCTTTGCTCCAGCATCATTTATGATTATGAGACTAGCAAGGAGAGCTTCATACTTGAATTGGTTGATTGTTATTTCAAACAAAATATTAGGTGCATATAAGAGAATTGATCCTTAAGGAATTTTGAGGACATAGCCTATTCAGCTGATGTTTTCATGGATTGCACCATTAGTGAACCTTATCCATTTTATCTCTTCTTCTTGGCCTTTTTTTCTCCATTTTTTCTTCACCTCTATAAAGTTAGTAATTACCGAAACTTATATTAATATTCTCAATAGATATTTAATCTCACATTCAATGAGTTCAATAAATTATTTTATGAAGGAACATAAGCTTTTGAAGCACTTTTGAATATGGTTCATTTATGAATTGATGAAGCTGATTAATAAATACAATTAGTAAAATAGATTTTTTGGTGACGGTTTAAACCGCCGGTTTTAATGGCCATTCAAATCTCCATAAACCGATCGCACGTATTGGATAATGATATGCTCTTCCATCTTGATGCAATGCACTTTAGTTTGAGATTTAATATGATGACAAGTCTATGAACATGATGGTTGCATAAAAATTTGAGTAACCTAATGAATCTTTATTCTTAGCAGTGACTTGGAACTCATTTTTCCTTTAATATGGATAATAGTTGGATTACAAAAGCCAATTGAAGTCATGATTATGTAAATGGTGCAAACAATTTCATATAATTTACAAGTTGAATAAGCCAGAATTTATCAGGGAAAATTTTACGTCTATGCAATTCATGCATTAATAGGCACTTCCATTCTATGAAAGATGTGAAAGACCTTTTAATTTCCAAAGAATTTTTTGTTGGATATGTTGCATGAAATCGACATGGGGAAGAGCATTGTATTATAGTTGAATGTGCAATGAATGAAACATCTGGTGTCAAACCAAAGTTAAAGGAAGGTGAAGCTCCTTTTGAGGATATAAGAACATATGATATAGATGGATTATTAAGAGATATATTATGTCCAAATGATTCATTTCAAAATCTAGTGATGGAGCAGAATGAGTTCAATACAAATAAATAAAATGATCATGGTGAGAAATTTACAAATTTAATGCAGGAAGCAGGAGCAGAGTTGTACCCTGGATGTAAAACATTCTCAAATCTTTCTTTTATTTTGAACTTATTTCGTTTGAAGATTTTTACATTCTTGAACGACAAGATCTTTTGATATGCTACATGAGTTACTGGTCGATGCATTTCCTAAAAGGACGTTGTTGCCAAAATATATATATGAAGTGAAAGAAGATGGTGGCAAGATAGAGTTGAATGACTATACTTGGAGTTTACAATTTTGGGAGTTGGGTTCTGGCCGACCTAGCTAGACTAGGTTTCCTTGTAATTTACTTAGTGGAGACCACTGGCTCGTAGGTGTTTTTTTGACTTTTTTTTGTAGCTAAGTCGAGCAGTAGGGAACTGGCGGTCCCCTTAAGAACCTTGTACAATTTTTTTCTCATTAACGAGTAGGTCCGTGGATGGGTTTTAACCAAATATATATATCCAAACGTTAGTGATTGTGTTAGTCTTGGCATTCACAATTTCTGAAAAGCTCCTCAACTAAGTGGTGCATAGCTTTGCCAGTTCTCATGCATTAGCAGGCAACATACGAGGTTTACTAAACTTACCTCATCTGTGATATGCATAGTAAGGAATACTCATTATTCAAGTGATGCTTGTGTTGGAGGCTATAATTGTGTCTGAAGCAACTTTAAGCATACATGCATGCAATGATATCTCCCCCACCTTATGGTTTGTAGAATGGCTTTAATCCAACAAGTCCAGAGACTACTTATATATGCAGCTACTGCTAGCCAGCCAACTTATTCAACACAGTAATTGAAGGAGAAAGTTGTTCTTCTAAAATCATCAATTCTAACAACATATTTTGAAATTTATTGCTCCTCATTCTAAAAAGAAAATAAAAATAAAAATGTCACAGTTCCTTTCAATTACTTGTTTGTGGACGAAATTAAGTATGCATGAGAAGTAAGGTAGAACAAGCTAGCATCTGCTCAACTATGCTATAAATAAATCTCCACCTCAAAGACTATATCACTTTTCATTATAGATACTTTTTTTTGGGATATTTAGATCAATTAGCTAGGAAAAATTCATACACATATCATATACGCAAGACTCGAACCTAAAATCTCTTTGTTGATAGTCAAAATTCGCAACTAAGATTTTGTTTAGGACAGCAACTTCCTTGCTGCTTCTTAAAGCAACTTTCTAGTACAAAATTTTTAATTTTTGTACTAAAAAACTGCTTTAAAAAATGATAAAAAAGTCGTCCCAAACGAAACCTAAGAGATCAAGGAGAGCTGCATTACCATCTTGGACGTTAAGAAGTAACGATAAATACAAACTGGTATATATCTCATTAATGTCAACTAATTCTAATGTGATATATGTTAGTGCAGGTGGGAGATGTCAATAGGTGCGGGTGAGAAATATCAATGCCTGTAGTTATAAAACATTAAGACATTAAATGGGTTCATGCCCCAACGACCAAACTGTGAGGCGCTACAATTTATTAATTGTTGTAGTTGGCATCGGTAGGTAGAAGCTAATAAGCACCTCAACTCTACATTTATTTTTCGAAGGAAATTAGGTTAGATATTCTGAACTAAATTTGACAAATATGAATTAAAAAATTTATATATGTAAATAAATATTTGTCATAAAATATACGAAAAAAATAAAATATTATGATGTTTTTATATAATTAGCAAAATAATTGCACTAGAGAAAAATATTAATATTGGATATGAATATTATCTGACAATGTTTTTTTCTTTAATTGTTCTTCTACTTAAATGCCTCATCGCTCAGATTTACTGCTCAGCTCAACTTATTATTTTTCTTTTGTGAATTAATTAGCTTTGCCATGAATGCCAATCCATAACAGGAGTGCCTAATAATTTAATGGAAGTTAATGGTGCAGGTATTGAAGGATGATAATCACGTGCTGCATGAAATGATGAAAAGAAGATATATTTATAAGGATTAGAAGAGATATGGAAGTCGCTTAAGAAATGAAGATGGTTCTGAGTTTCTTAGACCTGCAACATACCATATATATCCATAGTTAAAACGAGTGAAAGAGATTTAGGTACAGCAAGCTGATGGAGTATTAGCAACTAATTAGAATTTTAGTTAACTGCTAGATACGACAGAGTTGGATGTATTAAATACTGGCAAATGAAACTATAGTAAAATATGAGGACTTGCAGATCGAGGGTATTTTGTTTTGATGTAACGAATCTAAAGATGTTTGATACCTCATAAAAAATCTGTCTTTGTTGAGCACAAATCTTGAGGGACCATCTGAACTCTGATATCATCAAACTTACAGTCAAATCTAAAATCTTGGTAAGGCGAACCTAAAAACGTCAAAATCGGTCTAATCCAAGCCCAAATGAACTTGAATCAAGGGCTCAGTACATATTTGAAAGCTTTAGGACATTAATTTGATGACTAAATTATATCTAAATATAGCATGTTTATAGTTGAATCGAGTGGCTTGACGAGACAAATACATCGAGTCAAAATACTGAACAAATGCTCCATGATCAAGGGAATCTGTATGTGTTGTCCGATGGAGCACTCCGAATTTACACTGGATCTTCTTCATATGTATGAGGCATAGCACTGTCACATAAAGGTGGGGGCTTAGAACTTTGAAGGATTAGACCTTGAATTAGATAGTCAAGATAATTCTAGGTCTTAAAAAATGCTATATTGTCATTTGATTATTCCAACTCCAACTATGTAATAGGCTTGTGCATTTATTATATTGAGCCAATGTCTTTTCTCGAGTAATTTCATCATTTCTAAATCAACAACAAATACTAGTAGATTCATTTTAACTGAGGCGATGCGACATGAGATATATATATATATATGACTTTTCATGAAACAATTTGAAATGTCATTTTTAAAAGCAGTTTTTACAAGACGGAACTCTTGAAAAAAATGGTAAATGTTATCTGAACAGGAGATATCAATAGTCTCAAAGCTAGTGAAAAACATTACTCGATGGGCCCTGAATTCTGGAACTAATTAGTTCAAAAGCTGTTAATATTGATATCAAGTGTATGAAAGTAAGTTTCTATATTTTAATTTCATTTTGTAAAAATTGGCTATTAGAGCAAAATTAACAAAATGGGTAATATATTATACAAAAAATAATATAAATATGAAATAAAATGGGTTATGATGATCCATTTACTCTGATAAGGGAGTGGAAAAATGTAGCACTATGACCCAAACAAAGCAGAAACTAAATTCATAGAAAACAGGACGTGGTGCTCTCACTAACAAGCATCGCTGAAAATCATTTCTAGGATTTAACCCCAACAAATTTCACGCACTTTAGTCAAGACAAATATGCTCTTAGCCAACTAAGAATGAAGTAGGAAGAGTATTTCAAGCATTTAAGATGAGTCTACACGCCACTTTAATGCTAGCTCTGTCCAACTTTTAATGGTGTTTGATGAAGGACATTTAAGAACCCTATTTACTTTTCACGCCACCTCTTGCATGACCTTATCAATCAAGGAGCGCGAACTAGCACTCATGAGCTTATTCCCTTTCTATAACTCAGTCGTCAAAGTTCTCTTCTTCTCACATCCTCTTTTCTCTCTCACCTTTATATCCTTCCTCTGTGTGCATAATATAGGCAGCATAAGTGCTAAGGTGGAGCATGCATGGTGAAGAAGCTTCTTCTGAAAGCCAAGACAGAATTCCAAGTAGTGGAGGAGAAGAAGCGAAATACTACTAGACGTAATACTGATCAAAGATTGTTCCCTTTGAGGAATATTATGGATCATCCAAATCTCTCTTTAGGTCCCTCAATGTCACAGGCTGATAGCAACAATAGCTCCTCTTGTAAATCAGAAGAAAATAATAGCAGAAAGAGGAAGCTGGCTAGCTGGGAGGAGCCCAGCACTCAAACTGGCATAGACTTTCACATCAATGATCCCCTTCCTATGGACTGGGAGCAGTGCCTAAATCTTCAAGTAAGGTCTCTACTTCTCTAGCTCTCTATCTCTCCCTCCATAATGGAAAATTGTTACGTCCGGTGTCCAGATTGGTCCGGACATCAATCCAGATGCGTCACGTCACCCAGATACACCCAGGGGTCCAATGTATCCGGGTGACGTGTTGTGTCTGGATTGGTGTCCGGACAGTCCGGTCACCAGACATAATAATTCGCCCTCCATAATATACCATATTTTTGTGGGAAACATATAAATTTGAAAAAATAAAACTATACTGATCATTAAATTTACAAAAAAAAGTGTTATGCAGTCAGATAAAATATCTTAAACTTTTCTAATTTCCACTGTTGTTTTCCAATTAAATCTTATTTTTCTATGGCAGTCTGGAAGGATATACTACCTAAATAGAAAAACTCTGACTAAGAGCTGGGTGAGACCGAAAGAGCAGAACTTAGACTTGGAGCTCAATATCTCAACTCCTTCAACTTCAACAAGTTTCAGAAAGAGAATCTGCCATAACTTAGAGGAGGAGGTAAAGAAACCAAGTAGCTCTAGCAATGGCAGCAGCAGCATGGTTGCCATTGTCTGCTTTAATTGCCACCTTCTGGTAATGCTATACCGTTCATCGCCCTCCTGCCCAAACTGCAAGTATATGCACTCACTGCCACAGAAGATGGAGACTGTGAAGTCCTTCGAAACCCTAAGCCTCCTTCATTAGGTTAAGTATCTGGTTAGTAGCTATCTGTCGAGCTGTAATCAAGAATGAAAAAGCAGAAAAGGAGTGGTTGTTTATACTATCTATATGTGTAACCATAAAATGTGAGTGTTTTGCCGTGCACTACATGGATGTATTTTGCTGTGTCAATGAAGTTGAAATCAGACAAGATTAGAATTGCCATGAAATCTCTTGATATTTACAATATTAAGAAATATTTAGAATTAAAAAATTATTAAATATAAATAAAAATTATATCATAAATTAATTTTATGTTGATAAATTAAATGACTTATAAGATTAAATATTTATATGTATAAATTATAATATCGTGTAAAATTTTGATTCCACTTGTGTCTTCATCACAAGTATGGGGGGCCTACTCTCTGGATTTAGTTACTGTTGCTTAGCAACTCAGAGGTAGGGATATTCCTAAGCGTTCGTATCCAAGAACTTACTGGGAACACCTCCCTATGCTGATGCACTTGCTTTGCAGGCACTTCTACAGTTCTCAAAGAGTAAGCTTTATTTGTTTAGTTTTTTAATGTTAAGTCATGCATCATGAGTATTTTATATTGCAAGCGAAGTGCAGTTCTCAACAATTATGACATTAAATGCACTACAGCCTTTAGATCAACATCATTGCAATTCAAAAATGATAGAGTTGAATCCGAATCATTTGATATTTATCGGCAGTGTTGAAATCACTATTAATTTGAGTTTAAGTTTAATTAATTAATTGAGTTTGAATTTGAATTTGAGCTTTAGTCATCGATATAAGCTGGCTTTTTAATTATGAAAATAGAAAATAATTATGATTCAAACAATTTTTTTAATAAAATGCTAAAAAAAGATAAATTAAAAGAAAAATAATAATGCATCAGTTAATATAAGAAAATGAAATATAATTTTTTAAATATTTTTAATAATTTTATACTTAAAATTTTGAATATTAATATATTGTAATTGTATTTTATATTGATATTTTAAACGAGTTAATTTGTAAGCTAACAAGTCGAGTAAGGGCTGACTCAAGTTTGACTCATTAGCTTATTGAGCTCAGCTCATGAGCTATTTATCTAGTCTAGCCTGAGCTGGCTCACGAGTTGATTTAACTCACTTACACCCCTAATTAGCAGTAATCTCACCAATGTCGTTAAGATTATTACCCTAGGGCTTGATAGATCTTAATTAAGTGCTTCTCTCTTCTATCTGTTTTGCGTTGTATTTGATATTTGTCTGAAGTTTGCATATCTCTCATCTCCACACATCAACCCAAGCTTCCTCTTTCTAATCGATCTAACTCTAAAATCCATAAAATAAGCTCTTCTCTTTCATTATCCAAATCTATGATATCTCCCACCTACACTATGGCTACCACAGCTATAGATCCAAACATATCATAAGATACTACATATATAGGTCTAGCTGATTCAATCAGCTTCGCCAGAAATTAATTGGATTCAAGGCTAATAGGATAGTTAGTTATTAAAAGTCACCATCGATAACTAAACTCAACACCAAGTTCGAGTCTTTTATTTTTGTTTGATCTAAGGTACTCCGCCTCAAAGCTAAGACTACTCTCTCGAGATATTTTCCCAAAGAACCTGTCTTGGTGCTCATCAAAACTTGGCAAGCTCATGTAAAGTCAATAGGTTACCTCACACCAATTCATCCTTACTTAGAGTCAATATATGCTCTCTCAAATACCTATAGATAAGAGAAATTTATATAACAACAAAAATTTGAAAAGTTTTCTATATATAATTTTACTTGTATTGCTTAAATATAACTTTTCAATTAATATTGTACCTATGCACAAATATACAAATTTGATGTCAAGAGGTAAGTTTGACTTATCGAATATTTTACTCATGTTTTATTTTTTTATAATCTATTAGAATTTTTATCACTAGATTTTTTCGATCATTTCTCTTATTCTTTAGTCAAATTTGGATCTAACATTAAACATATTAATTCCCCTCTCTTCCCTCCTCTAGTTAATCCTCTCTTCTTGAGGCTCTTCTCAAAAGTTATTCTATCTTGGACCATAGACCATTAATGCATGCTTTATCATCATCTACATATAATGTTACATTCAACTTGAAAAGGTTGATTATTTCCTAAATGAAAGAGTGATGTCTTCTCACTATATTATTCCAACAATATGGAAGAAAAGGTATCATTCTTCACGCAAATCTTAATATTGCAGAAAAAAATAGAAGATGGCCTTAGTTGAATATGCAATCACTAAGTGACCTTATTATGGTTCTCTCCTATTGGCTATAAAAATTTTGGAAGCTTTGGGATCCTCTTGAGCTTCTCATTTGTTGAAGATGTCTTTCTATTTAAATTTGTATGCTTAGATGATTATAATTTGATATGGAATGTTGGTTATATATATATATATATATATATATATATATATATATATATATATATATATATATATATATATATATATATATATATATATATATATATATATATATATATATATATATATATATATATATATATATATATATATATATATATATCAGTCAACCATAATCCAATTATGTTTAAGAAATGATCATAGGGCTTTTTTGTCAATAAAAAAGATTTTAATGAACCCTTTTGAGCTAAGTTTTTAAATTTTCTTTTTGTTGTTGAAATGAAAGGGACTCTCAAAAGTGAAGAGAAAGATAGGTGTTCCTTAGCTATTAATAATCTTACCACAAGTTGATCTTGTTTTAACCATTTTCATAAGAATCTATATACATATCAATCCTTCCATATTATATTCTTCTAGATTAAACTTTTACATGAAGTTCATTATGATTAGAATCCTAGTGCCTGAAAAAAATGTGACTGCCTTGCTCTGCATATGGATCATCATGCCTTTCTTGCCTCCTAAGAATATCGATTCTAGCTTCAGAGATATGATTCGTAATAAATACCCTTCAAGAAAGACTATAAATCACTCAAATAATCTCATTCACTATTCATATGCTTAGGTCATAGATCTTCCCATTCATCTCCCTAGCTAGCATCTCAATGAACAAAAACTATCCCTCATTACCCCTCCCTTATCAATACAAACTTCCAATAATAACTCAGACTTTACAATAGCTCTAGCTACCAAGTCTCCTACTCTTCACAATAATAACTCATACTCTTCAAAACTCCTAATGTGTTACCTAATTACCTGTACAACAACACATTGGTCCTTTACCAAAAATTGCCCCATATCTTGACAATAATTCTTACGTGCTATCACAATACCAATTAGAGATAGAGATATAAATCAGCATATTACATTATGTACCATATAGTCGGCATCTCTCTCATCTTTTTTATATATATAATTTTAATTTGCAATGCAAATTTTTTGAAATATGGTTCTTGAGCATAACTTTTTCATGTTTGAGTTTTGATTTTTGCAAGTTTGTTAAGCCAATTCCATCCATAACAATTGTTTTACCATGAGGCTTTTACTTCTTTTAGTGAAATTTATAGTACATAATATTTTGTTGCAATATAAAAACAACGTTAAAAAAGTGGATGATTCAAATTTTAATATTATAATGCTAATGGTAGAATCATGGTGGAATTTAAAATAAGCAAATGGAAAAACTCTAAAGACTGGTCATTCATCTTTAAGCAATTCTACAACTTTTTAGGCATTCCTGTAAATATATTATTGTAGTGGTTAATGATTAAGAATTATATTCTTCAATTCATTCTACTTTCTTCCAATTATTTTATTTGGGGTCTAACTTTTTTTTTTTTTTTTGCTTTGTAGTTGTAGTTTTGGATGATGGATTTGTTGAGTTGTGATTTTGGTTTATAGCACTATTCTTTTGCTCATATTCTATCATATTACACATATTGGTAGATATTTAAGAATGAATACTTTGAATGTTTCAAGGCTTATCCTATGCTAAGGAATACTAAATTTAAGACAGGACATTCTACATGCGTTCATAACAATTTGCTCACCCCTTTGGTACACTACAAGAAAATGCGTTGAATCCATCGGTAATAATCAAAATACGCCGCATAAAAAATATGAGATTTTTGGCATATTTCTTACGTAAAATGCTCCGACGGTAATTCAAACGTCGGAAAACCAACACATGCAAATTGCTTTCGATAGAAATATATCCAATGAATTTTCTGATGAAATATCGGTGAAAAGATAGGAGAAGCCTATGCCTTTTTTGGTGTTGTATTCCGATGTAATATTTGTCGATATTTCTGAATGAAAAACTACACCAGAAATACCAGTGGATAATCTGCCGCCTAAAAAATCCCATCATGTTACCAACATGCATTACCGTCACAATATTTGCCAGAAGTAATGGTGCAAAAGTTCGTTGGAAATGTCATCATATCATATTACCGATAGCATTTTCGGCGAAATATCCACCAGAAACCTATAACATAAACAAAAAAAATAACCTTTCACCTTTTGAAACTGATTTCTATAATTAAACCTGCATAAAAAAAGAAAACACTACATACATTCATACATCCACTTTTGATCAATAACATCACCAATTACATTATTAAATATAAATATATATGCAATAACATAAACAAGAAAAGTATCATCAACAAATATCTAATAATAAAAAAGTCAAGATGTCCAAACAATAAATAACTAAACATGTTAAAAAACACATATATACAAATGTCCAAATAAAAAAAATAAATAATAATTACTCTGATTTAGTCTCCTCCTCAACTGATGTTGTACTCCTCCCACTACTCATCTGCTTCCTCATCTTTTATATTTGCTCTAACATTTGAGCTTGTTGCATCTGTATCTACTGTTGCATCTCCAGCTGTTATTGTTGCATTTGCATATGCTGCTGGTTCATCTATATTTTTCAGTCGGCTTGTGTTTTCCTTACCTATTCTAGCTCGATTGTAAGGGCATCGACTATCTGTTGGGTATATAAAGACTCCTGTGAATTAACTGAGAAACTGGAGCCACCAGATGTCTGTCCCTCATATATATGCATAAGCTTACGAGCTGGTCCACCAGAAGAACATTCACCTAATACAACTTGGCTCTCTTGAAATCGTGTATACTCATCCTATGAAAGTTAAAAAAAAAATTAAGCAATTTATATATAACATCACAAAAATTAAACTTTTATACTTACATATATAGGCTTTCCTCGCAGACTCATCAATCCATTGTTGGTCCTTCTGCCGCTTATGGGTATGACTATGCAATTCAACAGGTGTCAATTTTCTACCCAACACTTCTTTTTATAATAGACATATATTAGTATTATTGTTTTTTAAAGTAAAATTTTCAAATATTTTAAAATTCCTTACCAAACATCTTTTGTGCTCAATATGTAGAACAAAACTCTCAGTATAATATAACCTACATATAATATGAAAATATTATATAATGTTAATTTTAATATTTATTGAAGAAAAATGCAAAGAGTCTTAACCTGCTCGGAAGGCCATCATTTTAAGTGACCAAACCATCCAAGTCAACTCTTTTTAATCTTATCTTCCACCGGAGCTGCTCCAACCTTCTCACATATATGCTATTTTCATATCCTATATATAATCAAGTATGCCCAATGCATTTCTCTACGTCCACACAACAACGCTCAATGCATTCTTCTACTTCCACCATCCAACTTGAATTCTATAAGTAATACCCCCATCTATTTCACCATAAATAGATCAATGACATTAAAAACATGTACTTTTATTAATTACTTCATTTCTCAAAGTCACAATCCCTCAACTATGTCTATTACTACTAAAAATACACTCTATATATTAAATTTTAGATCAATTTATGTGAAAACCTTTAAACTCTAAGGTTGACCTACATAAATCAAGTTTACCTTCAACTCCCTCTCTACTATTATCAATTATAAGAATAATATCATTAGCAAAAGCATACACCAAGGTACAATATTATCTTGCAAATATCTAGTGAGAACATCCATAACTAAAACCAATGGAAAACACGAAGATACATTTTCTTGAAAATGTCTAGTGAGAACATCCATAACAAAAACAAATTAAAATCATACATAAAGATACATTCTCTTACAAATGTCTAGTGAGAACATCCATTACAAAAGCAAAATCATATGCTAAGATTCATTCTCTTGAAAATGTCTAGTGAGAACATTAATAACAAAACCAAAAGGCATACACCAAGATACATTCTCTTGCAAATGTCTAGTGTGAACATCCAAACTCAAGGTCATGAGATAATACCTTCTCTTACCGGTGGCTTTCGGGGTTGCTTTTGGCGAAAGTCAGCAAGGGTTCGGTCCGGGCAGCTCTCGGATGCGAGGAAGAAATGCTCCCCAGTTTGGTCGTGGCAGCTCTTGGACAGCTTCGATAATTTAGGTATGCTCCCAAAACATGGAGCTACATTTAGTTTATCATCTTAAGATAATGATTGATGTACTTGTCCTTGCTAGCCCTTCAATGCTGGTCACCTCTTCACTTATTGATATTATCATTGAGAAAACATCTCAACTTTATCCTACTTCTGATCATAACAATGATAATTTATCTCCAAATATTTCTAACTCTAATGGGAGCATTCATAGTGTTTACTCTCTCATGGTTAAGAGATTTCATGTTCTTTATATCAGAAGGGACTTAATCAGAATCGGCACTCATCTTTATTCATTTGGTTCTAGATCAATACATTTTATATTTTTTTATGCTGCTGTAATTTTTCCTTCTTTTTTTTTCTCTGCTATTTTTTTTATAATTATTTTGGTTGTGTTCATTTAAACCATTTTTCTATTTTGTAATATTTCTTGTGTAGGTTATCCATTGATAAGTTTTTTGACATAATTTTTGTGATGGTCATAAGCAGCAAGTTGTTCTGCGCTCTGCTAGGGTTTCCACCTTTCATCCTTTCTTTTCCCTGCCTTTTGGGTGATCGGACTTCGCTGCTTTCAGAGTTAGAGTAATTTTAACAATAAAAATAAGCCTCGTTAAATTTGATAATTAAAAGCCTCGGGTAGGAGCTTTTGTAGAGGTTTTGAATAGTACTATTTTGTTATATTTGAATTAAAATTGTGTAATTTTATTTTGGTGACAAAAATGCATATGAATGTTACTTTCCTTTGAATGATGTTTTGGATAATTACGAGTTCATCAATTTGCATTTAATTATCAAATGTGATGTGGTTAAAAGTTATGATTACTTTATTTTTTTTTCTTGTTTTTGTTTCTTTTAAAGTTTCTTTTAGCTTTTCCTTTTATTAAGAGTAATTTAGTAACTAGCTTTCATTATAGATTTTTGGTTTTTATAGATAGCTAAGGGTTTGTTTGTGATAGCTTTCTGGTTACTTTGTTTTACAACTACAATTTCATTTGGCTACTAATTTCTTGTTATTTTCTCACTATTTACAACAATTTCTGTAATGCAAATTTATATTTTATAATTAAATTAGCTATATTGTTTTCCCCACAATAATTTTATAATCAGTTTTATAAAATATTGCAGCCGTTCCAAATTGATCCTAAGTTTTATGGGCAATAGATTTCATGTTTAACCTGTTTGGGAAGGATTTCCCTGCTCTAAGGATGGATTTTTCCTTATCTAGTGTAGAGGTAGTGGGGAGAGGAAGCAATACTGAGGCCCAAGATCTCACCAAAATTACTTTGCCTTATGCCTAAGGCCCTTTCCCTTGAAACTGAGAGCAGTTCAAGGCCTCCTGGATCTCAAAAACTTCAGTCTAATGATACAATAACACCAGATTATCTGTTTTTTCAATTTCTTTTATATCCTTTAAGTCCAATCTTTCTTGTGAACATTTAACTATTATTTGTCATTTTGTGCATAAGTGCAGGAGGCAACAGTATTCTATCTCACACAGATTACATATAGGGAATTTTCTTTGATAAAAATTTTTCTCGAAGTTGTTCTTTATAATTTATCAAATGATATGCAAGCAGACTTCTCTATCGTGAACTCCATTTTCTCTGCAATAGGGGCAGTAATCTTTTACTGATTTTAATCCTAACCTTACATTGTTAACAAGCTATCATCACAGTCCTTTAGTTCTAACAGAATTCTGCAATAAATATAGCTTTTTCCCTTGCTGTTATATATATATATATATATATATATATATATATATATATATATATATATATATATATATATATATATATATATATATATATATATATATATATATACGCTAACTATTACGTAATGTAAGGAAATACTATGAATCATAGTTGCCACAGTTCATAAAATTCCTTGGTTCCTGTTTCAGCTTCTATCTTCAAACTGTTAGTTTTCTGTTTTTTCTTCTCACACTTCCTCTCTATTCTTCTGTCATTCAACGATGGCAACTTCAGCAACCTCTACAACAGATCCCTCCATCCCCTTGCAATCAGATCAGCATGACTCAGCCGAGTCCCCCATCCCCGCCTTAAAATTTCTTATGTCCAATATCAAAAGCAGAGTCCACACTCAACTCAGCATTAACAACTATCCCATATAAAGATTGCAAATCTTGAAATCTTTTCAGCCAACATTTTTGACAGCTATCTAACAGGTTCGACTATCTGTTCTTCTAAGCAAATGGTTTCAGATATGGATGATATTACACTAAATCCTGCTTTTAATATATGATAACTTTTTGATCAAAATCTATCTGCTGCTCTCTTCTCCTCTTGCTCCATCTTACCTAATATTCTCATTCTCTCCGCTTGTCATAAATGGCTCACCCTGGAGAAACGTATTCAACCTACAATTGAGTTATTCCACTCTAGAAGGAACTCCACAACATAACCACGAAGGATCTCACCATGTCCCATTACCTTTCTTCAATCAAATCACCGGTCAATAATATTGTAGCCATCGGTTCCAATGTTGATCATGAGGACATTTTTGTTTACATCATAAATGATTTACCTCCATCCTACTAAGCCTTCAACACTACAATTCTAATCATACTCACCCTAATCATCCTTGATGATGTTTATTCGCTACTATGCAATGAGGAGATCAATTTAAACAATGGCATTTCCAAAAACTCTTTCCTCCACTAATCCTACCATGGTCCTTGTTGTGCCCAGTGGACATATCCCTAAATTTTGGAAGGCTTTCTCGTGCTAGTAGAGATCTCAACTCCCTTATCTCACATAGATGACAGGTCTCTAATTACCGTTGCCCCATCTACCAAAGTTTCTCCAAGGTCGATCATATTATTGTAAATTGTTGGCTTTGCTGAGATCTCCAATATAGGGCTACACCATCTGCATCCACTGGCTCATTTTCTAATATGCAACCCTCACTTAAGCCATAGCTTCTCAACTCTGGAGCTTTAACTCATCGAGATCTTCAACACCTTTATCTCTCTACACCTAAACTGGTTCATATTCAAATACCATTGCTGATGGCTCCTCTTTGTCCATCTCCAACAAGGGACAAGGTCTTCTCCCCACTCCTGATTGTCACCATAAGGTACTTCCAATAATATTCTTCATGTCCTTTCTCTCTCACACAACTTGCTCTCTATACAAAAATCAACTGGTAATAATAACTACATTTCTTTTGATGCCACTTATTTTCAAATCAAGGATCTCCAAACTAACCATTTACTTCTCCAAGGTCTAGCTCTAATTGTCTCTATACTCTTTCATTTGTCACACAGATCACCTCTCTTATAACCCTATCAACTCAACTCTGCGCACTTGATCTTTGGTATGCCCATCTTGATCATCCACATTTCTTCGTTCTTGCTTCACTTGCACAGCTTCTCAACATATCTTCTAATTCCTCTCTGCTTTACTTCAACTTTGTTCTTGTAGTGTGGCCAAGAGTCACAAGCTTTCTTTTCCTAATAAAAATTGTGTTGCATTTAGACCTTTAGAACTTATTCACTCAGATGTATGAGGTTCGTCATCAGTCGCCTCATTTAATGGATATAAATACTATGCCATTTTTTTTGAATGATTTCCAAAAGTTTTCTTGGTTGTTTTCGATTCATAGCAAAGCTGAAACCTCACACAAATTTATACATTTTATTGTTATAGTCAAAATTTTCTTTCAATCTAAAATTAAATTTATAAGATCTGATGGTCATGTCAAATATACCTCTCATTATCCCCAAAATTTTCCCTTCTCTCATGGCATAACACACCAATTCAATAGTTCATACACCCCAAAATAAAATGGCATTGCTCAATGTGAAAACATGCATCTTATTGAAACCACTCTTACACTTCTTCATGTTGGCAATCTTACCACCTCCTTCTGGCTCGAGGCTCTATCCAATTCATCTTCCAACTTTTGTACAAAATCCCTCCTTATACTCTTCTCAAAAATTTCAGTTGCTTATGATTTTCTTGGATGCAACCATTAGCTACTCACAAACTCGCTCATTGCTCGTCTAATGTCTCTTTCTAGTCTATTTCTCTTCTCACAAAGGCTACCCCTCTTACAATTTACTTACTATAAATTCTTATTTAATTTTTCTTAATGTTGTCTTTCACAAAGCATAATTTCCATACAAACTAATTCCAAACACCACTTCTCTTCCCATGGGGAGATCCACCATGGTCTTAGGGTGGGCAAATGCACACCCTCAAATTTTTTTAAAAAAATATTTATAAGGGATTTTTTGGAATATTTTGAGTATTTTGGGCATTTTGCCCTTTTCAAAAATATTTTTTGCCCTAATTTATCAATCCTAGGCATCTTTGCCCATCCCCTACAAAACGTTTTTGTTTGCCCACCTTGAAAAAAGAAGCTGGATCCGCCCTGTCTCTTCCTATCCATTTCTCCACACAGCCTCCTCCATTTAGCTTGCTTTCTACTACCACTATATCTTCTTTCCAAACTCTAACAAATACTCCCATACTCAATCCATCTTGTTCACCACCGGCAAACCTCTCATCCACCCCTGCATCCCCATCACTTTTCATGAAACCACCGACTAACTCCTCTACTTCAGCTCCTAGCTCCTCTGAACTTTCTCATAACATCCACCATATGATCACATTTGCTTCAAAATAGGCAACCTTAGGCCAAAAACTATCTTCACACTTTTTTTCCAAACCTCGTTAGTCCTCACCCTAACTTCATTCTACCAAGCTCCAAATTTTTGGAATGGCCTCAAGCTATGTCTGTAGAATTCACTGCTCTCTAGTGACAAGACTCTTTGTCTTTGGTTCCTACACCTCTCGACCATAGCATTCTTGGGTATTATTGGGCATATACAACCAAATTAAATCTCAATGGAACAATTGAGCATCACAAACCTTGCTTAGTCACCCAAGGTGTCATTTACTTAAAAGAAATTTAGCCCTATTACTAAAATGTCTATAATCCATCTTATCTTAGCTATTACTCTTCACAATTCTCGTTCAATCCTTCAACTCTACGTATATAATGTGTTTCTCCCAAGCGCACTCAATAAAGATCTCTATATGTCTCAACCCAAGGCTTTGTTAATCATCTTCATCCCAACTATGTGTGCAAACTCCATAAAATAACATATGGGCTAAAACAATCCTCTCATCAATGGTTTGAAAATTCCTCCACCTTCCTCAAAACTCATGGTTTTTACTTCAGCACACCAAATTCTTCTTTCCTATTTTACTCTCAAAATTGAACGTCTGCATATCTTCTTCTTTATGCAAATGATATTCTCATTATAAGAAATTCATAGCTCCTAAGTGAGCAAGATATTTCTTTGCTTTTAGTTCATTTATCACTTGAATAAACAAATCAATTTTGAAGACTTTCACAATTCTTTGGATTTAAATTACATTTTAAAATAAAAAGAGGCTCAAAACTCCCTATAAGGGAAAGTAGTAAAATAATTCATATAAAAATCTCAAAATCATATCACATCTCACAAACATTTGCTCATTTCTGAGCAACATGTAATTAATTTTGGCCAAACTTTTTAAACTTAAGGGGGGTTAATGCAGCAAAATCACTTATAAATAATTAATTTGTTTTTAAATTAATTAATTTAACCCCTTTTTTATAGAAGCCTTGCACAAATATGA
Source organism: Dendrobium huoshanense (assembly GCA_016618105.1). Classification (NCBI taxonomy): domain Eukaryota; kingdom Viridiplantae; phylum Streptophyta; class Magnoliopsida; order Asparagales; family Orchidaceae; genus Dendrobium; species Dendrobium huoshanense. Next base: position 3,419,244 of record CM028343.1, on the reverse strand, counting down.
TCACATGTAAAAAGTTTTATCAAAAATAACATTCACATAGCCCCTATCCTAGAGGTAATCTAATATGTCCATCAAAATCACATAAAATCATCACATAATTAATCATATACAGCCACACCAAGTAGCATTACACAACCACCATGATAGTAATAATATATAATAATAATAATAACATCAATCTAACCTAAAGCTAGAGTTTGTTTCCCTAACAAACAATTTTAAATGTGTGTTAGGCTGTGCAGGTGTTAACCTTTTAGGCTTTATAACCTATTTTTTAATTAAAATTTTTTATTTGTTTAAAGTTGGAAATTTTGTTTAAGTTCAACTATTAGTACATTAAGATTTAATTAAAGATTTTAAGGTTCGCTGATTGAATTGTAATGTTATGGTTTATGTTTTGGGCTTCGAGGCTTTTGCTAGTTGGTAATTAGGGTCTTTTGGGCAAGGTTGTTGGTGTGTTTGGTTTTAGTCCTTTACGTATTGGATTGTGGCCTTTTTGGTGTTGTGCTTGGCTGCTTGGTGCTCAGCTGTGAGGGGTTTGGCTATTTGTTTGGTGATTCTTTGGCAATTCTGCTCCTATTTTTTGTGGTGCTTATATTCCTGTGTTAATGTTGAGCTTATTTGAGTACTTTTGTTTGGAGGTATTTCTTTAACTACAGGTTTGGATTCTGGATCTAGTCTTTGGATTCAGTTATTGATGGCATGGTTGGTGTTCTATCTAGTGTTGATGGTCATGCTTGTTGATGGAGTTTCATTGGTGGAGGTTGTCTTTTTCTAAAATTCTTTTGTTGAATTGCAGGTTTGTTATCTCATATGTGGGTTCCATCCTGTTTCTATTTTTCCTTTTTTTCTTTTCTTATTGTATTCTTTATAGGATCATTGGCTCATTAGAATTTTATTTTTATTTTAAGTATAGCTCTCTAAGCAATAGTGAGCATTTGATTACTTTAGGGGCTTGTAACCTTTTTTTGATGATTAATGCATAAACCTCTTTTATGGGTTCTCTAAAAGAAATGCAAAAGAAGTAGTGGTTAGAAGTTATTATAAAAGTTATTATTGGAAAGCAATGAATGTAAATTTGATTTAAAAGAAAATGAGTATTTAACTTTTTCAGACTTGTTTGCTAGCTTTGTTATCCTACTTTCTGGGCTTCAAACACGTGAGAGATGTTTGCATATTTGGAATTCATTTATAATGATAATGAAAGGAATAGAAATGAAAATAAATAAAAAAGAGAAATAGATGAGTATATCAATGGAAGTAGTTAATAAAGTATAAAAAGATCACTATGTTTTTTTGTAGCAAATTACTCATACGAGACTAAAGGAATTTCATATATATATATATATATATATATATATATATATATATATATATATATATATATATATATAATATATATATATATATATATATATATATATCTCACTCACTCTCTCAGCTCTGCCCTAAGCCGCCGCCTGGGCGATTTTAGGGTTCCTCTCAGCCCATCACCTTGTGATCGATTTCCTCCATTGGTTTTCGAGTTTCCTCTTCGTCTTTCTTCACTTGTTCGTATTCTGGTGACGCTTCAGCCTTTTTGCCCTTGTTGGGGCCTTTTGCATGGCGGGGATGTCCTCTTCCAATCCGTGGGGGAAGGTGTCCAGCCCGATCCACGGGAAAAGTAAGGGCTTCTTTTTCCTGGATGGTGATGAGCCAACTAAATCTCCTTCTCATTCGTTCAAAGATGTGCTCTCTGGTAACTCGATGCAAGGTGAAAACATTCCTAAATTTACTCATTATAGGAAAAATGCCCATTACCGGCGGTTCATGGACCGCCGGTTTTACCGGCGGCGTAGCCGGCGGTCTGACCGTCGGCTTTTAACGGCGGCCGAACCGATGATTTTGCTACGTTACGCCGCCGGTAATAGCGGCGGTCCCTAAACTGACGGTAAACCGTCGGACATCAATATGAACCGGTGGTTTACCAGCGTCTTGGACCACCGTTGATAAGTGATTTTTTACCGGTGGTCCAGACCGCCGGAAAACCGCCGGTAGAAGCCCTAATACGACCAGCCCCACGCCTCGCATTTCATTTTTACTCTTTCCTTCTCTCTCTCGGTCGCTCGCTCTGCCGTCGCCTCCGCTCTTCCGACCAGCCGCCGACGAATCTACTCCGACCGCTGACCCCAATCCGACCGCCACCGACCCCAATCCGACCGCCGACGAACTACTCCGACGTCCGACCGCTGACCTAGTCCGATCCCAAACCGTCCGATTTCTATTTTAAGGTTATTTTTTATGATTTTTCTTTGATTATTTGTTCTCACTACACATTTGCAAGTATTAGAGATATTTTGGATGATTTAGGTAGTAAGCAAATATGTAATGTTGTAATCGTTTTGTTAGATCTAATTTTTTTTTATTAAGTGTTATTTTAGTTTAGGTGGAATCAATTTTGTTGATTGCTACTTTTAGTTAGAGCAAGATAGGAAGAGAGAGATTGAGGGAGAGAAAAGAGAGGGAGAGGACCATCTAGAGATAATTAAGGGTATAAGTGCTAACACAAAACTAAGAGTGTTTAACCATTAGAGATAATTGAATAATGGAATGACCCATTTTTCAGAGCATGACTAAGTCATGATAACTTAATAGGATGGGTTATGTCTATCTCAGAAGGACATATAATGAGGGTAGAATTGAGTCATTTATAATATTTTTTAATCAAGCCTTTTTAGGTCTACCTCTACCTTTCTTAACACAAGTCAAATCTAATACATCTACTCTCCTAACATGGTCGTCGAAAGGCCACCTTTTTAAATGACCAAATCATTTAAGGTGGCTCTCTCTAATCTTATCTATTAATGGAGATGCTCTAACCTTTTCACGGATATGCTTGTTTCATATTCTATCTCTAAAAGTAAATCCACACATTCACCTGAGCATCCTCATCTCAGCAACACTTATCTTAATATTATGCCTCTCTTTTAATGTCCAACATTCTGAGCCATAAAGCAATGCAGGTCTTACCACCATCTTGTAAAAATTTCCCTTAAGTTTGAGTGATACTTTTCTATCACACAATAAACCTAAAGCATTCCTCCATTCCAAAATCCAACTTAAGTTCTACAAATAGAGGGAACACTCATGAAGAAGATGAGTGTGATTATTATGGTATTCTGAATGAGGTCCTTGACTTAGAATACCCAAGCAAAGATGAGAACTTTGTAAGCTTATTTAACTGTCAATGGTATGATCCAGTACATAATAGAGGCACAAGGGTTCATCCTGCGTATGATTTAGTAGATGTTAAACATAGTAGAAGATACAAAAAGTTTGATCCATTTGTGTTAGTAAGTCAAGCTATTCAAGTTTATTTCAGCAAATATCCTAGTGGTTGTAGAGACAAACAAGATTGGCTAGCTATCATAAAAACAAAAGCACGGGGAATAATTGATCAACAATATATTGTAGCAACTGCACATCAAGAGGATGAGATGTCAAGTTGTATGCATGTTGAAATTGAGGAGATGACAACTACAACCTCTACTATTGAAATGGAGTTAGAAGATGTGAATAGTTCAACTAGTTCAGGCGAAGAAGAGAACGAGGATGAAAGTGAAGATACCCTTGAGAGTGATGAAAATAGTTTTGATGATTCTGATTAGTTTTTGTAATTTAGAATTGTAGAATTTTAATATTTTGTAATATTTTGAATTCTAAGAAATGAAATTGTTATTTTTCAGCTTGTATTTTATTAACTGCTTTTTGTAATTCATTAACTGCTTTATTAACTACTTCTCGTAATTCATTACCTGCTTCATTAACTGTTTTATTAACTACTTTTCAGTGCTTTAGTAATTGTTTTTTTTTTAATATTGCAGATGGCTTCAGGCGACGATCCTCCTCATAAATCATTTGCCTCAAAGTTCCGCCGGAAGAAGATTACTGCTAGCAGACTCACACGGGCTGAGGTAGGTGAGGGGCCTTCAGTTCCACCAGATCTACCTACACCACCACCTCCACCACCTACCAGGAGCCAGCAGCATTCACCAGAGCAGGGTCAAGGACATTTAGATCCACCTCCTATTGTATCTCCATACTTCCCTAGCCACTTCCCTCCTCCCAGCTCGATGAGTCCTCGCTTCCCCTCTCCAGATCAGACACATGCTTCTCCATTCTATCCATATTACCCCCGACCATCATCACAGGCAGCTGGTCCATCCACTGTCCCCACCCTCCTTACCCTTACCCATATTACTACCCCTATCCGGTGCAGCATGAACAGGGTGGACCATCAAGACCACCAGAGGTTGGTGCTAGCGATCATGCAGCAGCAACAGATAAGCGTCAATACATTGAGCCTAATGGTGATAAGTAAGTTCAATTTAAGTTATTAAGTTATTTTTATTTTGATATATTACATGTTATTGATAAAAAAAGTCACTTGCAGCTTCAATCCTTCAAGGCCACCTATACATATGATCCGGGATATAATAAAGAATAAATATGATGCTCCTTACTTATCCTAGAAGAAGATCTCAAATCCAATTAGAGATATGTGGTTTGGAGAATTTCAAGTATGTTTTTTTTTTGTATGATTTCAAATATATAATTTAATTTATACTAATCTTTTTGATATTGCCTAAATTTTTACATAAAGAATTTAGGTGTTTGCCTGAGTACAGTACGAGGATCAGATCAAATTTTGAGAGGAGAGGAGCGACCCATCTCAGAGACATGTTCACGGACATTAGAAAGTCCGGGCAGCGTCCTAATTGGATTGGAGAGGGCGTTTGGGCTGATTTGAGTAGTGCTTGGGCTACCCCTGAGTTTAAAAAAATGAGAGTGCAGAATAAACAGAACATAGCCTCTGTCTGCGGCGGTTTATGAAGCTCTCTTCATACTGGTGGATCTGTACCTCATACAAAACATAGGCGGCGACTGGTAAGTGTTTTGAATTGGTTTACTACATATATTTTTGTTAGTATAACTAAGCATCAAATTTTCAGAAAGAGCACCTTGGTCGGGAGCCAACACTATTAGAGTTGCATACAAGAACTCATCAACATAAAGCTGACCATCAGTGGGTTGATGAGAAGTCTAAGAAGGCTCATGTGAGTAAAATTTTTTAGAGTTTTAGAATAAAAATTTATTTTAATAAAACTAATGAAAGTGCTCAGATGGCACTTGAAAGTTCGTTAGGGATGTTAAGCCCTATAGAACTGTCTCAAGCTAACCAAGAGGGGGGGGGGGTGAATTGGTAATTAAAATTTCTTTTCTCTAAGAATAAAAAATGCATAAACCAAAATCACGCCATAAAAATAAATGCAGAAATAAAAGTGCGGAAGGAAGAAATCAAGAACACATGAATTTATAGTGGTTCGGTCAACTCGACCTACGTCCACTCCTTTGAGGCATCCTCCAAGTATTGCACTACAAAACGTGACTCTCCTTTAGCCCCCACGGCTAGGCGGAGAAGCCCTCACAAGAACCTCCTTTTTGCCACCCTGGCAAGGCAGAGAACCTACCTCCTTTTGCTTCCTCCTGAAGCTGGCAGAGAACCACAACCAAAAGCTAACTCCTTACCTCTACCGACCCTTCCACGAACGAGAAACTCTAGACGAAGAACAAGCAGAGCGATCCTTGAAGCAACCCTTGTGAATCCCCTCACAAGCTCCCCCTCACAAGATCCTCTCTCTCTCCCTCTCTCTCTTTCTCTCCTCAAGGTCTTCTCAGGTCAAGACAGTAGCCAAAGGTCCTAAAAAACATTGAACAAGAGCTCTTAAATAGAAGAACTTCAAAGGAGCTCATTAATTGCAAGTTGCCGACAATATCATCCAGGCCGATATGAATATCGGCCTGGCCGATCAGTACAAATCAAAGAAGATCGGCCAGAGCATAGCCCTGGATGAAAAACAGGACGATTAAAAATTGGCTTTATCGTCTAAGCCGATATCACGATCGTTCTGGCCGATCAATTCAAATCAGAGGAAAATCGTCCTGAGAATAGCCCTGGATACAAGCTGGCCGATTTTTATCGTCCTGAAGTAACTTAAGGTTTTTGACTGGATCATCCTGGCCGATCCTGCGATCGTCCAGGACGATATGATCGTATCAATCATCCTTAATTACTCCCTTGATTTCCTGATCAATTAAGGCATAATTTGTGAATATTGTCCAGGCCGATACAGGATCATCCTGACCGATAATTTAAAAATACAGTATACCTTAATTGTCTATGGCGGCAACTTCTTTCTGTTTTGAGAATATTATCCTGGCCGATACACGTATCATCCAGACCGATATGTTAATGACGGTTGCCTTAATTAAGAATCCTTATTTAGACTTTCTGTTTTAAGTCTGATCGTCCAGGCTGATATAAAAATCGTCATGGCCGATATGAGTAAAAACAGAAATTCTAAGTCTCTCAAGTGTGTGTGTGTGAAGGGTTACTTAGCATCAGTCTCTTTGACCATTACAAGTAGACTCAAGAAGTGAAAAACAAAAGTACAGACTGACTCAACCCTAAACATACGCAATCCTGAATTGGCTTCATCTTGTTCGTCCGATCTTCAATTCATGAAACGTTAGAAGCAACAAGCAGTCTAAGAGAAATAGTGTTTGTCAATCATCAAAGCATAAGACATGAAAATATATTTGCAACAACTAATTGTAACTCGCAGGATGATTTTGTACGAGCTAGAGAAAGTCGGCAGTCCACTGGCGAGGGATCATCTTCTTGATCGTCCCACATTTCTGAATATCAAACATGATCAGAAGTTGTTGGTAGAAGACAGAGGGGGAGGGTATATGTCATGGGTTCACTGGCTTTTGCTATTGAGGGCAGTTCATACACCTCTGCATTTCATGATCCAAGTGAAGCTGAAGAATCTGTAAGCGAGAGGGTTGCAGCACTTACTAGAGAGATTGAAGAGATGAAAAGGGTTCAATCTAGAGAGATTGAAGAAATGAGAAAAATTCAAAATTAAATGCAAGCAGAGTTGCAATCCTACAGAGCTGAAAAATAGAGGAAGAAGGACCAATAGGAGCAGCCATCTGTAGACAGTGAGGATACAGATGAGGATTAGATTTTTTTTATGTTTAATGATTGTATTAATTAGAACTTGTGAACTTCTGATTGTAACATTATCATGAACTTACTTGTGAAATTGTGATTGTAATCTTATGATGAGCTTGTGATTGTATTTATAATTTATGGTTCTGATGAATATAGCAGCGTGTTGCCCAACATATCTTGCTCTTTCTGCAGGTTTAGACTTTAGGGTGAACCTCCCTCAAATAGAAGGGGTGATGTCAATTTTTTTTTTCAGGTGCTACAGGTTTTCGGCGGCTAACCGGCGGTTTACATTGTCGGTAATCCCGACGGCTCGAACCGCCGGCTATCGACGGTAAAGGAACCGGCGGTCTACCGGCGCTTGCCGACAGTTTAAGAAACAAACGACGCCCACCTAAACCGCCGGATGACCATCGGTAATATGACCGCCGGTCAGCCATCGGTCAGATAACCGGCGGCGTAATGGCCGAAAAATCACCGGTTCCAAATCCAGTTGTCACCGACAGTATACGCCGCCAGAAAACCGCCACCAACATAAAACGCCTGTAAAAAAATCGCCGGTACATGTTTCCTACGCGATTTTTTCTGGCGGCTGGAAAACCGCCATAAAGCCGCCGGTAGTCCATAAAACCGCCGGCTAATCTAGCGTAACCGCCAGAAAAAACTGCCAGATTTTGACATTTTTCCTGTAGTGACTCAATTGGTTGCTAATGGTGTGCCAGCTGTTCCAATTTCTGGTGAAGATATTCTTAAGCTTGCTTCGCTGTTTCAATTTACCCTTGTTGGGAAGTTTAATTTGTGTAGGCCGAATCTTGATTCTATTTGGAGTTTTTTCGGTAATCTTAAACTAACTGGTTTTTACTCTGTTGGGCTTTTAGATTCCCGTCATGTTGACATTCAATTGTCGAACGATCTTGATTATAGCAGAGTTTTTGCTAGAAGGGCTTATTTCATTAATAATTGTCAAATGAGGATTTTAAAATGGACACCTTTTTTGATATTCATGAGGAGTCTCCCATAGTACCGATCTGGATCTCCTTTCAGAGTTTAAGATTACATTTTTTTAACCCTAAAGTCTTGCGTGCTCTTGGATCTATTTTTAGGAGGCCTCTGCAAACCGACCAAGCAACTGCCTCCAGGACCCGACTGTTTGTGGCTAGGGTTCTGGTGGAAGTTGACATCTCTAAAAAACATGCAAAAGAGATTTGGGTGGGATCCAAGGCTTTTGGGTATTTACAAAAAATTGAATTTTAGAAAGTCTCTGAATTTTGTTCTCACTGTAAGATGCATGGTCATGTGTTATCTGATTATTTTAGATTGCATCATGAATTAAAAAAGACTGCTAAACCTTCATTAGAGAAGGTTGATTTACTTGTTAACATTCCTACTCCTATACCGCTGGATAATGTGGTGCCGGATACTACTAATGATAACCAGGAAATTGTTGTTGCTCTTAATTCTATTTTGCTAGTGATGCTCAATTAATCGTCCCTAATACTAATACAGCTGTGAATGTTGAAACTGAATTTAATAAAAATGAGGGTTGTGAAGAGGGGGAATTTATACCCACAACGATTATAGAGAATAGGAAGGATAATCGTTTGCTTAATATGGAAGGAGGAAATTCTTTGTCTTTAGATTTGGAGGGATCTATGTCTAAAAAATATGAGGAGGAGGAATCTATTTCCAAAAACTTTGAGGAGGAAAGTTTTACCAAGGTCGATAGAAAAAAAGGGAAAAAGACTAAAGATACTTTTTCTTCCACCCCTCGTTCTACTATAGCTCAAACTAGTTCTAAAGGTTGTAATGGTTAAGTCCCTCTTTTGGAATGTGAGAGGTATTGTGGGGAAGGATTCTAAAACTAGAGTTAGAAATCTCTGTATAATTAATAACATTCACTTGTTGATCTTAATTGAACCTATGATTACTTCGGATAAACTTGATAGTACCGCTTCTAAGTTGGGTTTTGCTAATAAATTTGCAAACTGCTCAAACAAAATTTGGATTATGTGGAATAATGCTATTACTGTTAATATTCTAGATGGCTTTATTCAAGTTGTGCATGTTCAAATAGCTATGTTTAATTTCAATTGCAGTGCTTCTTTTGTTTATGCCTCTTGCTCTAGAGTGGGTCGGTTGGTCCTTTGGGATCAACTTAATAGCTTTGCCTCCAATAATTCTGGCCCGTGGTGTGTGGGAGGTGATTTTAACATTATTTTCTATGCTAGCGAAAGATTGGGAGGTAATCAACCTAATATTAATGCTATGGAGGATTTTAATTCCATGATTGCTAGTTGTAACTTACATGACATTGGTTTCTTTGGGAATGCTTATACTTGGAGTAGAGGCAACATTTTGCAAAGACTTGATAGAATTTTATTGAATAATGAATGGATCGCTAATTTTCATATGACTCATGTTGAGCATTTGAGTAGAACTGCTTCTGATCATGCCCCTTTACTTTTATCTCCTAATGCTAACAAAAGTTATGGTCCCTCTGGTTTTAAATTTTAGAATATGTGGTTATCTCATCATGATTTTTTAAATGTGGTTTATAGTAATTGGCATGTCCCTATCTTTCCTAATAATAATATTTCGGGTATGGCTAAATTGTGGAACAAGCTTAGTAGGTTGAAACAAGTGTTGAGATGGTGGAATAAAAATGTTTTTAAAAATATTTTTTTTAATATTAAGAAGGCTGAAAATGATGTGATCGAGCTTGAAAAGGTGTACTTGCTTAACCCTGATTGTACTAATCTTTCTGAGCTTAACAATGTTAAAATTAGGCTTTTTTCTTTACAAGATCAGGAAGAGATCTATTGGCGGCAGAAAGATACCACTAAATTTGTCATCGAAGGTGTTAGGAATAGCAACTTCTTTCATGCTATGGCTAACAAGAAAAAGGTTAGAACCACATATTTAAAATTGTGAGCAATGAGGGAAGGGTCTTAGAGGATGAGGATTCTATTTTAAATTCTAGGGTGGAACATTTTAAAAACATTTTCAATAGAAATTTTCAACCGTGCCCCATAGTTAATCCACATATTGTTCCTTGTTGTATTACGGATAATGAAAACCTTATGTTGACTCAATCTTCGTCTGAGGAGGAAGTTTGGAAGATTATGCAGGAGATGAATGGGGATTTTGTTGCTGACCCTGATGGCTTTACCATTAAATATTTTGTGAAAACTTGGAATACCACCAAGTTGGATATTATGGAAGCTATTGCGAAATTCTTTTCGGGTAAACCTTACATTAAATTTTTTTCTTCTACTAATATTGTCTTAATTCCCAAAACGGAGCTTACCAATAATTGGAATGATTTTAGACCTATTAGTTTATGCTCTTTCTTCAATAAGCTTATTTCTAAATTTATTTCTACTAGACTGGTTAATATCTTACATAGAATTATTTCTCAGAATCAAACTGGTTTTGTGAAAGGTAGGAGTATTTTTGATGATATTCTGCTTGCTCAAGAAATTACTCATGACATTAACGCTAAAGTTAAAGGGTGCAATATTATTTTTAAACTGGACATTACTAAGGCCTATGATAACTTGAGTTGGACTTTTTTATATAAAGTGTTATCTTTATTTGGTTTTAGTCAAGATTTTATTTCTCTAATTAAAAATAATATCGAGCACTGCTTCTTTTCTGTTATTATTAATGGGAGGAATCCTGACTTCTTTAAATCTTCCCAAGGCTTGCGTCAAGGTGACCCTTTGTCCCCTGCTTTTTTCATTATTATTGTTGACTATTTGTCCAGGGGTCTGGATGAGTTATATAAAAGGCATCCTAAGCTCTTATACCGTACTATGGGTGGTATTCCTATTACTCATCTTAGTTTTGCTGATGATTTTATCTTTTTTGCCAATAGCTCTTTAAATAATATTAGATTTTTAGTTAATTACTTAAATGATTTTCAGAATATGAGTGGTATTTTGATTAACAAGGATAAAAGCAATTTCATTATTTCTAATTCTGCTAGCCAAAAAAGAATCAATGATATTAAAAGGATATGTGATTTTATTTGCACTTCTTTGCCGATTAAGTACTTGGGTACCCCTATTTTCAAAGGTAGAAAAAAAAAGCTCAAATTTTTTAGGATATTTTCATGGTTTTTCAAAGCAAAATTTCTAATTGGTCTTCTAATTTTTTGTCTTTTGGTGATAGACTTGTGCTTATTAAACATGTTTTAAATTCTATTCCCATTTTCATTTTTCACACTACACCCGGCTCATTCTATTTATCTTAGATTGGAGAGATTGATTAATATTTTTTTTTGGGGGTCTAAGAACAATAGTTCTTGTATTTATTGGTCTTCTTGGTTTAATATGTGTGGTCCGTTAAATGAAGGTGGATTAGGTTGTAAGAATATTTTGGACATGGTTAGGGCTTCCTCTCATAAATTATGATTCTCATTTAGAGCTAAAATTAGTTTACTCAAATTATGCATGTTAAGTATTGCAAAGATATGCATCTAATTTTATGTAATTTCAAAAAAGCTGACTCTTTGGTGTGGAAACGTTTATGCAACATTAGCTGGGAAGCTGACCAATTCATTCAATGGGATTTGGGCAACTGTGATTTATTTTTTTGGCAAGATAATTGATTGGGGAATGGCTCTATTGATAGTATGCTTAACTCTCATATTTTGATCAATACCAAGGATCATCACTACATTGAGAACAGGAACTGGAATGTTAATAGTCTGAGTCAAATTTTACCTTATGAAATTTTGAATCAAATTTTGAGCATCCTGTTACATATTCATGATAATGACCATATTTTTTTAAATATTTCTTCTAATGGCCTGTTTAAACTTAAAAATGTGTGGGATGTGATTAGAGTTAAGCATGAGAGTTTTATTATTTATGCTTCTATTTGGCACAACAATATTCTTATGTCTTACTCTATTCTGGCTTGGAGATGTATTAAAGGTTATCTGTCGGTGGATTCTCGTCTTTGGAACAAAGGTTTTTATCTTCCTTCTAAATGTCAATGTTGCTTTAATATTGAGACCATTAATCATGTTTTCCTCAATGGTTGCATTGCTCAAAAAGTTTGGAGGTATTTTGCTAATTATGTTAACAAAAATTATCCTGACTCTATTAGTAATGTTATATCCTTTTTGAGTGAATGGGTGACTAATCCTAAAGGTCATATTTTAAATTTATTGCCCATTCTTATTTTGTGGTTTATTTGGAATGCTCGAAATGATGCTAAACATAATGGTGTTAAAATGGATGCCAATAGTATTATTTCTAATGTCAATAACAAACTTCTTCAACTATTTGCTGTTAAACTTATCTCAAGTAAGAATTTCAAAAATTGTGATAGTTTGGGTGCTAAACTTGGCATTCATATCTATGCTGAAACTTTGGTTAGAACTAAAAGGGTTGTCAGATGGTTAAAACCTTTGTCGACTTCTCTTAAACTAAATACTGATGATTCTATTGGGATTTCTGTTGCGGGGATGGGGGGTATGATTCATAATAGTTTTGGTGAAGTAATTATGCCTTTTGCGGGCCTTTTATATCCGTGTAAAGTCATTTTTGCTTAACTGATGGGTTTATTCAAGGGGCTTGTTATCTGCAATAATAGAGGTTATGTTAATATTGAGATTGAGGTGGATGCTTTACTCTTAATTCAAATTATTAAGAATGAGGATGTGTTCTACCCTCAGTTTTTCTACCTTATTAGAAAAATTTGTATGGCCCTCTCTACTATGAATTATACCATGAATCATGTTTTTAGGGAGAGAAATGCTTGTGCTGATTGGGTGACCAAATTTGGTAGTAGGCTGGAAGAGAATATGCAATTCGGTAATGATAACTTGCAACATCCTTTGAAGGGGTTGGTTAAGCTGGACAAAATTGGTTTACCCTACATCATATATGGTTGATTGGTTTGGCTGTTTGGTGATGTTTTCTTTGCTCTGTTGGGTTATTTTTGATGGTCCTTTTAATTAAGCTGGGGGAGGGGGGGTTTCTGGTCGTCTTGGGTGCTTGTTGGTTGCTGCTGGAACAGAGATTTCTTGTCTATCTTCTTGTTTTTGGAGATTGCTGGGGATTTGCTGTGGATTTTTTTCTGGAGTTTTTATCATATAGCTGAGCATTTCTTCATTGCTTTGCATATTCTGGTTGATAATCTCGAATTTTTTCTAGGCTGTTATGATTACCAGATTCATTGTTTATCCTATCCTATCATGAAATCAGATTCAAAAGTTGTCGTTAAGTTTGATAACTATACCTGCTTTAGTTATACTTGGGATTCTTGGCAGAATTTTTACACTGCTATGGGTTTTCAGCTTCTTTCTTTTATGTCTTTATTTTCTACTAACTTGTTTTGTTGTCTTGTAGTTTCTTTTTCTGGGTTTGTTTCCTTCTATTTTTGCAGGTCCGTTTTGGCTTACAAGCTTCATTTTTGTAGAGAGACTGTCCTGAATACTTATTACATGCTCTTTCTTTTTTGGACGCTTTTTCGGCGTCGCCTTAGATTGTATCTAGTCATTTTTGTAATTGCTTTAGTTGGAGACAATTGGCTCTTAGGTTTTAAGTTTTCTTTATATTTTGTAGCTCTTATGAGCATTAGTGAGCTGAATGTCCCCTTAAGGACTTGTAATTTTGAATTATATCAACGCATAGGTCCCTCCATGAGTTTCTCCTAATATATATATATATATATATATATATATATATATATATATATATATATATATATATATATATATATATATATATATATATATATATATATATATATATATATATCAAAGTAGTCATTCTATGAAAGCCAATATATTTGCATTATGCTGAAGTACCATTTTTAGAATTTCACATCCATCTTTACAGTGGAAACATACTATTTTTCCTGAAATTTAATCAACCATAGGAAGTAAAGGATACACCTACTGAATACTATAAAGTGATCATATTCCTATAAGAGGACCAAAACAGCATATTCTTATAGTAATTGCTGAAATGGTTATTCAAAAGCAAGATCATCTTCTTATCTGTATATGAAGCATTTGATTAATCATATAGAACGTAACTGGTAGTAACAATTAGAATATATCATGAAGATCCAGTTCTCTTCTAATAAAGAAATATTAGAAATATATATATTGGTATGAACATGAAAGGTAATAACCATTGCCACTCAAATTGGAAAATAGATCGAACACTTATTGCTATTGTTCGTTGCTTGAAACCAAAAGAAGAAACTGCATTAGCTTTCGAGTAAATAAGAAGAAGAGGAAGAAGGGGCTACTGTAGTTTTCGAGCAAATAAGATATTTCTACTTTATTATTTTTTAATTATTAATATTTTTTTTCTAAATTTAAATATTTAAAATTAATAATTAATTTAAAAAAAAACAAATAGTGGGTAAACAGTACGACCAGCAATCAATTAGCGGCATTTTTATCGATTGGATGGAGCGACGGAAGAACGCCATACATTTATATATGTGGCGTTCGGCTGGAGATGCTCTTAGATGAGGGATTGGCTGAGAGGGATATTGGCATTTTAGGATTTTATAATTAAGCTACTTATTTATTTAGGTAGATTGTTTTACAAATATATTTTATGAATGAGCATAGCTTACCTTGAATATATTAATAATATAAAGCTTTATTTAGTTAATTAATTTAACTACTTAGCTCACTTCATTAATTAACAGATTTATATTTAGCTTTAAAGAGAAAGATTTAGTTAAAATTTAATTTATTTAATGTAATTAGATATTAGTTTATTTTTAAAAGATTTAATGTAGTTTCAGTTAATGATTTGTTTCAATTTATTTATTTTATTTAGTTTATTAGCTTAATTTTTTTATTTTAGACAGTTTAATTATTAATATTGATTAAATACGCAAAACTAAATAAAAAAGGATATATATATATATATATATATATATATATATATATATATATATATTGATACGTCATCACAAAATTAGCTTGATCAGGCACGGATCTCGAGGCAAAAACTAGTTGGAGACTTCAAAAATTAAATCCGGGAGCATCCGAACTCCGATTTCAACGAGCTTACAGTCAAACTGAGCGTCTCGGAAATACGAACCCAACAACACCAAGATCGACCCAATCCGAGCCCAAATAAGTCCGAATCAAGAGTTCAAAGCGCTGTCGGAAGGTTCAAATCGCAATTTGAGTTACCAAACGGTCTCCGATTTTGACGAGCTTATACTCGAATCGAACGGCTCGACGAGATGAATCCAACGAGCCCAAGATCACTAAATTCAGACATCATTAAGGCCTCCAAATGTCCAACGAACGGTGCACGATCGTAGGATTCAATATCGGCCGTCCATTTGACCACTCCCTATTCGCCCTTGATCTCACACCTATTTACGGACCATGCCACTCCAGAAAATCTATAAATAGAGCCCTCATTCTTCACAAGAGAGCATCTAAGCAAGAGAGAGAAGAAGAGAAGAGAAGGAAGAAGAGAAGGAAGGGGTTCCTCCTCGACAACCGCCGGACCACCGCCGGACCACCGCAGAACCTTGCCGGACCACCGCCGGACCACCGCAGGAATCTCGTCGGACCATCGCCGGACCACCACAGAACCTCGCCGGACCACCGCCGGACCACCGCAGAAACCTCGCCGGACCACCGCCGGATCATCGCAGGAACCTCGCCGGACCACCGCAGAACCTCGCCGGACCACCACCTTAAGGCCTGACGTCCAGTCCCTACCTTCTGCCGAAGACCCGACGACCTGTTCAAGGCCCGACACTCAGTCCTTACTTCCTGCCAAAGACCCGACGACTTGTTCAAGGCCCGACACTCAGTCCTTACTTCCTGCCAAAGACCCGACGACTTGTTCAAGACCCGACACTAAGTTCCTACATCCTGCTGAAGACCCGACGTCCCACTCAGGGCTCGACATTCAGTCCCTACGTCCTGCTGAGGACTCGACATCTTACTTAAGTAATTGATTGTAATCTGTTCACCCCTGGAGGTGATTCAGTCTTTTGTAACCAACTCAAAGTCTAGTGGAATCATTTTCAACTGGGCTAGGCCTCATAGTTTTTACCTTTTTAAGGGTTTTCCACGTAAAAAATCTTGTGTTCTCTGTGTGTGAGCTAGTTATACGTACAACGTTAAGACGCAGAATTAAATCTCTATCGCCGCGTATTTTCTAGTCCGCAACAGTTTGGCGCCGTCTGTGGGAAAGATCAATCCCACTACACTAAGTACTTCTTCAATGGCAAACAGACGTAGCCATCGCATCATGGGAGCCTCTCGCTCCAATTCACATCAATCAGGAAGCCAATCCCTGAATCAAGGACGACGGGCATCTGCCTCCTTTCACCCTGGTGGCCGACACCCTGCAGGGGAAGGAACTTCAGGGCCATCCCTAGAAGAGCGTATCAGGAAGATGGAGGAATCTCAGAATGAGATCCTTCGACTCTTAAGGGAGACTCGAGGACCAGCACTAGTACCTCAAGAAGATATTCTCTTCCCTCGAGACCAGCCAGGCTTCGAAGACGTTCTTCATGTTGAAGTCCCCCTTCCTCCCCCTAGAGTGCGCCCTCCAATCCGTCCAGAGAATGAGCTTGCTGACACAGCAAGCTCTACCCATCCTTCACACACGGGCCATCGGCAGCATATGCCTCCAGAAGTCCCAGAAGACTTAGACCAACAGCACGTTACTGAACTCCCCCGCAATACTCTCCTGAATGAGTTGCGGAGGCTAGTCCGAGAAGAGTTCCCCACAGGAGGTACAAGACACTCCCTTCGCCAACGGGACGTTCACGAATCGTCACCTTTCACCGAAGCTGTCCTTCGATACCCCGTTCCGGCAAGATTCAAACTCCCGAATATTGATTCGTATGATGGAACTTCATACCCCTACGAGCATATCGACCACTACCACACTATTATGCATATCCAGCAGGCCCCGGATGCTTTGCTCTGTCAAGTTTTTCCTGCCACCCTTAAAGGGCAAGCCCGAACATGGTTCTACTCACTGCCTGCCCGATCCATCTCGATATTCGTTAAATTGGCCAAATTGTTCGTCGAACAGTTTGTCGCCAACCGAAGGACGATTAAAGATTCCTCCCACCTTTCAGGGATACGTCAGAACGAGGGTGAATCCCTTAAAGAATACTTCCAGAGGTTTTCTACGGAAGCCCGACAAATTCCAGGGGTAGATCCTGAATTGCTTAGAGGTGTATTTCTTGGAGGACTCCGCCCAGGCCCCTTCTACTCAGCACTCATGCGAGATACGGTCCATTCATATGCGGATCTAATCCATCGAGTAGAGGCTCAAATCTCCGCCGATGATGCCATCAATGCTCATAGAAAGCAATTTGAGCAGACGACCGGGAAGCGTAAGAATCCCCCAGGGACGGAGAATCCCCCATCACAAAGGAATAAGCAAGGAAACTACAATTTTCCTCCTCGACCCTCACAGCCGCGACAAGAACCTCGTCAAGAAAAGGAGTACACACCACTCAATACATCCTAAGCAAATGTATTAATGGCCATCCGGGATCAGGAGAACGTAAAATGGCCACACCCTTTGAAACCCAACGTCGGAAACCAAGAGCAATATTGCCACTTCCACCGTAGCCGTGGGCACACTACTGAAGCATGTTGGCAGCTCAAAGAAGAAGTTGAGAGACTGATCCGACAAGGATATCTCCGACAATTCATCAAGAATACACCAGCCCGAGAAGAAGTTGGTCCGATTGGGGGGCAGAATCAACAACAAAGGCAGCCGGTAAACAATCGCCAAATAGTGGGAGAAATTGGAACCATTGCTGGGGGCCTATCAACGCCTTACCAAGTTTCAATTGCGTAGAGCACAATAGTGCTACTTGTTTTAAGTATCGTATGTCTTTAGTATTGTGTGACTTCAGTACTGTCTGTCTTTAATTTTGAATGTTGTTTGTGATGTTTGTAGCTTCTCCCTCCTTAAGCTGTCTTAGGGAGCTATGTTTTTGTAAGACTTTATCTCCTTATCTTCTTCGAGTAAAATTATATTGATAAATTCGCAAAAGTAGTGAACTTTAATATCATTGACTCGAACAAATGCATAATCGTTATTGTAGCTCAATCACTAGATAATCAATCCTTGGTGGATTCTCCCGACCTCTTCCACACAGGTTAACGTCGTCGAGCAGGGCTCCGACATACAACCTCGGAAAGGTCTCACATCCTTGGTGGATTCTCCCGACCTCTTTCATACAGGTTAACGTCGTCGAGCAGGGCTCCGACATACAACCTCGGAAAGGTCCTGCATCCTTGGTGGATTCTCCCGACCTCTTCCACACAGGTTAACGTCGTCGAGCAGGGCTCCGGCATACAACCTCGGAAAGGTCTCACATCCTTGGTGGATTCTCCCGACCTCTTCCACACAGGTTAACGTCGTCGAGCAGGGCTCCGGCATACAACCTCGGAAAGGTCCTACATCCTTGGTGGATACTCCCGACCTCTTCCACACAGGTTAACGTCGTCGAGCAGGGCTCCGGCATACAACCTCGGAAAGGTCCTACATCCTTGGTGGATACTCCTGACCTCTTCCACACAGGTTAACGTCGTCGAGCAAAGGCTCCGACATACAACCTCGGAAAGGTCTCACATCCTTGGTGGATTCTCCCGACCTCTTCCACACAGGTTAACATCGTCGAGCAGGGCTCCGGCATACAACCTCGGAAAGGTCTCACATCCTTGGTGGATTCTCCCGACCTCTTCCACACAGGTTAATGTCGTCGAGCAAAGTCTCCGACATACAACCTCGGACAGGTCTTACATCATTGCCGGATCCAATATCGGTTAACATCATCGAGTAAAGGCTCTGACAAACAACCTCGGATAGATTATACATCCTTGGTTAACATCGCCAGAATGTCGTCAATGGACTTCTATCTTACTTCACCACAATATTAAAATTCTACCCAATTTTGAATTTTCTCTTGTCGCTGAACTTTTGTCTTGCAGGACTTTCGGCGGACTTCTACTCGTCGTCGGACTTATGCCCTTTGACGAACTTTCAACGGTCTTCTGCCCGAGACCGTATTTCTACTCGACGTCGGACTTCTCCTTATCGTCAAACTTCTGCTCGTCAGCAGACTTCTACTCGTCGTCGGACTTATGCCCGTCGACGAACTTTCATCGGTCTTCTACCCGAGGTCGTACTTCTACACGACATCGAACTTCTCCTTATCGTCGAACTTCTGCTCGTCAGCGGACTTCTACTCGTCGTCGGACTTATGTCCGTCGACGAACTTTCATCGGTCTTCTGCCCGAGGCCGTACTTCTACACGATATCGGACTTCTCCTTGCGTCGAACTTCTACTTGCCGTCAGACTACTAACCGTCGTCAAACTTTTACCCGTCGATGGACTTTTCATCGGTCTTGTACCTGGCGCTGCACCTCTACCCGACTTCGTACTTCTACCAGATATCGGACTTCTACCAGTTAATAGACTTTCGTCGGTCTTCTGCCCGACACTGTATGACTACCCGACGTTGAATTCCTGCCTGTCATCATACTTCTCCCCGATGCTGGAAGTATGCCCGTCATTTCAACCTCCCTCCTTACAACGGTTTATCCGACCTCCATCGCAAATCACCAAACATCAGAACTCCACAAGATCTCTCGAAGAAAAGAGGGAGAAAAAGAAGAAAGGAGAGAATCTCCGGACTTCCTTGCCAAGAGAGGGGCCTCAGAAAACTGAGGGAAGGCCTCAATAGAAAGGACAGAGGGAGTTGAGGAAAGAAGAGAATCTCCGAACTTCCTTGCCAAGAGAGGGGCCTCAGAAAACTGAGGGAAGGCCTCAATAGAAAGGACAGAGGGAGATGAGGAAAGAAGAGAATCTCCGAACTTCCTTGCCAAGAGAGGGGCCTCAGAAAACTGAGGGAATGCCTCAATAGAAAGGACAGAGGGAGATGAGGAAAGAAGAGAATCTCCGAACTTCCTTGCCAAGAGAGGGGCCTCAGAAAACTGAGGGAAGGCCTCAATAGAAAGGACAGAGGGAGATGAGGAAAGAAGAGAATCTCCGAACTTCCTTGCCAAGAGAGGGGCCTCAGAAAACTGAGGGAAGGCCTCAATAGAAAGGACATAGGGAGTTGAGGAAAGAAGAGAATCTCCGAACTTCCTTGCCAAGAGAGGGGCCTCAGAAAACTGAGGGAAGGCCTCAATAGAAAGGACAGAGGGAGATGAGGAAAGAAGAGAATCTCCGAACTTCCTTGTCAAGAGAGGGGCCTCAGAAAACTGAGGGAAGGCCTCAATAGAAAGGACAGAGGGAGTTGAGGAAAGAAGAGAATCTCCGAACTTCCTTGCCAAGAGAGGGGCCTCAGAAAACTGAGGGAAGGCCTCAATAGAAAGGACAGAGGGAGATGAGAAGAAAGGAGGAGAAGAAGAGAAGAAAAAAGGAGGAGAAGAAGAAAGGAATGAACTTTCTTAAGGATCTAAGGCCCTATTTATAGCTTTTTGGGAGAAAGAGTGGAAGTTTCTAGAATTTTTAATTTTCCAAATTTTTCTAAATTTTTCTGAATTTTTTCGGAATTTTTTAGGATTTTTTCGGATTTTCTATGCATTTTTACGGCCAAAAAAGGCCTAAAAAAGCTTAAAAAATTCAATTTTCTGCACTAGTGGGGCCCACTAGGTCGGTGGGCTGAACAGTCCCGCCCATTCATTCAAATAAGGCGGTGGAGGAGCAGCCAGCGGGCTGCCACGCGGGCCCAAACGGGCCTAGGCGGCCCAGGCGGGCCGCTGCGCGGGCCAGAAGCCTGCCCAGCAGCCCACCGCGCGGGCTGAAGCGCGGGCCGCAGGCGCGGCCCAGGCAGGCCGCCGCGCGGGCTGCAACGCGGGCCGCAAGGCGCGGCCCAGGCGGCCGGGCGGGACGCCGCGCAAGCCGCAGCGCGGGCCCGCGAGCGCGGGCCCAGACGGGTCGGGCGGCCCAGGCGAGCCGCCGCGCGCGTTCCAGCGCGGGCCGGCAGAGCCTCCAGCGGCGGCGGCGGCCTGCCGGCCGGCCAGTCTGGCCGGTCCGGCCGCCTAGCCCATTTTGGGCCCGATTTTCATCCCGAAAACTCCGATTTCGACGTTTTTGGGGTCCCCGGACATGTTTTTCGACGTTCCAGACTCAATTTCGGCACTTTCGGAGCTCAACGAGGCCTCTATGATCAAGTTCGAGCAAGCCATTAACCTTCGGAACACATTTTTTGGCATTTCAGCCTATGCAAATTGTCGACACTTATATTTTCGGACCCCTGGAGCTTCGGCGTCTGAAAATAGGGGGGCAACTGATACGTCATCACAAAATTAGCTTGATCAGGCACGGATCTCGAGGCAAAAACTAGTTGGAGACTTCAAAAATTAAATCCGGGAGCATCCGAACTCCGATTTCAACGAGCTTACAGTCAAACTGAGCGTCTCGGAAATACGAACCCAACAACACCAAGATCGACCCAATCCGAGCCCAAATAAGTCTGAATCAAGAGTTCAAAGCGCTGTTGGAAGGTTCAAACCCCAATTTGAGTTACCAATCGGTCTCCGATTTTGACGATCTTATACTCGAATCGAACGGCTCGACGAGACGAATCCAACGAGCCCAAGATCACTAAATTCCGACATCATTAAGGCCTCCAAATGTCCAACGAACGGTGCACGATCGTAGGATTCAATATCGGCCGTCCATTTGACCACTCCCTATTCGCCCTTGATCTCACACCTATTTACGGACCATGCCACTCCAGAAAATCTATAAATAGAGCCCTCATTCTTCACAAGAGAGCATCTAAGCAAGAGAGAGAAGAAGAGAAGAGAAGGAAGAAGAGAAGGAAGGGGTTCCTCCTCGACAACCGCCGGACCACCGCCGGACCACCGCAGGAATCTCGTCGGACCATCGCCGGACCACCACAGAATCTCGCCGGACCACCGCCGGACCACCGCAGAAACCTCGCCGGACCACCGCCGGATCATCGCAGGAACCTCGCCGGACCACCGCAGAACCTCGCCGGACCACCACCTTAAGGCCTGACGTCCAGTCCCTACCTTCTGCCGAAGACCCGACGACCTGTTCAAGGCCCGACACTCAGTCCTTACTTCCTGCCAAAGACCCGACGACTTGTTCAAGGCCCGACACTCAGTCCTTACTTCCTGCCAAAGACCCGACGACTTGTTCAAGACCCGACACTAAGTTCCTACATCCTGCTGAAGACCCGACGTCCCACTCAGGGCTCGACATTCAGTCCCTACGTCCTGCTGAGGACTCGACATCTTACTTAAGTAATTGATTGTAATCTGTTCACCCCTGGAGGTGATTCAGTCTTTTGTAACCAACTCAAAGTCTAGTGGAATCATTTTCAACTGGGCTAGGCCTCGTGGTTTTTACCTTTTTAAGGGTTTTCCACGTAAAAAATCTTGTGTTCTCTGTGTGTGAGCTAGTTATACGTACAACGTTAAGACGCAGAATTAAATCTCTATCGCCGCGTATTTTCTAGTCCGCAACATATATATATATATATATATATATATATATATATATATATATATATATATATATATATATATATGATAATTAGATTATATTACATGGCTAAAGAATGGAAAAGAACTAATAAAGCAAACTAGCCATGGCTATAAAAAAAAAGGGATACCTATAAAGACTATACATATCATATCCTTAACGCTCAGCAACTCAACGGGTTCTTTCCCCTTCCTTTGACCTAAAATAGGATGTAGAAACAATATGAGCCATCATAGCTCCTTAGGTCACATCCACTTATCTCAATTTCTAAAATAATTTATTTATTAAGTGTTTAACTGAATATAAAAGCATTTCATGCGTAGCATGATATTAATTACATATATTTAAAATAAAGCTGACAGTAGACTAAAAATATAAAAAATAAGCACTTCTAATATAAGAATAGAAATTAATGAATTTTTCTCGAGCTCTTATACCTCTCATCTGAAAGTTCTTTATGACTTATGTGCTAGCATATCATAAAACAAGCTCTTATGACTCCTAATAGAAAATAAAATAGTGCACTTTTCAGACTAACTGACATAAATTTTTCAAAAAAATATCTAAATATTCAGAATTATTGTCTCTACAATATACAAAATGTTAGATGATGAAAATTTAGCGGTTACAAAATTATCACCTTTTTGCAATATGAAAATATAAATTTAATTAAGAAAATTCTAAAATCTCCATATTTTTTAAGATCGAGATAAGGAAAGTGGCATCCACCTTAAACCAGATAACTTTCAAAACTAGGTCAATAGTATAGAAAAAGGATCGTAGTCGCCCAAACCCTAGCTTTCACTCTCCTAAAACCTCCTCTCTCACTTTCTAGCCGGCGGCCTTAAAGGAGAGAAAATGAGTTTCAAAATGGAAATGAATATTTTTAATATAAAATTTAGGCTAATGCTGTGACACCCAACTTGCGCTTCGTAGTGCTCCCTCTAGGAGCACTAGGTGTAGCAACATAATTAAATTGAAAAAAATATATATAAAGAGATGTATGCCGCAATGTCACCTACCCTTGCTTTGCAGTGTCACATGATAAATTTTTAAGATTTTTAAATAATACACAGAAACCGTGGGACTTGCTCAAGAATAGATTCATACATTCACACACACAAGAGATTTAAAATACAAAATTTAATAAATTAGTTTTTTTTTTTCAAATCGGGTAAGAGCAGATAGATCCGTGTAATGTGAATCAGTATGTGTTACAAACTAGACATAGAGTTTTGTGAGATAAATGTTGTTTGAGAGCATAGATAGTGGAATAAATGAAGGAAAATATCGTGCTACAATCTCTAATGATGATCTTAGATGAGCCTTTGTTTGGGATTGGCTTTTTTCCTTCCATTTCCTTTTCTATATGTAACTAGCAATCGAAGGTTGTTCTACATGAGAAAAAAAAAATGTAACTAGCAAGAAATCTTAGGCTGATTTGGTTTTATTTTTCTTTTTGGTTATAGCTCACTTAGTATTTACTGAGTTTTCAATCACTTATTATCTTTCTTTTTATAATTAACATGTAATCCCTACCCACCCCCCCAAAAAAAACTATCTATTATACAATGTAAGGAAATACTACAAAACATATTTGTTGCACTTAATAAAATTCCTTTGGTTTCTGTTTCAGCTTTTATCTTCAAACTGTTAGTTCTCTGCTTTTTTCTTTTCACTGTATACAAAATACAGGTTTCGACATTTCTTCAGTTCTTCAATACTCGAACTCTCTCCAACATTTACCCAATGTTTTTCTTTTATTGATCATCAAGTTATCAAAGGTGATTCTCCTCTCAAAAAGTTTGAAAATATTTGTTCGTTGATTATGGAGAAATGCATATTTTAGAGAATCTTGTTTCTCAGAAGTATGGGGCGTCACTTTCATTCTCTATTTTAGAATCATGAGATATGCTTCTCAATTATGGATTTAAAAATCGGCAGGTCATATCAGTCCAACCATGAATCAATCTTCTGGACGATTCGATCCAGCCCAAAATATTGGCTTCTTCATAGAATCAACCAAAATCGATTAAAACCAGCAGTTGCACCGTAGAACCAGTGAACCAGTCTTTTTTTTTTTTAAATTTTGTGCATGGGTGGTAGACAAATTTTGATCAAAAGTGTTCATTGCGCTATTCATATTTTGGGTTTGGCTTCTTGCCAACCTTCTCTAGGTTCGTTTAATTTTGTTTCAGTTTTATAATTAGGCAGGGATATTTTATTCTTAAATTTTTTATCTTTTTTTTATTGTAGCTCTTTGAGCGATAGCAAGTTATCATTTTCTCTATGGACTTATAACTGTTTTGAATTATTAATGCGTAAGCTCTTATATGAATTTCTCAACAAATAGAAAAAAAGTTTAATATTGTTGCTATTTGGAATTAAAAATCTTATAAATAATCAAATATTTTGTCCCAAAATTTTAGTTTAAAGTCATGCTCAAAATATTCAATTATGAAGTGGCATGAATTAAAATATTATACATTAAATTATTAAAAAAATATTAATATTGCATAATTATTATACAATTTAAATCATATTAAAAAAAAATCAATATTTATTACATTATTCAATTCGACCCCTAATTCAACCCGATTGAATTTTGAACATTAAATCTCATTAATGACCATTGTTATCTTCAAAATCTTGTTATTAGTTATATTTTGTAAAAAGATGCGGAAACCTTTTTTTTTTTTTTGGGAACATTTAGGCCATTTAAGGCAATCACACACACACAACGCATACACATAGACTCGAACCTTGGACCTCTTAGTTGGAAGCCTAAGCTCTCAACCAATAGACCAAGGAGAATTGTGTAGATGAGGAAACTTACTTTCGACATTTCTTCATACTCCAACTCTCTCCAACATTTACCCAATGTCTTTCTATTTTTGATCATCTGGTTATCAATGGTGATTCTCCTCTCAAAAAGTTTGAAAATCTTTGTTCGTTGATTTAAAATATTTATTACATTATTTAATAGTGAAGTGTTGTGATTTAAAATATTATATATTAAATTATTAAAAAAATATTAATATTACATAATTATCGTATATCTTAAATCATATTAAAAAAATACAATATTTA
This sequence comes from Dendrobium huoshanense, assembly GCA_016618105.1. Classification (NCBI taxonomy): domain Eukaryota; kingdom Viridiplantae; phylum Streptophyta; class Magnoliopsida; order Asparagales; family Orchidaceae; genus Dendrobium; species Dendrobium huoshanense. The sequence goes on along the minus strand of CM028343.1, from coordinate 3,393,590 downwards.
TTACATTATTTAATTCAATCCCTAATTCAACCCGATTGAATTTTGAACATTAAATCTCATTAATGACCATTTTTATCTGCAAAATATTGTTATTAGTTATATTTTGCAAAAAGATGTGGAAAACTTATTTCCTATCTTTCTCTTATCAAGTAATAGACATTTATAATTGTCCTTACCTCTTCTTTTAACTATGTGATTTGATCTCTCAAGATAAGTAGGCAAATCGAAAATAATCATCACTAAGACTTCATTTGGGACGGCTTTCTTTTTATTTTCTAAAACAGATTTCTATTACAAAAATTTCATGAATTTGAAGTTTTTGCACTAAAAAACGGTTTTAGAAAGCAGTACGAAAGTTGTCCCAAACAAAGTCTAAATTTTAGTAGATTCACCTATCTGATAAGTTTTTTTTATTCCTAGTTAGAAGCAAATCGGCCATAAAAAACGATTTAAGCCAGTGATATTCTATAGATAAATATCAATTATCCCCCACATGAAGTTTACAAATATTCCAAACAAGTTCTACATTCCTACACTTACAAAATTCTACATGTAAGGGCTTGCAAGTCTCTTCCATATCTATCACCATCACTTCAGCATAACCTACATGTTAGCATTAGTGTTTAAATTAACGGAAGGAACTGACCATTTCACCTACCTTTCTCAGTTCCTCCACAAAATATTCCTGCAAATTAAACCTTATAAAAAAGAAAAAAAACCATAATGATCCCTTCCTGCAATCATAAGCCATGTTTAACCAAGCTAATTAAGCGTCATTCCACACAGTGAAAAGAGGAGGCGCCGCCTGGCAATTGCTCATCCCACCACCACCCTGCCTCGCCCCAACCGCCGGCGCTGAATTCACCATCCAACCATTCCCATTCTCGTATCCATTATTCTCCTTCACCACACTATTTGAATAGTAAACATTTCTCCCACTATAAGGATCTGAACTTCCCAACATATTCTCGTAGCCACCACCGTTAACTCCACCAACAACTTGGCTTCCATCTACCATCATTGAGCTCATTGGTATCACATAGCCACTCCCACCATACATCATTGAGCTTGAAGACCCACCTTGTTGCTCCATTGATGATTCAATACCCACCATATTATGAATTCCGGAAGGTTGGAAAAAATTATGAGTGGTGCTTCCAAGGTGGATTTCTTGCTGCATATCTTGCACGCCATGGCCTAATGGGACTACATCTGGCTCCGGCTTACACCAACCCCTTTGCTGGCTTACAGTATAAGGATAGTGCAACCCTATATGCTGCTGTGGCTGCTGGAAAGCTATGGTTGGCCAACCATAGTGTTGCGAGGAGGCGTAGCCGGCGAGAGCGGCCTCTCTTAGCTGAGAGGCGACGACAATGGAGCTGCTGCTATCATCAGAGCGTTGCCCGTCGATGCTGGATTCCGAGTGGCCGTCAGCGACATCTTTCAAACGCTTCGCCGCGCCACCAATGGGGAGGGTGCTGCTCTCCAGTATGCTTTTGACATCGTAGCGGCTCATGTCGAAGTTGGTGACGGCATTGAGGCCGCGGAATTTGATGGCGGCGATGTCGTAGGCCTCGGCGGCCTCCTCCTGCGTGCCTTTTTGAAAAAAGATAACGTTGATGTCTTATCTATCACTCAAGTGTTGTCTTTCAAAAGTTAGATTTATAGGGTTAATACTGCAACGAGGTTATAAAAAATGGTGCTTACTGAATGTGCCTAAGTAGAGATCCTTGTTTCCTGCTACTCTTCCTATTCTTGCTTGCCATCTTCCATGCTGGTGGTGTCTGCCACATTTGGATAGGAAGGAGTCAAGTACACATAAAAAGTGAGCAGATATAAATTTTAAAAGAGTTAATTGAAAGCATGAAGGTATAATTTCATATGTGAGAATTTCTGCACAGTTATAAGATCTATATATAGCTTCAAGATGGCCATACATAGAGAGTATTATTAATTTATGATCATTTAAGTTAAACGATTGTTATAAATTTTAACTAAATAATATAATCATATAATCAAAATTATGCTAAAAGTTAAAATACTTAATTAATTTACTTAGTTATAAATAAAAACAACAACATTAGTTAATCACTTATAAAATAAATAAGAACTAAATTATTGTTTTCAAAAATATTTGTCTATTAACAAACAGTCCATTAACAACTTATAATAACTAAAATTTTGGCAATAATCACAATTATAAGTCCTATGTTTAAGCTCAATGATCAAAATATATATAAATCTATACCTTGTCACACCACGGTAAATGGAGGCTCCACGAGAAAAACCACTGCTCTTCCTGTGTCAAGAATTAATTAATTTTCAATATTTTTTGTAAGAAAAAACATTATATTAAATATATAAATATTCTAACAAAATAATAAATTATAAGTGAAGTATTTTTGTGAAGAGGGGCTACCTCCTGAGGGATGCCACATACTCCTGCCTTGTCATATGCTTCATCTCCTCCAACTCCTTCTCGTAGTTATTAATCTATTAAACAACAAATAAAATGATGATTTTAAGAGTAATTTTAACTATTTAAAGCATTATCTTTCAAAGAGAAATTCAGCACAATATTGTTTTAAAAATCTAAGAAAAAAAAAATTACATACAGGAAAATTGGTGGTTGTTGTAGTACCCCAATACTTGAGTGCAGCTAAATCATAAGCCCTTGCTGCCTTTTCCTCCTTGTCATAGCCACCTGTGTCCAAATATAATAAAGTTGGTATATGAGAAAAGAGAAGCAGGTAAGAAAGGAACCTATCAAAATTTGATTCCCTGACCAAATATCCTCAGCAGAAGGTGAAAAAAAAGCTCAGCAATGACATGAATTTTTTGTACACAATGAAAAGAAATTTAAAAGGACAGCATCTTTTGCTTACCCAGGTAGACTGTATATCCAGTTGGAAGATGAGGCCAATTTCCATTACAAGACAATGCCATGAAAGAATAAGCAAATGTGAGAAAGTTAGCTTTGTAGGGTGCAAAATCCTAAGCATGAATATTTCAAAAATCGAAGAAATTTATTTTTGTAACACAAGCAATTAGAACCTTGACAAAAAATAGAAATGTTTTTGTAATTTATGGGAATGTATTTACATGTTGAGATATTTAATACAAGAAATTTTCAAGTTGTTTATGTTCTAAGTGTTTTTCAAGCTTTTTAAGGCTAGAAATTAAAGCTATGCACCTTGTCTTCCCTTGCGGGTTTGTCCCTCTCTTCTGCAGCTGTTATCCCATAGATGTGCTTCATATCTCCCCGTCCACCTATGCCTGTTTCAAAGGAGATATATAAACCTTAAGAGTATCTTACATGCCAGAAAAATGTGCTTTATAGTGTTGTCTTGTATTTGTTAAAACAGGCATTCTATAATTTATATGAAATATCTTTCTGTTTTGATTCTTTTTTTAAGATATTTGCTGCATACAATTATTGCTTTTTCTATTATTCATGATTTATAGAATCAAAAAGAAAATTAAGTTTACAATGCTTAGAATTAAGTTAACAGACTGCTAATTATATAGGTAATGTAATTAAATATTAATCAATAGTTACATTTTTAAATTATTCAAAATATCAACTGATCACAACTTTTACTTTTAGATAGATATATCACTTAAAATTATAATTAATGTTTAAGCAACAAAAAAAACTTTTTTTGGTAAAAATCTTGGCTTAAATCTCTTTTCTCTAAAGCAATAGTCATATCCAAAAAAAAAAAGAGAGTTGTGTGATTATAACTTCAAAAAAATGGCTAATGATGTTAATTTTTTAGTATAATTAAGAAGCTTAAATAATAAATCAAAGTCTTAATCACATATTTTAAATTTATTTTACATGTGATTGTAGCTTAAAATTTGATTGCTGGATAATCATAAAGATAAAAAAAACTGTCAGTAAGACTAAAAATTTCTCATAAGCAAATATATATGATAGCTCCCAATGAGTAAAAAGTTATCGCTAACTCAAGATCAAAAGTAATATAGCATAAAATATCAAAGTCTCCTCGAATAAAAGCGATATATGGAAATGAACGAAAATCCTAGTAACTTATAATGTGATGATTATGAATCTAAATTAATCAATAGTTTCAGTTTCTCTATTTTTTGGTTTACTAACTCAAATTCCTAGAATTCAAACAAAGCCAAAAACAAAAAAACAAAAACATTCCTTCAACAATAAAAACAACAAAAAGCGTCCAAATAACCAATTTGTTCCTTATCTTAGCAATAGAAAGTGTGCATGCCATGGCCAAACCTTGTAACTCCTCGGTAAATTGAAGTCCTTTGCCCAAAAGTATCAATAGACTTCCTCGGCACAGCTTCTATGGCACCACTCTGTGCATCAGTCTTCCCACAATTTCCACCACCCTTCTCCTTCGACAACAATCTCTCCCCTCCTTCATCGCCGACACCACCAGCCCTCCCCACTGCCACAAGCTGCAAAGCCGAACTTGACTGCGAACCGGTGCTCATCGACAATGCCAAGCTCTGCGACGTTCCACCTCTTCCTCCTCTCACTACAAGAATTTTATCATATTTTGTGATAAAAAAAGAATATATACAACTAAGTAAAACTATTTATGCACATTTTATTAACTGCTGTAAAGAGAAAAACAAATGACTCTTGATATCCTTTTAAAGAGTGCACACATGAGAAAAAAAATCATCCTATATAAGGAAATTTCGACCCCAAAATTTTACTTGAAATTATATGATTATAGATTAGATTTATAATATTGCTTACTTCCAACATCATCTCCACCTTCATTGCCCTCCATCATTGGCCCCGACGGTGCCGGTTGGTTTCTCAACCATGTCTTGATCATCGACAGCCCAATAGAACCATTCCCTCCACCACCAGACGCAACTCCTGGAACTTGTAGCGAGCAGTTTGAATATAAATAATGATCCCCGGCCAAAGATCCGATCTTTGGCTCATGGTCGGAGAATGAGTGGCCGCCGAGAAAATCTTCAAGCTTCGGCTCGTCGACAACAACATCCTCCATGTTTCCACGCTTTCCCCCGCTCGAGTCCACTATCATGGAGAGCTCCGAAGGGGTCCCTTTAAAATCCAAACTCTTTATACTCCAATCTGTAAATTCAAAAGCTTACCACTTTGATAATAAAAAATAAAAATAAAACTAGCTAGGGTTTTGAATATGGTTCATGAAAGTATAAAGATGGCTAAACTAACCGTTAGAAGTGCGGTTGAAGGCTTCAAGGATGGAAAAGGAGCCATCAGGCCTTAGGGTTGGATTGGAGCCATAGCAGTCAGCTTCTTCGGTGGAGAGCGAGTGCTCCTGAGGAGATAGAGAAAAGCCGAGCCAGTTGTTCATAGAAGCCATTTAAAAGATGTGTGTGGAAGGATAGAGAGGTGGAGTTGTCGTCTTTTGTTTGAAGATGGAAGAAGCTAGAGAGAGAGGAGGATGAAATTGATAACTGAGAAGCAGGGAGAACAGTGCATTGGGTTTTGGAAGAGGGGAGGGGAAAAGGTCTGAAGAACCTGAGAGAAAATAACAAATCAAGGGACTTAGACTTGCTTTATTTATAAATATAAATAAGTATATATATTTATATTTATATCTGCAGCCATGGATGGACAAAGGACTATTCAGCAGATTGCTTCTCTCTCTCTTGCTCTAACTGGTAAGGCAGGAGGTGGTAGCCTGATAGATGACAGGGATGTTAAATTGCTAGGAACAAGAGTTTTTTTTTAAATTAAATACTAACTCAGATGTTCTACTATAGGGCCCTCAGAGAATTAATGCATATAAATTTTGTATTTTTTTTTTGTCCCATTTTTATATAAACTCAAACATCCTTAGATTATTAGGAATACTGTCAAGGTGAAAAGTGACAATACTATTCTAATTTCGCATCTTTTTTAAAAATATAATATTATTTAAGAAATTAATCAATAGCATGCAAGATTAATTATCTAATTTATTTAATTTATTCATCTGATTTTTTATATTCTTTTATTGATGTAGCCTGTAGACGTATAAATTATCTACATGGCATAGATCATTATGGTTGCTCAATTCCTATAAGATCATTATGTTCTAAATCCATCTATCTTATTCAAACCATTAATCCTACACTCGCCGTTTGTGAAAGACTAGAAAAAGCTATTAATAAATTCTTTTAAGAGGTTCCACTTCTAATTCTAAAAAGTTGCATTTGCCTACTTGGAATACTTGTAGTGGCCCTCTTTTGGAAGGGGGTTTGGATTATAGACCTATTCATGACCTAGTTATTAATCCTACTTGTGACAAACTTCCGACGGATTTCCAACAGCTTTTTTTATTGGCTTTCCAATGAAAATTAATTTTTTTTCTAAAAAAATTTACTATAAGAAATATTTATAATTATTCATTTTTTAAATTAAATTAAGTTAAAGAAATTAATAACTTATTATCAAATTAAATTATTTAAATTAAATTAACTAATTTAATAACTCATTATTAAATTAAATTAATTATCTTTATCTTTATAAAATATTAAAATAATTAAATTAGTTTTAATAGAATAATTACTTTTAAAATAATTATTAAATAAATAAGTTTAATTTTTAACTAATAATTACTTTGATATTTTATAAGTTGTAATACAAAAAAGTGCTTTAAAGTTGCCATAGTGGCGTGATAGTTGAGGGAGTGCAGGCGGGATGGGCGGGTTCTTACCCCGCCGTAGAAACTGAGCGCTTAGGCTCGAAGACGGGCGGGATGGGGTTGCAACGAACGGGTCGACAGGCTAGTTTGCGGGGAGAGCTGGCAGGCTGGGGCGCATTAGGCATGCAGAGGCTGGCTAGTGTGTTTTATGGTATTTTTCTTGTAGTGTGAAAGAATTTTCTTTCAATTTATGATGAAAATTCAAGAAGAATGACTCCCTTAAGGACAATTTCATAAATCAAAAGTTTTACAACAATAGGCATCTGATCTCTTGCTTTTATAAGCAAGGTCAATCTTCGGGGTAGAAAAAGACCGACCGCCCTCGAAGCCTCACTGTCTTGCGGCTTGACAACCACCGACGACCTCTCTCCGGCCACCGACCCCACACCGACCGCCCTCGAAGCCTCACTGTCTTGCCGCCGTCGATCTCACACCATCCGCCCTAGTGTTCGTGGGAGTTGAAGGAAAACCACGATTTGAAGGTAAACTTGAATGTTTTTCTGTGATTATTTGTTCTCACTAGACATTTGCAAGAGTTTGTAACTAGTGTATGCTTTAGGTTGTAATCTTGACATTTGCAAGAAGTTGTAATCTTGTAAACATTTGAGTAGATTTAAATTTGAATTTATTAAGTGTAATTTTAGTAATTATAGATCTAATGGGTGGATTGTGACTTTGGGTGAGAGCAAGATAGCGGGAGAGAGATTATGAGATATATATATATATATATATATATATATATATATATATATATATATATATATATATATATATATATATATATATATATATATATATATATATAGAAGAGAGAGAGAGGGAGAGAGAAAAAAGAGAGAGAGAGGGAGAGAGAGAGAGATAGAGAGAGAGAGAGAGAGAGAGAGAGCAAGAGAGATAGATAGATAGATGGAGAGAGAGCAAGAGAAAGAGCTAGAAAGAGGGAGAGAGAGATATAGAGAGAGAAAGAGAGCAAGCAAGTGTAAGAGAGGGAGAGTGAGAGAGAGAGTGAGAGAGAGAGAGAGAGGGAGAGAGAGAGAGAGAGTGAGAGAGAAAAATCAAGAGAGAGAGAGAGAGAGTGAGAGAGAGAGGTAATAGAGAGAGAGAGAGAGAGATAGAGATAGAGAGAGAGAGAGAGAGAGAGAGAGAGAGAGAGAGAGAGAGAGAGAGAAAGAAAGAGTGAGTGAGCGAGAGAGAGAGAGAGAGGGAGAGCATGGTAGAGGTAGACCTTCAAATACTTGGTTAGAAAATATTAGAAATGATCTTTCTGTATTAGATTTAGATGATAATTTAACTTTTAACCATTCACCGATGGTATACCGACGCTTGTCGGCGGTTGTTCAACCGCACGCTGGTCACTGTAACCGCCGGCATGCCGTCGGTAAGGGGACCGCCGGTTAGCCGTTGGTATAATTACCGGCGGCTCAAGGGCCGGAACACCATCGGTACTAAAACTGGTAATAATCGGCGGCATGAGCCACAGGAAAGCTGTCTCCGAATTAATAAAACCGCCAGAAAAAGACCGCCGGCAATGGTTTCATATGCCATTTTTGCCGGCGGCTTAAAAACCGCCGATAAGCCGCCAGTGTTTTTAAAAACTGTCTGTTTTACCAGTCAAGCCGCTAGAAAAAACAGGCGGTAACAATTGAATTTCCTGTAGTGTTAGTTCAACTAATTGTTTACACAATAAATGATAAAATGAACTCCCAATGGGCCAAGATATTGTCTAATTTCATTTTTTCAACCTCTAAAGTTCAAAAGAATACATGTATTTCAATATAAGGTTGCTTATAACTATGTCTAAAGCAATTAAATTTTATTACACTCCACCTAGAACAAATCCAAATGAGTAATGATACGTCATCAAAAAATTATTTAGATCGGGCATGAATCTCAATGCAAAATCAAGTTGGAAACTTCAGAATTTAAATTTGAGATCATCCAAACTCCAATTTTAGCAAACTTATAGTCTAACTGAACGTCTCGGAAATACAAACCCAACGACACCAAATTCGACTCAATTTGAGCCCAAATGAGTCCAAATCAAGAACCCAAAGAGATGTTGGAAGGTTCAAACCACAATTTGGATTACCAAATGATTTCCAAACATGACGTACTTATAGTTGAATCAAGCGGCTCGTCGAGACAAATCCAACGAGCCCAAAATCGCTGAATTTTGATATCACTAAGACATTCAAATGTTCATCAAACGGTCCATAATCAAGGGATTCAACATCGGCCGTCCATCCAACCACTCCCCATTTACCCTTGATCTCTCACCTATTTATGGGTCATGCCACTCCTGAAATCTATAAATAGACCCCTCATTTCTCTTGAAAGGGGACTCCAAGCAAGAAGAGAAGAAGGAAGAAGAGAAGGAAGAGAATGAAGAAGCTCCTCCTCGACCACCGACTGAGTTTCGTCAGAGCACCGACGAAGTTTCGCCAGACCACCACCGGAGTTTCACCGGACCACCACCAGAGTTTTGTCGGACCACCACCTGACCACCATCTTTGATGGAACACCACCTGAGGCCCTCACCTCCGCCAAACCACCGCCTGACGTAGTTGCTCTGCCGGACCACCACCTAAGGCCATCACCTCCGCCGGACCACCGCCTGACCTCGTTGCTCCACTGGACCACCACCTGAGGCCCTCACCTCCGTCGGACCACCGCCTGATGTCGTTGCTCTGCCAAACCACCACTTGAGGCACTCACCTCAGTCGGACCACCGCTTGACGTCGTTGCTCCGTCGGACCACCACTTGAGGCTCTCACCTCCGTCGAACCACCGCCTGACGTCGTTGCTCCGCCGGACCACCGGTTGAGCCCGAACTTCTGCCAGACCACCACTTGAGGCCCGGACTTCTATCGGACCACAACCCAAGGTCCAAACTTCCACCGGATCACCGCTTGATGCTTGGACTTCTACCGGGCCACAACCTGATGCCTCGAGTTCTACCAGAGTACCGACTTACTACAATGGTCTTTTAGATCTCGGTCTCTTGCTAACTACGATCTTTCAGACTCCTGTCTCCTGCCGACTATGGTCCTTCCGACCTCCGTTGCCTACTATGGTCATTCCGACCTCCATCACCAAATAATGATATTTTAGATCCCGTTCTCCTGCCAACTACAGTCTTTCAGACCCAGCTGGTCTCCTGCCGACTACGGGCCTTCCAATCTCCGTCACCTACTATGGTCATTCTGACCTCCATCACCAGACAACAGTCTTTTAAACCCCAGTCTCCTGCCGACTATGGTCCTTTCGACCTTCGTCCCTGACTATGACCCTTCCAACAAAACAAATATATTGATTATTATAACTCCCATCATGTAATGTGCTCTATATGATGTACATTTATAACATCAAGCCCATACCTTTCTCCCTAAGAAGGGTCTCATTTGTAATCGATTGCAAATACTAGTGGATTCATTCAAACTGGGCAAGGCCCCGTGGTTTTCCCCCCTTTTTCAGGGGTTTCCATGTAAAAACTCTAGTCTCTTATGAATGCTATACCCTCTCTCATATCTGCTTGTGTGCTGAATCTTCGTACAATGCTAAGACGTTAAATTATATATTTCTCTACCGCCGTGAATATTCCAGGACGCAACAAGTAAAAATATTATCTACTTGTTGCTCACATCATTGACCAGTACATTAAGAACATTTTGTTCGACATAGTGAATGATCATAAAAATCTTATACATAATGGATACACTTCAAATTTTTTTTGCTTCTGAGATATTGATGTGGCCCTTAATATTTACATTTGCAATAAGGCAATCCTTTCAGACCTAGCCATAAGCTTCTTAATATGGTTAAACATTTTATTCATGCTTTTATTCTTAAATAGTTTCATGTTGACTTGCATTTCTATTATAGATTAATCTATCTTGAAACAGTTTCTACAAAATAATAAATACGTTGCTGATCAAAAAACTAAAAAAAGTTCTCAATATGTTTTTTTCAAGAACGGGGATGTCTTAGATAATATCAATCTTGCTTTTAAATTAATCAAGGGTTCATTAATACTAATATGAAGGTCAAGCAAGCATTTATGTGCTATGATTGATCTCCAACAGGTTTTGAATTGCGCGAATATAATTTTCTTCTCAAAATTAAGATTGATTAATAAAGGTTTATATATCTAGTAAGTTTGTAAAGTGAATTGAGGCATGCATTTCATGTAATGTTGAGCTTCATTGACATTTCAATCTTGCATGTGAAAGCCTATGATGAGGCTAAATGTTTATATCTATTCTTTTTTGCTTCTGTCATGGTCAACTCTCTTGCCTTGTTACCGGCAATTATGCCTAGATGGAATTTATTCAATTACTTTTGGCCATATATGTATAAGTGGTCTTTTATATGCAGATTATCTGTTGATTTTTTATAGTACTAACCCCTTAATATTATGGCGCTTGCTCATAATAGCTCTGCATCATTTATTTGCACCAAATTATGCTTCTAAATTCAAAAAGATAGAGGGGGGATATTTAGGCTAATTAAGACAATTCACACACACATCACATACGCAAGACTCAAACCCAAGACCTCTTTGTTGGCTGCCAAAGCTCCCAACCAACCAACCAAGATGAACTACATACTATCCGTAATAGCACTTACAAAATAAAAAATTGTCTCAAAATTTAGGTCAATTAAGGCAAATTCACACACATATTACATGCACAAAGCTCGAACCAAAAATCTCTTGGTTGGTTGGCAAAATTTCTCAACCAACTGACCAAGATGAGTTGCGTACTATCCGCAATAGCACTTACAATTTTTAAAAATTGTCTCAAAATTCTCTTAAAATTTTGATCTCCTTTTTGCTATCGCTTAATTTAGACCCGACATCTTCATAAAACTCTATATACTTGGAAGGAAATTTTGTTTATTTCTACACAAATGCAAAGACAACTTCCCTTTAAAATTGGCTCCGCTTAATTATACCTTTTTATTTATTTTATGATTTTGAATTATTAGTTATCCTCTTAGGCTTCGTTTGGGACGGCTTTCTTATTGCTGCTTAAAGTAATTTTTTAGTACAAAAAGTTTAATTTTTGTACTAAAAAGTTGTTTTAAGAAGTAAGAAAATCGCTCCTAACGAAACCTTAGAGAGATTTTGTAGCCACAAGTTTACATTATTTTAGACCTTTTAGTATGTAAATGCTAAGAAAAATTCTATTATCTTGAATGAATTTGGATCCTTTCTACTCCTTTTTCCGTATATATATATTGATACGTCATCACAAAATTATCTTGATTGGGCACGAATCTCGAGGCAAAATCAGTTCGGAAAATTCAAAAATTAAATTTGAGAGCATATGAACTCCGATTTTAACGAGCTTATAGTCAAACTGAGCGTCTCGGAAATACAAATCCAACGACACCAAATTCGACCCAATCCGAGTCCAAATGGGTCTGAATCAAGGACTCGAAGCGTTGTTGGAAGGTTCAAACCACAATTTGAGTTACCAAACGGTCTCCGATTTTAACGAGCTTATACTCGAATCGAGCGGCTCGACAAGACGAATCAACGAGCCCAACATCACCTAATTCCGACATCATTAAGGCCTTTAAATGTCCAACGAACGTGGCATGATCAAAGGATTCGATATCGGTCGTCCATTCAAACCACTCCCAATTCACCCACGATCTTACACCTATTTACGAGCTATGCCACTCCAGAAAAACTATAAATAGAGCCCTCATTCTACACAAAGGGGAGGGAAGTGAAGAGAGAGAAGAAGAAGAGAAGGAGGAGGAGAAGGAAGAAGCTCCTCCTCGACTACCGCCGGAGCTCTTCCTGCCGCCCGAACACGTGGGGATTCTGCGTGATATTCGGAAGAACGCAGAAATTCTTCCCAACTTCTACGTGATGTTGAAATTCTTCCCAATTTGCAACAGAGTTCCCTTCTGACGCTGAATCTCCGCCCAAGTGAAGTCGGAGTTCTCCTCTGCCACCAACAGACGTCGGACTTCTACCCGACGTCGAACCTTCACTCTTCGCCAAGTTTCTACCCGATGCCGGACTTCTACCGGTTATCAGACTTCACTGGACAACTACGCTAAGATGGATTTCTTTCCATTGTTGGACTTCTACCTGACGTTGTCCTTCTGATCTTCGTCGTCAGACTACAATCTTTCCGACCTCTGTCGCCCGCCGACTACGGTCCTCCTGACTTATGTCGCCCGCCAAATACGGTCCTCCTGGCTTATGTCGCCCGCCGGCTACAGTCTTTCTGACCTCAGTCGCCCGCCGACTACGGTCCTCCTGACTTACGTCGCCCGCTGACTACAATCCTTTCGACCTCCGTCGCCAGCCGACTACGGTCCTCCTGACTTATGTATCCCACCGACTACAAGCATTTCGACCTCCGTCGCTCGCCAACTACGATCCTCCTGACTAAACGAACATGTCAATAGTGATTCTTTGTATTCATATCATGTAATGTACTCTATAAAATGTACATCAAGCTAAGGCCTTCTCCCAAGGAAGGGCCTCATTTGTAATCGACTGCAATACTAGTGGATTCATTCAAACTGGGCTAGGCCCCGTGGTTTTTCCCCCTTTTCAGGGGTTTTCCACGTAAAAATTCTTGGTATCTCATAAATGCTAGACCCTCTCTCTTATCTGATTGCGTGCCAGCTTTTCTTACAATGCTAAGACGATAAACTTTATATTTCTCTACCGCCGCGAATACTCCTGGACGCAACATATATATATAATAGCTTTGGAACCATATCAATTAATCAAATTATAGATCAACTCAAGTGGAAGAAGAAAGTTAGCTTTTCTTTATATATTGCAGTACAGTTATATATTCTAATTAATATCCGAAATCTTTAGATGATTAAATTTTAGTTTTATTTATAATATTTCTCTACACTTAGATGACTTGTATGAACAACCATGAAATAACTGTTCTGATTACCAAAGGGATTGCATATTAATATATAGCACATGTGTCAAATGCTCTATAAACAATGAAGCTCACCTAACCTCATTTTTTTATTATTCATTTTCTATGTGGCTCATTCGGAAAACTCTTCATAGATATTGTCTTGTATCTTGTTTTTTATCACATATTAAAAAAAAGGATTAGGATTGAGATTATTCCATGGATATAGAGTTCGTATGAACTCGAACCACGTAATTTTTTCGCGTTCTTGTTTTCAGTTCTTTTCAATTGCTTATGTGAGAAGATTATCGTTCTATGCTTATTTAAAATCGAGATATTTGTATATAATGAGTTGGGTGATTCACTACACGAAAACCACTGATTTCAGGCGGAATTTTCCGGCGGCCACATTTCCGGCGGCTTTCTGGCGCATTTCCGACGGTTTTTTTCCAAGGAAATTTCCGGCGGAATTTTCGACGGCTTTTTCGCTTTTCCGGCGGCTTTTAAAAATTTAATGAAAATGAATAATTTTTTTACTATTTAAATGATTTAATAAAAAATTATTAAAACTTATATTAATAATTTAATTAATTTTCATTTTAAAATTAATTAATTAGCTAAATTTTATTTTATAATAATATTATTTTTTATTTTAAAGTAATTAGTTTCATTTTTTAAATATTTAAAAATTAATTGATTTTCGTACTGAATATAGTTTAAATAAAAAATATAGACAAAAATTTTGTATTTACATCTTCAGCAATTCGGTCGGTTACTGAAAATTTCTCCCAACCGACCGTTGTTCAAGCGTCATCGCGCGCAAACGCGATCGCGCGGGACGCGCGCGGACGCTAGCCGGAGCGCGAGAAGCGGTTCGCGCGGGACACTGGCCGGAGCGCAAGAAGCAGTTCACGAGGGAGCGCGGGGTCCGGTTCGCGCGGGAGGCCGGAGCGCTGGGTCGGTTCGCGCCTGAGCTATGTTTTATTTTTTATATAAATTTGATCGGCGGTTTATAACCGCCGGAAAGCCGCCGGAATAATTTACCGCAGGTAAAAACCGCCGGAAATTATTTTCCTACGCCGTTTTTTCCGGCGGAAACTTAACCGCCGGAAAACCGCCGGTAAACTACAAAACCGCCGGAAAAGGTTCAATTTCCGCCGGAAAAGAGTGATTTTCCTGTAGTGATTGATTCATCTCTTCCACACACAACACGGCACAAATAGATTTTCTATTCCCATTCGTGGATGACTTCTCTCTAGCAATTTTTTGGGTGGATCACTCTCCTCTTGGTCAGTGATGAACATGTTCTTGAAGAAATTGAGTGAACCGAGAGTTAGTGAACTCTCCACCTCCATCCGACTGAAAAGCTTTAATTTTAGAAGAGAAAGCATTTTCAACAAAAACTTTAAAATGCAGAAAAGTAGAAAAAACTTCAAATTTAGAGCGTAAAGGAAAGAGCCAGGTATAGCGAGAGAAATTATCAACAAAAACTACGTAATACAAGTAACCCGTATGCGACGAAACAGGGGCTGGACCCCATACATCGGAATGAATCAAAGCTAGAGGAGTTTGTTCCCTGTTTTTGGACAGTTCAAAGGGAAGCTTATGTCCCTTGTTCATATTACAAGAATGACAAACAGATTTATTCTTATTAATGCGCAAATCAGGATTACTAGAAGCTATACAATCAATGATTTGTTTGTTTGGATGACCAAGACGGTCATGCCATAGGAGGTCGCTGCTCTTGTTTGCAAGAAGAGCATGTTGAGAAGAATTCGACGTCGGTACAGAGATCGGGTAAAGACCGTTCTTGCAAGGTCCTTTAAGCAAGATGCGATGAGTCGTCAAGTCCTTCAAAACAAACCCGTTAGGATCAAAACTAATAGAGATATTGTTATCTCTTGTTAGTTTAGAAATAGATAGCAAATTGTAATGTAAATCGGGTGTGTGAAGAAGCTGAGAGAGAGAAAGCATACGAGAAGGAGTCGATAGTATGCCTTTGCCTGTATTAGCGATACTAACAGAACTCCCATCACCAATGGTGATTCCATCGGTCCCGTGATAGGAATTTGAAACAGAGAGATTCTCGAGCGCTTTTGTCATGTGCGATGTTGCACCGGAATCAAGATACCATTCACTATATGATGGATTTGCATCAGCCACCAATGCCTTCATTGGTTGCTTCGGAGGAGTCGGAACATACTGGGCATTAAGTCGATGCCAACAGTCGGATGCAGTATGGCCCCGTTTCAAACATATCTGACATGTAACGGAAGGCTGGGAAGAAGTGGTTCTTGATCCTGGAATTCGGTTCTTGCCGCGACGCCCATGACCGCGAAACGAATACAGTGCGGTATCCTGCATTGCTGGCGTTGTAAATCTAGCTGCATCTGATGCAATGTGAATCTCCTCACTAATGAGAAGAGAATACAGCTGATCTAGCGTGAATGACTGAGCCAGTGTGCGAATAGTTGTTTTGAAAGATTGATAAGCCGGAGGTAGCCCGTTTAAGATATGATGAATAACGTCTTCGGGTTCAATGTTTGAACCAGCGGCAGCAATTTGATCGACAATTCTTTTGATTTCATGAAGATACTGCGTCATTGTAGAGTTTTTGAGAGTAGTATTGTAAAGCGCATTCTTAAGTTGAATGACTTTAGAGCGATTCGTAGCTTGAAATCTTGTTTGAAGAACGGTCCAAATCGCAGACGTGGATTCAAGATCAAGAACGTATGGTAGTATTGAGGCGGAAATGGTGGAGCAAATGGCCGCCGCAAGATTTTGATCGTTGAGGCGCCATTGCGAGAATAACGGATTTGGAGTTGAATGACCGTCCGAAGAGAGAAGAAACTTGACGGGTACCGGCGCAGACGGATCAAGATATGAATCAAAATCATTAGCGCGGCATATCTTGAGAATTTGTGATCGCCAAAGTGGGTAGTTGTCCGGAGACAACTGGTTTTGCACAATGTTCTTTAGATTGGAGAGAATAAATTTGAGAGAGGAAGACAAAACCGGATTCGGCGGAGTAGAGACGTCATGAGACGCTGAGGTAGACGACGTAGCTGAGGAAGCCATAAGATCACCGGGATCTATAAACCGTATCTGATACCATGTAATAAATCTTGAGCTCAGTTCTTGAGCTTTTGCGAAGAGGAAGATGAGACAGAGAAATGAGAAGAAAACTTATTTTATTAATGTGTTCTGCTTGTACAATATTAGAGAATATATATAGAAACCGAAAATACATTTGAGGCTGTATACATGGCTACATAGTAGATATAACGAATAACTAATTATGCTATACTAATAATTTGTCTATTGAGTATTGTAGCACCACATATGCTTTGTCTCTTCGTTCAATCTACAAACTCCTCTCTAATTAAACCTTGGTCTAATCTTTGGCTTTTGATTTTTTTTTTTTTTTAGTTTTTTTTTTCCTATGATTTATTCAATATATGTTGTTATTTGTTGCAATCAACATTTGTAGTTAATTGGTCTGTTATAGCACAAACTATAATTAATTATAGTTTGTCACCCATTCAAAGGGATTATATTTGATAAATCTCTTTTTGAAAGATCTTCATAGGTTAATTATATATATAAGAAAATAGCTAATATACGTACAATCATATTCACTTAGGTATAGCATGATAAAGATAGGCCTCATTATTAAAAATATAAAGTTTTTGCAACAGTTTTTAGCACCGATTTTGAAACCGCTGCTATAAATTGGTATAGGTAGCAGTTTTAAACATTTGCTAAAAAATTCTTAAAAACTTAATATTTTGACAGCAGTTTATAGAGACAGTTTGGCACCGATGTTTTCAATTCAAAATTATTGTTGTCTGATATCTTATTATCATGATCATATCTCTCTCCCGTGCTCTAGGTCCCGCTCGAATTTATCTTGTGTATGTCTCCCAGCAGGCCAAGTAATCCACCGGGGAAGTAGCACGGAGACTGCTGAGGCAGCGAATGCAACTAGCTAGGGTGAATCATGATGAGATGGAGATGATGTCCATTGAGAAGGTGTTTGTGGGGAAGAAAATTCCTCTATGGCTTAAGCAACTGACCTTTATATAGAGCAACGACGTTGAGCTTCTTCGTAAATTGTTGCAGTAGGTCATAAAAAGTACTGCGAAAGACTAATTTATTAGTAGTGCTTGAACTATGTTTAAGAAGTCAATTACTGTCGGACCAACTTATATTTAAACTAATTTAGAAATCTCCTACCAAGTGATTGCCCGAAGTGGACCCTCCTAAGAACTTTATTCAACATGACCTATCGAAATCAGGAAGATTGAACTAAGAGATAGAATCAATAATAGAGTACATGCTAAACAGTTGAATGAAATAAGAATTTGTCTATAGTACTCACCAAAAGAATTTATCAAAAAAGGTCAGCTTCTAAGTTTAGTAGCAGGGAAAGATGTATTTCACTCAATTTCTTAGTCGCAATGATTTCAATTTTAATGTTTTTTTAGAAGGATTCACAGTTGGTGGTCAAATTCCTACTGTTTCTCAATTTCTTCTTATTTCCACCTTCAAATTTATTTTTTATTGCTCTTGAAGCATTTTATAAGTTTTGCTCTTATGAAAAAATTAATTGGTAAGCATATATTTAAAACAAGTAAACAAATGAATAAATTAAAGAAAAAGATCAAAAAATCCAAAATAGTCCATAACTATTTAAAATTTTCATTTTAATCTAGTGATTTCCTTAGTAATGGTTAATTTAATTCCTACATTGATAGATTTATATAGTTGGAGTCTATTTTAATTATTTCAAAAAAGTTAGGAATCAATTTGATTTCTTTTTTAAATTATTTAACTTTAAGAAAAGAAACATTTATGAAAATGATAATATAACAAACACATGAAAAAAATAATAAATATTCAAAAATAATGTAAAAAAAAAAAGAATATTATTTAAGAAATAATCCATTCTTTATTTTTTTTCTCATTAAAAAAAAAAGAGTGCATAATAAAATTTTATATTTAAATAATAGAAATACAAAATAAATGGGCGACGAGTCAATTAAGAGCTTTTGTTCTGCTTGCCACCTGCAACCCATATGTGGACACGAACCCCTGTCTTCCGGCCTTCAGTGTTCCTTTAGGTTTACTTCCTTATTAAAAGCTCTACATGACAATTTGGGAGGTAAACCGGCTAGCCTTTCACCCTTCTCTCTCTCTCTCCTCTCTCTCTCTTCTCCCCTTCTCTCTCTATCTCATCTTTTATGACTGTACGGCTAATGGTAGATTAGTGGGAAACAGAAAAGAGGAAGAGAGCTAAATAAAATACTAATTTTTATCTCGGTAGTTGCAAAGCTTGCTGAAAGTTTGACCGCCAAGAAAGGAATCAGGAATGGTTAAATACATCTCTTACTTAAAACTCATGCAAAGCCTTCACAGTAAAAATAATTATAATAATGATAAAGTCTCTTGGTAATCTAATCATAATCAATCCCTAACCTACTACTTAATGAGAGGGACACCTTAGAGAGAGAAAATAATATCTACGGGGTTTTTTTTTTTTTCTAATTATATGTACTCCTTAATTTTTCATTTAAATATTTGAGGTTTTAAATTTATTTTGTAATTTAAAGATTTTAGATATTAATTTAATGAGCGTGATTATGATAATTTTTTAAAATTTATGTATATTGAATATCTATAATTGAATTTTTATTTTAGTCCAACCTAATAAAAAAATAAATAGATTTTAATTACTAAAAAAGAAGCAAGAAAATCATTTTTAGCTAGAAGCTCAAAGTTAAAGTTATTGGTGAGACCATCAAATTGTGAAGGAGAATTCATGATGAGAACTCGTTGGATTGCGACGTGTAGAGGAGAAGAAGGATTTGTGAGACATGCAATTCCACCCAAGGCTTTGATTTAGTTATCATCGCTATCAATGTCATTGCCAATGATCTCTTACTTTTCGTTAGTGATGAGATTGTAATGAAGTGTATGGAGAAGGTGTTTTCATATGTTACTTAGGATTTTGGGTGTTATTATATATGTAAGTAATGATATTTATGTGCTAATATATATAGTTAAACTTGAGTTTATAAGTCATATAATGCTAAAACAATTGGAAAAATATGATTGTTATTTCATTTATTGGAGAAATATGCCCGAGAGGTAATTTCTAACCAAAATACCCCCAATAAGCAGGAATAACCGGCCTTTTGCATGTTGAAATCCATAGCAAACGAATTTGGTCAAAGAGCTTCGAATCAAAGTTGTATTCTTCACATTGAACGAGGCAACCATGAGCATCAAAGTCCTGCATTGGGTACTATACCCACCCATACACAATAGGTATGGGTGGGTATAGATACGTCCATGGCCTCGTGCATGAGTATGGGTGGGTACGTACTCAACATCGAGGGATAAACTGATATACATTGTTAATCACCGTATATTGTATATTATTACAATCCTCACTACGTAGTACGCATCACTGAACCGCACGAGTTGCGACCACGATAAATTTTGATATGTATCTTGAAAGTTTGTCAAAGCAAAGGGCAATAAGCCTCAAGTCCATCAGTCTGTGGCGGACTGCATTTAAAAAGCGTAGAAAGTGGGTGCGTATGGGAGGGTACGACATCCCAAAAGTTATTATGGGTGGGCGTGGGTGCATGGGTGAAGCCCGCCCATTTCAAAGCATGGGTACCCAACTAGGACGTCATGTAGGGCTTTGATGAGCATGAGAGAGAAAGGGTAGTTCACAATTAGATTGATGACATTCTTGAGATCGAATGTGTGTAACAAAATTACAACATTGACTAAATCTGTGATTAAAACCAGTTCGCAAGATCAACGTTGTTCACGACGAGATTGATGACATTTTGAACGTGAAGAAGAGGAATTCAATGGCACTAAAACCAGTTCATGGTACAAGTTGCAAATAGAAGAATTCATGGGACCGACTGTATTGGATGGAACTAGAGAAGGCATTGTTAAATCAAGTTCGAATAAAAAGATTAGAACTTGAAGCATTGTTTGGACCTTTTTTTCTCAATGGGTTTTCCAAAAACAATCAGCGAATAAAAAATAATAATTCTATAAAAAAAAATATATTTCTGATATAATTTTCTAATAAAATAAATAAAGAACATGCGTAAAACTTTTAATATGAATTTTCAAATTGAAAGTACTGCCTGTATAATAAAAATCAAAAAATTATGACGTAAAATTTTGCCCCCAATTTAAATCATTCAAATACGCCCGATTTGTTTCTCTTAAGTCTCCATCACTCAGAAGAAGCCTGTGCAGAGCACATAGAGAGATTTAGAAAGCGACAGCATGAATGTAGGGTACATGGTGCATACCAGTGCAGAGTGCAGGTAGGGAAATTTAGCATAAGCGGATTTTTTTTATTTATGCAATTTTTTTCGTGCACGTGCCGCATCACACGTGTTGAGTCAAATGATCAAGTTCCGCATAGGGGCACATGTTAGAGGCAAAGCCCAGCATCACATGGGCGACTTTTCACCTAATATAAGGATGGTCTTTTTTTAATCTGTTTTCAAATTTTTATTTTTGATACGGTATTATATAATTTTTTTTTTCTATAATTATTTGCCATTTAAAAATAAAAAGAGTATAATCCTGACGCTAATTTTTAAAAATTGTATGTTTTACATAATAATTTTATAAGACTAACACTCACATAATGTATTTTTAAGTATTTAATATAGATATAATTGAGGTGTTATAATAGGTGAGCTCGCACCTCGGCTAGAAGAGTCACCCAAAGGTCGCTAACCCAATTCAGCAAAGTGGCTAGATAGAAGTCGCCTCTAAAGAAAAAAAGAATTACGAACCTTCTAGCCTTTGAAGAGGCATTTCACTCAACCTTTTTTGACCTCCGTCGCCCACAGATTACAATCCTTTCAACCGCTGTCACTCGAGTATGATCATTCCGACCTTCGTCATCCACCAAATATGGTTCTTCCGGCCAAACAAACACGTCAATAATGATTTATTCCTATTCCCACCACGTAATGCACTCCATATGATGTATATCTGTTACATGAAGCCAAGGCCTTCCCCCCAAGGAAAGGCTTCATTTGTAATCAACTACAAATAATAATAGATTATTCCTTCAAATTAGGCAAAGTAGTCCCGTGTGTTTTCCCCTATTTAGGATTTTCAACATAAAAATTTTGGCATCTCTTTAAATATTGCACCATCTCTCTTCTCTGATTGTGTGCTGGATCTTCATACGTACACAACTAAGACGTTAAACTATATATTTTTGTATCACCGCGAATATTCTAGGACACAAAAAGATTAATTTATTTTTCTTATCCAAATTTGGAGACCATTTAGCCTTCCAATTAATATATTGAGATTAATTTCTTTTTCTTATCCAAAAGTTAATTTAATTTCTTTTTTCATATAACATTATAATAAATTTTTTTTGGTAATATTAGATTTCTTAAATATTTCATTAAAAATTGAAAACTAATTTTAATAAAAAAATTAAAATTGAAAAGAAACAAAACAGGCAAAATAAAAATATGAGAAAAGAAAAACTAATTTAATTTTAAAAAAAAGTAACCATTTTAAAACTTTTAAGGAAAACGTAATTGAAATGTACATTTTCTTTGAAAATCATAAATTTGTTTTTAAAAATAAAACTGTAGCAAGGCGCCTATTTAACGAACTTTTATTACGTCCTCTGACCGGACGTAGCTCTACATTCGGTCAAAGGATTGTTACTCGGTTTTCGCTCGGTATTTGGTCGGTATTGCTAGGTATTCTTTGGTAATAATGAGGAATACTGCTATGTGAAGATCAATACCGAGTAATACCGTGCAATACCGAGCAATACCAAGTAATCCCAAAAAATACCGAGTTTTCTTAGAAAAAACTCGATATTTTTTGGGATTACTCGGTATTGCTCAGTATTACTCGGTATTTTATCTTCACATAATGGTATTTATCGTTATTGTTGGTATTGCTCGGTATTTACTCAGTATTTCACATTTTGTGCCTGCGATCTTAGTGCCGGCCGAAAGTAGCTCTACGTACGTTCACCGGAACAAATAAAAGTTCCTATTTAACAGGCAACTTGCTACAGTTTTTATTTTTTAATTTTTTTAATATTATATATTTTTTAAATGCTGATTGAATAAATAAATCGCATGTTATATGTGCAACTATGTTTATTTTTAAAAATTTTTAAATGTATTTAATCACCTAATTTGTTTATTCACTATACTTTTAAAATTTGCCCCAAAAATTATCATTCTAGCTACAAGAAAGAATCCTCCCTAGGAGGATTCAAGATGACCCCCATCACATTCAATTTGCCATGGAGTATACTAACACCATTATCTAAGTAGACTCGCCCTTATCATCAAAGTGGCCCAAGAATTCCATTCAAGAGGCCACCAGTGTCGCTAAAAGACTTGCCAACAGTAGTCCTTCCAATCCAACCTCGTCGACAGACTCACCTTCATTTACTAGCTCATGAGTACTCGACGCAAAATAGACTCATCTTGAGACTGAAAAGTTGAATAAAAAAGAAATAGCTATTCACAACTCCTATTGAATAATGCATGACACGTGTCACTGTCCTATCAAATAATGCATGACACGTGTCACTGCTATGATATTTCATATAAGAGGTCATTTTTTATTGTTTTTATGTAACATTTCCTAGTGGTCCAGGAATCCCTATAATAAAAGTTGAATTCAAGCACATTTTGAATCTTTAAGCACCATGTAAAGAGACTGTTGAGCCAATAAAATGATACAAATATCAGTTTTACAAATAAATAAGACAAACATGAAACATCCCCTAAAAAATCTATCTAAATACAAATTTAACACCACTGTTTGGAAAGAAAAATCAATAGTTTTATGGAATTTAAAAAATAATAATAATAAAAAACAGCTTTAAAAATTAATAAGAAAACTATCAAAATGAAATTTAAAAATTGGAGGAAATTCCCACTGTTGAATCTGCTTGATAAAAGTTATACTTATCAAATTCACTAACTTATTACTAAAAAAACTGATCATATGTAGCACAGTAGTCTCTTAAGAATATTTCTTTGTTTTATTATTTTCACATTTCATTTAAAAATAATTGCGCAAAATTATGCAAAGATAAAACGTTATGTTCAAAACTTCAAAAACTAAATAACTTTTCTTTTGGACTGTTGAGCTAATTAAGATAAACTCTAACACACATCGAAAATACAAGCTTCGAATTCAAGACCCTTCGATTGATAACTAAAACTTTCAACCAACAGATTAAAATTAGATACATAAAAAACTAATTAAATACTTCTTAATATCTTGTAAATTATTTTTCAGAATTTATTTTGTTGGGTTCAAATATTTATTATATAATTCAATGTACTGTCATAGTTAAAATGCTATAATATGTTATAATTTTGATATTAAGAAAATAATAATTTTTATAATACTTAATACTGCCTTAATTAATATTTTTATATTTCAAAATAAATATAAAATTAAACACTGGTTAAATAAAATAAAAATGTTATGTCTTTTGTTCATAAATTAAATTGTTATATTATCTTAATCAAAATTATAAAAGTTGGAATAGCTCTAGTTGTAGATAATATTAGAGAGACTCTTACATAATTTGTTAACATAAAACATCAGCCTTCCGATGATCAGATTAAAAAAATAGACGCTTATATTATATCTGACGTATTTTAAGGGAGGTAGAGATAGACATAAAAAGATATGCTCATAAATTATTAGAAATGATATTTCTTTATTATATTTAAATTAGAATTTGACTCTTAATATGATAAAAAATAGAAAAATGATTCAAGTGACTGATCCGACGAGTGAAATGAAAGATTGATATTAATGTTATTGCAACCACAAATTAAAATTAGACTTTAGCAATTTATTTTTTTAATATTACACAATATCATTTATTTTGACGAAAGTTGAATGAGAAAATTAACATAAAAAACATTAAATATTTTTTAAACTTTAAAGCAACTTTATTTAATCTAAAATATAATAATCCTTTTAAAGTCATATGGATTAGCAGAGAGCAAGAGGCAAGTGGTGATTGGCGATATGTGCGGCGAGGAGGCCGGCTGCCGGATGTGGAGGAGTCACCGGTGGCTCACCGGCTTCCCCATCATGAGGAGAATATGGTTGGTGGAAATTAATTTAATTTATTTATTTTTTTACAATTTTACAAAAGAAAACAAAGCAACGGTTGCAAGTGGCCAACCGTTGTCACCTTGGCGGTCGAGATCGCGTTTCTTCGAGGCAGAGTGAAAAGCAAGCCAATCTACAGTTTATTATAATCTAATATATATACTTATTATGAATAATTTTCAGTCGAGAAATGGACTCTGATTATATAAAAATATTAATTTTTTAAATAGAGTTTAAAATATATTTTTTTAGAGGATGATTTTGGTTTTTATTTAAAAAAAAATATATCAAAATAGGACTTAAAAATAGTTTGGAATCATTTGGTTCCTTTACAAAGAGTGGCGATATTGAAAATAAAAATCTATTACTTTTATTAAATATTTTACATTTTTAATGAACGTTTGCATAAGAGCTAAGAGGGGAAAAAAAACATACATTCTAAGCTTCAATGCATGCCTTGAGAGCAAATAAGGCTTTTTATGGGGAGAGATTATTAAGTGTGGAGTCCGTATGCGTCCAGGCATGTCTGGAGGCCAATCCGGACACGTCTCGTCACCAAATATATTGTGCTAGGGGATGTGACGCGCTCGGATTAGCTTCCGGACACGTCCGGACACCGGACATAATAATTTTTTTCTTGTTTGAGATAACTTTCTATTATTTTGTAAAACAGCTTTTAAGCAGAAATTTTTCTATTCTTAATATACTTTAAAAAGTAATAAAAAAATGGTCTCAAATAAAATCTAATTTAAGAAAGAAAAAATTTCCCCATTAAATTTGGATAAGAATGAATATCATACATAAATGTTAGAACTCCATTAATGCAGCATTCTTTCTAATATAAATTCATTAGAGAAAAAAATTTCTACTCACATGACTTCCACTAAATATATCATGAGCGTTTTATTATCATTATTGAAAGCGTAAAATCTGGGTAGCGTTTGTGGTTCCTCGGGAATAATACGTGAGTATTTGCCATGCACGTAGCCCTAGAAGAAGATCACTGGAAGCCATTAATATAGAAAAGCTAGCCTTTAATTTCTTTTAGAATATTGTGAAAGGAACTGAAAAAAGCATTAATCCCATTGCATTGCCATTTCCATCACCCATTCATGTTTTTTAACGATCTGAGTTAAACTTATAAGGGTATGCTTTTTATGGGTTCTTTGATCTCTTTATTAGTTTCTTTTTGAACATATCTTCTTGCCAAAATAGCCCTACACTTATAGATAGTTTCAGGGAGTATAGCCTATGAGATTTGACTGACTAACATGTTTATTAAATTCTTAGCTTTGTCTTGATGCTTTATGGACAACATCCTCAATGGTGTTTATTAATTTGGCAAGCGGCTCATTTTGACATGTTTGTTGAGTGTTTTGGCTATCAATCAAGAGATTTTGGGTTCGAATTTTGCTTATGTGCGGTGTGCATGAATTTATCTTAATTAATAGAAGTAATAATAAATCCGTCCCAAACAGAGCTTAAATGTCTAAAGAAAAAACAAATTCATTTTCCCAAGCATTTTCATTACCTTTGTTTATTATCTTTAATAATATATTTATTGCACGCATATCTATATTTTGGTTATTATATTAATATTATTTGATAAATATAAATGTGATTTTCAAGCTATTGCATGTAATTTAAAATGATTTTTCTATGTTTGAAGATGAGATTTAAAGATAGCTAGGAACCCTACTTCCATTTATTTTCTATCAGATTATTATTTAAATCACTTTCATAGCTGAATTTTATTAATTTATTTTTATGCAGTTCATCTTAAAACAACTAATTATGCTCAATGAAGTGGCGGATTTTATCCATCGACAGCTCTGATTGAATTTTTTTGCCCATTGATGAAGGTTGAGTTGATAGATTTAGGTTTTATTTGGGACGACATTCTTACTGCTTCTTAAAGTAAATTTTTAGTAAAACAATTTAATTTTTGTACTAAATTGCTGCTTTAAGAAGCATCAAGAAAGCCGTCCCAAAAGCTTCTTGAGATGAATTTTGAACCTCTTCATAAAGTTGTTGTAGAAAATATAATTTGTTAAAATTAATGTAGAAAACAGCTTCTTAAAACATTTTTTTTAAAAAATCGTGAAGAAATAGAGACTAAATAAAAATTGTGATTGTAGTCTAAAAAATAAAATAGTAAGAAAGTTGTCTCAAATAAAACCTTAATTTAGTGTATCATGAGCTGAGCTGACTCATTGCCTTTTGATGCAGAGTGGTTAGGGCTTTATTTGGAATAAATTTTTTTTAACTATTTTCATAGTAAGAAAAATAGTATATATATTTATATATTTTTATTTTTATTTTATTTTTTAATATATATATATATACACACACATACAATTTAGTATGCGCCTTAATGAATTTTTTTTTAAAATTGTTATCAATATCCTGAGACTGAATTCCTCTTACTTGAAAGTTACCCTTCGATGCTCAAACTTTCTTAAAATAGAACTTTATTATTCTTAATTAGGGTTCATTTATTATTTAACATTTTAGACCAAACAGGAGAGGAGAGAGAGAGAGAGAGTTGATCAAACCGAATCTCTATTAATATATCGAAATTGTGCTCTGGAACTCAAAAATTCTCAAAATATAACTTTGTTGTACTTAATTTGGGCTAATTTATATTTTAATATTTTAGAGAGAGAAAGCGAGCGAGTGTGACTATAATATAAAGTTTAGAGCTAATGCAATGGGTATTATTAATATATTGCATGCCTGTCTGTGTTTGTCGCTGATAAACCCTCCCGTTTTCCAAATCGAATCCTGTATGATAAGCCCTAGAAAAGCTCATCCATTTTTTTTTCCTTTTTTAACTGCTCTCCCTCTCCCCAGAATTTATCAGTACGTACACAACTCTTTACTAAACAAACTTATTGGGATTCAAACGCTTTGACCGTGGAAGACTCCCCCACATCTGCATGTGTTTAGAGAGAGAGAGAGAGAGGTGATTGATTCATTAAGCAAAAGGGGAAGATAAAACTAAGTGATGGATATAGAATTTAATGGGGGTGGCAATTCCTCGAATCAATGGTCTATGTTGATCTTGTGCAGTGGCTGCAGGAGCAGCTAAGCCATGTGAGAAGTCGCACACGTGTGTGTACGTGCATGGAAGCATGCACATAATTCTTCTCATGGGCCGGCTGCTTTGTACCTTTGAATTTGTGCATGCAGGGGGATGAATCCAATAAATATCCAAGGCAATGATAGTTTCCCACATGGTATACTGCTTGGCTTGCTAATATTAATTTTATTGTAGGTTTTCGTGTATTAATTTGATTTAAAAATAATGATATTTTTAATAGTAAAATAAAGATTAAAAGCTGAAGTTTTTTTTGATATCAAAGAGGAAGAAAAAACAAGTAAAAGCCAATACAAAGCACATAACAACAACAATATCAAGTATTTGTCCCACTATGTGGGATCGGCAACATGAATTCTTTTTCGTCATTTAATTTGTCCTGTTAAATTTCAAATTCTCATTTAAATCTAATAAGGAAAGATCATTTCTAATATTTTATAACCAAGTCTTTTTAGATCTACCTCTATCTTTCTTAACATAAGACAAATCTAATACCTCAAATTTTCTAACCGGTGCATCTGAAGGCCTTGTTTAATATGACCAAACTATCTAAGGTGACTATCTCTAATCTTATCACAATCCAACGCAGATGAAAAAATATTAATTGTAGTTAGTTTTCCTTCAAATGGTTAATTATTGATTCTCTAATGAAATTGATATAGCGTCTTCGATCTCGTAACTTCTTTTCATTTCTATTTTAGCCCGGTTAATTCAATGAAGGTTTTTTTTTTTTAAAAAAGTAAATAATAGCGTCCAGGAGAATATCTGCTTCGAATATGATTTTTTTTATTTGAAATTATAATTTTCTTGAGCTCTTATGAAAGTTGTTAAGAGCAAGAGGCCTTCTTGATGGAGACAAATGATCAATGATAGAACATTATTGAGTTTTGATTAGAGAAATAGAATAAGGAGCAAATCCAGTTTTTCTTGATCTATTCAATGGGAGCTTTGGCTATCAACCAAACGGTTTTGAGTTCGAAGTTTACGTATGTGAATAGTGTATAAATTTGTCTTATTTGCCTAAATATTCCACTAAAAAAAAAAAAAAAAAAGAATGAGGAGGAAGAGCTACCTCCAACGAAAAAATTTAGCCTTACAAACTGCAGGTCCATTCCAACTCATGATATTGGTGCACAGAGGTTCTAATGATGTTCCACCAAAATCCTTTAAAGATGTTCACTTAAGTAAGGTCTCCAATACTTTTTTCAACAAATATTAAACAATTTTATTTATCTAAAAGTATAACTTCCATTCTTGATATGGATGAGGAGATTGAAGCTCTTCAGTTCCCTTTGGAGTTGGCTTTAATGGGAAATTTTAATTTCGATTGCCCATCCATGAATGATCTTAGAAAGTTTTTCATCAATTTGAAATTAATTGATTGTTTTAGTAATTTGGGTCTTTTGGATGAGAAGCATGTTTTAAGTTGTCTTCTTCATCATTTGACTATTTGCATGCCGAAACTATTTTATTAATGATATGTTTATTTGTAATCTTAATTGAACTCCTTATGATTCTAATATAAAATATTCATTTATACATAATTGGATTGATTTTCCTTATCAACCTCACCAAGCACATTTTGCTCAAAAAGAGGGCTTTAAAATTTATTAAGATGCACATTGTTAAGTAAAAATTATGTAGTGCTTTATTCTTAAATTTTAGTAAAAATATTTTTTTTTAAGTTGATATTGTGCAGAAAAAAACTCAGGAAATGGAAAAAAATATAACTAAGTATTGTATCGACGCTGCAGTGCCGCGGCATTATCAACGCCTTGACACAAAATCAAGACATTGCAGCGCCAAAGCCTTGAGGCTATGGGGTTTTTTATTTGCTGCTATTTGGTGTACAATCTGGAGTGGGCTTTGTATCTGTTTTGCTGGAACTTTCTAAGCTTCTTGTGGTTGCTGTTTAGCAATTTTTGTTTCCATAATATTCCGGATGAGCGCCAGAAAGTTATCTGTTTTCTTTCTGATTTGGAGGTTGGTAGTAAAAGTTTATGGGATTACAATTGCACTTATGCTGAATCTTTAAATGGGAGTGGCTGGAGGTTTTGCTTGTATTCTTGGAGTATTGGGTATGAGCTTGTTCATCTGGATGGTAGGCAGAAGATTTTTTACGTTAAGAGTAAGTATTGGGCTTCTAATTCTCCTAATTTTTATATTACTAATATCCTTTTTTGGAGTGCTTATTGCAGGAGCAATTTTAATGCTATCTTAGGGAGCTTAAAGGATTGCAAGGTACTCTTAGTGATTACTTTGTTTTTTTATTTCTTTGGATATATATCTGGTGCTTTGTTTGCAAGAAGATTGAGCTGATCAGAATGTTAAAGTTATTCCTTTTTTGGGTGCTGTCTACTCACAGTCTTAGGTTTTCTTTACGCATTTCTTGTACTCGTAGTTTTAGGAACCTCCGGCTCTTAGGAATTTTTGTTTCTTTTTTGCCTGTAGCTCTCATGAGCAGTAGCGAGCTAGAGGGTCCTTTTAAGGATATTGTAACCGATTTTTGATATTAACGCGTAGGCCCCATCAGTGAGTTTTATCAAAAAAAAAAAAGCCTTGAAAAAAATGTTATTTAATATAGTTGCTTGGTGAACGTACAAAGTTTAGTGATGCCGCACTTCACAACATTGCTGCGCCAGAGATCAACATCACAATGCCAGAGTTTTGAGAATTTGAGAGTTTGGGCGCATATTGCATGCCTAGAAATAGGATGTTTAGTGTTCAAGAGGTTATGAAAATATAATAACTATAAGAGGGCCATAAACTTTCTTTCATTTCCTTACAAGTTTGATGTAGATTAAGGATGTATAAGCTTTGATTCACAATCGACATAGGTGAATCTACTTAGGAAAGCATAGGGGTAAAGAATTTAACAACATTTTTGTCTTATCTCATAGAGAAAATGGGAACAATATAAGTCTAATGACTTCATCATTAACACCATTATACTTAAATGTTACAATTTTTTTAAAAAAAACTTGCTAAATATAGGTTAGGATCTTCAATGGAAGTTTCCCTAAAATAATAATTCTGTACCATCTAAATTATTGCATATTTTAATTCAAAATTATTTGCTTGGATTGAGGTCCAGTCTATTTGTGCTTTGGTGAATTTAGTTTATTAAAGTGTTTACAAACTTCTTAAGAGGCCTAGAATGATCTAAGTTTTGAACAGGGTCGGCCATTTTAAAAATCTTTTTGATGATTCTAATTTTAGAAAGGATGCTTTCAAATTCAAAATCAAAATTTAAATGTGACTCCCCTCTATGTCTTGTAAGCATCCAACCACAAATACGTAATTAGAAAATTAAAATAAAAGAATATTGTATGACTTATTATGCAATTGATTCAACAATATAGTAAAATTGTAAATAAAATAAATTCTTTCTCTGCAACGGAGCCAAAAACTTGTTAGGAGCGGTGGAATAATCTAAAGAATTGTGATTTAGAGATCTATCAATCCCTAAATAATGCTTAGATTTTTTTTGATATGAATATTATAAAAACTCTACTTAAACTATGCAAGTATGCGTGCTAAATGAAGAAATATAGTGATAGAGTATAGTATTGATCCCACGAGGAGAAATATTTACTTGTAACTATTAATACTATCTACTTCAACTATAAGAATTAATATTAATGTTGTATACTTCAACTATAATAATTATCATACTCATTAAATACAAATTTTGGTGAATATTCAATCACTTAATTTAAAATAAAAAATATATAAATGAAATACTTTGGATAAATTATTTTGGATTGATAGAATGCATGCAAATATAATATGTTTACTAATAATTCTCTTTTAAATTCATGTTATTCAGAGCATATGCATCACCGACTAGAGGTGTCAATTCGGGTCAATGGGTTGGGTTCAGATCGAGCTCGACTTGACCCGATCGTAAACGAGTTGACAATAACCTGGCTTGATCTTGAAAACGGGTCAGGTTTGTCAAATAGGACCCAACCTGTGCGGGTTATTGGGTTAGCCCGACTCGACCCGCGAAGCATGAACTGAACATGGATTTTACGAACATGCGAGGTCAGCTAGCTGGTACGAAGCTCCTTGCAAGCGTGTCAGGCGAGGAGGCCAGGCGAGACGGCCATTGGCTAGGCGTGTCAGGCGACCTGGCGACACTACAGGAAAATCATCTATTACAGGCATTTTTCCGGCGGAAAAAATCCGCCGGTAAAACCCACATAGGAAAATAAATTATTGCAGCTTTTTTCAGCGGGAATTAATTCCGGCGGCTTTCCGTTGGAATTACGCCACCGGAAAACTAAAAAAAATAATAAAAAAAAATTGCCATCATCTTACAATCGGTAGCCCGCTTGACCTCCCAGCGGCAGCCCGACAAGTCAGCCATCCAGGCCCGCACCAGCCCGCTAGACCCATACGTGTGAGCCCGCTCGACAGACCCGTGTGCGCCCACCCAGCAACCCGCTCCCGCTCAGGCCAAGTGTTTTGAACATGAGTAGGTTGGGGGAAGTCTCACACCCCTAACCAAATTGATGAACATGTAAAATGTGTTTTTAATGTCAAATTTTTATATTTAAATTATATTTTGATAGAAAATCTAGTTATTAAATAAAATAAAATATACTAACTAATTTAATTTAAAAATTAAAAATAATAATAAAAAAAATTAAAATTTAAATAATAAATTTTAATTTTAATTATTTTACTTAAATTAATGAAATTATTAATATTATTTTTAATCATTTTTTAAATCATTTAAATAATACAAATTTCAATCACTTTAATTAAAAATTTAAAATTTCACCGGAAAACTAAAAAAGCTGCCGAAAAATTCCATGGGAAATAAGCCGTCGGAAAACTTTCGGAAAGCTGTCGGAAAATTTCATTGGTAATGGGTGATTTTGCTATAGTGCGGGCTAGGCGAGGCAGGTCAAGCGGCCGACGTGCTAGGCGATGCGACCACTGGCCAAGTCGCGTGCCTCTTGGGCTTGAGAGCGTTTGCTGCTAGTTATGTGTGCCGCGTGGGCGACTGTTGAGTGACGTGCATGGCCCGTGGGTGGCTGGGTTTGTCACGTGTCATGCGTCGTGAGGTGAGGCGGCCAGATCGAGTCAGCATCACGGTTATATCGAGGGAAGGCTAGCCACTAGCGCCCAATGGATTGCAGACCCGGACCCATGTCAAATTAGGGTTAATTAATTTTGGGTTACTGGGTCA
Source organism: Dendrobium huoshanense (assembly GCA_016618105.1). Classification (NCBI taxonomy): domain Eukaryota; kingdom Viridiplantae; phylum Streptophyta; class Magnoliopsida; order Asparagales; family Orchidaceae; genus Dendrobium; species Dendrobium huoshanense. The sequence continues at coordinate 3,360,527 of CM028343.1, read as the reverse complement.
ACCTAAACCCGACCCAAATTCTAAACGGGTCCATAAATTAGACCGAATCCAACTTGTTTCTTTAACAGTTGACCCAAATCCATATTTTTCAGGTCAGAGTTGGGTCGGATTTTTTGGTCGTGTCAGATTTTGATCCCTCTATCACCGACCGCTCAGTCAAACATGAAGACATAAATGACATATTAAAACTTCAAACCTCAATACCATTCAAAACTTTCATAATATGTTACCCTATGAGATCTTAGAAGAGTGAGTAAAATATGAGTTATTAGAATTCCCTCATGAAAATTGATATCTATAAATTTGATGCATGACAAGCACTATGAATATACTTGTATCAAACAAATCCAACATACCTTGTTGTGTATGCTTTCCTACTCCTAAGCTTCACATTACACCTGGTATTAACCATACATATGACAACTATGTGCATTAAAAGAATACATCATATTTTGAAAATATTATGAAATTATTGATAAAAAAAATTCATTAGTACGTCATATTCTATTTACACCATTAATATAAAACTAGAGAATTTTGACAAACATAAACAAATGAAGCAAATTCTTTTTCATTAATTTAAAAAAAAAAGAAAGTATAGAAAAAAGATATCTTCGGATGAGTTCAATGATCTCCTCTATACTCCTTGAATTTACAGAATTGCTTCCACAAATACAAGCTAAGCACTCTAATGGAAATATATTTAGTACTTCTCTGAATTCCCTTAGTTGTCACTCCTAAGGAAAAATCTGAGAACCACTATAAAGACATAAACTAAACAAGTAATTGAACTCCTCTAGTAATATTACAAATTGACTATTTGTAGAAAAAAATACAAAAAAATTGATTCTTACACCGCGGTGCTCGAGACACTTACGTCGTGATGCTCATAAATTGAACTAACGCCGCAGCGTTGAAGGGTTTCCTCTACTTCAGCGTTTGTTGACATGAACATGTTATTTAATGAATCGATGCTTCTCTTCGTTGGCAAATCATGGCCTGAACAGTTGCAATTGTATCGCCGCAACACATCTAACTGTTTTGCGCTATGACGTCTACGTGGCACTCCCCATGACTTGGCGGTGCTATAATTTGACATCGCGGTGCTGTGCAGGCAGAGATTGAGCTTTATGACGCTAAATCCTTCGACACTGTAACGTTGTTGATCAAACAGAGACTAGGTGCGGCCATGTTCATATTTGGGTGCTCCGACAATATTAATGATTGCGCCGCGACAATATTGTGTCCGACGTTGTGGCATTACACCATATATTTAAAAAATTTGCCTATTTCATGTATTTTTCTACACAAACAAAACTAAAACACTATGTTTTCACTGACAAATTTACACATAAAATATAATATTATTTACACTTATCATCATGCTATTGATGTTTTCTTTAGTTCATCTAAAAAAACATGTTATCGATCAAGAAACAAAATCCTCAAAATAAAATGGAGAAGGAATTTGTTAGACCTCTTCGATTCCTAAGAATATAGAACCGATTCTTGAGGCTCCTCAAGTGGTTGATCATAAGCCGGCTACTGATGATATTTACAATAATATTAATAGTTTGCCGCCCGTTGTACATAAATTAGAAAATGGTAACCCCTTTTTTTTACTATGATATTCATTTGAAAGATGTTTCTCATCTTTGTTTTTGCTATTATATATCTAAAGAGGGGTTATATATCATGGCTTGATGGTGAGGCTTTCCTGGTTTGTAATGTTGAATCTTCAAAGCAAGATGTTATGTGCATGACAGGTTCAAAAATTATTGCTACAAAACCTACTGAACAATCAGATGCTTTCTATTATTTGGATTTTGGGATCCTCTAACTATAGAACTTATTACATCTCCTAATAAAATAGAGGCCATGAAAACGATTTTTGGAAGAAAATCTAGTGGAAGTATTCTTGTGGTTGAGGTCGATCGATCTCAAGTTTGTTCAATCTAAAAAATGATGAAGGCCAACGAAGGTATTGGGTGATTCAGCTTTCAGTGCTTGTGTCTGTAATGATATTTTCTTTTAAATATTTAAGCGAGCTGCGATTCTCTTGTCCAGCTGCATTTTAGAACTTATTACTTGATCTTTTATATGTTTTGATCTTTATTATTGCTATGAATTATTTTATCTAAAAGCATTATTTTCTTAATAAATTTTCTTCTATGCATCTTAGATATATGTAATATTTTTCCTTCAAAGGATCTGTACGTATTTGTGTTGGAAATGGATAATTTTTTAAGCTACCTGATACATCATAAAAAAATTATCTTGATCAGGCACGAATCTCGAGGCAAAATCAAGTTGGAAGCTTTCGAAATTAAAATTGGGTTAATCTGAACTTTGATTTCAGTAAACTTGTAGTCAAATTGAACTTCTCAAAAATGCGAACCCAACGACACCAAATTCGAGTCAATCTGAGTCCAAATGGGTCTAAATCAAGGACCTGAAGCGTTGTTGGAAGGTTCAAACCACAATTTGGATTACCAAATGGTTTCCAAACGTGTCATGCTTCTAATCGAATCGAGCGGCTCGACGAAACGAATCCAACGAGCCCAAGATCACAAAATTTTAATATCATTAAGGCATTTAAATGCCCAATAAACGGTTCACGATCAAGGGATTCAACATCGGCCGTCCATCCCAACCACTCCTAAAGTACCCTTGATCTTCCTCATGTTTAGATCTTCCTCCTATTTACTGGTCATGCCACCCTAGAAAATCTATAAATAGAGCACTTCTTTCTCATGAAACGGGACCCCCCAAGCAAGGAGTCAAGAGAGAGATCGGAGATCATTCTTTCCTCCTTGCTCCTCCTTGACCACCACCCAGACTTCCGCCAGACCATCACCTAACGCCGGAGCTATAGTAGACCACCACTTGACACCGGAGTTCTGCCGGACCACCACCTGACACTGGACTTCAGCCGGACCACCGCCTGACCTCGGACTTCAGCTGAACCGCCACTCGATGCTAGAGTTCCGCCAGACTATTGTCCGACGCCAGAGTTCCGCCCGACACTAAAGTTCCGTCGGACCACAGCTTGAAGCTAGACTTTTACCAAACCACCACCTGACCCAGAAGTTCCGCCGGACCACCACTTGATGCCGGACTTCAACCAAAACACCACATGACGCCGGACTTCTGTCAGGACCACCGCTTGATGCCGGACTTCCGCCAGTCCACCGCCCGATGTTGGAGTTTTATCGGACCAACACCCGACGCTGTTGTTCCGCCAGACCACCTCCTGACGTTAGAATTTTTTCAGGACCACCGCCTAATACCGGACTTCTGCCAGATCACCTCCCGACGCTAGAGTTCCGTCGAACCACCATCCGACATCGGAGTTCTGACGGACCACTGCCCGACGTCGGAGTTCTGCCAAACCACCGTCGGACCACCGACTGAGGCCTGAACTTTTTCCAGACCATCGATAGAAGTCGGTGTTTTGATGGTTTGAATAACGCCCAGACTTCCGCCGAATCATCATCTTACGACTACGATCTTTCTGACCCCTGTCTCCTACTGACTACGGTCCTTTCGACCTCTATCACCTACTATGATCCTTCTGACCTCCATCGCCAGATAACGATCTTTTCGACCCCTTTCTCCTACCGACTACGGTCTTTCCGACCTCTGTTGCTTACTATGATTCTTCCGACCTCCATCGCCAGACAACGGTCTTTCTGACCTTTATCTCGTGCTAACTACGATATTTCTAACCTCAGCTACCTACTACGGACCTCTGCATCCTACTACGGTCCTTCCGACCTTCATCTCTAGGTAACGGTCTTTCTGACCTCTATCTCTTGCCAACTACGGTCCTTCCGACCACCATCACCTACTACGATCCTTCCGACCTCCATCGCCACATAACAGTCTTTCTAACCCCTATCTTCTGCCGACTATGATCCTTCTGACCTCCACCACCTACTGCAGTCCTTCCGACCTTTATTGCCAGACAACGGTCTTTATGATCCCTGTCTCCTGCCGAATACGGTCCTTCTGTTCTCCGTCGCCTACAATGGTCCTTTCGACCTCTATCACCTACTATGATCCTTCTGACCTCCATCGCCAGATAACGATCTTTTCGACCCCTTTCCCCTACCGACTACGGTCTTTCCGACCTCTGTCGCTTACTATGATTCTTCCGACCTCCATCGTCAGACAACGGTCTTTCTGACCTTTATCTCGTGCTAACTACGATCTTTCTAACCTCCGCTACCTACTACGGACCTCTGTCGCCTACTGCGGTCCTTCTGACCTTCATCTCTAGGTAACGGTCTTTCTGACTTCTATCTCTTGCCAACTACGATCCTTCCGACCACCATCACCTACTACGATCCTTCCGACCTCCATCGCCAGATAACAGTCTTTCTAACCCCTATCTCCTGCCGACTATGATCCTTCTGACCTCCACCACCTACTACAGTCCTTCCGACCTTTATTTCCAGACAACGGTCTTTATGATCCCTGTCTCTTGCCGAATACAATCCTTCTAATCTCCGTCGCCTACAACGGTCCTTTCGATCGACCTCCATTGCCAAATAATAATCTTTATAACAACTGTTTCCTGTCGACTACAATCCTTCCGACCTCCCTCGTTAGACAGCGATCTTTTTTACCACTGCCTCCCGCTGACTACGGTCCTTGTGACCTTCCTCGCCAAACAACGGTCCTTCTGACCACAGTCACCAGACTATGATCTTTTTGACATCCATCACCCGCCGACTATAGTTTTGCCGACAAAATGAACATTTCAGTACTAATTCTACTTATTCCCACCATGTAATATGATGTACATTTGCTACATCAACCAAAGCCTTCCCCCAAAGGAAGGGCCTCATTTCTAATTGACTGTAAATAATAGTGGATTCATTCAAATTGGGTCAGGCCTCGTGGTTTTCCCTTTTTTTCAGGGGTTTCCAAGAAAAAACTCTGGTGTCTCTTATGAACGTTACACCCTCTCTTTTATCTGCCTGTGTGCTGGATCTTCAAACAAAGCTAAGACATTAAATTTTATATTTCTCTACCACCACGAATATTCCAGGACGCAACACTACCCATTTTCCTTTGCATAATTTACCAATCACTTATTGGGGCGTTCATCTTTCCAAAGGTACAGGGAGGAGTGTATTATTTGATGATCATATTAATAAAATTAGGAATCAGATTGATGGGACTACAAAAAATTGATATTTTTTTCAGCTTTTACTAACAACATTTTAAAAACCGCAGCTATAGATATTTTTTTAGAGGCGGTCAAAACTCAAAACAGTTAGTTTTAAAGGCAGTTTAAACTGCCTCTAATACTTGTGGTTTAAACCGCAGCTTTAAACAACTTAACTCATCCTGATCCCGCTTGACTTAACTCATCTCGTTCGCTAGATCACAAGTCTTGCTTAGGGTTGGAAATTAAAATCTGTAAATTTCCATCTGCTTGCTTTACTAGTGAAATTCTACCATTTCTGATAGCATGCATGATATTAAACTTTTTTTTTTTTTCTTTATTCACATGTGACAGATATTTGGATTGCTTAGTAAAGATGCAATCAAGTTTAATATATTGAAGCAACTAGATAATTTCTGTTTATTAGAGCATGCAATGCAGCAAGATCATTTAAAAAGAAAAGAAAAAAAGAGCATTTGTGGTGCTTTTAGCCGCCACAATACTACATAATCACAATTGCTAAAACTACCATAATTTTAGAACAAAACTTCATTTTTGAGCCTATATTCGCAATCATAACCGCATCAATTCTATAAAAATGTAGCGGATATAATCACTGCTATAGCCATCACATTCGAACATCTAATCAGACATTTTGAAATCATTGCAAAATATCGTTGCAACATAATGTAATCACAACAGCCTTACAATAGTTTTCAAACCGCTGCAAGAAATATATTGGCAATGAAAGCTATCAGGAAAGCCTATTATTAGTTCTGCGATTGCCCTTTTTTGATAGTGTTATTGGCAATCTAAAAGTTCATTTATTGGAGTTTGAGTCATGCTTCTAAACTACTATTAATTCTATGCCTATATATGGTCTTCAAATTACCTCCCCTTTGAAACATACTTAGAAGGTGATTTCACTTAAACTTGAAAAAAGAAAGTAAATTCTTTTGGAAAAAGGATTATACTTTGAAAATATATTGTGCCCTTTAATTTTAAGGAGCTTTGCTTTCTTTTGAGAAAGGTAGATTGTATCTTAGGCTTCTTTTGGGACGGCATTCTTGCTGTTTCTTAAAGCAATTTTTTAGTACAAAATTAAAATTTTTATACTAGAAACCTGATTTAAGAAGCAGTAAGAAAATTGTCCCAAATGAAGCCTTCAAAAACTACAGATTTGATTAAAGCATTTTCCTTTGACAACTGATTTTATAAAGCGCTACAATCATCTCCAACAGTCTTCTAAGACTACAAAAATATTGACCACGTTTTACAGAAAGTAAATGAAATAATGGCCAAAGATATATGAGAAGATTCCAATAATTGATTACTGTTACTTGTAATAGCATCCAAAGGGTAATTAATATGATTCCTCAGTACTACAATATCTTATATAATTCTAGCTTTGGAGAGTTGGATGTCCTCTTCTTTGACCAAGTGTTTGCTAGCTTAATAAACGCCTCACGTGATATTAGAGTTTCTTTCCCTTTGCTTTAACAGAGTAAGGCACAAACTGAGCAGAAAGTTAGATTAGGAGAAGATTGTGTTGATAATGAATAAGATCTCCTTTGCAAATTGTATTTGATTTGACTTGCTAGTTAAGAACATGTTGCAAATTAAAAGGGCCTTCTTGATCCAATCAATTACTTCATAAACAAATTATAGATCTTTTTAAGGTTGGAAAAAATGGAAGATGAAAAAAATAAATTTAATGTATCTGAATCTCATGTCAAACCATGCAGAAGATTAAGACGTCGTTTTGGACGGCTTTCTTACTGCTTCTTAAATCAGCTTTCTAGTACAAATTTTTGTACTAGAAAGCTGATTTAAGAAGCAGTAAGAAAGCCGTCCTAAACGAAGCCTAAATGAGAAATTTGCTTGAATAATAGAGTTGGAATTTTCAGCCTTTCTAATCTAAAGTTGATTTTTTGAGAGAGCGTTCTTTTTTACAAAAGATGGGAATTGAACTATTTAGATTGGATATCATGACATTGTTTATATTCATAGTGTATTCACTTATTTTGGTCTATCATAACAATAAAATAAAATATTTGATCTCTACACAAATAAGTTTCATACAAAATTAATGAGATATCTAAAAAATTAAATAAAAATAAACCATCAAATTGATCACAAATCTTATAGGAATAAAATTAGTTAGCATCAAATATATAACTAATATTTAAATGAGCTTAAATTAAAAATTTCTCAACAATCTCTCACTTGGATCATATAAATATACTTAAATAATTATGCATTATTAAATAAAATTAAATACTTAGTATTTGCTATATATATATAGCGATTAATATCTCTAGATAATATGGTATATCAATAACTTTAATATTTTATAATAACCCTTAAACTATCACTATGTTAATATAATTAACGACATAGATAAAGTATATATATAATTAGAAAAATTAAGCAATCATTCTCTTCTATTAATTACTCTATTTCTCACATTTATCGTAAAGCAAATTCGTGTGCTGATTGGTTGGCTAACTTTGATTGTCAACTTGATAACTTTTAGGAGTTGAACATTAGGAATTTACCTCCTATGGTGAAAGGTATTATTAACTTGGACAAAGCTGGATTGCCTTATATCCATAATGGTTGATTTTGCTGTTTATTTTGGATTGAAAGTTGGGTTGTGCTGGTGGGTTTATATGGGCTTTTGCTTTTGTATACTTGGTTGTTATTCAAGTAGGGTCCATATCATTTGTTTATCTTGCTGGTGTTGTTGGGTGTGTTGGGTCCTGTTTTAATTTTATTATTGGTGGTGGGGAGGCCTGTTTCCTCATATTTATCGCGTGTGATGGTTCAGGCAAACTGCTGTTTTGGTTGTGCTTTTTGGATGGCTGTGAGCTTGGGTTGCTGCAGGCTCTGCCTTTTATTTTATGCAGGGGTCCCGTTATGTGATTGCATTGATGTTAGGTGGGTTGGGTGGTTAATTGTTATCTGGATTTCGCTCTGTGGTTTAGCTGTTGCTCGTAGGGGTAATTTTTTCCGCTTATTATCTTACCATCTTCTGGTGGTTCTCTATTTGTTGTTTATTGGTGCTGCTTCTCAGGTCTATGCCTTTCGATTTTGTTTTTTCATTTTATTTTCTGGTTTGTTTGGTTGTGGTGTTGTGGTGTGTGTTGAGGTGCCTCCTACAATTCTAGTATCTTTACTTGGTGGTTGTGGTGTTCTGTTTTTTCTTGGTGCCTGCTACAATTTTGGGAATTCTGGTGCTATTATACACCCGGTTGCTATGATGGTTCTTTTTGGTTATATTAGTGGGAGTTTGCTGCTCCTTATTCTGACCGAGGCTACTATATTTGTCCTCATTGCTACTGGTAGTTTGGCCGACATTTGGTTTGCTACCTTAACTAATCTTGATAACAACTTGTTGATTTTATATCTTTATCATTACTGGTTCCTTCCTCCTTGCGACTTTATCCCATTGTGTTGGAGTTTCTTTTTTTGCATATTTGAGGCTGGACAAATTTTTTGGCTGGAACGTTCCTTGTTCAAGGTTTTTTTGGTAGGTGTGGGGTAGCCTACTTTTTTTGCAGGCAGTTGGTGCTGATTGAATTATTTTTGTTCTTTCTTTTTTGGGTGCTGTCTTCTTGTAGCCCTAAAATATTCTTATGAATTTTTGTAACCATTAGTATAAGGAACTATGGGCTCTTAGGTTTTCTTTTCTTTTGTTTTATTTTGTAGCTTATGTGAGCATTAGTGAGCTGGATGTTCATTTTAAGGATCTTATAATCCTTTTTTATATTAACGCGTAGGCCCCTCCGTGAGTTTTCCTTATATATATATATACATGTAGCATAAAAATTTTATATAATATGATCTATGATAGTATGCCTATTTTAACCGGTCCTATAATATAACTCATAAGAGCTATCAATACAATTAAAATATTCTATAATAAATTGCAATTGAAATAATTTAACTTTATTTTAGAGTTTTTTAACAAATTAAATAATAATACAACTTTTGTCTAAGAAAAAAATATTTATAATTATTGAACATCACAAATAAACTCTCACTATGCTAACATATCATCAATTATAAACCGCACTTATACCAGTGACAGCATGCATATGAAATACTTATGTCGTAAATCTTCTCAAAGTAGATCTACAACCGTAAAGTTTATATTAATATATTTAATAGATACTTTTTTTTTTGTTAAAACTCATAGAGGGGCCTACGTGTTAATTTCCAAAAAAGGGGTTACAAGGTCTTTAAAAGGAACCTCTAGCTCTCTAATGCTCATAAGAGCTATATCAAAAATCAAAATAAAACATGTGAGCCGATGGTTCCTTGTACTAAAGATTACAAAATTATCTAAGGACATTCTAGGTCTGCAATAGAACATAACCCAAAAAAGGAAGAGAATGATACCACGAGTGCGATCGGTCTTCCTGCAAAGCTTGAAGGTCACCTTCCAAAAAGTCCAAAAAAGGATTGTGCAACTTCCTATGCAGTCATAGAAGTTCATGCCAAAAAGAGGAACCTGCACCAAAACAAACCTCCAAACAACTACAATATATGTTATCAAGAATATACTTAGATAAAAAAAGCCAGTGCTTGTCAATGATATAAGAAAAGGAATGATGCTTCCCTGATGCCGAAGTAAGAAAGCTCAAAGGGATTAAGAACTTTAAACTTGTTCATTCACAATAAGAAACTTTATATCAATGAGTTATAATTTTGATGAGCTTATGTTGTTTGAATATTACTCAACTACTATATTATCATAATTTATTTTTAATGACCTCTCTAGACCATCAATACTATGTGGCTCAATGATAAAATTTTCTATTGATATTCCTCTATTTGATATCTCATAATAAGCTATAAATTCCATTTCAATGGTGAAAAAAGCTATAACTGATTGCATTACACTCTTCCAACACATAGCTCTTGAAACTAATAAAAACATTGATAATAAGTTTTATAAATCATAAGTCTTTATTTTGAATGACTAATTATTTGCATTAATAAAACAAGAATGATCACATATTTCTCACTATATTTGTCTATAACTGGCCTAAAAAATAATCTTCTACTAGGCCGTTTATTTTTCACATAGGTTTATTTAAATTTTAATATTATTCAAATAATTTAAAATCAGATAAATCCATATAATAGAGGCCAATCTGATGTCATATTATTTCAGTTTAAATTATTTTAAAATAATGGATAATATTTGTAAAAAAAAAGAAAATTGAATTAATAATTATTCATTAATAATTATACATGACAAATTTTATTTTTTTTAGTTGAAACTCATAGAGGGGCCTACGCGTTGATATAATTAAAAATTACAAGTCCTTAAAGAGATTTTCAGCCCCCTAATGCTCGAAGAGCTACAATCAATCAAAAAGATAAAAAAACCTAAGAGCCGAACTTCCCTATCTATGCAAAATACAGAATAGCCTAGAAATACTCTATGGCGGCATAAAAAATGCGTCCAAAAATAAGAAAGATCACAGAGATAACCAATGAGCACAATCTTTCTCGCCAAAAACTTCCTCCAGGTGGAAGTAACCTGCAAAAATATAACAAAGAAAAAACAAAGTAAAAGCAGTAGAAATACCAAAAAAGGATATAGCAGCCGCCAGAACAAATTCGCTCCAAAAAATTGGTGCCTCAAAATATTACAATCCCTCCAGCAGCTCCCTCTCATGACGCCAAGAACATCCAGCAGCACCGGAAACCAATCCAAACCAAAGTAAGCAACAGCCAAAGAAATAGTAGGGACAATAAACGGACATATAAAAAAAGCAGAAGGATAAAAAAGAATCCTCACAAAGGACGAATATAAGGCATACCCAATTTGTCTAGTTTCACTAAACCACGCAGTTGCTGGGGAAGATTGAGATTAGGGAATTCTTCCACCTCATTTATAAGAGTACCCTTCTTGGCTAAATAATCAGCGCATGCGTTGCCCTCACGAAAAATATGAACTAAGGTAAAGTTCAAACCAGCAAGCAAGATTTTAATCTTTCTAATAATATAAAAGAATTCCGGGTAGCAAATAAATACATGACAAATATTTCTTTTGTATTGATCCAAAATAAAACAGTTGTGAATATACATTTATAAAGAAAAAATTTAGTAACCTGAATATTATTCTTTATGAATAAATATTTATAATTATTCTTTATGAATAAACATTAAACCAAAATTATTATTGTGATTTAGGCTTTGTTTGGGAAAGTTTTTTTACAGTTTTCTAAAACAACCTTTTAATATAAAGTTTTTTAATTTAAGTAATTTTTTAGTAAAAAACTACTTTAGAAAGTAATAAGAAATCTAACCCAAACATACAATTCGGCTTCTTAATGCTTCTTAAAGCAATTTTTAAATACAAAAACTATTTTTTTTTTTACTTTTTCTTTTATTACTCTATTATGTGCATCTTAGTGGGATCTTTGACTCATTAGGTTTTATTTTGATTTTTGACTGTAGCTTATGAAGCATTAGTGAGCATTTGATCTCTTTAAGGATTTGTAACTAATTTTTATTAATTCACATGTATGCTCCTTTGTGGGTTTACTAAAAAAAAATGTATTAAAAATCTGCTTGAATAAATAGTAAAAAAGTCGTCCCGAATGAAAACTTAACGTAATAATAAAAAACGTTGACAAAACTGTTTAGAAATCATTCCTAAACATTTAAAATTATTTATATATGTTTCATTATTTAATGCAAAACAATAAATGCATAAGCATTTAAAAGTTTGGATGAAGGGAACGCGTGTGCTAATGCTATGACCAAGTTAGGTTGTAATTTTAACTGTGTTAATGAGCTTGCTTTTACTCAGCTTCCTTTTCTTATTAAAGGCCTTCTTAGACTGGATCAATTATGGATGTCTTATGTTAAGCATTAGCATTATGTTTTCTGCTTCCTTCTGGTGGTTGCAAGGTTCCTCTTTGATGTTGTTGGTTGGTTGTGTGCCTGGGGGTGTTTTGGTTCCCTCTATGCTTGGTTCTATTGTTTTCTATCAAGTGGGGTTGTGGCTGGTGTAATTTATTGCTTCCTTTTTGTTGGGTTGTATTCTGTTTCATTTGTTAAAATGCTGTGTTCAGTTCTTATGGGGTTCCATCTGGTGGACTCTTTATGGTTTTGTTTTTGCTTGCTGGTGGCTAGTCCTCTCTCTACTGGTTTCCCAAGTGTTTTGGTTGGTGGTGGTTAAGCTGGTGTTGGGGTGGTTTTTATTCGTTTATGTTCCTGGAGTCTTTCTGGGGTGTTTGTTTTATTGATGGTATGCATGTGGTTATCGATTTGTTGGGGTGCAAGGTATCCTTCTACACTGTTGGTTGAAGGCTTCGAATTGCTTTCCTTGTGTTCTCTGGATTTTCTGAACTTCTGGTATGCTATTCATGATGAGAGCTTTGGAATGTATCCTTTTTGGGTGAATTTTAATTCTGGTATTTGTTCCTTCTTAGACTTGGGGTGGCTACCCTTTGTTCGGCTGTATCCTTCTTTGGGTTGTCCTAAGATCATGCTTAAGAATTTTTCCTGCTATATTTACTGTTTTATTTCTCTTGCCTATCGGTTGTTTATGCAGGTTATTTTGTGGGAGGATGATAGCAAGGTTTCCAAGGGGACTTTTAGCTAGGAGCATTTTGGCTGTTTTTTGTTAACTCCATCTTTTTGGGTGCTTTTCCTTAAGCACCGTAGCATGTACTTAGGGATTCTTGTACTGATTTCTAGCGGGGAACTCGAACTCCTAGGTTTCTTTTTTCTTTACTTTTGTAGCTCTTTGAGTAGTAGTGAGCTTGAGGTCCTCTTAAGGACTTTGTAATTTTAATTTAATTAACACGTAGGCCCCTCTGTGAAAAAAAAAGCATTTAAAAGTTTAATGAGCGTTACGTGCCATTAATAAACCTTACAACTAAGGGTGTCAATATTTGTCACGACCCAAAAATTTTGGAACCGTTTGTGAAACAGATCGGATTCGGGTTCAACAAACTAACCCGTTCTAAAAATCAGTTCGAGTTTGGGTTGACCTGGAAACCCGAAAATGACCCTGAAATGTGTCTGCCAGCATCGAGTGACCGCGTTGTTCGTTGTCTGCCCCGTGCTTTACTGCAAGAAGATTTATCTCATATCCAGTACACAGGGCTTTGATGCATGAAATCGGTTTATAAAGATAAACTTTTGTTACCCTTATAAGGGATGTGCTAAGCTTTGGTTTGTTTTCTTGGTTTTATATGGAGTGGAATGAAGTTCGTATGGTATATTCTGATAAGCTGCTAACAAACTATTCCATTTTTTTTTTATTTTGGAATATTGTTGCGGTTTTAACTGCCACAACAATCTAGATTTGTGGCGGTTTAATCCGCTACAATTATGGGATTTTTTTTTAGCAAATAGTTATAGTTATGCCCTCTGCAATTCTGTAAATTTGTGGCGTCTTAATCCCCTGCGATAACTTACACTTCATATGTCAACCCTAGCAGTTATAGAACCGCCACAGAATGTCTTTGCATCACATTAATCACCGCGGTAGTGCAGCAGTTTTATAATCGCTGCAAGAAAATTTGTTGCCATTAAAATCTCCTGAAAAGGTCTAATTTTGTGCTACAGTAACTCTTTTTTCTAATAGTATAGTGAATTCAATTGACCGGCCTTTGATAGTTATTGAGGCTAACTTTACATTAGAACTTACGCTCATAATTTTTCTCCTATTAATAACTTTACATTAGAAATTGTTCTATCACACCTTTACGTCCTAACCTCAAAAAATTCAAGAGATTTTTGCTATCACATCTTTTAAACAAATTGCTGTAGCAAAAAAACCAAAAAGGATTGAAGTCTGTTTTCCTAATATGTTTTTTATATAATTTTGTTGGGCCTCAATTAAATTTAATAGATCATGATCAAGACCTATTAACTCTTAGAATTTTATGTATCATATCAACATGAGTGTCTAATTTATTGAAGGTGGGCAATAAGTTAAATGTTTAATATTTCTTTTAAATAAAAAATGGTAATCAGGATGAGCAATTACCCGCCCCGAGCTTTTCTTTGTTCCATCCCTACAACCAAGAGATCTGCATATGGGATATACCTAGGGGTGTCAATTTCGGGTCACGGGTCGGGTTCGGGTTGAACTCGGAACTGACCCGGGTTCAAACGGGTCGACCCTAACCCGACCCGGGTAGACAAACGGGTCGGAAAATCGAACCCGGACCCGACCCGGCGGGTTGCCGGGTTGACCCGACCCGACCCGGTTTGCGTTGCCGGCGCCGGAACGACGGCGGAGGACAGTGGGGGACGCGAGCGCGGCAGGCGGACGCGAGCAGGGACAGCGCGGGCGCGGTCAGGCGGACGCGAGCAGGGACAGCGCGGGCGCGGTCGGGCGCGCTGGGCACGCAGGTGCAGGCGCGGGCTCGCAGCGCGTGGGGGCAGCGCGGGCGGGCGCGCGGCGGGCAGCGCGGGCAGGCGTGCGGCGGGCAGCGCGGGCGGGCGCGCGGCGGGCAGCGCGGTAAGGCGCGCGGCGGGCAGCGCGGGCGGGCAGAGGCGGGATTCAAAATTTTTCGAATTAAACGGGTTGACAGGTTGACCCGACAACCCGCCGGGTCAACCCGAACCCGACCCGTTTTTTAAACGGGTCGATTTCTGGAACCTGAACCCGACCCGTTTTGAAATCGGGTCGGGTTCAACCCGGATTTTCCGGATCGGGTCCGGGTCGGATTTTCGTGTCGTGTCAAATATTGACACCTAGGGGTGTCAATTTCGGGTCACGGGTCGGGTTCGGGTCGGACCCGGAACTGACCCGGGTTCAAACGGGTTGACCCTAACCCGACTCGGTTAGGCAAACGGGTCGAAAACCCGAACCCGACCCGGCGGGTTGTCGAGTTGACCCGACACGGAACGGATTGCGCGAGCGGAGCGGCAGCAGCGCGGGGCGACCGTGCGAGCGCGGCAGCGCGGGCGAAGCGAGCATTGCGCGAGCGCGGGTGGAGTGCCGGGGCGACTGCGGCAGCGCGGGCGGAGCGCAGGCGTAGCGCGGGCTGGCTCGGACTCGGGCTGGCTCGGACTGCACGTTTCGAGTCAAACGGGTTGACCCGGCAACCCGTCGGGTCAACCCGAACCCGACCCGTTTTTCAAACGGGTCGATTTCTGGAACCCGAACCCGACCCGTTTTGCATTCGGGTCGGGTCCAACCCGAATTTTTCGGGTCGGGTTCGAGTCGGGTTTTCGTGCCGTGTCAAATATTGACACCCCTAGATATACCAACGATCTTAAGTTGAAACGAGTGATTGCAATATTTCCCCGTTGGATGAAATATTCTCATAACATTTGAAAATTGTAATGAATTGTTTTTTTTTTAATAGATTCATATTTTAAATTGATATTTCTTCGAAAGTTTATCTCTCTAATATTTAAGTTATATTAATAATAGTACTAATAAAATTTTATTTAAATTCAAATGAATATCATCATGTTTATATTTTGAGAGAAAAAACTCAAAAAAATTTTATGATTATTTAGATATGGCTAATTAGGCTTCATTTGAAATAATTTTCTTGTTGTTTTACTTTTTTTTATTGAATCTAAATTTTTTGTTTGATCATCGCTTTTGCACTATTTTTAAATAATTTTATTGCTAGGAAACAACTTTTTATGCAAAGCTTAAAAAATCTACTTTCTCTATAGCAATTTTATAATAACCTTTTATAAAAAAATTACAACCATTTTAAAGAAATAGTATGCTTCATTTGGGACAATTTTTTTAATGCGTTTCAAAGAAGTATTTCAGTATAAATTTTTTTTTAACAAAAAAATTTTATTTTAAAAAGTCGTTTTATAAAGCAGTAAGAAAGTTGTCTCAAATGAAATCTTAGGCTTCATTTGGGACAACCTTTTTACTGTTTCTTAAAGTAGCACCAAATTAATTCCTTGAATAGATAAATATAATTTCAAATAATCCCTAAGGTTTAAATTGGTAAAAGTTGGGATATCAAATTGATCCCAATTTAGTACACTAATGCATCGTAATCAAAGCTGCAACAAATGATATAAAAGCTAAACTATTTTTAACTTGTCCATATGACTTCTACTAAGGTTTCGTTTGGGACGGCTTTTTTACTGCTTCTTAAAGCAGCTTTTCTGTTGAAAAATTAAAGTTTTTGTACTAGAAAGCTGCTTTAAGAAGTAATAATAAAACCGTTTCAAACGAAACCTAAGACTTAACAGAACTACTTAAAGTAGATAGAACGATTATAAACTTGATCCTTTTATTGATCACCAACAATCAACTATGAAGAGAGCTATCAAAAGGCTCTTTGAAATGATGAGGAGATGAGGAGGAAGGAGCAAATTTCTATTGAAAAATTCTCTGCACAAAATCAAGTTCATGAGTTATCAAAGGGACAACTAAACTCACCTTCACAGGCTACTGTAAAGGCTTAGCAATAATTGAGACAACCTCATCATGTTGGTTTGAAATTTGAAGGTTATATTTGAAATATTTACAATTTGATAACATGAATAGCAACCTCTTAAGAAGGATGGATAATAATGTTCGTTCGAAAGAAAAAATTATATTGGGCTACCCAATGTTGTTGTACACTTGTATTACAATGGGCTGCTTACCAGCCCATGAATTAAAAAACTGAAAAGGCCTTGGCCCAGATATGGCCTGATAAGCAAGCAGAAGGATTTCAACTGAATTGCGCTATGGCTAAAATCTAAACAAAAGGAAAGCTGGTCTTTTTTGTGGGGCTCTGTTGCTGTTTTGGTGATCTTCGTTGGAAGTTTGTTGTGAGTTGTTGTATTCTGTTAGAGTTCTTTTGGGTTCGTTGTTGGTTTGATGTTCATGTTTAGAGCTTTGGGTTTCGATTGGAGTATTTTGTTACTGCTGGGTGGTTTGTCCTGTTGCTGGGCTCTATTGTTGGTTTGAAGAGGTTTGGAAAGTTTCGTATTCTGCTGTTTTGGTTGATGTTTTTCACTGTGGTTGGGAGGCTTGTTGATTCTTGGTGGCCTGCTCTTTTGGTTTTTGTTTGCGATTTACTAGCCTCTGAAGCTTGGTTGGTTAATTTATTTTTATAGTTGTGTTCTTATTAGAACTCTTTATTCTTTGTTTACTAAGTATTTGATGCTTAGTTTTCTTCTTTTTTGGCTATCTATTAGTTGTTCGTGGTGGAGTTTTTTCCACTTTCTTCTTTTTTATTTGTAAGTTTTTTATTTGTTTTCTTAAAAATTTGTTGCACTTCGTTGTAACTTTTCATTTTTTGAAATGAAATTGGACATATTTGCCCCTATTTTTTCCCCAAAAAAAAAAAAGATAGAACTTTTCTCTACTAAGAATTGCAATTATCTATTAATTTATTTTTGGTTTTACAACCTTGTAAAACTGTAAATTTATTTTTAATACCACTAAAATTATTAAAATTAGTAGGGGCAAATACAATTAAAATGGTAAATAACTTTTAATATTAAATAACTATATTTTAAATTATTCTCAATGAATTATCAAATATCCACACAGAAACACAGTAAAAAAGTATAAACAGTAAAAAATATATATTGCAATAATAAAGTAAAAGAAATTATTAACATAGAATTCATATCTAAAGTTCTTTTTTACCTTTTTCCCCCCTCCATTTCCCAATAATTGCTAACATTAATGTAGTTATGAATTACTCAGCTTATCTTCATTTATTTATATATTTATGATAGATCGAGGAGACTTGGTAGAATATTAAATCAGGACAGAAGAAATAATAATGAAGGGGGAAAAAATAACTGTATTTTTTATTTTTCATAAAATTATAAAGTTTTTCATCAAAAATATTTTGTTGGAGAAATATATTTATCTTCTGATAATAAATATAGCATGTAAATTTTATTGGTAAATGAGATATGAGACCTCTTTGTAGCCATTATCTTTAATTTGATAATAGGTAAAGTCACAGCTAATTTGAGCTTGACTCCCATTTCTCATTGTAGGCTCGAGCTAAACTTGAGCTTTTATATTGATTGCAAGCTAGATTTGATTGATCATCGGTGGGCTCGAGTTTGACTTGTGAGCTTGAGCTCAAATACAGTTGCAGCTCATGACAAAAAAGTGAGTAAGACTTGATGATGAGTGTTCACTGGGAAAACATCAACGAGACCATCATCATTTGAAGGAAAAAATAGAGTTCATGAGTGGAGGTGGATACTTGTTGGCGAAGTGATGAAATCACTAGAGGAGGATGAGACTTACAACATTTGAAGAAGAAGAAGAAGAAGAGTTCAAGAGAATTCATTACAAAAAAAGGGCTATCATAGAACAAAATCAAACATTTCCCGACGGTTTTGCTTGCCACAATTTTTCTTGCAAGGTTTTAAAATTGTTGCACATCCGCTGTGATTGCAATGTGATGCAACGACATTCTGATGAGGTTTTACGACCGCTGGGGAAGATATATATAACAAAGTGTTGGTTATTGCAGTGATTTTAACCTTCACAGCATTGTAGAATTGCAACGGTAATAATCATCACTGTTAATATCCAGTTTTATTTTTTAAAAAAATGATTCATAGAATTGTGGCGGTCAATGATGTGATGGTTAAAACCGCCGCAAAAGTCCAGAATTAAAAAAAAAAAAATTCATTACCCTATAACATATAACTCATTCAATAAGCACCACAATGGGCCACATATTTGACTATTTATGATTGGTCTTAATATCATAAGAGCTGACAAAATTTCACAAAATAAATTAATAACAATGAACTTTATATTTTTATAATCAAATCAAATGGAAAAACAAGCCCAACATTTCCTAATAAAATTAGGCATATACTCTACTATAGAAGAGTAAATATATGCTACAATAATTTGATCATATAAACTAAAGTAATTGGGCAATGCATCATAGCTAGTGAGTGGAAGAATACCCCTCAATCTTTGGATTTGAAAATTTTATACCATGTCAATAGCTCAAATTTAGTAGTGATTTCACCATGTAATCATCTACTTCACTCAACGGCACAAAACACAATAAAAACATAACAAGGCACCATTACAAAATTGTGCCTATTATAGTTGCAATTCCAAACAAACACCAATTTCCTAGCTACAAGACAATTGCCATTATCATGTACTAATAAATTAGCACTTCAAGTGATAGAGGCTCAAGAAACTTTTTAAGTTATTGATATATCAAAACAGAGAAGAATATTCATCATTCATATTTGTTAATTTACAATATCAAAACCTTGAGCAACATTCCAAAATAATAGACTTTCATACCAAGATTCATTTTAAAACAGTTTGTCAAAAACATGGGTTCTCCTCAAAACACCATTCGCTTTCACCCATAACATCATCTTTCAGAAGAAGTTTCATTGTCACCCTATCAATTATAAGAAGATTGTAAAATATTAGTATTCAAATAACCAACATTAAAATTAGAATGTGAAATTTTACATACCATTTGTGAGCTTACTTGAGGTGGATGTCACATTCGAAATTGTTGCATGAATTCCCTCATTTCTACACGTAATGAGCACGTAATGAGTTGGCCTGATCTCTGAGATTTACTATTTGACTTAAACTGCTTCCACTGCTACTCATTCTCTTGTTCGTGCTATGAAGAAAATATTGTGTTGGAGTGACACCAAACTCTTGGTTTTAACTCTTCCTTGGTGTTTTGGTCCCAAAGCCATATTGAACGTCCTTTCATTAGCCTCCACATTCTTATCCTCTAGTGTCAGTCTATCCTAAGCCAAAACCTCGCAAGCTAGTATCTATGTTATAGTAAATTTAATTAACTTTTGTTTCAAGAAACAAAAAATAGTAATGAATTAAATATAAAAATTTATAGCTAAAGAGAAATTGCTCATCTCTATTTAGCATCTTCGGATGACCAGGTGCCATCTTTGTGTAATCTATTAATTCTCCACAATATTAATCTATGCTTGATAGCCTATAACAACAAATTTAATAGTTAAGTAATTAGTTAATAAATGTGATTATAAAATTATGTAAATTTAAATATATACCATCTCTTATTGCCTGCAAACAGAAATCACACTCCATATAGTATGAGGACAAGTTTTTTTCTATGCATTTGCAGCATTTCTAGCGGGCCCTCTCCTGTTACATATAAATCTAATTCCAAGCAGATTTTTAAAATATATATATAATTAAATATAATGATGACACTAACCTTATCTTTTGGTTATGTCCACTGGTGACTAGGTGACACCAATATGATGCATCAACATTAGCTAGAATAGACTCCATAATTTCCTCTATAAGTTGGTTATCCCAATGCTCAACTTTTAAATTAGTTTTATGGTTTCACCTCGTAACTCCAAGTGATTGAAGAATCTAATGATGTATATGCCTAGAAAATGCAGATTTTTTTTAGAAAATGCATACTTTCACTGCAATAAAAGACATATTTTATTACTCATATTATAAATATTAATATTAAAATTTATTTAGTATTTTTCATACTTCCATTTTAGCAAACATTTTTTTCTTAAAGGGCCCCATACCCTTATTTCTCCAATTTGGGAAGGATATGTGTGACAGTATAGGATCTTTAACTATGATACCTAGATATGATCCTAAGAGGACAAACTTTGAAATGTTGCTTAGCACATTATTCTCATTCACCTCTATATGAACACATGTACATGGCGACATGTTTTGTATGTCAATGCATGTGGTGCGCCCCCTGCTGCGTACAGGTACACCCTACTCATCTGTGCATAACGCTTATGTTAAGAATAATTACACAATTACTTATACTTATTCAAATAAATGATTAAATCAAACCTATGAGCCATATCCCATCATTTGAGGTATGAGTCTTCTTATAAGTGGAATGATATAGTGATTGTTGAGTGCCACTACACTAATTCTCCTCTTGAGTTTGCTCACAAGTAGAATCTAGGTGGTGGATTGGAGTAGAAAAGGTTTTAGATCCTCTACTGGATCCGCCCCTTGATACAACCTTCTTAACTTGCCTAAATGTATTTTCTCCTGTCATGTCCTGCAAATATAGAGTTTAATATAATATCAAAACTCACAAAAGAAACAAGAATATAGATATGCTAAAGAATCTAAATATTATAAGCTTTTTGGTTCAACATTCAGTAATTAAACTAATTGATAAGTGTTAGTACAATACTAAAATTTATCATTTCGTTAGCTATATCAAAGCCATTTATGGTTGATTTTTTGGCTCTTTATTTGATATTCATTTTGATGAAGCGTTAAATGTTGTAGGTATTTAGTTTTTTCAAACTTTTTTATTTGGATTACTTGATCTTGCATCATATAAAAATGCATGAAATATTAGAAAATATAAAAATGTAAACATATGTCCCTACTTATATTTGTTTGCTACGAGAAATACATGAATCATATACATCTCTAAGCCTTAGACAAACAAAAATTCTATATGTATTTTTATGATCTTGAATGAAGAAGGCAAGTTCAACTTGTGAAGAGAAAGCAAACGGATAATCTTATAATTTATCACCAGTGTGAATAAGATGTGAAAATTCACCAAAGTGTAACCAAACTGATTTCCCTTTACACCAGTGCTAGTTGTGTTTGTCCAATCACATTTGAATAGTATCACTTTGAAATTGCATGAAAAATTTATCTTGATAATCTCATTAATTTTCTCATAGTAATTGAAATTTCTAATTTTTGTACTGTTAACAACATCATAATTATGAATTTTCTTATTCTCATCTCTTGTTTTTACGTGAAAGGCATTTCTATTAATAAAAAATCTTTATATGTACGTTAATTTTATTGGGCTCTTTGGTCAGGACATTAATTTTCTCTATTACTTCTGGACCACCATCACCCATGACCTAAAAAAAAAAAATTGTAGCATTTACGTAAATTGAAACATTAAGTTTAGAGGTTATTTGTTATTATCAACCATTTATGAATTTTTTTGTTAACAAGTTTCTCAACATCCAAAGTTGTAAGATGTGTGTGCCGGCGCCTCTTTCTTTTCTCACCGTCTTTGAAATGTTCTCTAAATGGTATAAGACTATCACAATGACGTAACACATTTCTATGTGCTTGAGTTAATGATATCTCGTCTAACAAAATTGAAGAAACCTTCCCCAACGAAATACCACCACTGGAAAATATAATCACATTTTCCTTTTCAATTGATAATATATTTATTCTAATATTTTGGCTATACCCCTCCAAATATTTGAAACAAAATGAAATCCCTTCATCAGCAATAAATACTTCCGCAATGGAACCCTCGGGTTGTGCTTTATTGCCAACATAGCCCTTTAATATCAAGAAGAATATGCAAATGATATAAAATATTAAAATGTTTCTGAGATGTGTGACTAAATAGAGATAATAAATTATATGTTACTTTCCAAATGGGTACATCCATCTATATTGAACAAGATCACCTAATTTAACTTCCTCTGTTAAGTGTACAAGAAGATGAATCATGATCATGAAGAATGATCGAAGGAATGTTTTTTCCATCTTGCATAAATTCATAACGATATTATTCTGTAACATCTCTAGCTCAATGGGAATGATAACCCTTCCACAAATTAACTTTAAGAAATGTGATATATCCACCACAAATGCGCATAACTTCATCTTAAGGTGCACATGACCTCCAGAAGTATTCTTCATCATAGCTGATCATCTTGATGCTCCACATATGTGTCATATATTATGATAAGATCCATCTTTCCAAAATAATATACAATCATTAGGACATGCATCTATCTTCATATATCCAAGATCGAATACTTTCATTATCTTCTTTCACTTCATATATATTTTTTGGCAACAACGCCCTTTTAGGAAATGCATCGACCAGTAACTCATGTAGCATATCAAAGGATCTTGTTGTTCAAGAATGTAAAAATCTTCAAACGAAATAAGTTCAAAATAAAAGAAAGATTTGAGAATGTTTTACATCCAGGGTACAACTCTGCTCCTGCTTTCTGCATTAAATTTGTAAATTTCTCACCATGATCATTTTATTTATTTGTATTGAACTCATTCTGCTCCATCACTAGATTTTGAAATGAATCATTTGGACATAATATATCTCTTAATAATCCATCTATATCATATGTTCTTATATCCTCAAAAGGAGCTTCACCTTCCTTTAACTTTGGTTTGACACCAGATGTTTCAATCATTGCACATTCAACTATAATACAATGCTCTTCTCCATGTCGATTCCATACAACATATCCAACAAAAAATTCTTTGGAAATTAAAAGGTCTTTCACATCTTTCATAGAATGGAAGTGCCTATTAATGCATGAATTGCATAGACGTAAAATTTTCCCTGATAAATTTTGACTTATTCAACTTGTAAATTATATGAAATTGTTTGCACCATTTACATAATCACGACTTCAATTGGCTTTTGTAATCCAACTATTATCCATATTAAAAGAAAAATGAGTTTCCAAGTCACTGCTAAGAATAAAGATTCATTAGGTCACTCAAATTTTTATGCAACCATCATGTTCATAGACTTGTCATCATATTAAATCTCAAACTAAAGTGCATTGCAACAAGATGGAGGAGCATATCATTATCCAAGACTTGCGATCGGTTTATGGTGATTAGAGGCGATTTGAATGGCCATTAAAACCGGCGGTTTAAACCGTCACCAAAAAAATCTATTTTACTAATTGTATTTATTAATCAGCTTCATCAATTCATAAATGAACCATATTCAAAAGTGCTTCAAAAGCTTAAGTTCCTTCATAAAATAATTTATTGAACTCATTGAATGTGAGATTAAATATCTATTGAGAATATTAATATAAGTTTCGATAATTACTAACTTTATAGAGGTGAAGAAAAAATGGAGGAAAAAAAAAAGGCCAAGAAGAAGAGATAAAATGGATAAGGTTCACTAATGATGCAATCCATAAAAACATCAGCTGAATAGGCTATGTCCTAAAAATCCTTAAGGATCAATTCTCTTATATGCACCTAATATTTTGTTTGAAATAACAATCAACCAATTCAAGTATGAAGCTCTCCTTGCTAGTCTCAGAATCATAAATGATGCTGGAGCAAAGAACTAAAGCATATTTAGTGACTTTGAACTCATAAATGAACCATATTCAACATAAATATAATCCCTACTTTAAGGTGATATTTAAACAAGGTACAAGCTAAAATCTTAATGTTAGAAATATCAAATTGCACATAGTTTCTTCTTACAAAATATTTGTTCTTCTTACAAAATATGACAATCTTTATAACAATTAAACTGGTGAGCTAGAGCATTTATATTGAAATGAAGACAATATGTTTCTCATTTATGGTGAGTGGCAAGGAACTTTGCTAAAAAATAAAGATAGTGGTCAAGCTTTACGATACACATATATAAAGTATTTCATCTCAAATGAAGGCTCACTCAAAAAATCCAACCTAGGATAATATTGATGCAACTTTATCCACAAGCTCAAAGAAGTTTACAGGAGGGAATGTGAAACCATTCCAAATCAAATAACTTGACTAGAAAAATTCTCAGATAAAAATATTATTGGTTAACCATAGAAATGCTCAAAGCTAAGTAAGAAACTGCAAAACTATCAATATCATGGAAGAATCATTCACCAAGTCAAAAATTTCAACTCATAGTCTCTCATGGTTATTTTCCATGTGGGGAAATGGGTTTTATTGGTCCCTTTCTCATGATATCTAGACTGAGGCATTTTGTTTGGTATTAATTGATTATTTTATAAAGTGGGTAGAAAGACTAGCATTGGGTCCTTTAACAATAGAAGCACTTACTTTCATATAACAACAATAACAACAACATAGCCTTTATCCCAGTATGTGGGGTGGCTATATGAATTTTTTTTCTCCATTACAATATAGACCTAGAAATAAGACAAACATACAAGCTACACTTCTTTGCTAGGAATGAAACTACAAGATACACAAGCATTTCAAATGAAACCACAAAAGAATAGTAGAAAACACAAATTAGAATATGAAAACATTTAAAATGAAACCACATGCGACGGAATAGGTCCGAGCATGCTCACACGAGCGTAAGCTTAGGTTTGGGGACAAATTGGCCAAGGAGATTGAGGAAGAGCTAGATGCAAGTAGGATGTGCGAGAGAATGAGCTTTTAGGGTTCCGATGGTAATGGTGTCGCTCCTACGACAATAGCTCCAATAGGTGACGCTCTTCAGTGGTTCTCTCCGAACGAAGGCCATGGAGTGCAACTCCAACCTTTAGTCTTCTACACAGTCATTCATTCCAATTGAAGGCTAAGAGTCACGAACACATGAAAGAAGAGGGAAGAGGGAGAGCTGAGCTTCAAATCACATGTAATATTCGGAATTAGAGATTCAATCTACTGTTGAGGCGTTACCAGTGGTCAAAACCTTTGTTATTTGCACATGTTAAAATAGGTGCAAATTGTTGTAGTCAAAACCACTGGGACATAAGAGTTTTGGTAGAAGTTTTAAAATTGCCCCCAGTAACTGCTATGAAAAGCCCAATTTTTTGATAGTGTTATGATGAGAGGTCACTATAGAAGTGATAAAGTTGCGATGAAAGTTAACTACAAGACCAACAACATGTGAAGCAGAATAAAGAAGTTTGTATACGTGAAGTTGCATCTAGAGCTAGAACTCAATATACTTGTCTAGCTAATAGGCCAAAAACTTGAATTTTGTTGAACTCAAACTAATATGATATATGAGGATTAATATAAGAGCTCATGACTCAATACTCTTCACTCATGAGCCTGTTTTGAGTCGAGCTTGAGCTGGCTTGAAGGCCAACTTATCTCACATGCACCCCTACTTGTATCTTCATTTTCAAGTAAAATATACTCATCATATCGATAGCCATTAAAAATAATCTTTTTATTTCAGAATGATAGTGCAAATTTTGGTCATGCAATTATTTCAAAAAAATGCCATTCTTTTCACAGAACTTGCTTTCTTATTTTCTGAAAATTTTCCATAATATTTATGGATAAACAAATTCATTAAAACGCCTTTATTTATCTAATAAATTTATAAATTGAAATATATTTCAATCTCCCAAACAAATCTCTAAAGCTGTTGATGAAACTCCAAATTAGAAAAAAACAAATTGATGTCATTGTTCTAATACATTTTATATCATGATAGACCTATTTAATTAAGAAAAATATTCTTCGTCATTCTTCAATTTATTTTAATTATTGAAAAAATATAATTTAATTATTATATAAATACAACTAAATTATTAGATAAGACATATAAATTATTAGACACAGTTTAGTTGTATTTTCTAATTATTTAATTTTATTTGTTAATTTAATTATAATGTAATATGTCCATCAATGCTATGGGGTAGAATAGCCTTCCGGTGCGCCGGCAATTACTTAAAAAAAAAAATAAAAAATATTTTAAAATAATAAATCTAATATATTTAAAAAAATAATAATTCTGAATAAGCTCATAACTTATCAATGGAAATGATAACTATAATTTAAACAACACCAAACTAATGATAGTTCAACGGTGCTAATTGAGCACCCAATTGGGCTAAATTTGAGCATTATATATATATATCAAACCCGACTCGGACTCGACCAGTTTGAAAAATGGGTCAGGTTCGGGTTCGCAGATACGACCCGTTAAAAAAAACAGGTCAGGTTCGGGTTTACCCGGTAGGTTGCCGGGTCAACCCGAAAACCTGTTTATTTTAAAAAAAATTGGATTTCCCGCCCGCTGCCCCGCGCGCCCCGCGCTGCTGCCTGTTGCCCCGGGCACCGCGCACTGCTGCCCCGCACTGCCAGCTGCCCCGCGCTGCTGCCTGGTGCCCGCTGGCCCACGCACCCGCGTCGTTGCTCGCTGCCGAACCCGCGCTGCCGCCGTGCCGTGCTCGCTGCAGCGCGGGTCTTGTCGGGTCAACCCGGCAACCCGCCAGGTCGGGTTCGGGTTCGAATTTCCTACCCGTTTACTTACCCGAGTCGGATCCGGGTTCAAATTTCTGACCCGTTTGAACCCGAGTTAGTTTCGGGTTCGACCCGAACCCGACCCGTGACCCGAAATTGACACCTCTATTTGTATTGAACTCTTAAATAAAAGGAGCATATAAAAAATTAATTACATTCAAAAAAATTATAAAATCAAACACTAGGGTTAGGTTTAAGAAAATGATGTGCCACAACTTCAACCCAAAGAAATGATTAGTATTTGTCGTTTTTTTTTTATTTGTCCTAATTTGAGGCTATATATGAAAATATTTTATTAATTTTACATTTAAGTATAAAATAATAGCACATTATAAAATCAAACACTAGGGTTAGGTTAACTTCCAATTACCTCTTCTTAGATATTATTAAATATCATACAGACCCTTAATATTTGATAAAATACCAAATATCATAAAATGACTTTTTGCCTTGAAATGAAATAATGGAAATGATGATATTAAACTAATAAAATTAGTTGTAAGAGATAACATAAAGAAGATGTTTGACATTTAATATAAAATCTCAAAAGGTTAAATAATATTTTGCTTAACATCAAATGAGCTAATGATAACTATGCAAATTTAAAATTTCTTAAGTTTTTAGAAAAAAAAAATTCAAATGATAAAGACATTAATCTTTAATGACACTAACTTTAGCCTTATCTTCTTTTTGGACATCAAATTTGAATATGATCAAACAGATACAAGAAAATATGGCATGTAAAATTACATTGTCTTCAAGCAAACAAATAGATATAAGAGTATGTGTTCTTTTGATTTCAATAAATAAGTAGCTTTGAAAATTTTTCTAATTATAAATATATCACATGTATTATGTATTTTAAAGAGTGCTCTATGATCAAGAGATCAATATAGGCCATTAAATAAAATGTTTGAAGATTTTGGCCTAACATAACTAAAATGTCATTGGCAAGTCTGTAAATAAAATCTATTCCTTACATGAAGGGCGCCAATATCAAGTTCTAGGGAAGATATACCTTTGCCAAATGATAGAATATAATGATCATCATCTACGAGTGTCTTGACTTGACTACAATTTCTAGATCAAAGTTACCTGATCCTGACCACCGATACCTGACCATAAATTCATCACCTGATTATTATCACCCGACTATATATTATTGCCCAACCATCATTTCAAGACCATAAAGCTTGAGTATCGTCACTTGATAACAATCCCTTAACAATTGCAATAAAACTATAGTCATCCAACTATCATTGCTAGACCATAGTTTCCCGATAATCATAGGCAAAATAAATTAGAAGATCTGTCTTTTATTATTCTCTCAGAACTATAATATCCCTCTTCTATTTAGGCTTTGATCTTTCTCCTCCATAAGTGTTAAAAAAACATTCAATAGAAGTTTAAAATTTGTTGGAGGTGATAAAGACTCCATGTCAAAGGTTTCGAGGCTATCTAGGCTGTTAGTCTTTATGAAGAGCTTCAAGTCTTCTCATGAAAAGGTGTATGGATTAGACTTAGAGGCAGTCAAGGCTTGTAGTTCTTATGACGAGGTTGTTGCCTTTCATTGAAAAAGGCATTGACTATACTCATTGAACATATTAAGTTTGGAGGCAAATAAGATCCGTAGTCTCTATGCAAGACAATAGATTTCCATTGAAAATAGTGTTGATTATCCTCATTTGATTTATTAAATTTGGAGGCAATTAAGGCTTACAATGTAATAACAAAGGATACATGAGCAGGTCTGCCTTTGTTGACTCAAGTATATATGATATGATAAAATTTATGTTTTTTTTTTTTTATGTTTTTGATAATTTCTGCATATGTAAAACCATTTCTCTATTTCATTTTAGTCTGCTTGTGTCTGTGGGTTGAGCTAAGAAGAAAGAAAATCATGTTTTAGGAATTTGCTTGGGAGGGCTAGGACGCTATAGTGTTGAGTTCTCTGTTTGGGAGGACAAGTTTTAGGTAGCGTAGCAGGGTTGGGAGAAAGAGTTTAGGCACCTATAGTCTCTATATGATATTTTTGGCGTATTTTGGTTGTTACCAGCGGATTCCATTCGTCGGTAATTGCACATTTTTCTGTAGTGATTGGAAAAGTTGGCGCCACATTACTAATTCAAAATTTGTTTTTATATAAATATTTAAAATTACTAACTCAAAATGCATTCACCCAAATCCTTCGCCAATGGAGAGGAGAAGAGAGAAAGAAAGAGGGGTAGGAAAAAGAAGAATAAGAGAGTCAAAACTTTCAAGCTCTTCTCTTTTGTCGAGTATGTTTAGTAAATTATTCAGCTTGAGATTTTAATTTTGACATTTATATGGGTAGATTTGGGATTTTATGTGATTTCTTAAAATCTGGTGGCTATTTCTTCGTGTAACACTTTCTATGTTGTGGAATATAATATTCTGAGCACGTAAATAGTGAAAATGGAAAATTTCATCGGCAGGTTTATTATCTTTATTTTTTTATGTTTTTGTGAGTATATTGATATCTCTGTAAGTTACTATAATACAATAAATGCCTTAAAATGATAATATCTATGTTTCTCGTGAATGATATCCTAAATTGTTACTGTTAAACATGTGCACAAATTATACCCCGTGCATTACTAAAATTATCGTACATATGTAAGTTTTATATATTTCTATACAATCATGCATACATGTTAGCAATGTGGAATTCCTCCATTCATGTGGTGGAATTGTGGGAGAATAAAGTGTTGTTTGTGGTAGTTATATTATGTTTTGTGCTATATAAGAGCCTTTGCACATATATGTACATATCTGAAGTGTTGTATGAATCGAATGTGTTTTGTGAATTTGATGTGTTGTCTAAATAGGAAGATTGGGACATTCTCTTGCATATACATCATATGATTCATGTATTACATGTTGCATTCATTCATGCTCTAATTTGCTCCGTTATGATGTAAGTTAGGTTCTGTTATGTTCTGGTGCAAGTAAACTATGTTTTGCTTTGATGTTCTATTATAATGCAAGTGAATTTCTAACTAAAGTTCCTTTGTTATTATACTCATATATAAATGTTTACTTATTTCCTTTTTAACTTTACATTTAACTATTTAATTAGAGTTGTGTGATTTGATGAAATATGGAATATTGAATTCTTCTGTAGATTTTGTAGTCTACTGAGTATGTGTTTGCTCACTCTGTATTATTTATACATTATTCTAGGAAAGGGTAAGGGTCTAGTAGAATAATGTTGTATTGACAAGGTCCAATTTGTAGAACATTCTAATAATTTTAAAATATTATTTTTTAAAATTCCAGATAATATTTGTATATGTGTGTACTCACTCTTTATTGTTTATACATTATTTAAGGAAAGGATGAGAGCATGATACAATAGGGCAATATTTTTAAGTTTCGGTATGTAGAACATTCAAGTATTTTTAAGGTACTAATTTTTTTTTAATCCAATTAAAACTTATATTGGTTACAGCTTGTAATGAATGTTACATAAAAATATTTTTGGGAAATAAAAAAAATCATATTTATTGTTCATATTAAATATTTTTAGTGGCTCTATTTGTGTTTGAGATATGAGAAAAAAAGGAAAATATTTTCAATTCTTTTCATTAGATTCTAATGCATCACACGTCGTCCCAATGGTAAGCTCCAATCTTCGATCCCTAGAAAGAAGTTTTGAATATCCTCATCGGACATATTGTGTTTAGAGGCGATCAATGTTCACAATCCCTACAATTAGGCTCCAATCTACCTTAGAAAAATGTGTTATATGTCTTCATCGGAGGTTTGCTATTCCTATGGTTAAGCTCCAATTTTTTCTTTAAAATGGTGTCAACTATCATCATCGCCGGATTTAGAGCAAAAGTCTTTCACCTCCATTTTAAAACTCTAATTTTCTCCCCATTAAAAGAAGATTATCCTCAAAGTCAGAATAATGGAATATAATGTTGTTCCTAATCAACAAAGTGATGTGAAAGATTTGACAAAATAACCTTCCTCTTTTCATTTCTCCTACATTTTTCTTACTTGTTACTATCATTTGAATGCTACAAGTAACAATGACAGGGTAAAATTCAAATTCTTATTTTTGTCTGCGTTTAGAAAGAGTGAAGGCTAATTAATCCATGATATAACTAGTATTGTAATTTTGCATGATAGTGTTGCAATTAATATTTATTAGTAGTTAAGTTGTCTTAGGATTTTAAAAATTAGACAATTATATCTTTAATTATATTTTTATCTTTTGGTTGTATTTTTAATTATTGGAGTGGCTCCTGCAACAGATAAATTAGAGATAATCGTCTTAGATGGTGTGGTCACATAAAATATCAGTCATACGATGACTCGGTTAGAAGAGTAGATGTATTAGATCTGACCTATGATAAGAAAGGTAGATATTAGAGCAAAAAAGACTTGATAAAAAATATTAGAAATGATCTTTCTTTATTAGATTTGAATGAGAATTAGATTATTAGTGTAATATCACAATCTGCTCCAGGATCGTCCAGGCCGATTTTGGATCGTCCTGGGACGATCAGTGGAATTCAGCTCCAGTTTTTGCTCAGAATTGCTCCAGGTGATTTCCTGTAGGGATCGTCCAGGCCGATCGAGGTATCGTCCCGGGACGATCAGTGGATGGCACAAGTCAGAGAATAGGGATTTTTATCGCCTATGAACAGTAATTATCGTCCTGAAAAATCGTCCCAGGACTATGTGATTTGGTCTGATCGTCCAGGACGATCTGGACGATCGGCCGGGAGCGAAGTGACTGTTGAGGAAATTGCTGTGCTCGAGGTAAGGCACATTCCGTCTTTCTCAATTTTCAGTTCCGTCGCGGTTGGCGGTATTTTTCTGTCCGGATTTCGTTTTCGTTACGGTTTTTCGTCCGTATCTTTCGATTGGTTCAGTTTTTACCGCGTAAGTTTCTGTATATCGTTGTCGTGCCGGGTGTGCACGTTTTGACTATATTTTGAAGATTTTTGTCCGGGTATTTTTGATTCGGCGATGTTTTTCGTAGACTACAATTTTCTGTGAAATTGGAAATTATCTGTGCAGTAGAATAAAGGTTCTGAAATATTAATATCTGTATTCTGTGCAAATTTGGTAAATTGTTATTTTCAGGAATTTTGTGTAAATTCTGTATACTGCCGTTGTGCTGCCCGATTTTTGGGTAATTTCTGAAATGTCCGAATTTCTTCTGAATTGGAATGCTATGTGTATAAGCTATAAAAAGGGAGTTATAAGGGGCCTGAATCCTATGAGATTCAGTTAGTGAAACGGGAAATCTGAAATGAGCTCAAATCTGAAATCTGATATCTGTTCTGTTCCGGATCCGATGAATTCTGTTCTGGTGCTATAAGCACATCTGTTTTGGTGCCGTGAGCACAAAGGGAGACATAAGGGGCCTGGATCCTGTGAGATTCAGTTAGTGTCTGGGAAGGGAGGCATAAGGGGCCGGAATCCGTAGAGATTCCGTCAGTGTCAGGGCATTTAGCTATATGTATCTGATCTGTTTTCTGTATTTGTTCTGTGTGTTTCTGTTGAGTTAAGTACTTGGAAGATCAGTTCAGTAACCTAATCCAAAGCCAGATCCTGGATAAGCAAGTAAGTCTCTCGTCGCGATCCGGCTCGGGCGGGATCCGTCCCCGTCGGGTCGGGTCGTGACAAGCTTTTGTGGTATCAGAGCACTGGTTTTGGAAACAGGTTGGATTGTAAAACAGAGCTCTAGGAAGTGATCAGTGAGTCTGTCTGGGAGGTAGTTTTGGGTCGTTTGGCTTTTTATTGTGTTGTTTTTGTGTTGTTTTTGTGATAGTTTTCCGGATTTTCTAGATTTTTCTGTATGGATCAGCCAGACCCAGACATGACAGACGGTCAGAGTGATGATCAGGCAGCACCAGTGGGGAGTACAGCCCCAGTGGTCGGTGCTGATACGCTGTCTCAGTTTGCGTCACTTGTTGCTCAGATGATGAGCGAGACTCAGAGCAGAGCTTCTACTGTTAGATCTGAGGACATTGATCGACACCTGCAGTTATTTTTGAGGTTGAAGCCTCCGAGGTTTGAGGGCGCTGTTGAGCCCAGAGCTGCTGAGGAGTGGCTGAGGAGATTAGAGAAGACTTTTGACGGGATGCAGTGTCCTGCAGACAGGAAGGTTCCGTTGGCTGTTTTTCTGTTAGACGGAGAGGCTGAGCACTGGTGGGATGGCCAGCAGGCAGCCAGATTTCAGGGCAGATTGAACTCTTTGATCACTTGGGAAGAGTTCACTAAAGTGTTCAGAGACTGGTTCGTTCCCCCTTCTGCACGACAGCAGATGCAGGAGAGTTTTCTGAGGCTGGTTCAGGGGAGCAAGACGGTGATGCAGTACGAGGCTGAGTTTACTGCATTAGCCAGGTACGCTCCGCAGCTGGTTAGCACGTCTGCTGAGAGGTGCTACAGGTTTCTGAGAGGCTTACGAGACACTTTGAGGCAGCCTTTGATACCGTTCTGGATTACTGATTTCTCTGAGCTTGTGGAGCGAGCTCGTCTGATTGAGAATGACATGACGGCTACTCAGCAGCGGTGGTCTGTGAGTAGGAAGAGGTTTGGAGGAGAGACTTCTGGCAGTGGTTCCTCTGGGAAGAGGAGATTTGTTCCTGGTTCTGGATCTGGAGATTCCAGAAGGAGCGGAGGATCGTCTGGTACTGTTACCAGTACGACTAGTTCTGGATCTGTCAGTTCGGCACCTGTGTGCCAGAGTTGTGGACGGCGACACCATGGCCAGTGCTACAGGATAGCTGGTCTTTGTTTCAGATGCGGTCAGCCGGGACATAGGATTGCAGAATGTCCACAGATGGGATTTGAGCAGCGATCTGAGGGCTTCGTCAGACCTGTTGGTTCAGCAGCAGGAAGACCGAGGACTGTTCCTCCACGCCCTGAGGGATTTACTGGTAGAGGTGGTGGTTCTAGTTCTGCACCACGGAGACCATCTACGATTCAGAGGGAGCAGAGTAGTTCTGTTGCTTCAGCTCCTGCTCCAGTTCAGCCTCGAGTTTACAGTTTGAGTCAGCAGGAGGCTCGAGATGCTCCGGATGTTGTGACAGGTACGGTTTACATTTCTGATCAGCCC
Source organism: Dendrobium huoshanense (assembly GCA_016618105.1). Taxonomy (NCBI): domain Eukaryota; kingdom Viridiplantae; phylum Streptophyta; class Magnoliopsida; order Asparagales; family Orchidaceae; genus Dendrobium; species Dendrobium huoshanense. The sequence goes on along the minus strand of CM028343.1, from coordinate 3,326,282 downwards.
TGTCGTGTTTTGTTTGACTCTGGAGTGAGTCATTCTTTTCTGTCCGAGCATTGTTTTAAGCTTTTACATTTGGATTCGATGGTTTTACCGGTTTCTTTGTCTGTGATTTTGCCGGCTGGGAATCCATTGATTGCTCGACAGTTTTGTTTGTGTGAGATCGAGATTTCTGGCAAGAAGTGGAAATCGAGTTTGATTCGATTGCCGATTTCTTCGTATGATGTGATTCTGGGAATGGATTGGCTGAGTCAGTATGAGGCTCAGATTGACTGTCTGAAGAAGCAAGTGAGTTTGCTTGTGGCTGGAGAGAGAGTTGTATTTCAGGGATTACGAGGTGTTCTCTCCAGTCTGATTTCTGCGTTAGAGGTGAGCAGAATGTGGAAGAAGGGATGTCCAGTATTTTTGGCTTCGGTGCGGGATCTGAACCTGGAGGTTGGTTCTGTTTCTGAGATCCCTGTGGTACGGGAGTTTGTGGATGTTTTTCCTGAGGAGTTGGTTGGTTTACCTCCGGATAGAGATGTGGAGTTCTCTATCGATGTTTTTCCGGGTACAGCTCCGATATCGAAAGCTCCGTACAGGATGGCACCGAAAGAACTTTCTGAGTTGAAAGTTCAGCTTCAGGAGTTGGTTGACAGAGGGTTTGTACGTCCTAGTGTTTCTCCTTGGGGAGCACCTGTTCTGTTTGTGAAGAAGAAGGACGGTACACTCCGTATGTGTATTGATTACAGAGATTTGAACAAGGCCACGATTAAGAACAAGTATCCTTTGCCTCGGATAGACGACTTGTTTGACCAGCTTTCCGGATCTTCGGTGTTTTTGAAGATTGATTTGAGATCCGGATACTATCAGGTGAAGGTGAAGGAATCTGATGTGGTGAAGACTGCTTTCAGTACTCGGTACGGGCACTACGAGTTTTTGGTTATGCCTTTTGGGGTAACCAATGCGCCCGCTATTTTCATGGATCTGATGAACCGAGTATTCATGGAGTTTTTGGATCAGTTCGTGATCGTCTTCATTGACGATATTTTGGTATATTCTGCTTCTGAGGATGATCATGCCAGACATTTGAGGATTGTATTGGAGACTCTGAGGAGGCATCAACTGTATGCCAAGTTCTCCAAGTGTGAATTCTGGCTGAAGAGCATTTCATTTCTGGGGCATGTGATTAGCGGAGAAGGTATTTCTGTAGATCCCCAGAAGATTCAGGCGGTTGCTGATTGGCCAAGGCCGACTACGGTATTTGAGGTACGTAGTTTCTTGGGCATGGCCGGGTATTATAGGAAGTTTGTGAAAGGATTTTCACAGATTTCGACTCCTCTGACGAGACTGACTCAGAAGTCAGTTCCTTTTGTTTGGACACCGGAGTGTGAAGCTAGTTTTCAGAGATTGAAGGATTGTTTGACTTCAGCTCCAGTGTTGGCACTTCCGTCAGGTACGGAAGGTTTTCAGGTGTTCAGTGATGCTTCACTGAAAGGACTGGGATGTGTTCTGATGCAGCATGGTCAGGTAATTGCTTATGCTTCGAGACAGTTAAAACCACATGAGAAGAATTACCCGACACATGATTTGGAGTTAGCTGCAGTTGTTTTTGCTTTGAAGATTTGGCGTCATTACCTGTATGGCGTCAGATGTGAGATTTTTACTGATCATAAGAGCCTGAAGTATATTTTTACTCAGAAGGATCTGAATTTGAGACAGAGACGGTGGCTCGAGTTGATCAAGGACTATGACCTGACTATTCAGTATCAGCCTGGGAAGGCGAATGTGGTAGCAGATGCTTTGAGCAGGAAGTCTTCTGGATTATCAGGTTTGTAGCTTACTTGTGATGACTTTCTGATTCGTGATTTGGAAAGATTGCAATTGGAGGTGATTTCCTCCAGTGATTTGGAGTTGGCTCAGATGAGTATTCAGTCTTCTTTGGAAGCAAGGATTCAAGAAGCCCAGAAGTCAGATTCTGATTATTCGAAGTTGATAGCTCAGATTGGATCTGGTAAGACTCCTGAACTTCGAATTTCTGATTCTGGTGCTATTTTCTGTAAGAACAGGTTGTGGGTACCTGTGTTTGGAGATCTGAGGCGGGAGATTCTGTATGAATCTCATCATTCAGGCTACACTGTTCATCCAGGCAGTGGTAAGATGTACGCTGATATGAAGCTTTTGTTCTGGTGGCCTGGTATGAAGAAGGATGTGGCGGAATTTGTGTCGAGATGCGAAGCCTGTCAGTTGGTGAAGGCAGAGCATCAGCGACCAGGTGGACTGTTGCAGTCGTTGCCTATCCCTGAGTGGAAATGGGAGGAGGTAACGATGGATTTTGCGATGGGTTTTCCTCGATCACGACAAGGACATGATACCATTTGGGTAGTTGTGGATCGATTGACGAAGTCAGCCCATTTTCTTCCGATCAGACAGACGGATTCAGTTGAACGCTTGGCACAGATTTATGTGAAAGAGATAGTCAGATTGCACGGTGTGCCTCGTGTGATTGTATCTGATCGAGATGGACGTTTTACTTCCAGACTTTGGAAAGGCATTCAGCAAGGCTTGGGTACGAAACTGCATTTCAGTACAGCCTTTCATCCTCAGACCGACGGACAGTCTGAGAGGACTATTCAGGTATTGGAAGACCTGTTGAGACTTTGTGTTCTGGACTTTAGCGGAAGCTGGGAATATCATATTCCGCTGATTGAGTTTGCTTATAACAACAGTTTTCAGTCCAGTATCGGTATGGCACCGTACGAGGCTCTGTATGGCAGGAAGTGTCGTACTCCTTTGACTCTGACGGAGGTCGGAGATAGACAGGCTTTGGGGGCCACTTTTGCTGATGAAACTGCTCAGAAGATCCATTTGATAAGAGAAAGATTGAAAGCTGCTCAAGATCGACAGCAGAAATATTACAATCAGAAGCACAGATTTGTTGAGTTTCAGGTTGGTGACTTTGTGTATGTCAAAGTCAGCCCGATGAAAGGTGTGAGCAGATTTGGTCAGGTGAGCAAGCTTAGTCCAAGGTATGTTGGACCATTTAAGATTTTGGAAAGAATTGGAAAAGCTGCTTATCGCCTATTGCTTTCTGATTCTATGCCTGATGTGCATAATGTGTTTCATGTATCCACTTTGAGGAAGTGGGTATCCGACTCTGGGAAGAAGGTATCAGCTGACGAGGTTGAGATTCAGGAGAATCTGGCGTACAAGGAAGAGCCAGAGTTGATTTTGGCGTACGACGTCCGAAAGTTAAGAAATAAAGAGATTCCGATGGTTAAAGTCCAGTGGAAGCACCGGACTGCACGAGAAGCAACTTGGGAAAAGGAGTATGATATGAGACGGTCGTACCCGTACTTGTTTTGACTGAGTTTGGATTGGATAATGTCGAGGACGACATTTTTCTGAGTTGGGGAGATTGTAATATCACAATCTGCTCCAGGATCGTCCAGGCCGATTTTGGATCGTCCTGGGACGATCAGTGGAATTCAGCTCCAGTTTTTGCTCAGAATTGCTCCAGGTGATTTCCTGTAGGGATCGTCCAGGCCGATCGAGGTATCGTCCCGGGACGATCAGTGGATGGCACAAGTCAGAGAATAGGGGTTTTTATCGCCTATGAACAGTAATTATCGTCCTGAAAAATCGTCCCAGGACTATGTGATTTGGTCTGATCGTCCAGGACGATCTGGACGATCGGCCGGGAGCGAAGTGACTGTTGAGGAAATTGCTGTAATCGAGGTAAGGCACATTCCGTCTTTCTCAATTTTCAGTTCCGTCGCGGTTGGCGGTATTTTTCTGTCCGGATTTCGTTTTCGTTACGGTTTTTCGTCCGTATCTTTCGATTGGTTCAGTTTTTACCGCGTAAGTTTCTGTATATCGTTGTCGTGCCGGGTGTGCACGTTTTGACTATATTTTGAAGATTTTTGTCCGGGTATTTTTGATTCGGCGATGTTTTTCGTAGACTACAATTTTCTGTGAAATTGGAAATTATCTGTGCAGTAGAATAAAGGTTCTGAAATATTAATATATGTATTCTGTGCAAATTTGGTAAATTGTTATTTTCAGGAATTTTGTGTAAATTCTGTATACTGCCGTTGTGCTGCCCGATTTTTGGGTAATTTCTGAAATGTCCGAATTTCTTCTGAATTGGAATGCTATGTGTATAAGCTATAAAAAGGGAGTTATAAGGGGCCTGAATCCTATGAGATTCAGTTAGTGAAACGGGAAATCTGAAATGAGCTCAAATCTGAAATCTGATATCTGTTCTGTTCCGGATCCGATGAATTCTGTTCTGGTGCTATAAGCACATCTGTTTTGGTGCCGTGAGTACAAAGGGAGACATAAGGGGCCTGGATCCTGTGAGATTCAGTTAGTGTCTGGGAAGGGAGGCATAAGGGGCCGGAATCCGTAGAGATTCCGTCAGTGTCAGGGCATTTAGCTATATGTATCTGATCTGTTTTCTGTATTTGTTCTGTGTGTTTCTGTTGAGTTAAGTACTTGGAAGATCAGTTCAGTAACCTAATCCAAAGCCAGATCCTGGATAAGCAAGTAAGTCTCTCGTCGCGATCCGGCTCGGGCGGGATCCGTCCCCGTCGGGTCGGGTCGTGACAATTAGAAGGACATAATGGAGAAAAATGATTCATATAGCAGAGCCTTGATGATGATGATAATGTTGTTGTTATTAGTTGTATTTTTACTAATTGTGATTATCAATAATATGATTAAAAGGAGCTATTTAGCTATATTTTTTGTAGAAATTAACTACAAATTTTTGTTACATAAACAATAAACATATTTTTTTAATACTCATTCATATTTATTTAATAAAATATGACTAGCGAATCTCTTGCAATGAAAGAAAGAAAATAATTTATGTTAATGCTAAATTTGGGATAGTTTTTTTACTAATTTCTAAAATAATTTTTTAGAGCATAATTTTTTTGAACTAGAAAATTTTATACTAAAAAACTGGTTTATAAAGCAGTAGAAAAATGCCCAAAACGTAGACAAAATAGCAGATTGATATAAAGATATTGAAATATTGCTTCAATTTTCAAGATATTTTTCTTCCCATTGACATTTCATTATATATATATATATATATATAGCAAATGTTCCACCCCCTTCATAACATGGAGCACCTTTTTTCAAGATTTTTTTTTTTAATTATCAAAGTTCTATTTCACTATAATTTTTTTTTTCAAGGGTGCAACACGAGGACTTCCCAGGAGGTCACCCATCCCAGTACTACTCTCTCCCAAGCACGCTTAACTGCGGAGTTCTGATGGAATCCGGTGCACTAGTGCTGGTATGATCGCACCCGACTATTTCACTATAATTTGTTTACAATTATTTTAAGAATTTTCATAGTAAAATTTAAATTTTATAACAATACTGTTGTATTGTGGTAGTTGTTATTAAGAAAATTATGATCCAACTTTCTAAATAAAAAATAAACAATTAAAATACCCATAAGAACTTAAAAAATATCTATTTTCTTCAAAAAAAAATTTGCAACTAGTTTTGCAAAAAGTATTGGAGCAATTATTAGGTCCTTTCACTGGATTTAGAGGAAGATTCGGTTTTTGCCTAAAATAGGTCAAAAAGTGCAAATACCGAGTTTTTTGAAAAACTCGGTATTTTTTCAAAAAACTCGGTATTTGCACTTTTTTAGGCAAAACCGAATCTTCCTCTTGGTCCTTGCACCGGACCAAATAAAAGTTCAAAGTATTGACCATTGTAAAAGAAGCCGAGCAATCAATTGAGTACAGCTTTCTATATACTTTATTCTTTTAGATTCTTGTAAAATTTCTATCAAGCTATTACATTCTTGCTCCTTTTAAAAATAAATACATATTAATATATATCTTTTAGATTCTTTTATATTCTTGACCAAAAAATAAATACATATTAAAATTAAGCCTAACACATAATTAATCAAATTCATTTTTTGATATAAAAATCAAAATTTATAAAAAAATTGTTCAATATTTTAACATTCATCTATTAATATATATTTTAATTATTTAATATTATATTAAGTTGAAAGCCTGTTCTACTTAAAAATATATTAGTTATTAGGTCTCATTATCCAACCTTTTCTATGAATGTCAATGGTCAATGTCTTCTCTATTTCATGCTTAGCAAGTTGCAAGATCCAATATTATAATATTGCTAAGCAGGATTATAAACTGATAAGAGTTGCTTAGCATTTCAAGACATTTGGAACAAATTTAATAAGACCACTAAATATTAGATTAATTAATCTCAAATTAAATTATGATTAAGTTAGACTTTTATTAATCAAATTAGGTTGTGATTAATGGCCAGACTTAGTATGAAGGAAGATGAGGTCAATTAAATTCAAGAAGAGAGACTCTTGACTACTCATTTAGCTATATTCATTAAGAATGGCCTTTTTGTTAACTTCTTATGCTTAATAGTAGGGAGTTAAATCGAGTTAATACCGAATGGGTATGGGTATGCCCATGGCCTTGTGGGTGGGTACTCAACATTGGGAGATAAATCGATTTATATTGCTAATCTCTGTATATCTTTTATCACATCAATTCTCACAACATAGTGTGCAGCACTTATCCATGTTGCTACTACAATAAATTCTGATATGAGGCTTGAAAGTTTGTAATCATAGCAAAGGGCAAAAGGCCTCAAAACCATCAGTCCGTGGCAGACTGTGTTTAAAAAACATAAAAAGTGGGTGGGTATATGCGGGTACGACATCCTAAAAGTCACCATGGGTTGGCATGGGTGGGTGAAGCTCGTCCAAGTAACACATGGGTACCGAATGGGTACCTAACCAGGATCCACGTATGGCTTTGTTTTTGACCCGTTTGTAAAATCTGGTCGGGTTCGGGTTGACCCAGAAACCCAAAAGTATAATAGATATCGCCAGGCGGCCAGCAGTGACTCGTGTGTCGCGTATGTCACTCTCATCGCTTTAGTCATCAGGCCAGCGGCCAGCCATCCCCTCCGTGCTAGTCAAATCAACCCCGCAGCCGCACGCCACACCGGCACTATGCCACGCCGCCACTGCCTTAGTCGACACTAGCCTCAACTGCCGCTGTCCGTCGGTCTCCGCTAGTAAGAGGTTTTCATTAAGAACAAGAACAAATAAGAGTGTGATTCATTATGAACGTTGCAAACAAATAAATTTAATTAGAAGAAATTTTTTTAGCACACAACACATCTTTGATTTTTAACCATCAAATTAAATTTTTTTAGAGGAAATATTGCATGTGAGATAGCGCAAGATGCCTGTCATTTTCCTTTGGATGGCTACGTTGTTGGCGGGTCTTCCACCTATAGATGAAGCCTTGAACTGCTTCCTAAGCTTGAATAGTTGAATGCTTTGTTTTCGTCATCTTATTCAATCCAATCTTTTTGCTCGTTTTCTATAAATTTGAACCTTCTTTTATCTTATATTCCAGCCTTTTGCTTTTAACTAACGATACTAGCTATAGTAATAGTCATTTTTAAATAATAAATGAAAATTAAGAAAATTATAGGAGCGGTTAATTTTGAGGGATTTTAGGTTTATTGTATTTAAAATGCATTTATTTTGATTTTTAGAATATTTGTTATGAAGCATAAAGCGAATTCAAAGTGTTTTTCTAAAGAGTTTTGACTGCCTATTGTTGCATGTCAAAATATTCATGATGACAGAGAGTGTTTAGTCCTAGCTTCATATGAAAATCTAGCGTACACATAAATGAGAGAAATATGCAGGAATCATAAGACACACTAAATAATTTACATGGAAAATCAAGAAAATGGAAAAAATCATGAGGTCTTGTTCAATTAAAACAATTCCACTAGTGTTTGTCGTTTATTATAAATGATGTCTTTCCGCAGGGGAAGACGTTGATTCAATATAACAAATATACATTGTATAGATCATATTAAATATTTGGATTTAAAAGAATCCAATGACTTGAGAGCTATTCTAAAGAGAACGTTGGCATGCTCATTTGGTCGGTAGGACCATAGTCCAACGATGGTGGCCAGAGGGATCATAGTCGAGCGATATACATCAGAGGAGTTTTAGTCAGGTGATAGAGGTATGATGGATCATTGTTGGGAGAGTGGTATGAGGACCATAGTCGGGCGACAAAGGTTAGTGACCGTAGTCGGGCGACTAAGGTCATAAGGATCATAGTTGCAGAGCAACGAAGGCTAGAAGGACTATAGTCAACGAGCGAAAAAGGTAAGAAAGACATAATTGGTGTGCGACAGATGTCAACATCATTATCTTGCGATGGTGGTCAAATAGACTGTACTCGGATGACGAAGGCCAGAAGGACATTAGTTGGAGGGTGACGTTGGCCGATTAGACCGTAGTTGGGCGACCGTGATCGCAAGGATCATAATCGTGCTACAATAGCCGAAGGAACTATAGGGTGATGGAGGTCGAAGTGACCGAAGTTTTTATATATTTAATTATATATTATAAACAATTAACTTTTATATATTTAATTATACACATAAATGATTTATGCATATAGTTTTATAATGTTAATTTTTTATATAATTTATATTTATAAATTATATGTAAATATGTAATATAAAGCTGCAATAATTTATATTAAATTATCCGATTATATATAATTTAAATTTAAATTAAAAGTCAATTTTAAAAATTAAAAATATTTAAATATAAAATTACCATATTATTTTAATTGTAAATTCCTAGAATTATGAACAGTATAAAAATTATCCCAAACAAACAAAGCTTCCACCAGTCGAATTATAAAGGATCTCTCCTTTGGATTTGCTGTCCTGTCGAAATTTCACTTTCAAACGAGCTATTGGCGTCGTCTTTCTTTCGTTTTTAAAACGCGAAATAAGAATATTATCTTTACGCCAACTTGATCCAAATTCCAAACATTCTATCTTCTCCTTCGATTATAAATCTTTACAATACCACCCGTCTTCCTCCATTACCTGCCCCGATTTCCCTCGCAAGTAACCATGGCCGAGAGGCCAAACCCCCCAACTCTTCCCGCCACGATCGAGCTCAGTGACCTAACCGCCGCCTCCATTCTCGGTCGCGGGGGCAACGGCATCGTCTTCCTCGTCCGCCACCTCACCTCCGGGGAAACCCTTGCACTCAAATCAATCTCAAAACCCTCAAGCGATGCCGATTTCCGGAGAATCTGGTTCGAGCGCGACGTCCTGCTCGAACTTCAACACCCCCTCCTCCCTTCTCTCCGTGGAATCGTCTCCACTGATAAAATCGTCGGATTCGCCATCGATTACTGCCCCGGCGGCGATCTGAACACCGTTCGTTGCTGCCAAACCGAGAAAATGTTTTCGCTGGAGACGATACAGTGAGTGAGTTCAGTCAATTAATTATCTCAATCTGCTTATATGCTCTGCATGTAGTACTGATTTCCTCTTCTGATACAAAAGCTTTTACGCCGTGGAAATGGTGATCGCATTAACCCACCTTCACAATTTGGGTATCATCTACCGCGATCTCAAACCGGAAAATGTTCTGATTCAGGAGAACGGCCACATAATGCTTATCGACTTCGACCTGTCGACCAAACTTCCAACATGCAGATCATCCCCGAAAACGCCTTTCACCCGGTCCGAAACCCTCCCCGCCAAATCGAAACGAAAAAAGTTACGCTCTCTGTTCCGATGCTGCTCCAGTCATGCCGGAGTCACGCCGGACCTCCCCACCGGCGATCCTCTGCTGTCTTCTCCTGCGAAATCGAAGTCGTTCGTCGGCACAGAGGAATACGTTGCGCCGGAAATCATCGTTGGAAAGGGCCACGACTTCGCCGTCGATTGGTGGGGCCTTGGCGTCATTCTATACGAGATGCTGTATGCAAGAACACCGTTTCGAGGGCAGAATCGGAGGGAGACATTCCGCCGGATATTGCACGAATCTCCGGATCTCGTCGGAAAACCGATGCCGCTGAGGGATTTGATTGGACGGATGCTGGTGAAGGATCCGTCGAAGAGGATCACCAGCGAGGAGATTAAGCGGCACGAGTTTTTCAGAGGAGTTGATTGGGATTTAGTGGTTGACATTGCGCGGCCACCATATATTCCGATGCGGAAGGATTGGGATGAAGGGATCGAGGGCTTGGAGGTGGAGAAGATCGTCGAGAAAGTTTTCGAGAAAGCGCTGGCAGCGAAGGAAACTAGTGTGACGGAAGTGAGAAATTACTCCATTAATGGGGATTTTACAGTCTTTTGATTTGGAAATCGTTTGCGGTAAAGTTGCATAGTTATTTTGGAAGGGAAATCTACTAATAAGCTAATTTTCGGGCGATTTTCAACCCGAAAGTTGTGAATTTATGAGAAAATCAGAGCTTTTCCTTTTCAACCTTAAAATCAAAGATAAAAGAGAGTAGAAATTCCTACCATTATTTTGGTCGTATTTTTATTTATACTAAATTTATGTGCTTAAAATCATCAGTTGCTACTCACATGGCCTAACTTTTAATTTGAATTTATAAATATAAAATAGGTATAAATAAAAAATTATGTAAAAATATTCGTATATAAAATTATATCAAAATAAGCATAATTTTTTTTTAATTTATTAATATAATTAATAAATATCATCTCAATATAAATCTAAATATTTTTAAAGTTCATTTTTGATATATTTTACATTCAAATATTTTGAAATAGAATTTTTTTTTGCAATATCTATAATTTTGGTTATAAGGATATTTTTGGAATTCAAACTAATAAATAAAAACTAAAAAATAGATGAATGGGAAATAACTTACCTAAAGAATCATCAAGGGTTGTAAACGAGTTGAGTTGAGCTCGAGTCACTCCTGGCTTGAGCTTGAACTTGATTAATTAATCGAGCTCGAGCTTTATTCAGAAATTTGAGTCAGCTTGTTTATTATGAAAGAGAGAAAATAATTATGATTTAAATAATTATTATAATAAAATAGTAAAAAGAATAAAAAATTATAAGAAAAATAATAGAGAATTACATGATATAAGAAATTATGTTATGATTTTTAAATATTTTAAATAACTTTGTATTTAAAATCGTGAATTCTAATATATTTTAAGTATATTTAATATTAATATTTTTAAAATGAGCATGCTTACGAGTCGAGTCAAGGCTAACTCAAGCTTGGCTCGTTAGCTCATCAAGCTCGGCTCACGAGCAATTTATCGAGCCGAGCCCAAGTTGGCTCACGAGTTGGCTTGACTCACTTACATTCCTAGTTCCATCCAATGCTGGGTCCAACTTCTTTTTTATTGCATTAGTCATTCATTTAGAAGGTTTTGGTGTGAAGAAAAAAGAAGGCATAATAAAATAATATGTAGTGTAAAAAATGTGATATATTTGATTGAATGTAGAATAAATGATGGTAATTCTTATTATTATTATTGATTAGAAAGTAAAATGAAAGTAATTTAAAGATCAATGATGGTGGCAGTTAATGGTTGGCAGCAGTCTGAGGAGATTGGTGGCAATAACTGTCACCTGTTGATTGATATCGGCACCAGCATCAATCGGCTACGACCGATGGTGATATCAATGACCTGTTGATTGATATTGCCACCAGTAGAAACCAGCGACGGCAAGTGGCAAAACCAATCATCGCTAATTGACATTGCCACCAACTATTGCGGCAGTAAATGGTAGTGTTGGGCAGCATCGGTGACAAACTATGATGAAAATGATAGAGAATTTATATATATTGAAAATCAATCAAATCTAACGATTACAAATGCATCAAAATTAAGCCGCAAGTCGAATTCTAAATACTTTAAAATTTTATTATGCATTTCTTTTACTTTAAAATACTAATATTTTCAAAAACAATCTATTTAAAATTCTCTTCACATCTTTTACTTCAAACCAAACAACTCCCAAACTCCAACAATCACTACTGCGTTTTTTTTTATTATTTATTTATTTAATTTCTTACTAAAAAAAACCAGCTGATTGCCAAATTGATGCAGATGCTTGTTCCCTTCCAATTGGTGGTGGGTTCACTAATCGGGCTTAGCACTAAAATGAGAGAAAGAAATATAAAGTATGATAGCTCTATAAAAAACTATTTTCTTATATGTAAATGCATTAAATATGAATAAGACAAGTGGAATAAAAAAAAAGAAAACTATTAAAAAAAAACTTTATGATTTGATTAAAGCGGAACCTTTCCATTAATGAGAAATAACGTAAGTGTACAAATAAAAACACTATTTTTCCCAATCTTGTTTAATTTTAATGATACTAATACCAAATCTCTATAGTGAACAAAAAAAGAAAAATAAAAGAAAAGAGAAAAATATCTACATATACGCTAAAAGGTTTCTGCTATAGATTCTCCTTATATAAGTAATCACATTAAGGCTTTCTTATGATGAATTTTAAAGTTCATAAATCTATTATAGTTAATAAGGCTGAATCATATTAACCTGTATCCGTTACCTGTATCCATTTTACTATATTCTAGAAGCCTTGTAATAAATCTATATATTAGGCTCTGCTGTAAACACTGTACAGATAATAAAGAAATGTTCTCATCTACTCTTCCTTTCATGGTATCAGAGCAAGACGTTCCTCATCCCTGAGGTTTCTCTTCTTGCTGTTCATCTTCTTTCTTCTTTCTTCTTCTTCTTCTTCTTCTTCGTATCTCTTGTTCTCCATATTTCGACTATGGAGGGATCTTCATCAACAAACATTGATGATACTCGAGAAGACTACACCGACGAGAGACCAGCCATTCCAGCTGCCCTCAAATTCGTCATTTCCAACATCAAGATTATTGTTCCAGCGCAACTTACCTCCGATAACTACCCTATTTGGCGATCTCAGGCGCTAAAACTTCTGACAGCAAATGGATTTGCCTCTTTTCTTCTTCCGACGGCATCTCCTCCGGCTAGTCATAAAACGCTCTCCGATGGCAGTAAAGAGCCGAATCCAAAACATCAAGAATGGGTTCTTGTCGACCAAAATTTGGCCGCTGCCCTCTGTTCCACCGTTTCTCCGGCAATTCTACCTTATGTGATCCATCTAGCTTCTACTTCTGCCATCTGAAGTGCGTTAGAACGACGTCTACAATCGTCTAACCGATCGCGTGTCATTCAACTCAAAAATGAGCTACACACCGTTCAAATGAAATCTCAAACCATGACGCAGTACCTGCAACAAATCAAGAGCATTGTGGACAATATTGTCTTCGCAGGATCAGTTCTTGATCAAGAAGATATTCTGCTTTATACTCTGAATGGCTTACCACCGTCATACAATGCGCTCAAAACAACAATCCGTGCGATGCAGACACCTATGGATCTCGAGAATCTCTACTCACTTCTGATAACTGAGGAAATAAACCTACAGTCCGAATCAATGCGGCAGCTCAACATAGGCGACTCATCCACGGCCTTGTATTCATACAGAGGTCGCAGAAGGCGGGGAAGGGCTAAATCAACGTCTCAACCGGCAAGAACATCCAATGCAAATATCCCTCAATGCCAAATCTGTAACAAGAAAGGCCACTTAACACACAATTGCTGGCACCGCCTTAACACATCTGTCAATCCTCCCGAAACATCTGCTTCGAACTCTCAATCCAGAGCGTTTATTGCGGCTACAGATGCAGAAAATCATGATTGGTACCTTGATACGGGTGCTTCTGCTCACCTAACCAACTCGGTAGACAACCTCTCGCAAGCTACCTCCTATCATGGCCCCGACAACATTACATTCGGTGATGGCAGATCCCTTCCCATTGCCCATTCCGGCAATGGTATTCTGCCAACACCGTATCGTAAGCTTAAACTCAACTCCTTATTTCACGTTCCTAACCTTTCTCATAACTTTATACCCGTTTCTAATCTCACACAAGATAACAATGTTTATGTAAACTTTAATCCCTCTGGTTTTATGATTAAGGATATGAAGACAAACAAAACAATTCTCTCGGGTCCAAGCAATAGAGGGCTCTACCCGATTCGTTCGGCTACCACATCGTCTTCATCCATGAAGGCATTCACTGCCATCTCTCAGACGGCGTCCCTTTGGCACAAAAGATTGGGCCATCCCAATTCAAGAACCATCCAAGCCATATCTACCAACAACAAAAATTTTCATATTCCGTATATTTTTTTCTTTTTGTTCCGATTGTACTATCTCAAAAGGTCACAAACTAGTTTTCTCTAATAATCGCAATCATTTTACTATGCAGCTAGCAATCTTACATACTGATGTTTGGGGACTGTCGCCGGTTCCCTCACATCAAGGTTTTCTTTATTACGTTGTCTTTATTGACGATGATTCTCGTTTCTCATGGGTATTTTTGATGAAGCACAAATCTGAAGTTTTTGAAATCTTTCGCAATTTTAAAAGTTTTATTGAAAAGCAAACTCAATTTCAGATTAAATGTCTTCGTTCTGACGGTGGTACGGAGTATCTGAATCACAACTTCAAGGACTTTCTAACTCACCACGGCATCGCTCACCAGACCTCCTGTCCCTACACACCTGAACAAAATGGTCTAGCTAAACGAAAGCACAGACATTTGCTTGAAACAACTCGAACGTTACTCAACAGTGCCGCTATTCCTCACACATTTTGGCCCGACGATGTTCTAACTGCATCCTACATCATCAACCGTCTACCCACTCCAACCACTATTCTTCAGTCTCCTCTCTTTAGGCTTTTTCACAAAATACCCGATTACAATTTCTTCAAAGTATTCGGTTGTGCGTGTTATCCGTGGGTACCTCCGAACCAACGACATAAACTTCAACCTCGTGCTCGTGTTTGTGTGTTTCTTGGATACTCACATATATCAAAAGGGTATAGATGCTTAGACATGACAACAAATAAGATATACACATTACGGCACGTTGTGTTTGATGAACTCAATTTCCCGTTCAAGCAAACTTCAAGTCCTCCAACTCAGCCCAAGCACGAGATACCGCCTTCACTTCTTGTTCCGACCTCTTTCATGACTCCACAATGCAACATTCCATCAACTTAGAGATTCACTTCTTCCGCTATTACTTTCAGTCATTCCACTAGGCCTGATACACAAGATTCTCTCCCCCCATCCGTTCCTAGTCCAGAACACATACCAAACACCGACTATCCTCCCACCCCTGCCAAATCGACTCACCCTATGACTACCCGAACTAGAACAAGCTCGTTAAAACCCACTCAAAGGCTCAACCTGCTCCACTGCCGCAATCTCTCCCAATCCCCTAACCTGCAAGAACCTACCTCTTACACACAAGCTATTCAACAACCTCAGTGGAGACGTGCAATGGCAGAGGAGTTCTTCGCGTTACAAAAACAAGGTACCTGGGAGCTTGTTTTACCTCCACCGAATGCAGCTGTACTAGGTAGTCATTGGACTTTCCGACTCAAACATAAGTCGGATGGCTCTATCGCAAGATTCAAAGCTCGCCTTGTTGCACAAGTCAACCATCAACAATACGGTTTAAACTACCTTGAAACCTTTAGCCCTGTAGCTAAATTTCAAACTATTCGCATTCTACTTACTATTGCTATTTCTAATGCGTGGCATGTACATCAGTTTGACGTAACGAATGTGTTTCTACATGGTAATATTAATGAAACAATCTACATGAAACAGCCCAAAGGTTTCAAAGATGACCATCACCCTAACTACGTGTGCAAGCTCAAGAAAGCCATTTATGGGCTCAAACAGGCTCCTAGACAGTGGTTCCAAACATTTTCAAGCTTCCTCCTCACTCTTGGTTTTGTTCCTGGAAAGGCAGACTCTTCTTTGTTTAAATTTTGCAAAGAAGACATCCAAGTGTACCTAGTAATCTACGTTGATGACATCTTGATAACGGGTAACCATGAATCTACGGTTAGCACTATCATCTCCCAGCTACACAACAAATTTGACATGAAAGACTTAGAACTTGCAAATAGCTTCCTGGGCATCGATATAAAGGAAGTAAATAATTCCTACATGCTCTCACATACATCATATGCGGCTAACCTTCTAGAATCAGCGGGGGTTACCAATTGCAAAACACTAGCAAATCCAGCCTGCACCAAAGCTCAGGATCTCAACAAATCACCTCCCTTACCTAATGATCCCACTGTCTATAGACAACTCACCGGTTCTCTACAGTATCTGACAATAGCAAGACCGAATATATCGTTTACTGTCAATCTCCTATGCCAACATATGCATAATCCGGATGCTTATCACTTTCAACTTTTGTACCGTTTACTCTGTTACATAAAAGGCACAATCTCACTTGGTTTACCTATCTTGCAGGGACCGATGGAATTACACTCATATTCCGATGCAGATTTGGCTGGCGACAAAGATACAAGACGTTCTACATCCGACTACTGCTCATTCTTGGGTAATACGCTTATCTCTTAGAGCGTCAAGAAACAGCACACAGTCGCAAGATCGTCTACAGAAGCCGAATATCGATCGATTGCAACAGCTCTAGTCAACGTTCTCTGGCTTAGACGTCTCCTGCTCGACTTCAACCTTCCTTCTACCTCTCAGACCAGTCTATACTGCGATAGCACCTCCGCTATTGCCCTCGCCAACAATCCGGTCTTTCATGCTCGTACTAAGCATATAGAAATCGATCACCACTTCATTAGGGACCATATAAACACTCAATCGGTTCACATCTTTCCTATATCAACTAAAGACCAAATTGCAGACATTTTCACCAAATCCCTATCAACGCTTAGGTTTCATCATCTGCGTGACAAGCTGACAGTCCGGCTCAGGCCATTAGCTTGAGGGGGTGTAATAAGGCTGAATCATATTAACCTGTATCCGTTACCTGTATTCGTTTTACTATATTCTAGAAGCCTTGTAATAAATCTATATATTAGGCTCTGTTGTAAACACTGTACAGATAATAAAGAAATGTTCTCATCTACTCTTCCTTTCAATAGTGCTATAAATTAAGGCTTTCTTATGATGAATTTTAAAGTTCATAAATCTATTATAGTGCTATAATTTATAGGTTTCATTCGGGATTTTTTTTTACTGTTTTTTAAAGTATTTTTTTAATATAAAAATTTTAATTTTTGTACTAAAAAAGTTGTCTTAAGAAGTATGAAGAAGTTATCCCAAATGAAGCCATAAACTAAGGGTGTAAATAGGTCAGAGATAAGTTTGAGACACTTTTAACTTGAGTTTGAGCTTGATTAATTAATATAGTTTGACTTGAACTCGAGGTCAATTTCTATTCTCTAGCTAGGTCACAGCCGGCTAGTTTATTATGAAAGAGAGAAAATAATTATAATAATAATTTGATAAAAAATGAGAAATTATTAAAAAAAATATTAAAAAATTACCTAATATAAGGAAGTAAAATATAAATTTTAAATGTTTTTTAGCAACGTCATATTTAAAATCTTGAATCTTAATATTTAAGTATATTTTATATTAATATTTTTAAAATAAGCCGGCTCGCAAACTCATGAGTCAATTCTGAGCCTGACTCAAGTTTTACTTATTAACTCATCGAGCTAATTATCAAATCTCAGAGTCGACTTGAATCACGTACTCCCCTAAGTAGGTTTGCTATTACTATGTTTGTTGTAAGAAATTATGATACTGTAAATAATAATAATACCTCCTTTAATGTGTAAGAAAATTTTCCGCACGATTTTGGTACCGACAATGAGTTCCACCGCGTCAGAGTCCATAAATATGATGAATTATTCATAGTAAGAAGACTGTGGTGGGGGTAATTTATTTGGTTTTTAGGGTCCATTTATTAAGGCTTTTTCACTGCCAGTTTCTTTTTTTTTTTTAATAATATGATGAATTCTTACTCCATTTATTAAGACTTTTTACTAAGCATCCAATCCCGATCTTGTTCATGCATGCCTAGTTCTTTAGTGTTTCTCTTGTGCACTATTTCTCCCATCTCATTCACGCTCGCATGATGTCCGACGACTTGTCGCTTGCTGTGACTTATTGAAATCGCTTGTCGCTTTGCATTTCTCTGAATGCTCGCTCATCATAAAAAGTAAACTAGTTCCGCTCCTGAGCGTAATATATAAATAATTTGCATTACACTTATTTCAAAATAAATTGAAAGATTATAAGGCTGGTCTTAACTAAAAATTTGATCAAAATAACATGACACAACTTTTTTTCCGGAGAAAGTATTTCGAAATCTTGAAAAAAATGAGATTTCTTTCTCATTTTTTGTAGCAGTGATTGCTACTCGGTACATCTCATGGTGTAGCACAAGCATAATTAAACCATAGGATTATAACTAAAAACTTAATATGAATCTTATAGTTGTAAAACAAAAGCACTTCTCTACACACATAGTTCAATATTTTTTTGTCAAACTCCATATACATTCTTTTACATAGCAAATACAATCCGTGTATTCCTTATTGTTTTACTGCTTGTAGTATAAAGCAATGTAGCTACTGTTTCTTTATGGTATCGCATTCCTTCATCTTTATAATTTGTTATCCCTAACATCAAAATCATAGTTCCCACACAACTCTTAAATGACACTGTTGACCTCATTTTTGTATGAGGTCATTAAGGATCCATCCAGATCCCAGATCAATCCAGACCTCACATCAATTCAAACCTGATCTCAATTCAATCCAACCCTTAATCAAAATCCAGACTTCAGTCCTGTTCAGAATCCAGACTTCAACCTATATCATACCTTTGATCTAACATCAATCCTATCCAATCAATTATGATCATTTAAATGATCATGAAGGATTTAGATAATTCAAATCCAATCAATCAAGTTCAAAATCCAGACCAAATCCAAAAATCTAGACTCAAAACCTAAGTCCAAGGGCCTTATCCTAAAGGCATTTTTCAAGGATTTTTCAAATACTTCAAAACCCTATCAAATGACCTCTGATTCAGGATCTGTCAGTTGCATACTGATGGGACATATCTCTGGAGGCAACTCTCCAAATTTGAGCTCATTCTGAGTTCTCTAACCTCAGAATCTAATTTAAATATCATAGGCTATAAAACCTTCAAATATTTACGGCCTATGCCACTGGACCTATCACTTTGAAGATTCTGACTTTAGAGCCTTTAGCAAAGCCTCTAGTCACTTCTAGGTTATTAATTCTGATATGTTGATCAATAAATTGAATCTTTTTGGACTCATCTCAGCCCCCAGTGAGCTTGAGCTCAAAAATGACCGAAATACCCCTTATGGAGCTGAAATATTGATTTCCAACCAAATGAACCCCGAATTGAGTGCAACCACCTCCAACAAATTTTAAATATCAAACCAAACCTATCAGACCCATTCTCAGGTCCTGGGTCAACTTGGTTGACCAAGTCAACTGAGTTGACCTAAAAGGCCCTTTAAGGGTCCAAATAGGTGTTTTAACTCAAATGACTTATCTAAGCCATGAAATCATTTCTATTGGTTTTCAAATGTCATTTCAAACTTATTGAGCCTGATTCCAGCCCTTGGGTCAACCTGGTTGACCAGATCAACCAAGATCGACCCAAATGACCCTTAATGGGCCCAATAAAGCCCATTTAATCAAATCAAACCCTACAAACCTTGGGACCATATCCAGTAGACTCAAAATGTCATTTCAAATTGATTGAACTCATTTCCAGACCCTTCACCCACCCGATTGGTTAAAGCACCCATAATTGATTCAAGGCCCATTAAAGGCCCAATAGGCATATTTGACCCGAATGACCTATTTAATCCCTGAAATCACCACTACCAGACTCTAAATTTTGTTTCAAACCTGTCCAGCCTAGATCCACACTTTGGGTCAACCTGGTTGACTCAGTCAACCTAGGTTGACCAAATCAATCCTTAAGCTCTTTTACTTTGAATCAAACTTCAAATACAATCAAATCTCATCAAACCCTCTTCAAGGTATTTTAATCAACTCCTCAACTGTCCTTGGCTGCCACCTCACCTTTGGTTGACCAGTTGACTGGTCAACATGGTTAACAAGGCTATGTAAGAGGCTTAAATCTTCAAATGGGCTTGACCCAAGCTATCCCATCCCATATTAAATAATTCCAACAATTCCAAAATACTTCTCACTTGCCACCTCAGCACCCCTTGACCCATTGACTGGTCAAACAGTCAATGGGTGGTCAAATGAGCCCCTTAAGAGCCTTAATTAACCCTTAAAATTAATCCTCTCTAATCTAAACCTTTACAGCTGTTAAGAAATCATCTAGAAGCTTTCTAGAACTCATCACAGCCCTTGGATGAAGATCTAATGATCCTTATCAATTCTATATGCTTGCATAAGGACAAAGGACATATTTCATCATGGCATGTCCTTTGATTTCCTGCACTTACCCACTCTTGGGACATATGTTAGCATCACAGCAACTCCCTCAGTCAATCACAGCCACCCATTTGTTTTAGGAATGATTCAAGAGGGCAAAATATCCTAATTAAGCTTATCTTAATAAAAAAAACCCTCTCTCACTTGCTCTCTGATCCAAGAGCTATCCCATCCATCAAAACCTTCAAAGAACATTTTCCAAGCCTTTCCCTAACTTTTCCAAGCCTTCCCCCACGAAAATCTAGCCTCCAAAGCTTATTTGGTGAAGAGAGAGGAATCTAGAGAGAGAATCAGTTTATTCACAAATAACTTCCAATCCAGATAGATCCAGCTCCTGAGGTCTTCTACAAATTTGAAGATGATCTTAGCAGCTTTCCAACAAGCCCAAGAAGTCAAAAATCCGACGGTTGGATTGTACGTTATGACCATTTTAAGTTTAATTTTAAAATTGAAACTGTAGAAAATATAAAATGCATGGAGCTTCCAAACTTTAGGCATTGTTAGATTATGTTTCCATTTAGCTACAGTTCAAATTTCATCCAATTTCGTTGAGTATTTTGAAAGTTATGGGCATTTAAAGGTTTTTTAGCTCTGGTTCAACCAGAGCCGTCCGATCGCGCCTTCTGGCGCGATCGGACGGCTCAGAAGCGGCGACGTCGCCCTTCCCGAACGCGCCATCTCCCCTTGGATTCGAACCCGCGCCGTTTCAAACCACGGGTGATGATGTGGCGCAATCCGGGCCGTCTATCTCACCCGCGGTCGATCGGACGGCTGATCTAGCCGTCCGACGTGGTTAAGTGGCGGGACCCTGCCTTGCCACGTGGCGCGCTGCCATTGGGCGCCGCCAATCCGGCGCCAATCATTGGCGCCGACGGTCAATTTGACCAGAAATGGTCAAAAATAATTCAGAAAAATGCCCAGAATTTGCAAAATTCATAGAAAATCGAATCTTTCACCAAATTGAACGTTTTTGGGCTCGTTGGAAAGGTAATTGAATGTAGTATTTACTAAAATTAAAATAAAGTTGATTTGGTTTCTGTATTATGAGATATTTACAATTTTGTAAATTAAGTTTTGTGCAAATTTCTCAAAATCCAGTGATCAATTGAGGCCCAAATTTTGGTGGAAGATTATTGGGTATCTTAGGCATGTTCACTGATTTTTTTAGGGTCAGATACCCAATGAATTTCTGTGATGTGAATTTTCAAAGTAAAGGGTCCATTTTGGACTCTAAATTTGGAAAATTCATAACTCCTTAAATTATTATTATTTTGCTGTGAATTTTCTGTGGTGTGAATGCATTTGCATAAGGGTTTGACATACTAAATTTCAAGCCCATTTGAACAGTAGAGAAACCTAGGGAAAATATTTAAGAAAATGTCTATTTAACTTAGAAAAATCCTAGGAAATTCTACACACACTCAATAGGGGTGAAACTTGAACATAGTAAACCTTGTGATATGTGACACCTTAGGTTTAAATTTCATCCAATTTGGAGTTCATTAGGTCAGATAATTAGACAAGTCAAAGTTAACCCTTTAATTGAGCTTTAAAATTTCCAGAAATTCCAATAAATCAAGTTTAAATCCAAAAAATACCAAAAACCCCTCAAACTGACCAGATTCATGTCCTTAATCAATGAAAATTATAATCCCCTTGATCAGACATCAAATCAAACCTTAATTTAATTTTAATTAAAAACCAATATTTAATTAAAATAAATAATTAATAATAATTAAAAATTCCAAATAATTCCCAATTGAGAATCACTTCTTAGGTTATCTCTGACCTTTGGAGTTGATTTCAAGGAGTTTAGAATTCATTTGGAGCAAAATCAAGAAAACCCTTCTAATTAAACAATTTTATAAATTCAATAAATACATCAAACTTTGAAAAATCATAACTAACTCTAGAAAACTCCAAATTGAACAAACTCACTTGCATTCAACTCAAAATCAAGTCTAGTATTTATAAAAAATTTCAAACCTTCCAAAGTCAGTCAAAGTCAAAAAGTCAACAAATCGGTCAAACCTAGGTCAAATTAGTTCAAAACTTCAAACCTTCATAACTAATTGCAGAAAAATCCGATTTCAGCGTACTTACCTTATAATTGATCGTATTAAGCTCTAGTATTTTAATAAAATATTAAATTTCTAGTAAACACTCATAATTAAAAAGTCAATTTTTGACCCCTTGATTAAGTGTTTAGAATAATCCAGAAGATTCCCAAAACTCAAAAATCACTCTAAAACTCTTAAAATGTTTATTCAACCTTAAAATTAGCAATCAAACAACAGTTAAAATCAATCTTAAATCATTAATATTTGAACTCAAATTTAAATCTTTCCCTGAGCCTTTCAACCAACTAGAACTTCGAACAACTTTAACAATTTGCCCTCCTTAGGACATATCAAAACCACACGGCCTATATCACACACTTTAGATGGTTTGATAGGACAACCAACTCTAGTTTTAGGATAGGCCGGTGTTTAATTTTCTGTTGTGTGCCGGGTTTTTCGAGCTTTCACTGTATTCTGGTTGTTAGCTTAGAATTGATTGAATGTCTGTTTATTTATTTACTGCACTCTGTGTTGTGAGTAATTGAGCATTTTAAATTTCAAATATTAACTGCTTGGGATTGATTATATCTTCTTGAGATTAAATATTAACTACTTGGGATTATTTATATAACTGCTGATTATTAGGATAACCCTGCAGGATCGAGTCTAGACTTTTCAATTTTGATTAATGTAATTTGATATAATTTGAGTTGTATTTAAAGTGATTTTGAGTTGGGATGTTTAGATCCAACTTGAATTCCAAAGAGGAGAAGACATCCCTAAAGGGGAGAGTTTTCGTCCATTTGGAAGATCAAGTTTGGATGCTCTTCGTTTATCCAAAGAGAAAAGATAACACCCCGTTCAAGGGCGGAGTTTCTTTTCATTTGGATATTCAGAACCGACGAATCAAGATGTTCGTGAGAAGACAAAGAAATGGACAACGAGAAGAATCCCAAATCTCAAAGTCACTTGAGTCATAGGATTAGAAATCCGGGTTGTTGGCAGTGGTGCCCGGCCACTTTATTTTCTGCAGACCCTGGTTTGTAATAAGCAAGGCAACTTTGCCTATGGACTTTCAATTTGAATATTAATTTAATTAATTTGATTGATATTTGATGTGATTGCGTATAGAATTACCTGCTTTTCGTAGTTTTTTGGCGTTTGTGTGCTGCTTTTGTTTTTGCCTGGACTCGTGAGACTCGTGAGGGTGTGAAAATTTTTATACTCATAACTTTAAAGTCTAAGATTTTAGCGAGTCTGAACAACATAGAAAGACAACGAATTTAGGAAATTAGCCGGGGATCGACCCCGGGGTCGCATGCATATTTCTGCACTCCTTCTCTCCTTGTTTTAGACCCTTCCCCGCCTGCGGGTAGAGTCCGGATAGTCTGACCTATGAGGACGAGGTGCCGGACCTGGGGAAGTCAAGTCTTCTAAAAAATTATTTTCTAAGCCTGTTTTTAACTTTCAAGCATATTTGATTTGGAGTTGTTAACTAGCATGCATTGCATTAGAAACAGATTTAAAAGAGTCAAAATTTTAATTGCATTAGTCCTTAGCATTTTGCACCCAGCATAAGTCAAAGGGACCAATTAGGATCTTCTCTAGATGTCGGCCCTGTTCTCAAAAACTTTTCTTAAATAACATCCCTACCACTCAACATTAAAAGACCGGACTCATATTTTAAAATCGTTTAGGTGGTTTAGCTGGCTCCCCAATCCAGGCCGGGGTAAGTCCAGATATGCATTGCACTAGTTAGGTTCGGGTCACTTTTTAGTACCCAATTTAGACTTAGGTTCCGAGGCTGGCTCGGGCTACAAGACCTCAACCTCCGGGAATTGAATCCCAAATTTCTAATAAAATTGACCATTCAAATTAAAAAATCTCTTTCAATCAAATTCAAGCCTAACACTTAGGATAGGATGACGTGTTTCTGAAGTAATTCAGAATCTCAAAGCACCTCCTACTTATTCTCCTTTGACTTCAAAAATAAGTGTTCAACCTTGATCCAATCCCGATTGAAAATTCCAACCTTTTTCTTCCTTTGACATCCAGCTTTGAAAATCTAAATAAAATTTACACTGTTATTTTAATCGAGAGTTTTCGTAGGAAATTTTGATTTCCTACGATGTAATTAACTACGAGGGCTTGCGCTCGTAGGAGATTTAGAAACCCAGAATTAATTTTCAAAAAATCAATTTTTCAAAATCTTTAATTAATTCTCTTTGGGAAAAATAAATACAGCGATCATTATCGTTATATCCAAATGATTAATAATAAGTGATATCCTCTTTCCTTGGAGAGATATATCATTCTATTATCCTGATTTTGATTATAAAATTAATGACTATTTTATCCAAATTAGCATAGTCAAACAATTGATTAAATTCCATTTTGATCCTCCGGGGTCAAATGTGATTCTCGCTTTGAGTTTGACTACGATAATTCGGATAAATTTGAGATTCTGAAATTAGAACCCATTAGAGAACGATATGATCATCTCCTGAGGTGATATACTGTTCATAATGACGCGTTCAATTTTAAAATTCAAAATTAAAAATATTCCCAAAGAAAATTGATACATTTTCAAAATCTCACTATTTTTTTTTAATCAAAACAAAAATGGCGACTCCGCTGGGGAATGAATCTCACTCTCCATCTTTAATAGCGGTGTGAATTTTATTGAATCGGTAGTTTTGACTACCTTTCTCTCCATTGGTCCCATCTACCCATTTCTCTCTTGGGTGAGTGTGACCAACTCAATTAAGACATGTGAACAGAGAGGTGAGCGTAGGAATCCTCTATTGAAGTCAGGCTTTGACATTTTGCCTCCAACTTGATTGGTAGAGCGAGAGAGTCAAGCCAAACTTCTCCTGTATATGTTGCAAACTCGCATGCGAATAAATCTAGCATGCTAAGTTTCACAATTTACAGAAAATCCTTCAACCTGCGAAATTCAAATCCTCTTTCTTAAATCCATTATCATTGCTATATGTTTTTCTACAACATTCTCTTGTAGTTGAACATATACAATAAAAATTCAAGTTTTGTTTCAATTAAAATCAATCTCGATATCTTATCAATATATACCGGATTGTAGCTCTTATAATCCGATATATGTGATAAAATATAAATAAATTTATTTTCAAATTCAAAATTCAAGTTTTTTTAATTAAAATCTTCTCCTTTCTAATTCTCAGATAATCAAATCATCTGCAATGGCTGGTGAACTACTGTTTTCAATGGACCGCGACTTAATGATTGAAGAACTGATTTATGAGAATTCGATTCAGTTTGGGATAGGGTTTAAGTCCCTTAGACTGGTGATGAATGGAAATACTTTGGTGGACTTAGCTGTTGAGGGTGAGAAGGATGCCCCTTTAGTTCAGTTAGCCATAGGAGCTGGAAACGATGCCCCTCCTAGTCTCTGGTCAGCACTGAATATTGCTAACGCACCCAAAGAATTTTTAGAGGATGCGAAAAAATTGGAAGCTGCTACTGCGGCCAAAAGAGTGCTTGAGAAAGGATCTTCTAGTTCTGAAACTCTTTATGGCAGCAAAAATTCCAAGAAGAATTACATGAGAAGGTTAAGAAAGAAAATCACAAAGACTAAGAAGGTGGCCGAGCTGAAGGCCTTGGGTAAAGTCGATCTTGAGGCTGCTGAGGAGCTGCCAATCCCTGCCTCTTCTCCACTCCTGAAAGGGAGTCGTTTTCACCCCCTCGCAGCTGCTGCAGGGGAGGAGAGAGTTACTCGGATAGCTAGCACTCCGCCTAGCCCAGTTGACTATTCTGTTAAGAGAACCCTGAAGGAGAAGCAAACTCTAAAAGCTAGGATGCTCAGAAATATTATCCATACTTGTGCTGCTCAAGTAGGACAGACTAAAGAACAATATGTCAAACACTTGAAAGGGGTGATTTCACATAAGCTTGAGAAAGAGGTGTTAAAAGAAGAAAAATCTGAAGCTAAGGATCTGACTCCTCAGCCAGTGAGGAAGAACCAGAAGTTTGTTAAACAACCTGTGACGTCAGTCTTAGTAGATGGATACCATTGGGTGCCCCGCCTTCCGTCTGCAAATACGGAGGAGATAGTGTTAGCGGGGTCTGGCCAGAGTCGCCCTCTTAGTGGTAGACCACCAACCCCGCCTTCAAGGTTGTCTAAACTGGCCCCAGTGGTAGCAAAATCTAAAGAAGTTTTGAAGGAATTGAAACAAATTGATGTCAAGGGCAAAAGACCCATGTCTCCAGAAGAATCATGTGCAAGAAAGAAATTCAGTAGATGTATTGGAATTCAATTCAGGGAACCTCAAATTCAGATACCAGTTGAACTCCCTAGACTCCCAGTTCAGGGATGTGAGGACTCTGTTCGTGTTGATGTTGGAGCCCCCGCTGTTCAAGCCCCTCCATCACCAATTAAGATAGATGTTCCTCACCCTACTGAGGAGGTCACCCTTGCGACTACCGACCCTGGGACAGTCGAAGGGGAGGAGATGACCCCAGATCCTGATCAAGAAATGTTAGATCAATTGGTTAGTAGAGAAATCACTGAAGAAGATGCTAAGATTAGCAATATCTTTGATAAGCTAGATGTGAAAGAGTATGATCAAGTGATGGATTATGATGGATACTTACCAATCTATGCTGAAGCAATAGATGGGAGGCCAGTCGAGGAAGTGGTACAAGAAATCAGAGATATCCTTAAGAAGAAAGCTATTGATGAATTCAATCCGAATGAAGATGATCTGTTAGTTGAGGAAGATCCAGTAGCAGATGTTTATATGGTAGAAACTCGATCATCAACTAAAGATGTTGAGACTTCTAAACACCATTCTGGTAAAGATGAAGAGTCAGCAGCAGTAGATTCAGATTCAGATATTTCTGTCAAGTTGAGAGAAAAAGATGAACATATTTTGAGCCTTGAAAGAAAACTTGAGGAGATGATGATGAAAGTTGAACAAATGCAGAGTCAGCTTTTACAGTCACAGCAGTCGAGACCTGAGCCGTTGCAGCCCACAGTACACACAATGGGCGAGCACAGCAGGAAAGCTGATTCAAATCCCAAACTTTCAGAAGTTACTTCTCCAGTATCTCCACCAGAAAAGGATATCCGTCAGATGATTGAAACCCAGGTAAGGGAGGCCTTAGCCCATTCACAAGGAACTGTATCTATTCCAAAGGGTAGACCCTACCCCGAGGAATATGATTTGGTTCCTTATTCAAAGGGCTTTGTGCCACCTTCTTTCAAAGTTTTTAGTGGTTTAGAAAATCCGAGGTAGCATTTGGCCCATTTTCGAGCGAGCTGTTGCAACGCAGGTGGGTCAGATGCTCTACTCTTTCGTCAGTTTGTGAGTAGTTTGTCCGGTATTGCTTTTGAGTGGTACGCAGATTTACCAAATGGTTCTGTAAAAACTTTCACAGAGCTCGAGGCTCTCTTTTTGAAGAGATTCTCAGGAGCTCAACAACATGTAACCGTTGGTGATCTCGTCATCGAAAAGCAAAAATCGGATGAGCCTTTGGTTGATTACATCTTGAGATGGAGAAACCTTTCAATGAAATGTGAACCCCAACTGCAAGAGCAACATGCAGTGGAAATTCTTCTAAAGAATATCCACGGGCCTATTGCTTTTCTGCTAAAGGGGTTTACAATCAAAACCTTTGAAAAGCTTCTTAATAAAGCTAGTAATCTACAGGAAGAGGCCTCCAAAATGCCATTCCTGAAGGATTCTATTGAAGAGAAGAAGGCTAGTAAACCGTTGAAGTCCTTTGAAAAGAGAACAGCAACGGTTTCAGCAGTTGACAAAGGAAGAAACCGATTAATACCCAATCGAGTAATCCTACAACTCAACAAACTCAAAAATCTCAACCTTTTCAGGTAACCTCTCAGCCTACTAGAGAATCTCACCAGATTACTTTTAAAGAGAGATTGGCTCATCCGTATCCATTTAAAAGGGAGTCGGTGAGGAGATTTTTAAGAGCCTTTTAAAGAAATCAGATTTTCGATTGCCGGAGGCCAAGAAGTCGAAAGAGGCAAATAAAAAAGATGATCCAACATTTTGCCCCTACCATCGCATGTTAGGCCACACAATCGAAGACTGTATTGTCTTTAAGGATTGGCTTGAGAAGAACTTCCGTCAAGGTAATATTGTAATTCCAAAGGAATACCTGGTCGATCCGGATCAAGGGTCTGTTAAATCCATTTTAGGTAAAAACTCTAATCTTTCTTTGTCCTTTGAAGATGATTGGGATATAGCATTATCCCGAGCATTTAAAAAGTCGATTAACCGATCTTTTCGTCTTTCTCAACAGTTACCGACGAGAGCCCGGGGCCCGATCTGGGAAGTTGACCTAGAGGCATCGCAGGACGACGTTGGGACAGTTTCCTCTCGAGTAGTTGTAGAAACTACTGTAATAAATAAAAATAAAAAGAGTGAACCTTTTGTAGAGAGGAAATTTGTTGATGAGAGATCTGTACAAGTGGTGGATGGTGGCTCAAAACCATTGACCCCACTAATGTTATCTGACTTTTGCTTTGCCCCATCAAAGGCAAAGGGTCGAAAATTAAATAAAAAGAAAGACTTTTCTGCTCAAATCTTAATGATTAATGTTGAGAATGTGATTCCAGATGATTCTTCTGTTGAAAATAATCCAGAACTAGCTGAGATCGATCAAGTAGTTCAAAAACCCAGTTCTCCAGATTTGACCCTTCAAGAGGAAAATGAATCTGATGTCTTATCAGATGGTGATACCCCAGAAATTAACTTTCAAGGGAGTCCCGTTATGATTGATTTCTCGGATTCAGATTCTCACTCAGAAAATGACAATCAATCGCCTAAGGAAAGCGTAGACCTCCCCATAACTTGTTCTTCCGATAAAATTGTGCAAGTACAATTGCGTGGTGGTAAGGTCTTACCCCCTAGGCTTCCTCCACAGGAAAAGGGAAAGCAAGTTGTTTCCACTGATCCGATTCCAATCCCCACTCAACAATCAAACCCTCCTTCAACTTCACCGGGTCCCGATATTAAAGTTCCAATTGTTGATTATAATGTCTTAGCTCACCTTAGGAAGTTGCCTGCTAAGTTGAGTATTTACGACGCCCTTGTCCTTTCAAAAGAGATGAGGGAGACTCTAATTAAAGCACTTCTCGACCTAGAGATTTGCTTAGCTCAACTTGCTTCGACTTCTGAGGAAGAAGCTTTGTACTTCAAAGAAGTTCCAGGAGTTACTTTCTCTGACGAAGATCTACTCCTTGGTACGGCCGATCACAATCGTCCACTTTACATTACTGTAAATGTGGGCAATTTCAAGCTATCAAGAGTTCTTGTTGATCCGGGTGCATCGGTCAACGTGATGAACATAAAGACTCTCGCATACCTTAAAGTTGATATTAGCAAGCTCTCAACCGATAGGATGGTGCTTCGTGGGTTCAACGAAAAAGGCGAGAAGGCTTTAGGTTCAATCACACTTCTTCTAGAGATAGGAGAGTTAAAAACTGAAGCGAAATTTCATATAATCGATTCGGTGACGTCCTTTAATGCTATCCTAGGTAGGCCCTGGATCCATGAATATAGGATGGTTCCTTCCACCCTACACCAATGCATCAAGTACCAACGAGATGGCATTGAGTTTGCAATTAAGGGTGATCTGCAACCATTCTCTATTCACGAGATCGGGATCTACGAGGATGCTGCATATTATGTTCTCAAACGGTCCACTACCAAATCTCAGGTAGAGATCAACGTTAAGGAGGAAAAGACAGAAATTCAAAGTTCAAAAGCAATTCAAAAGTTAAGAAAAGAAAAAGTCAAAAATCAAAAAGGCCAAAATTCAAGTAGTGAAGACGATGTCGAGCGCGTGGTTTTTAGGCCTCCAATCAACCTGCCTCAAAGAGGTGGAAGGATGGCCCAAAGAGCACGCGGCCGAGGTCGCCCTCCAGTTGAAAAGAGAAATTCCCCAATATACATCGAACTTGAAACAAGTTCTGATGAAGAATCAAGAAAAAGGGGAGCTAGAATTGCTTTTGACTACAGAAAAATCAATCCTCCTCCAAAGTTTGATCTCACCTTAGATTCAGATAGTGACCAGGAAGGTAATGATTCTAAGCCTCAAAGTGACGAGCCTGAATTGAGTATTTATGAAAAGCTTAATAGGGTCGTTGAATCCTTAACCTTAACACCACTGTCTGCTGACAGAGTCTCAGGGTTAGTAATTAAGGATGCCCCTAACTTAGATGGAGAGGTAAGGAAAGTCCAGAAGTTCTTCCCTGGCTCCTCCTCTTCAAGGAACGAAGATGATGTAATCCTTGAAGAGGCAGATTTCAATGAATTAATGGAGTTACCTTTTGGCTACTTTCCTCTTGGTGTTAAGGCTCTTATCTCTAAAGGTTTCGCTCCGAGTCGATGGACTAAGGGTCAAGCTAGATACCACCAAAATATTTGGAATTCAAAATTCAATAAAAATTGGACAAATGGTATCGGCTTTGGTACCGTTGGTTCATTTGACGATGATGAATATTGCTTGATGATAACTAGTCATTCTGAATCTAAAAGTGTCCCTACAAAAGTCGTTGATTCACTCGACAAACTTTGTTTGGAGACCTTAAACGATTCTGATAAAATTCAAATTCAAGATGCACCCCCTGAATTTGAAGAAGAAATCAAATCGACAATTGATGAACTTAAAGAAATCAACCTTGGAACAAAGAACGACCCTCGCCCCACTTTTATAAGTTCTTTGTTGAGTGAGGATGAGTCTAAGGATCTAATTCAACTTCTATCCGAGTTTAAGGACTGCTTTGCTTGGGCATACGATGAAATGCCGGGCTTGTCCGCCAATGTAGTTGTTCATAAACTTGGAATTCGGCATGATGCCATTCCTGTCAAACAAGCTCCACGACGCATGCGTCTGGAGATCGAACAACAAGTCATTTCTGAAGTCAAGAAATTGGCCGAGGCTGGATTTATCCGGGAGGAACAATACCCTTCTTGGGTAGCCAGCGTCGTGCCTGTTCGAAAGAAAAATGGTCAAATCCGGGTCTGTGTTGACTATAGAGACCTGAATAAGGCATGTCCTAAGGATGAATTTCCTTTGCCTATTCCAGAACTCATGGTGGACATTGCCTCTTCGCATGTTGTTTTCTCCTTTATGGATGGCTCATCTGGTTATAACCAAATCAAGATGGCCTCAGAAGATGAGAGAAACACTGCATTCAGAAGTCCTATAGGGATCTTTTACTATAAAGTGATGTCATTTGGCCTTAAAAATGCCGGTGCCACCTACCAGCGGGCTATGACTCGAATCTTTGACGACTTAATCCATAATCAAGTCGAATGTTATATTGATGATTTAGTTGTCAAGAGTAAAGTTAAAGAGGCTCATCTTTATGACTTAAGAATCATCTTCGAGCGGTTGCGCCGTTACGACCTTAAGATGAATCCCTTGAAATGCGCTTTTGGCGTCACGTCAGGGAAATTCCTAGGTTTCGTAGTAAGGCACCGCGGAATTGAAATTGATCCTGCCAAAATTGAAGCTATCTTAAATATGCCACCTCCTAAGAGCCTTACTCAATTAAGGTCTCTTCAAGGTAGACTGGCGTATATAAGAAGATTCATTTCCAATCTTTCTGGAAGATGTCAACCATTCTCGGTCCTTGCTAAAAAGAATGTCAAATTCATTTGGGACGAGAAATGTCAATCTGCTTTTGAAAATATCAAACAATACCTGACAAATCCACCAGTCTTGGCAGCCCCTATTCCGGGGAGACCTTTAATCCTTTACACTGCAGCCCTTGACGAGTCTCTTGGGGCCCTCCTTGCTCAAGTCAATGATGAGGGGAAAGAGAATGCTCTCTATTACCTAAGTCGGAGGCTTCTTCCAACAGAAATTCGATATCCAATGATCGAGAAACATTGTCTTGCCTTAATTTTTGCAGTACAAAAACTAAGACATTATATGCTTTCTCACCAAGTAAATTTGATTTCCAGTGTTAATCCCCTGCAATATCTTATGACCAGGCCTACGCTATCAGGACGTTTGGCTCGTTGGTCTATGATATTGCTTCAGTTTGAAATCACTTTCATTCCCCTGCGTGCTGTGAAAGGGCAGGCCGTCGCCGACTTCCTTGCGGCACACCCGTTGCCGGCAGAATCTCCTTTGAATGATGATTTACCTGATGAACAAATCATGAGTTTAAAGGAACCTAACAATCAAGTGTGGGAGATGTATTTGATGGAGCTGCGTCCTCCCAACGGGGCAAAGCACATCAACCTACTATCCCTAAAAAAGCCGGAATTGGCCTGGTATTCATAACACCGGATAAGGGAATGATGTACTTTTCCTACCATTTATCAGAACCTTGTACAAATAATGAGGCTGAATATGAAGCTCTGATAACTGGTCTGGAACTTACAATTCTAATGGAGATTAAAGAGATTAAAATTTTTGGTGACTCTCAATTGGTGATCAACCAGATTGCGGGAACCTATAAGGTTTTGAATCCTAAACTCCTGAAGTACCACCAGTACACCAGTCACTTGCTTGAGCAAATTCCCATCGTAACTATGTATAGGATTCCCCGTGGAAGCAATTCTTCGGCGGATGCTCTTGCAAAGCTTGCAAAGGAATTTGCCTGTCCAGAAGAAGACTATATCCCTATAGAGGTACAGGGTCGTCAAGTCCTGTCTCCTATAGATTTGGAGTACGTTAACAAACAAATGTCTCGGGTCCTTTCTACCTCTTCAGCAGTCAATGAAGAAGGAGATTGGAGACAACCAATAATTGAATACCTTCAAGAAGGCAAGCTCCCTCACAAGAGATCACTTGCCCACCAAATTAAGAAACGTGCCCTATCCTACGCACTAGTCAATAATACGTTGTACCGACGATCGTTCGATCAGATGTGGCTCCGTTGTTTAGACAAATTTGAGGCCCTAAAGATCGCTAACGAAGTCCACGCTGGACTATGCGGTGCTCATCAATCGGGTCCTAAGATGAAAATGAAAATCAAAAGACTTGGATACTATTGGCCTACGATGATTGACGATTGCATGAAAATTGTAAAATGTTGTCACCAGTGCCAAGTACATGGTGTGGTTTTACATCAGCCGCCTAATGTGTTGCATCCCACGATAGCCTCGTGGCCCTTCGAAAGTTGGGGCACAGACGTCATTGGGCCAATTGACCCTCCTTCTTCAAAGGGTCATCGCTTCATCTTAGCAGCGACTGATTACTTTTCAAAGTGGGCGGAAGCAGTCCCACTAAGAAATGTAACATCACATCATGTAATGAAATTCTTCCGTGACCATATCGTATATAGATTCGGCGTACCACGCAGAATCATATCCGATAATGGGTCCGCTTTCAAGTCTACAAAGATCAATAATTTTGCAAATCGCCATGGTATTGATTGGAGATACTCAACAATCTATTACCCACGGGCTAATGGATTGGCTGAGGCCTTCAATAAAACTTTGGTTCAAATCATCAAAAAGACCCTCGATGATAATAAACGTCAGTGGGATGAGAGGTTGGTGGAAGCTTTGTGGGCCTACAGGACCACTTATCGAACCCCAACCCAATCCACACCTTTTGCACTAGTATATGGATCTGAGGCCGTACTCCCTCTAGAAGTTCAAATCCCTTCACTCAGAATTGCAATCCATAGCCAAATCACAGCTCAACAGAATGCACAACTCCGTTTAGAAGAGCTTGAAGCTCTTGAAGGAAGTCGTCTTCAAGCTCAGCAAAATCTAGAATTGTACAAAGCCCGAATGATTCAAGCTCACGATAAGTTAGTGCGACCTAGAACCTTCCGAGTAGGCGACTTGGTCTTGGTTCTTCGGAGGCCTATCTTAGCGTACCGAAAACTCGGTGGAAAGTTTGAACCAACTTGGGAAGGACCCTTTGTAGTAGAAACAGTCTACGAAGGAGGCTCGTATCAGCTAGTGGATTGTAAAGGAAATCACCCGATGCTTCCTGTAAACGGGCGTTTCCTTAAGAAATACTATGCTTGATGTAGCTCAAAATTTTCAATCAATAAAACTTTTAAAGTTTTCAATAAATCTTACTCAATTCTGTTCAAATCTTTTAAAATTCAATATTTCGTGTTTCTTTTCTTAAGATTAAGAAGTTATTTTTTTTAAATCTTTTGGTCTTAGGATTAAGCCCTTTGGCGATGGAATATACCCCTTGTGATACCATCTCAAAATTCAATTTTCGACCCTGATTTTATATAGAGCAAGCTTCCTCTATATACGGTCATTCAAGCCTGATTTCCTATGTAAAGCAAGTTTCCTTTACATATAATCTTTCCAGACCCGATCATTTGCAGAGAGAGTTTTCTCTACCAATGATCAATCCAGATCCGATCCTCTATATAGAGCAAGTTTCCTCTATATATATGATCATTCAAGCCGGGTCCTCTATATAAAGTAAATTTCCTTTACATACGACCAATCCATACCCGATCATTTGTAGAGCAAGTTCTCTCTACCAGTGGTCATGCTAGAGCTGATTCTATTTAGAGCCTTCTGGCGCGATCGGACGGCCCAGAAGCGGCGACGTCGCCCTTCCCGAACGCGCCATCTCCCCTTGGATTCGAACCCGCGCCGTTTCAAACCGCGGGTGATGACGTGGCGCAATCCGGGCCGTCTATCTCACCCGCGGTCGATCGGACGACTGATCTAGCCGTCCGACGTGGTTAAGTGGCGGGACCCTGCATTGCCACGTGGCGTGCTTCCATTGGGCTCCGCCAATCCGGCGCCAATCATTGGCGCCGACAGTCAATTTGACCAGAAATGGTCAAAAATAATTCAGAAAAATGCCCAAAATTTGCAAAATTCATAGAAAATCGAATCTTTCACCAAATTGAACGTTTTTGGGCTCGTTGGAAAGGTAATTGAATGTAGTATTTACTAAAATTAAAATAAAGTTGATTTGGTTTCTGTATTGTGAGATATTTACAATTTTGTAAATTAAGTTTTGTGCAACTTTCTCACAATCCAGTGATCAATTGAGGCCCAAATTTTGGTGGAAGATTATTGGGTATCTTAGGCATGTTCACTGATTTTTTTAGGATCAGATACCCAATGAATTTCTGTGATGTGAATTTTCAAAGTAAAGGGTCCATTTTGGACTCTAAATTTGGAAAATTCATAACTCCTTAAATTATTATTATTTTGCTGTGAATTTTCTGTGGTGTGAATGCATTTGCATAAGGGTTTGACATACTAAATTTCAAGCCCATTTGAACAGTAGAGAAACCTAGGGAAAATATTTAAGAAAATGTCTATTTAACTTAGAAAAATCCTAGGAAATTCTACACACACTCAATAGGGGTGAAACTTGAACATAGTAAACCTTGTGACATGTGACACCTTAGGTTTAAATTTCATCCAATTTGGAGTTCATTAGGTCAGATAATTAGACAAGTCAAAGTTAACCCTTTAATTGAGCTTTAAAATTTCCAAAAATTCCAATAAATCAAGTTTAAATCCAAAAAATACCAAAAACCCCTCAAACTGACCAGATTCATGTCCTTAATCAATGAAAATTGTAATCCCCTTGATCAGACATCAAATCAAACCTTAATTTAATTTTAATTCAAAACCAATATTTAATTAAAATAAATAATTAATAATAATTAAAAATTCCAAAAAATTCCCAAACACTTGAGAATCACTTCTTAGGTTATCTCTGATCTTTGGAGTTGATTTCAAGGAGTTTAGAATTCATTTGGAGCAAAATCAAGAAAACCCTTCTAATTAAACAATTTTATAAATTCAATAAATACATCAAACTTTGAAAAATCATAACTAACTCGAGAAAACTCCAAATTGAACAAACTCACTTGCATTCAACTCAAAATCAAGTCTAGTATTTATAAAAAATTTCAAACCTTGCAAAGTCAGTCAAAGTCAAAAAGTCAACAAATCGGTCAAACCTAGGTCAAATCAGTTCAAAACTTCAAACCTTCATAACTAATTGCAGAAAAATCCGATTTCAGCGTACTTACCTTCTAATTGATCGTATTAAGCTCTAGTATTTTAATAAAATATTAACTTTCTATTAAACACTCATAATTAAAAAGTCAATTTTTGACCCCTTGATTAAGTGTTTAGAATAATCCAGAAGATTCCCAAAACTCAAAAATCACTCTAAAACTCTTAAAATGTTTATTCAACCTTAAAATTAGCAATCAAACAACAGTTAAAATCAATCTTAAATCATTAATATTTGAACTCAAATTTAAATCTTTCCCTGAGCCTTTCAACCAACTAGAACTTCGAACAACTTTAACAATTTGCCCTCCTTAGGACATATCAAAATCACACGGCCTATATCACACACTTTAGATGGTTTGATAGGACAACCAACTCTAGTTTTAGGATAGGCCGGTGTTTAATTTTCTGTTGTGTGCCGGGTTTTTCGAGCTTTCACTGCATGCTGGTTGTTAGCTTAGAATTGATTGAATGTCTGTTTATTTATTTACTGCACTCTGTGTTGTGAGTAATTGAGCATTTTAAATTTCAAATATTAACTGCTTGGGATTGATTATATCTTCTTGAGATTAAATATTAACTGCTTGGGATTATTTATATAACTGCTGATTATTAGGATAACCCTGCAGGATCGAGTCTAGACTTTTCAATTTTGATTAATGTAATTTGATATAATTTGAGTTGTATTTAAAGTGATTTTGAGTTGGGATGTTTAGATCCAACTTGAATTCCAAAGAGGAGAAGACATCCCTAAAGGGGAGAGTTTTCGTCCATTTGGAAGATCAAGTTTGGATGCTCTTCGTTTATCCAAAGAGAAAAGATAACACCCCGTTCAAGGGCGGAGTTTCTTTTCATTTGGATATTCAGAACCGACGAATCAAGATGTTCGTGAGAAGACAAAGAAATGGACGACGAGAAGAATCCCAAATCTCAAAGTCACTTGAGTCATAGGATTAGAAATCCGGGTTGTTGGCAGTGGTGCCCGGCCACTTTATTTTCTGCAGACCCTGGTTTGTAATAAGCAAGGCAACTTTGCCTATGGACTTTCAATTTGAATATTAATTTAATTAATTTGATTGATATTTGATGTGATTGCGTATAGGATTACCTGCTTTTCGTAGTTTTTTGGCGTTTGTGTGCCGCTTTTGTTTTTGCCTGGACTCGTGAGACTCATGAGGGTGTGAAAATTTTTATACTCATAACTTTAAAGTCTAAGATTTTAGCGAGTCTGAACAACATAGAAAGACAACGAATTTAGGAAATTAGCCGGGGATCGACCCCGGGGTCGCATGCATATTTCTGCACTCCTTCTCTCCTTGTTTTAGACCCTTCCCCGCCTGCGGGTAGAGTCCGGATAGTCTGACCTATGAGGACGAGGTGCCGGACCTGGGGAAGTCAAGTCTTCTAAAAAATTATTTTCTAAGCCTGTTTTTAACTTTCAAGCATATTTGATTTGGAGTTGTTAACTAGCATGCATTGCATTAGAAACAGATTTAAAAGAGTCAAAATTTTAATTGCATTAGTCCTTAGCATTTTGCACCCAGCATAAGTCAAAGGGGCCAATTAGGATCTGCTCTAGATGTCGGCCCTGTTCTCAAAAACTTTTCTTAAATAACATCCCTACCACTCAACATTAAAAGACCGGACTCATATTTTAAAATCGTTTAGGTGGTTTAGCTGGCTCCCCAATCCAGGCCGGGGTAAGTCCAGATATGCATTGCACTAGCTAGGTTCGGGTCACTTTTTAGTACCCAATTTAGACTTAGGTTCCGAGGCTGGCTCGGGCTACAAGACCTCAACCTCCGGGAATTGAATCCCAAATTTCTAATAAAATTGACCATTCAAATTAAAAAATCTCTTTTAAATCAAATTCAAGCCCAACACTTAGGATAGGCTGAGGTGTTTCTGAAGTAATTCAGAATCTCAAAACACCTCTTACCCTTCTTCCTTTGATTCCAAAAATAAGTCTTCAATTTTGATCCAATCCCGCTTAAACTTCCAACCTTTACCTCCTTTGACATCCAGCTTTGAAAATCTAAATAAAATTTACACCGCTATTTAAATCGAGAGTTTTCGTAGGAAATTTTGATTTCCTACGATGTAATTAACTACGAGGGCTTGCGCTCGTAGGAGATTTAGAAACCCAGAATTGATTTTCAAAACCAATTTTTCAAAAACTCTAATTAATTCTCTTTGGGAAATTTAAATTCAACGATCATTTTCATCATTTTCAAACGATCAATAGTGATTGATAATTTCTTTCCTCGGATTGATATATCAATTACTATCGTGATTTTGATTATGAAATTAATGATCTTTTTATCCAAATTAGCGTAGTCAAATAATTGATTAAATTCCATTTTGATCCTCCGGGGTCAAATGTGATTCTCCCTTTGAGTTTGACTACGATAATCCGGATAAAGTTGAGATTCTGAAATTTGAACCCATTAGCGAACGATATGATCATCTCCTGAGATGATATACTGTTCATAATGACGCGTTCAATTTTAAAATTCAAAATTAAAAATATTCCCAAAGAAAATTAATACATTTTCAAAATATAACTATATTTTTTTTTAATCAAAACAGACACTTATTCTAATGAAAATCTCAAATTCTTAAGCTCTTCGCTACCAATGGATTCTCCAGTTTTCTCTATAGAACATCCATAATACCACCAACTACCATGTCCAACTCTGATTCCACTGTCAATATAAATCCTGCTCACCATCAACAACTCCTTATTGAACAAAATTTGGCATTCACTCTATGTTCAACCCTCACTGCCTCCATTCTTCCATATATCCACAATCTCAATACCTGATACGACATATGGCTCATGTTGGAATGTTGCCTTCAAGCCACCAATTGATCCCGTGTTATTTAACTAAAAAATGAGCTCCATAGCATCTCTATGAAAATTGCATTCATGTCTCTTACCGAGATTAAAACACTTATTGATCACATCTCAGTTATTGGCTCCATAGTTTATCATATAGACATCATCATATCGCTCTTAATGGTTTCTCACCATAGTATCAATCATTCAAAACATCAATCCACACCCAACTCGCACCTATGAGCCCCGATGACTTCTATTATCTTCCCATATGTGAAGAGATTAATAGCGCCAATGACTCTGCCAAAGCTCGCACTTCTCATAACCCATCTTATGCACTCTAAGGCTTCATTTTGGACGACTTTCTTACTCCTTAAAACAACTTTTAAGTAGAAAAATTAAATGTTTTGTACTAAAAAGCTTCTTTAAGAAGCAATAAGAAAGCCGTCCCAAACGAAGCCTAAGCCAATTGTGTTCGAGAGTCTCGCAGTCATCTATCTCAAAAACTCATCTTTTAAGATTTCATAAGTTTGGCCAAGCAAGAGGCTGAACTTTGTTTCAGAACTCATATTTTGAGATTTCATTTGCCTAATTTTGGAACTCAGTTCAACTTCCTGTTTGGTAGGGATTATGAACTCTTAGAAGATGAGCTTTTTTAGGCAGACAAAGAGGGTTCTGAAGTTGGAGGAGGGGTTTTAGGCGATAGAGGTGGCAATGCAGGCAACAATGTGATAGCTTTCAGGGGCGTTTGATATGCAGCTACGTGAATAATGTTTTTGAAATGAAAAATGCTTTACAGCTTAAAGTAATGCAAATAAAAACAAAATAAAAATTCTTCTGATTGAATGATACATAATGTTATCCGTTCATGATTTTGAATTTTTTTAGTCATATTTTGAGCATTTCTTTTGACATAGGCAATGTTGATGTTAGGGGTGTCAATATCTGACACGACCCGAAAATCCGATCCGAGTCCAAATCGGGTTAGGTTCGGATTAGGGATTTCGACCAGTTTGTAAAAGCAGGTCGGGCTCGGGTTGACGAGTAAACTTGAAATCAACCCGGTTTGACATGTTTTTAATTGATTTAGGAGGGTTTTAAAAGATTATTATGAAATAAGTAAATGCTATTTCTAAAAAATAATAAATCATGTTGCCCAAACTGAATTAAGCTTGATTTATTTTAAATTGATTGAAGTAAATCTTATTTTAATTTAATTTAGGTTTAAATAAATCGAATTAAATAAAAATATTTTTGTAAAACATACCCGAAGTGGGTCGGGTTAGGGTCGGATTAAAAAGTGCCAAGTAAGATTCTGATTCGACCCAAAACCTGATTTTGATAGCCCTAATGTAAGGTTTTATTTCATTGAAATGCTATTTATTGATATAAGGCCTGTGGTTTGAAGGTTTTAAACATGAAAGTGTTAGAGAAGATCATAATTCATCAAGGTTTGATTGTCTGATGTGGAGTTCTGCTAGGATTTATGGCTTTCTTCTTAGCTCTTTTTCTCATTGCTTATTATATATACTATTTTTGTGATTATGATTTTTTAATATTTGTTTTTTATTTTGTTTATCTTCATTGCAACCGAATTACCTGTGAGTTGTTAAAATTAAAAAAAAAAAAAAAAGTAATCTTACATTGACCATTAGGGATGGAAATAAACTGAGTTGAACTAAGCCAAAAATTACTTGAGCTTGAGCTCGTTTGTTGAACTCTAGTTCAAGTACAAACTCAAGCTTTGATTCAAGTATTTGTATTAGTGTTTAAGATCGGTACTTTAAAAATTATGTTTGCTAGAGTTTGTCTAAGCTCTGCACTTTAGCTAACCAAACAAACCTTCAAGCAATACTATCGAGTACTTATTACTAGCTAAACAAGCCTAATCGTTCCTGTTAATGAACAATCAATTGAGCTTAAAAATTAGGCTTCATATGAAAGAACTATTAAATAAAACAATCATTTTAATAGGGCATAAATGAGTAGCTTCTACTCATGAACAAAAGCAATTTAATAAAAAAATGATAAAACTCCCACATTATCACATATTAATTAAATAAAACTATAATCAATTATTAAATAAGCATATTATCAAGACCTGATCAAGCATGTTCACCAACTTTGAATGATATTGTTCTTGATGCTAAATCATTCAAGCATCATGCTATTCAAACTAATCTATGTATCAATCGCTTAATTAAAATATTATTCAAGTTTATTTGATTAGTTAATTAGGCAATCATAAACAAGTTCTAATCAAGTCGAGAAACGAGTAGCTTGTTGTGAATGTTGGTTCATTTACAACTAAGGGAGGATCCCTCTTGCTCCCTTCCCCCCTAAAAGTTTTAAAATACTATGATCTCTAGTCAATTGCCCCCATCATAATAAAGAGAATTCATCATTTTATTTTATAATTCTAACCCCGCCAGGAGGCGTTGCCCCTTGGACCTCCGAATATCAAGTTTCCTTATTATTTAGACGCCTTAATTACTTTTGGTAGTTAAAAGATATTTTTTTCGACTATTTTCTTTTTGTGTCTATTTTTTTTGTCGCTATTGACTATTTTTCTTGTAGTGAAGGATCGAGTCAAATTTGAGGCAACACCAACAGTTACTTATAAGGACAAAGACATTTTTGTTTCTCAAGGAAATTTATGTTTTGGTCTTGATCATCTGCCAAGGAATGTTGCTACTTTCTCTGCTATTTCCAGCCCAGCCATTGTATTATAACTGTGCTTTGATCTCAGTCACTCTCCTGTAACTGCTCTGTTCTTATGGAAGAAAAAGAAACATCTTGTGCATAGCTATCCCTGGTAATCTACAATATAGTTTATGAAAAAAATGTGACTGCCTTTCTGCTGTTAATTTCTAACTTATTTACATTTCTTGTTCTCTGTTTCGCCTGTATCAAGCTGCTCTTCTCAACACTCCTTCCTCTTGCTCTACATTTCAGTTAGCTATCTTCAGCTCATACTTCAGCATGGTATCGCAGCAGCAAGCCCAACGTCATCTCTTGAATCTTTCTGAATCTTCTTCTTCGGCGCACACAACACCTTCTGCCAAAATACCAAATTTGTGAGAGTTGAATGCTACAAAATTCATATATATGACTATATCAAAAATACCAAATTTGTGTAGCTTAATTAAAAATTTGATGAAATCAGACTTTGAAGTCATTAAATTATTTAAGTTGAGGAAGTGTCATGTTAAGCTAGTAAGAAATTGTTGTTGACTTGAAGGGCATAGTAGACAAGTTGACGATTTTTAATCTTCCTTGAGAAGAAAGTCATCCACTTGAAGAGTTGATAGTAACAACCCAAACTCTTAATTATCGAAATAGTATCTGCTTTCACCTAATGGTCTCCGATTTTATCCCCTTAGTGAAACTTCCCAAAGAGGTCATTCATCTTAAGAGTGCTCTTATACGAGCAAGCTTAAATAATGTGTTTTTAATGAAATTTCAACCATTATATTAAAAGACATCTCGATGTTTAAAAGTTTAGCTTCACTTCTTAAGAAGTTTCATAATCTCCCTTATTTAAGTAATTAACATCTCATCAGTATTCTTAGCCTAGAATAATCCATCAGACAGATAAGATAGTTCCCATGTGCCACCCCAAAACTTAAATTGAAAGAATTGTTTATTTAATTTTAAATCTTCTGCAAGAGTTTCTATAAAATCATTAATATAAATTCATACATCTAGCGAAAGCAACTAAACATCATATACATTAAAATCTTTCACTATATTTTCATATTTTATCAACAAAATCTCATTTACAATAGTCAGAAGATCATTACAATCAATAATCTATTGCAAGCTCCTAAATACGAAAGAATGAACGAGAATACAAACATGTCAAAATAAAAATCTCAAAATTTTAATCAACCTCAATATTATATAGTTCAATAAGGTAGTACATCCAACTTTAATGTCGTGTTTTCATATTTCCATTTGTTATCCATCAATCTTATCATTTATTCATTAAGTTAACTATTATTATAGGTGGCTTCCAATTCTCTATAAAGAGTAGTCACTCTTTGTTCTTCAGCGTAATCGATCATCATTTTTAAAGGAAAGCTTGTTAACCCACCCTCTTATATATGGTATTATTATTTTAATAGTTAACTCATATTAATTATAATATTAACAGTCAATCTTCATTACTGGCATGTAAATACCACAGTCATCTTATATTGATAGTATCATTCTCTTATATAATGCAATAACATGTGTATAGTACTATGCAAAATAGAAAATTCTATAAAATGCGTATTGCTTATCAATCTTCAGAAAATCATAACATCCAATTTATTTTGTGAAATTTTATAAATTTTTAGTCAAAATGTTTATAAAAATTATATACATTTTATACCAAATATTATACAATAAAAGTTTAATAAATTAGAAGAAAATACATTTTTATTATTTTTGAGAAGATTTAAATCAGCAAACTCAAAACTATTGAAAATTAAAATGGGATTTGTGTTAATTACAATGATCTAAAGACTTTTCTTAACTGTAATAATGGACGAAAATGATGAAAAGCAGCTTTCTCTTCCTTCCTCTCTCCTATCCCTCTCATCTCTTTTTTTTTTTCATTTCCTTCCACGACAAAGTATTAGTAAGGAGAAAGGGGAGAAAATGGATATTTAATATATACAAAAATTGTTTCAGTGCGTGGCACTGCGGCGCCCATGTGACCCAGCGCTGCATGTGATTCTAAAGTTACTATAGAATAAAGAAAAGTGGCGTCAAGGAGCCCCTTTCAGGTGCTTCCCAGTGTCGTTGCGCCTGAAAGCACAGGGCTGCAACGCTCTATGCAACTTTCTGAAAAAGATCTAAAAATTCATATT
This sequence comes from Dendrobium huoshanense, assembly GCA_016618105.1. NCBI lineage: Eukaryota > Viridiplantae > Streptophyta > Magnoliopsida > Asparagales > Orchidaceae > Dendrobium > Dendrobium huoshanense. The sequence continues at coordinate 3,282,258 of CM028343.1, read as the reverse complement.
ATTCATAAAACAGGGCAATTACAAGCCACCTTCTGGCTGGTATACTTCCCTAATATCATTTGTAATAATCCAATTCTTAACTATCGAGATATTATCCACTTTGACCCTATAATCTCATAGTTTTGTCCAATTGATGTAACTTCTTAGGAGGTCTCCCATCCAAGGAGTGCTCCTATAGGAGCATAATTAACTTTAGTGTTTTCAATAAAATTTAAACCATTACATCAAAATGCGTATAATGGTTAAAAGTTATCTTTATTTTCTTAAGGGTTTCACAATCTCCCTCATTTAAATAACTTACATTCTTATCAATTTCCTTAGCCGACAATCATCCGCTAAGTAGATAAGATTTTAAAGGTAGAGTTCTTACCTTTCAACTAATTTATTATTTTGATACTATTTATAACAACTCAAACGCATAAATATCATAATAATGTCCGCTTTAGCCTAATGTTCTGATAATTTTGTCTCATTAGTGTAATTTTCCAGTAGGTAGGTTGGTCATCCATCTTAGGAGTACTCTTATATGAGCACATATAATTTTGGTAGCCCTAATAAAATTTCAGCCATTCATTAAAAGGAGTCTTGATGTTTAAGATTTTAGCTTCACTTTCTTAAGGGATTTCACATCATTACAGCTTACTTGATTGGTCATACTCGCTTACTTGGGTCAAATTTATTTATATACATGGACAAATTTCTTTTGAGCAAAAATTGAGTTGCCTGGGCTTATTCAAAAGCTTTATTTGTTTAAAATATATATTTATTTTATTTTATAATTTCACATTCTTTTTACTATGTTATTATAATAATTGCTTAAATCATAATCATCTCTTTCAAAACAAATGAGCTGGCTTATGAGCCGGCTTGAACTCATTGAATAGAGCTCGAGCTTGATTAATCAAGCTCAAGCACAAGCCAAGAAGCTCTTACTCCTTTACAACCCTATTTAAATAAGCTCTCTTAATGGTTTGCTTTCAGATCGAAATCATAATCTTTATTTTTGTCACAATATTTTAAGTAAGTTTTTAAAAAAAATATTAAAATGCTATTTTTTAACCGCTTTAAAAATAACTTTCTCTATAGCAGTAAGATGCTCAAATTATTTGTCCCCGCAATTTTGTAGCTGCCGCCCTTTAAAGTCCGTTCGACTGATTCCTGCGTGGATAACTCCGTCAAAAAATTCAAGCCAACAGCCTACCTTCATCCGCGCTCCTCTTCCGCAATTGCAGCCGCAGGAAGCTTCTCCTGTGATCAGTGAGCAGGTTTTCCGCTTTCCTTGCCCGCGCCCTCTCGTCGACAGGGATCGATTTCTCCGGCGTGCCCTAGACTCCGCGATTGCACATTTGGAAGTAATTGAAATTTTCCTATATCTTATATAATGTGCTAAGAGTGATAGTTCGCCGGAATTTTAATTGAACCTGGTTTAGCTGCTATATGATCGATTCATCTATTGCAAAGTATATGTTTTCTATCCTGTTTTGACAAACAGATATGGAGGCCTTGCAAGATTGAAGCTTTAGGAGTCATTTATGTATAGCAGAATTACATTTAAGATCCAAATGTATACTGAAACAACTTCATTTAATATTACGATATATTTGTTTATCAATTAGAGATATATAACATCTTGCTACAAGTGTCAGCATCTTAGTTTTGTTTCTTTCTCTCCTTAAAGTACAAAAGTTAAAGATTATCTTTTTTTTTTTTTGTTCTAATTGCTGCTAATTAATAGCTGAAGCTTTGTGCTATTACTTAATACAATATTAGAGTTCAAAAGCTTTCTGCTATCATTTTGTACCAAAGCTTCCAAGCAATTTCTTGACTCTAGGAGATTCAAGCAATTTCTTTGCTCCGAAGTTATTATAGAACTTTTTGGAGTTCTGATTAAAACAATAAAGTGTAACAATTTAGCTTTTTTGTATAACAATCAAGTGTAAGAATGCCAAGATCATTTTTGTATAACTTATCAGTGTTTTGACTCCAGCATTTCTGAGTACGAGTGTGACAAGTCAAATTGCTGGTATAGCAGTTATATATTGAGTAATTATTCTCAAATTTATTGAACATCAGTTATATATAAATTTCAGCTTGAATTAGACCTGCAGTCATATATTTTATTGAATTTGAGTTATATATTAAACAATTTGTTAATTTTGTGTGAAATTTGATTTGTCAATAAATCAGATTGTACTGTTATTTATGACCTAAATATCGTCAGGCAAGCTCGCGGGGGTTGCAGCGGAGCAACACTCTCCCTACTCGGGGATCGAGAGCTGTGCCCTAGGAAAAAAGATTTCTTCTATATAAGTGATGCAACGTTGTAGGATGCAGTGTGGCGGCGCTACAATTTTCACTTGAAGACAGAGAACGGAATGCTATGGTACTCTAAACCCCAGCGCTACAGCACTTTAAGTTAGGATGAAAATAGAGAGTGGAGCATTGTAGAGCTCCAAACCTCAATGCCACGGCGTTGCGAGATCGGTTGAGTAGTTTTTCTTCCCTCTTTTTCTTGTTTCACTTGAAGGGTTGCGTCTCTTGGTGTATTGAAATGCGTCTCTTTGTCTGTTATGAGGTAGAACGAAAAGAGAAGTGAGCAAAGGCAGGAAAAGAGTGTGAAGAAGAGATGTGCAATTTCTCCCAATATTTCACAGTGAATTTATTGGTGTTGTTAGAATTCGTGATTTTTTTCTCTATTTCAGATTTTTTCACGTTAAATCTGGGTGTTCATTTCCGTTGGTTTCCTTTCTTCTTTGTTTCATTCCGGGGTTTACTTCTCAACACAATTTATATGTACGAACTACAGTTATACATAAACTGGAGCTAGAACCTATGTTAGGACTGTGTCTATGTAACAATTCATCTTGCTTTTACAATTTGCCATCTGCAGTTACATATTTTATTGAACTGTTGTTATATATTAAACTACAGCTTGAAGCTTGAAGCTATTCTCATAATTGTAAGGTTTCGTTTCAGACGACTTTCTTACTGCTTCTTAAAGTAAATTTTTAGTACAAAAAATAAAAAATTTTTACTTGAAAGCTGCTTTAAAAAGCAGAATAAAAGCCGTCCCAAATGAAGCCTAAATGTTATATATGATTGCTGTAGTTGAATTAGTAGCAACATTTATATGAATTGATAGGTGCTTCTATATGTAAATACATGCTACATAGAAACTGCAGTTGAATTGGTAGCCGCATTTATATGAACTAAACCTGTTTTTGATTTGACATTTGATTGCTTCAGTCATACAAAGAATTGATAGCTGCTGTTGCAACCAAACACCTATTGATCAATGTTGCCTATAATTATTTTACATATGTTGCAGGAATGCATCGAGGATTGGCAGCAGTTGTATTAGCAATCAACTAAGTCCTATGCAACAATTGCATCAGTAATAAATTGCAGAGTCCATCCTACGGCTAAAACAACTGCTACGATGGAATTTATAAGTAGACATGCAGAGTTTTTTTTTTTCCATAAATTTTCTTACAATCAAAATTTGTTTAGAAGGCGCTGTCTCTGGATCCCTAATTGTTCATCATTGTACGATTTGCAGAAATGTCGGGGGTCCAAGGGGGCAGCGCCTCCTGTAGGGGTTTCCGGCGGCGGCGCTCCCGGAACAAATTTTGGTTGTAAGGATATTTTTGGATTTTCTTTAATGTTTCTCTTTGTATTTGATTCTTCGTTCTCTAACAATAACATTTCTACACAATGTTATTAATTATGTTGGGGCAATTGACTAAAGACCATAGTTTTTTAAAACTTTTAGCTGGGGCAATTGCCTAAAAATTCTTATAATAAAGACTAAAAACTACATTGAGGGAGACAAATTATCTAAAGAATTATATAATAATTTTTTTTTCCTGGGGGTTGTCCTCAGGTGAATTAGTCCTATATTTGCAGCTTTTTTTACCATTTATTGATTTCTGAATTTTAAAACCTTCTAAAGATATCCATATTATAAAATATGTTAGATTTGTAAATATATTTGAAGTTGCTAGAATCCATTTTTTCTGCAATCTGTTTCACCATCTATTACTAAAACAGAGAGCTGTAACAACAGATAGTTAGTGAGGGGCGGAGCAATGGGCGGGGTGAGGCTGTGTCTGCCGGATAATGGCGATTGGACAAAACTATGGTTATGGAGTCGCCGGAATAACTAAGTGGTGATTGGTAAATTACTAAATTTGAATAGTTCAAAGTTTCAGATGTCGTTAGAGTAAGTAGTAATTTTTAAGTGTTAGATATGTAAAATAAGAAATTTTCAGTGATATATATGTAAATATGCAGGTGACTTCTCAGTTTGTTTATGTACAAATCTTCTACTAACAAGAAACTGATTTCTTTCTAATTTACAAACTAAACCTTAGCAGGTTTTGCACAGTTTGCAGAAAAATAACATATAGTTTTATTTCATAGATTCTGTGTTCATAGATATTTGTGATTTTTAATAATTTATACGTCATAAAAAATTCATCTAATCACATAAAATGTTAAAAATTATTTCCACTGCACAGTAATTGATCATTAGTGGTGAGTCTACGGAAATCACAGACCATTTTCTTCCCTTTTATTTTCTGCGTCGCATTCTTTAACTTTTTATAAAAAAAAATTATGCTATTTTCATATTATTTTAATCTCTCTATATTTTATGGGCACCTTCTTCAAAGTTTTAACATTTCCGTTCTGTCCTTCTTGTTCTTCTACCGAATTCCTCGAATTCCTTCAAACGCGATCGGTCGATCGATCGATCGCGTTCTTCTAACCTTTGGAGGAATCAAGCTATTTCTTATTTATTTTCTTCGATCTATTCTTTAAATCAAAAAAATCTCTTTCCATCGATCTAATTTGGGGCTTTTATCTGGTAAAGCTTGATTCTTTTGGCCCAGTTGCTTAATTTTCCAGTATTCCATCTCTCTTTTGTGCGAATTTGTTTGTCTTTAAAGCTCCTAATTTCTCCTTAATCTCTACTGTGAACTTCAGCTTTTACTCTGGTCTAAACTTTTGCTAGTTAAGCTGTTTTCTGAATTATTAAATGGCACGAGAAAGTTGCAACCTTGGTAACGACGAGGCTGAGATCTTCACGCCCTCTTCTCCTTCTCCTTCTTCTTCTTCCACTCCGCAAAACCCTAGCTCCCCATCATCACCACCTTCACAGCCTGTTCCACAACAGCAACCATCTTGTTTATTGTTGAAACCTTCTCAGGATTTCTTAGGTCAAAGGTCTGAGAGGCCAGAAATTGTGGCAGCTGTTGTCAAGGTTTCTTCCCTGATAAAGTCCGAGGAAGTTTCTCGGCAACCAGCTCTTTGTGGCCACCGGTGCTCGACTTGCCGGAGAAGGGTTGGTCTCACCGGATTCCGGTGCCGATGTGGTGATCTATTCTGCGGTCGGCACCGGTATTCTGATACTCATGATTGTTCTTTTGATTACAAGGCTGCAGGTAGAGAGGAGATCTCTAAGGCAAACCCTGTGATCAGAGCTGCTAAGATTATCAAGATCTAAGGTATATATATTTTTTACTTATTGGTTTTGTTGCTATTTCAATCTTATCTATAAATTGAGAAGCTCCAGTTTATGTTAATTTTTATTTCTTTTGCTTATTTGCAATCATTTTGTATGTTCAGTAACCATCTTAAGGTAAATTTTCTATTGAATGTGAAATTATTTATCAAAGTTGGTGAAATACTTGGATCAGAATTTCCTGAGCTAAATTTAGGCTCTGCATACAATAGACTTCTTCTTTAACCTTAATACATGTTAGTCATTTTGCAAGACAATTCCTTCCTTTTTATAAGACAACAATCAAGACAGTTGTTTTTAACAAAATAAAAATATTGGCTCACAAAATAGAAAGAATTACTTTGCAATACTAGAACAAAATCAATTCTAGCCATTTTTTTCCCTGGAATGATATTATGTCATTTGTTCTTTCTTTTATTCTCTTTTTACGTTTGAGAAAAGGGTGGCCTTAAAATGTTGAAAAGATGAGCTCTTTTGCTGAAAAGTAGCTTTAGCTGCTGGCCTTATTTTTTTTTTTGGGACATTCTGGCCTTATTTCACAGTTCACTTTGAGTGATATCCAACTTTAGAATAAATTCTTTTTTTGGTTGTCCCTATTTAACAACAAATCTGATTCCAATTCTATGAGATATGGAATATTTTCATTCCTTAATGTGCGACTAGTTTGATGAAGAAGGTAACATTACCTATATAAAGTTCTATGATATTAGTTTGTTAGAAAGTTTTACTTGATGAATGACGGCATTAGTGGAGAAATTATTCTGTGCGAACGCCGAATGCAGTTCACCGTTTGGATACCAACCAGAATGTTCACGTCAGCAGTACCGAGCACAGTACTGAGCGCGGTACCGAGCACGGTACCGAACGGGGGTGATGTGGCGCATTCTGGTTGTTCTCTGGATGGCGCTCGGCGTCTGCACAGAATAATTTACTGCATTAGTGTCTTGAGAGATAGCTGAATAGCTAAAATGTGATTTGGAAATTGTTGTCATGTCAAAGAAAATAGCTTGAAGGATAGATTTTTTTTTTTTCGTAGTTTAGCTGCTGCAGGAGCTAATTTCTGTACTTAAACGTTGGAATTTCGTTGTTAATGACTATTTCCTTTGGCATGCCATATTAGTTGTCTTAGTGGTAGATTCAGTCAAGATTTGGCTATTTTTCTTTTCTCCAAAATGATCTAGTCTGTAGCAGTTCCGGCTGTAAATACTAATACAAACAAGACAGGTTTGTAATTTTGTGGTGTCTATTTGACATTTCCTTCAGATGCTCTGCAAAATTCCATACATCTTTTCAAAACAAATAATGCTAATCTTGGAAAAGAGACATTTTTGAATTGGTGTCTCTTCAATTATTTATATAATATTTAGCTGATATAACATCTTTTCTTAACTAAAAAATTTTGTTCTAGAAAACAGTAAGAAAGTTGTGCTGCTTCTTAAAATAGTTATTTTAGTACAAAAAATTCGAAATGCTTTTTCAGAATCAGCTTTTTGAAAGTAAAAATTAAAAAGCTATCTTCCAAACACTTTACTTTTCATTAACTTTATTGTTTTAACCATGGAAACAGTTGAAAAGCTGCCAAGTTTGGTGAAATCCGCATGAGTTGGATATAAATTTCATAATTTAATAAAGATGCCAAATCAGCTGTTCACACAGGCAGCTAAAGATGATTCCAACTGAAATATGGATCTATTTGAAAGTTTATCATTTTCTTACAAACAAATATGGATGGATGCTAGAAATCAAAGCTGACCTCTTCATCTCTTTTGTTTCTTGTCATCTATGCAGTCTCATATGCTTAGCTTGGGTATGATGAATGTGAAATGTGAAGATTTGCTTGGAAAAATCCATTTGTAGGAGGATGAACTTTCCCAGAAGCAGAAACCAAAATTCATCAACTTAGGCTTCGTTTGAGAGAGTTTTTTTACTGCTTCTTAAAACAACTTTTTAGTACAAAATTAAAATTTTTATACTAAAAAACTGCTTTAAAAAACAGTAAAAAAGCTGTCCAAACCGAAACTTTAATGGATGGATGGATCAAGGCAGCTTCATGAGACTGCAAATAATTCTATCTCTGCTTGAAGGCATGATTAGTTTAATTATATGTATAACTAAGCTTCATGTTTGAGTCATATTATTCTTTCTCAAGTAATTGTAATGGGTGAAAAGCACTGTTTCTTTTTGTTGGTTTTCCATATTATTTGCAATCTTATTTAGTTGCCAAGTCTGCAATTTGATCAAATCTTCTTGTTATGTTAAATGCTTGGGCTGCTGGAGCTATATTTGCAGAATTTTTTTCAGCTCTTCTTTCATTTTTTTAATAAAAATTGTTTTCTTGAATAGAATTTGTGTCACGAGTTTCTAATAAAAAATGATCTTGATGTGGCTCAAAGTTTTTAAAATTTCATTGAGATTTGTGTAATATATATTTGCACTAATTTTAAAGTATATTCAAAAGATTTGAAAGTTCATCCTATCTGTCTATGAATTTTTCTATGATCGTGTGAGTAATTAATTGAATTGGAGGACTGCTGTGGTTGGTGGTTCATATATATAATTTTTGTAAGAGCATGTATTTGTCAAGTATAAATCTACCAAATTTTGATGTGTAGTTAGAGAGGAATTTAACACTGTTATTGTTAGGTCCCAAGTCCTGGATGAGAAAAATGGAGGGTTGCGTTAGGTAGTCGACAGTCAGCGTAAAATTTGTCGAACAATAATGACATGAATCCTTGTAGCCGACCACACGTAGTAGGATAAAGGCTTGATGTTGTTGTTGTTAGTTAGTTAGTTAGTTAGAGAGGAATTTAGGGCGGAAGGCATGAGGGATATACACTCATTCTCATTCTTATATTTATTCTCTATCATATTGGGATGTCAACAAGTCGAGTCAAATTTGAGCTGCCCCCATTCGAGCCAATTCATCTATTATCAAAGAAGATTATTACAAATTCAAATAACTCTTGGCATCCTCGACATCTTCATCAAGGCCTCAAACCCTCTACTCTTCAAAAGCTAAGTCATTTTCCCTCCATCAAAAACATAACTACTATTGTACATGATATGAGCATTCCACATAAATAATTCATAATTTTTAATCATACATTCAATTGACCTAAAATTATCTCCATTTATTTAGCTAACATCCAAACCTCTGATATAAAGGTCAGCACAGCTTTCTATCAAAGAAAACTTTACCATCTATTGCAAGAAAATATCAGCCAAAAATTTATAGAACTAGTAACAATTTTCTTAGAAATTCACCGACTTTAAGGCTTTGTTTTGGGCAACTTTATTTCTATTTTTTATAGTAATTTTTTAGCAAAAAATTTTTTATGAAAATAATTTGTTCCAAAGCTTGCCTTCCTCATCTTGTCGCAAATTCCTCTTCTCCTCGCATGTCATTTGTTCGATCAAAAAGCCTAAGCCCATCGAGTTTCTGTCACATTATCCTTTTCTCCACACACGTCGCCAGTCTCATAGGGAGCCCTCAACAAGCTTTTGTTGCAAAGTTCTCTTCTCCTCACACGCCATTGATCCCATTGGTGAGCTACCATTAAGCTGTCTTCATGAAAGCCTCTTCCCCTGGCGCATCGTAAGTCTCATGAAAGCCTTCCCCCACTGAGCTTCTATCGTGAAAAAATTGAACCAGGTTCAAATGCTTTTCAAACTAGATTTAAATCGATGTTTGATCCTAAAGCTCAAATAAAGTTTGAATTGAGATTCAAACAAGGTTTGAATTCAAACTAATTCTAACCATCTTTGAATTACTTGATAATCATTTCAGTTCTTTGTGAATAGTAAATCGTTTCATATGAAATAAACTTTCAAACATATTTCTCCAACAAAACAAACAATTGAAATCAAATTTCTCCAATTACATATACCATCAAACATAAACTCAAAATTCCCTTTAAAATAATTGTTGTGAAAACTATGAGATGAGAAATCTAAATTATCTTATGATACAAGCAGAGCATTCAATAATTAAAATATTATTAAATAAAAAAGCTCTCTCAAACAAAGTTTTAGATTTCATTTGGATTAGCTTTCTTACTGCTTCTTAAGAAGCATTCTAGTACAATTTTTTTAATTTTTTTATTATAAAACTGCTTTAAAAAACAGTCAGAAAGCCATCCAAAAAAAAAACCTTAATTTCGAAACTATAAAGATAAGAAGAAGAAGAAGAAAAAGAAAAGAACTGGCACCTTAAATTCAATAAAGAACTTCAGATTGATCAGCCTACACTACTAATTCAAGTTATCAATTCTAAAAACAGTAAAAAATAACAATGTCAGCATAACTCAATCAACTTTAAAAAAAAAAGAAAAAAAGAAATCCATTTCATTAAAAACTTGAGATCAGTTAGCCTCAATCGAAGTCTAGGCCCTGAAATACATTCAAATCCATAAAAATACAATCAATCATAAGACAGAACAATTTCTTTACCCCCCTTCGAAGGACAAAGGCAACACCACTCAACTCGAAGCTGGTGGTAGCATATTTCTTGACCCTGCTTGCAAGACCCTACAGCCATCAGAATGACAGACCTGTCTCCTAAAAATGCACTGAATCATAATTCTACATTTTTACCTTGTAACACTACAAGAAAAAAAAAAAAAACCATATAAAGTATAAGAGGAAATGGAGAAAATATCATCAACAGGGATTAAAATAGTTCTAAAGTAGCTTCTTAGACCAAAATTGATCATTCTTCTACTGTAAGAATTCTCTTTGGGTCAGTTACCAGGTGTGTAAATGCTGATGCTGCAGCTATGTAAGGTGAATAGATCTGTGGTTTTTTGTGGCCCATCCTGCCAGGAAAAGCTCCTGTTTGTGATAGAGGTATGGCCACTGATCTAATTGAGAAAAAAATGTAGATGTGAGTAAGTTTGTCACAACTTAAGATTATGAGTTGTGCAAAATCAAAATCTGACAAATAGTGTATCACAACTCCTTATTTTGACTCAACATTACATCTAATCGACCATTGTTTCTTACTCTTCTATGTCACTAACTTACCTCTCACAAATATTATGTATCTAGATGTGGATTTGCTATTATCAATTGACCAATTATAGCCAGCATCTGAAAAAACTTTCACATTATGATGCCAATTCTTAGTGTATATAGTCTTTTTCCTCAGTACTTCTTGCTATATCTAAGGCTTTGTTTGGGACGGTTTTCTTACTGCTTCTTAAAACATTTTTTAGTACACATATGCACAAGAGAGTTCACCGAAGTAATAAAGCATTTAAATTCTAGGTGGGAAAAACAAAGGACTTGTACCTAAAACATCAATCCCAACTAAGGGTGTAAACGAGTAGAGTCGAGTCATGTCTAACTCAAACTCAACTCGCCGTCCAAATCATGAGCTCGAACTCAAGTCGAGCTTAAAAGCCAAGCTCGAGCTCGACTCATGGTGGTAAAAATAAGCTCGCGAGTATCTCGTGAGATCCCTGTTTCACTTTCAGAGGAAGATTGTGTATTCTCCTGTATCGAAGGAGGTTGTGTGGTTGTTGTGCGAGAAAAGGAGAAATATATTTGTTTTTTATATTTTTCTTTGTGAATCGCAACAATTTTCTTTTTTTTTGGAAAAAAGCAATAGTTTTCTTACTTATTCCATTGTTGTAGTTGATTTTCCCAAGAATACTGCTATAATTTCATTAATTTTAGGCGGCTTCACTGCAGTTTCATTAATGATAGGCAGCTCTTTATTTTTTTTTTTTCAAATCTCAGCTGTAATAAAAACTTCAATCAATGCTAGGCATCATTTTTTATTATTTTTTTCAAATCCCAACTGTAATAATAGATTTTATTTAGAAAAACAAATATATTTAATTAAAAAATCAGTTATATTATTACGAGTTGGCTCGCGAGCTCGCAAGCTGAACCTCATCATGCTCGAGCTCGGCTCGTGAGCTCATTATCAAGTCGAGCTCAAGCCGGCTTGGCTCACTTACAACCCTAATCCCAACACCATAATGCCTCATAAAAAGGGCATAAATGAAGATCAAAGAGAATTATTCTCTTGAAAAAAATTCAGCATTCTATTTTTGCCAAAAGATTGGATTAATGGTAAATGGTCTGCAATGTAGAAGTTCATCACAGTTATTTTGCAAGGTATTGTTATATTGCTTGAAGAGAGAATCCCATAATAGAGATATAAAGCACGAGAGATATTATTTTCTTGAAAATAAGTGGAATGAAGAAATTCTTACTCTCTCTTGGCAGTATCTTGGAACATGATAATCAAGGAAATATATGATTCAAAATTATTTAATATCCAATGAGGACAACAAAGTGAGATGCTTTTCATTTTGAGAATTTAAGATTCATTGCAAGTAGAAGAAGACACATCAAAATTTAACCTGAAAACCAACAAAGTAACAAACAGCCTCAACTATAATACCAATAAATTTTATGGTCGAATCAATAGTCGAGGGTTTTAAATAATGATAGATGTACAATCCATGACACTGTGAGGAGAGAAGCATGAAGAATATAAGAATTTAGTTAGATCATTAAGAGTAGGGGAATACAGGAAAGATCAATTACTAAGTAGCGGCAAGCAAGACGATACAAAAAACACGTGATAGTGGGCGACGATCGAGTGCGAGTAAGCTGCAATGTGCATTGCAATATTCAATCGAAAAAGAGCGGGCGTTAGTAGCGATTTCAAAATATAGTGCGAAGGCAGGTGAGCTCCGAAAATTCGGCCCCGGCCTCTGCCCGCTTTTCTTTTTATTCGGCGAGGAAGTTTTAACAGAATAAGTTCCAAAGTAAATTTTGGAAGGCAGATGAATTTGTAGATAAGACACTACCCAGAGATTTCGCCCTCATTTTGCGAGGACTTTATGATCCGAGTTCTGGTTTACTATAGGTGCAAGCCCCTATAGTTAATTACCCCTCCCGATCACGAGAGTGAACTTTCGATTAAGGCTAGTCGTTAATCAGATACGTAGAATATACGTGTTATCTGGTATATAGTAGCAGCAATGGGTTTGGGATTTGGAAATTTGGAAATTTGAATGATTTTGATATTCAAAATAGAAATTGCACCATCTTGCACTTAAAGCAGATGGTGAGGGAATGGATGATAGACCCGATCAAGATCCCATGGTTCCGTCGTCACGGGCCATCATGGTCCTTGATCTACTTAGTCAGAGGAGGTAGTCGACCCAACCTGACAGAAGGATCCTTGTCGGCAGCCATGGGTTGCTTCGTCCAAGGGGACCTTGTAGACCTGGGTTGGTTGTTTGCCTAAGGAGACAAATTTGAATCTACCTTAGCTGACAGAGGACTTTGTACCTTATCGATCATATCCTATTAATTCATTTCTCAAGGATTTGATGTCAATAAGGAGCATATTGGCTATGGCCATAACCGGTATTTCGTGGTGCCATTTGGCGGCAAAACCACTTGGTTAAGAGGGCCCCGGGTCGTCATAACCGTTTATCCTGCGGTGCCATTTGGCGGCAAACCACCGGTTAGAGGACACGTACCACGTCTTTACTGGCAGGAGATTGTTTTGAGAATGAATCCTAGTGATATTTTCGACTAGGCATTTGGCTCTTTGTGAGCTGAAGTTATATTTCTAATTTGTCCATCTTGGCAAACTGTTGCGGATGGTGGATGAATTTTGCTTTACGTGATTAATGATTGAGTTTCAATTTTAAATATCTTAGAATTTTAGGATTTTGAGTGGCATTTTTGGAGTTTTGGAATTTGAATGGACCCCTCCGGTTGAGATCTGTCTTTGACACGGCCATCATCGGAGTGTTTGGGGTCAGTTTCCTTTATGGATTAAACCCTGTCAACTTGACCAAGCTATTGATTGAGGATCGGATTTATCGTATGCTTTATGCCTTTATTTGTGAATTTTCTTGATTGTAGGCCTTGAAGGCCTAATATGAATATATTGAAACAAATATACTGGTCACCACAACCGTATATTTATTTGATGGTTCGAACCCTGTCGACTCCTATTGATTCGTATAGGAGGATCAGGTTCGAACTAGAATTCACTTGTCAACCTGCGTAGTATCCCTAGGAGTCACGTGTGTACCAATAGCACGCTCACCGGGACCCATGCGGGTTGAGATTATATTTTCTCCTTTAGTGTATCTATGTGTATACAATTTATAGTGCACGTGCAGGGGTATTTTGAAATAATTATAATTGTGTAAGTATCTGTCATTTGAATGCACAACATTTCCTTGAAGAGCTTATACACGTCTTCTGTCTGCTTGTACGAATGTTGTAGATCTGGTGGCAGTATGGTCTTGATGTCATGAGGCATCTCCTCATCTTGATGTTGACTCCCCCCCTTTCTCATTCACCGGGGATGATCTTTCTGAACTTTGGAGTCAATGACTGCTGGTTTGGAAAGAACTCCTTTCAGGATCTTTGGTGTAGAGGACTTGTCATTTCTGGTATTTGTAGATATCAGAGCTGTTTTCTTCCTGAGTATAGGATCAAGAAGAGGCTTTGGAACACCAAGAAGTTTAGTTCTGATTTATTCAAAACACTTTTTTTCTTCTGCCAGGTGTTCTTTTTCGTATATCGAGTTGCCCTTGTACCCGATGTACTTGTAGATCTTGATCACCACTGTCATAGGTGATACCCATACTTTTGCCCACAGTGGTTCGTTGCGCTTACGATGTATCCATTGTTGTTATCCACAAGTGATTTGTACTCATTTTCAGGGACCCGTTGTATCCACTACGACCTTCTAGAAGTATTCATAGGAGGGTCATTGTTTTTTGTATCACATCCACCTTTCACCAATCTCAGGTGGTTTGATGATTATACTTGTTTGTAGAGGACGGGTCTTTGACTATCTAGTAGTAGTGTTGCATTCTCAATCAACAGGCACTTGTTTGTATTGGAGATCATATTAGAACATATGGCAGTCGTATATGAACTCTGCAGCTTGTTACTGTTGTTTGCCAATATAGTTTATTTGACCTCGTAGGGATCGTCGTAGGAGATACTTGTACTTGTGCCCACAGTGGTTCGTTGTGCTTACGAAGTACACACTGTTGTTATCCACAAGTTGCTTGTGTTTGCTGGCGGAGGACTGTTGTATCCGCTACGACCTTTTAGATGTATTTGTAGAAGAGCAGTTGTCCCTGCACCATATCCACCTTACACCAATCTCAGGTGGTATAATGATTATACTTGCTTATAAGGGGAGAATCCTCCATCATTGGTCTCTCGTATTGCCATCTCAATCAACAGGCATTGTAGGGACTGTTGTAGGAATTTGCTGCATTCTTCTTTCGTGAGCATTAGGATTTCATTTCCCACTTGCAACTTGTTGTTAGCTTGGACGACTGTGTACTTAGACTTTGATTAGTTCGTTCATCCAAAGTCCCAGTCTTATGTATTCAATCGGACCCAAATTTAAAGTTCCATTCATGCTTGAGTTTCCCTTGTTGTCCTTGAAAGTTCAGACTCCTTATTGTTCATGTCAAACTTGGATTTAGCTTGAGTTTAGAGTACAAGTTCAAGTGATCTTATCTAATTCATGTCATTCTTCAAATTGAGTTCAAGTCTGAGTTCACTCGAGTTCGAGTTGAGTGCACAAGTTCACAGGTCCCTTGTATTCAATCCAGTTTGAATTCAAAGTGCATGTTCAAGTCCTCTTGCCATTTTGTTTGGTTCAAATTTGTAAGTCCTTGCAAGTTCAATTATAAGTTCAAATTGATTTGAATTGGGCTTCAGCTTGATTTTATTTCATTTGGGTTTGATCTTTAGAAATTACTTAGATTTTGTTCAGGTTTAGGTCCACAAGTCCACTGTTCATCGTACAGGTCCTCTGCTCATTTTAGTTCAATTCAAGTTCTGTACATTTCTGTTCAAGTACAGGTCTTCTATATCGTTGCCCAAGAAGGTCTTTAAATTGTTCAAGTCTTTGTACATTTCAGTGAAAATTTAGGCAGCGCCCCAACATATCCCCTGTTTGGGGGAAAGTAGGGGAGCTGGGCCTTCCCACCACACTACTCGAGCGTGTATGGTAGGTGTCCTTGGACACCGCTGCCATAGTAATTTTCATCCCACCACGCTACAAGAGCGTGTATGGGGCCTTCAGCAGTACCCGTACAGCAGAACACCGGTAGCTCTCCCCACCACGCTACAAGAGCGTGTATAGGGCTTACCCATCTCGCCGTATGCGTCGCACCGGGCTCCCTCCTATCGTGCTACAAGAGCGCGTATAGGTGATTCTCCGGTCAGCCGCAAACGCCGAGAGTGGGATTTGGAACATCATACCTTTCGTAGCAGTGTCGGTGGTGTCGGTGTCGAGGTCGAGGACTGTCCCCACCATGCTATAAGAGCGTGTACAAGGCTTACCCGTCTCGTCGCACTGGATTTCCCCCCACCGTACTTCAAGAGCGCGTATAGGAGGTCACCAATGCATCGAGCACGTCGAGGGCGGGGTTTAAGTTAGAAATGTATACCTCGAACATCGGCGGGAAGGAGTCGTCGGCGATTGAGGCTCGTGGACCGAGGCAAGGAGATCCTTCTATTTTTCTTTCTTTTTTTTTGAATTAATTATAATTAATATTAATTAATTATAATTAATGAATAAATTATTTTTAATTAATTATAATTAATTTAACTAATTAATTAAAGTTTATTAAATTTAATTAAGATTATTAATTATAATTAATGCATGATTAATTATAACTAATTAATTTTAATTAATTTTAATTAATTGTAATTAATTGAAATTAATTAATAATAATTAATCTTATAAATTATAATTAATTAAAATTAACTCTAATTAAAATTAGTTATAATTAATTAACTTAATTATAATACTTTAATTAGAATTAAATGTAATTAATTATAATATTTATAATTAATTAGCATTAATTAAATATCAATTTAATTTTTTTGAAATCCCTCGGCACAGTGGATTTGCGGGATTTGGCCGAGAGGTGCGTGAAGGGTAGAAAGTTACCTTCACAGCCGTGAGCTCCCGTTCTTGCGCCCGATCAAAATGTCATAACCTCTGATCCGTTAGACAGGTAAGGTCGTCAGAAGAGCAAAGTCGAGCAATGACTAAGGGCCAAAGAGGCGTGCGAACGGAGGAAAGTTATCTTCACAGCGGTGAGCTTTGGTTTGTGCTTCCGATCAAAACAGGAAGGGAGAGTCGGTCGAAGGAGCGAAGTCGGCCGGCCACGATGGGGCTGCAACAACGATCGAAAGGGAGGAAGTCACCTTTACAGTCGGCGAACTCCCTTTCTTGCTTCCGATCGAAAGTGTCGTAGCTTCCGATCGACGGGAAGAGAACGTCGTCGTCGGAGCGGGGTCGAACAACAGCTAAGGAACCGGAGAAGCGACGCAAAAGGGAGAAAATTATCTTCACAGTTGCGAGCTCCTCTTGTTGCTTCCGATCGTAATGTCGTAACTTCCGATCCGGCTGGGAGAAGGCGTCGGGGAGAGAGATCGAGAGCTAGAGAGAGCAGAGAGCGGGAGAGACAGCGAGAGTGAGAGAGGGAAGGAGATCAGTGACGAGGGAACTGTGAGAGGGAGAGTCGGGAGAGATGGAGTGAGAACAAGAGAGGTTTCTGCCACTTTTTCTTTTCATTTTAACGACACAAGGGTCGTGCGAGGTCATGGGAGAAATGATGGGGTCGCTAGATTTACGGGATTTCAGCGGCGACGACGTGCGCAATTCGACATTGAACAGGTATGAAGAGATTTTTTTTTTTTTTTTTTTCAAATACGGGTCAACACAGGTGTTGGATGCAAGACTATGCATGTGCAACGGGAATATTGCAAATAGGGACATGGGTGTGAGGTGAGTTGCAAATATGGTATCACAAGCAGCAAGGTGAGCTGCATACATGGTATCACAAGCAAGGATGCACCTGTAAGGCAAGTTGCATGTGAGAAAAGAGATGGGTATTGTGCATGAGATTGAGGGTTGCAACCAACTACTGCTAAGAAACTAGAAAAGGGAGAGCTAGAGAAAAAATATATTTCTTCGAGCATTCGAGTTTTGATTTTTTGGTACATGATTTGATGCGGACATCCGATCATGAAGATATTCAAAGGAGGAGACGACGATCGACGGCCGAGATCATTCCACATTATCTTAATTAGTTATTTGTAATTTTTATTTTATTTTTATGAATTTTCCGTTTTTACCCTTACTTAAGAAGGTCGTCCTATGTAAGCCCTATGGGCATATGTGTCTTGTTTTAGTTTCTTATGCCTATATATATATATATATATATATATATATATATATATATATATATATATATATATATATATATATATATATATATATATATATATATATATATATATATATAGAAGCCATTGCATGTGTAATGTAATGATGGAATTATAATAAAATTTGTGTTTTTGCACTTGTGTTCTTTGGGAAGAACCTTGGGTGAAGTTCCTATGGGAGGAATTCGTAGCTTCCACCAGGCTCGTGGCCTGAAGTCCCTTGGTGAAGGGCAACGTAGTACCCGTCAGCTGCAGGATGTGTTCGGGCTCGCGGTTGTATCTTTCTTTCCCTAAATCCTTTTCTCCTCCTCCCTTGACCGCCGGCCACCCTTGGCTCCTCCCCCTTCTTCACGTGATCCATAACCTTCCTAAAATAGATTTCATAATTTTGGTAACTCTCTTCATGATCAAATTCAAATTAATTTGAATTTCAAAGAGTTGCCTTATTTATAAAATCCTATTTTAGGAAACTAACTAAAACGATTCCAATTTAAATTTTAAATTAAGAAGGAAGGAAATATTTCTTTTCAAACTTAGTTTATTAATTTAAGTAGGCATTAAATGCCTCATTAATTCCTCCCTCCCTCTCTATAACCGCCAGCCCCCTTCATGAATGAGATTAGAAATTATTTCCTAAAACTCTCATCTCCACTTTGGAAACAATTCAAATCTCTCCCACCTCCTTTGATCGAATTTATCCATATTCCTTTCTAATTAATTTATTTCCTATAGGGAACCTCTTCAATTGGAAGTAAATTAATCCCCTTCTTCCTCTTTGCCTTGCCCCCAAAATTTGAATTCCGCTTTGATTACTTTCCTTTTATCAAATGATTTAAGTTCTGAAAATATTTGATTTCAAATTCTAAGTAATTTTAAATTTGAAATACTTTCCTAATTTAAGATAGCCTATTTTAGGAAAGTTACTTAAATTAAATCTAATTAGGTTTCTAATTAGAATTAAGATAGCCAGCTCTCGTTATCCAGCCCAAACTAGCCGAACCCAACAAACCAGCTCGGCAGGAACCAGAGCAACAGAGTGGGGGTTTCGACCACTCCTGTGGGGCCCAAGGGAGATAATATCATTATTTGAGGAGAATTATGGAGAGAATTTTAAGGTATCTAATATTTTTAATGGGCGTTGTAGCTATTTAAAGGGGGGGGGGGGTTATGTTTGCTGTTTTTCTTACTTTTGTGAGTTCCCTAGAAATGACTAGTGTTTATGGGTGAGACGATCTACCTCTCGAACAACAAAACCCTTATATCTTTCATTATTGTTGAAAAATAAATACAAAATTCAGCCCCCATCTTGGTGTTTTTGTATTTTCCTATTTGTCTCTTTGTTGTTTTTTGGTTTCAAGATGCATAAAATTGGTTTCATGCAAAGTTTTGGAGAGATGACAGCAACCAAGGTGGATGCATTGGAAAGCGAATTGGAGCAAATCAAGTTCGGGATGGAGGAGAAGTTCTCAACCATCGAAGGAGGTATACAACAAAGGAGAGCCGATTTGGAGGGATGGAGGAGTTACTGAGGAAGCTCATTAAGATGCAATCTGAAACTCTATCGGAGATTCTGATTGCTACTCGAGGCCATTGTGTTCGATTGGGATCAGGTCTTTCTGAGCCACTTCTGGAGGGAGTTATTCAAGATGCAGGGGACTATTCTAAAGCGGAGTATAGCCTATCACCCTCAGATGGATGGTCAGAGGGAGGTGGTGAATCGTAGTGTGGAAACTTATCTTCGTCGCTTTGTATCAGATACACCAAAGACGTGGGTCAAGTGGTTATCCTGAGCGGAATATTGGTATAACACTTCATATCATATAACAACCCAAACAACATCATTTAAAATCCTATATGGGAGGGATCCACCTCATCTGATACATATGGGCACAACAACAAACTAGGGTCATCAGTGGAGTAGTACTTGGAAGAAATATACTGGATTTTGGTAGAATTGAAGGAATATCTGTGGAGAGCACAACAATTATGAAGTAGGTGGATGGACACAGGAGAGACGTGCAGTTTGAGGTTGGGAATAAGATTTATCTGAAGATCCGACCTCACAAATAGAGGACCTTGACTCGATGAAGCAATGAGAAGCTCTCCCCCCACTACTTTGAGCCCTACAAGGTAGGAGAGAGCATTGGCGCAGTAGCATATCGCTTACAATTGCCACCAACCTTAATCAGAATTCATCCCGTATTTCATGATTCACAACTGAGACGTGCGATAGGGGATCACACACCGTCTCCATTACCCCTGACTTTAACAGAAGATATGGAGGTCATTTTGGAGCCCATAGACATAGAAGGGGTGCATCGAGGGGAAACAAAAGTACATTAGGTACTAATCAAGTGAAAGGATTTTCGGAGCATAAAGCTACATGGGAGCCATACGAAACGACCAGGAGATAGTTCACGTCCTTCCACCTTGAGGACAAGGTGCGTGTTTGGGGGGGGGGGGGGGGGGGAGAGAGAGAGAGAAAAATAGAGAGAGAGAGAGAGAGAGAGAGAGAGTATTGTTAAGTCAGAGGAGCTGGGAGGGAGTTTCGCACCCCCCCCCTCCCGTGGGGACCCAAGGGAGTTAATATTCACTATGTAAGAAAGAGAAATCAGGAGAGAAGGTTTTTAATGTGTTTAATGGGAGTTGTAGCTATTTAAAGGGGGTTATTAGCTAGGGCTAGGGGGATTATGTTTGCTGAAGTTTTTTTTTTCTGCTTTTGTGAGCAAGATGTATCAGAATTCTTCGCAGTTGAAAAGCTCCTATCCTCTCCTCTCCCATGGATGTTGGCTATTATTTTGAGCGAACTACATAATTGTTATCATCTTGTGGTACTTAGTTATTTTATTACTACTTTCTACGGTTATCATATTTATTCTTGTAAGTATTTCTGCATAAAAAATACTATTTCTTACTTTTCTTATCTAAAAAAAGAAAATATTTAGTCGTTTTAAAAAAAAATTTGTAAATTTGATTGGATTCTAAGAATTTAAGAGGAAATGAGAAGAGGTTTTCAAATCAATGGCTTTAGATTAGGGGTGTCAATTATCCGACCTAGAAAATCTGAGTCGGGTCGACCCATTTAACAAATGGGTTGGGCTCAGGTTCCAATTTTTTACCCGTTTGAAAAATCGGGTCAAGTTCAGGTCAACCAACTAACCCTAATTTGACTTGGAATTGACCCAAGTCCCCATCCAACCTCACCAATCTCCCACGAGCGGGCGCATTTCTCCCACGAGCGAGCGCATTGCCCCCGGACTCGTGCACCCGCGCAGTTGCTCCCTTGCGCTAAATTTTTGACATGTCTGCCTAATCGGGTCCGATCAGTAGAAAGCAGGTAAATTTTGAATTTGACTTGAACCTTACCCATAAACTCATTTTCATGCCCCTACTTTAGATCCATAATCAACCAAAGAATTGCCAATAATTTATTGCATGAAAATGTCTTTTTTTCCTTTGTTTTTCGGAAAACAAGCATCTAAGCACCATTTTTTGTATTTGCATTCATGGAGACTTATTATTAATCCATTTAAAAGTAATAAGCATTTAAAATTTATATCATCAGGCATACATGGAACAAATATAACTTACCTGAGGTGAAGTAATTTGAGCGTAAGTGTCTCAAGGGAAACCCAAGCAAGCAGCTCAACTAGGACTGGCAGAAGAATCACACCCAGCTTCCTCAAATATCTAGGAACAAATCTTTCCACCTGATCCGGGGACTTGGAGGCAATATCTTTATCTATCCAGGCCTATAATAAGTCAAAAGAGCAGCGTATATCATTTTTCCAAGGCAAATCAAATTATAATGCTGCAAAAGTGTATTGATGATACCTTATGAGTGATTTGGGTGAGATAGGTAGGGACTTCGAGCTTCTTTCTCTGCACACACAGACATGAATTACTTCTAAAGTGTATTCGATCTAAATTGATTGGATGAGCATAAAAGTAAACTAAGCACATTTACATGTTAATAACACCATACTTAGAAGATAATGCATTCATCATCACAATCATAATCATAATCATCATCATCATCATTAGCCATATCCCAAATATTTAAAGAAACCTCCGTAAAAAAAAAAAAAAAAAAAAAAACCCCTCCTTTTAAAATACAAAACTCTTATTCCTATACAAAGACTGTTTGGATGCTAAGAATTTGAGGAAGGAAAAGAATAAAGAACTAAAAATCTCATATCAATAGCTTTGAACTTATAGTCAACCTTAAATTATTTAAATTTCACTTCATTTCCTTCACTTTCCTCCAATCTAAACAGAGCCTAAGTAATGAAAAAAAATAATGGACATGAGTTGTCAACTTAATCAAAAAGCACTGAAAGATTTCAGTGGAATCTCTGAATTCAAGTCTATGTGAGAGTGACCTAATTGTCGCACCCAGTCTGATGGGGAATTGTGAGAATAACCAACAAGAAAAGTGTAAACCCAAATAGAACCTAAATCAGGTTCAATGCTAGTTGACTGAGTCGAATAAACTCTTTTAAGCCACCAAAAGTTTAGAAATCTCACCGTAGAGTCAGATTCAGCCGATGCTCTTCATCAAGCATTACACGACTCGAGGGCTGACTAGGCAAAGTTGCCAAAGTCATCAAAGTTACTTCCCCGATGCTCAAAGCACCTCACCGATACTCGGCAAGCACAAGTGAAGTTGATTGACAACTTCACATGTAGTTTCCCTAAGTTTAGAACTCATCATGCACCCCCAATATAATCAAATAGCTACAGGCCAGTAAGGTTCATTATACAGAAAGCAATTGTTAAGACTTATTTTGTAAGGTTACTTATGTTGCCTAAATGTAGCTTTTCCTATAATATTATACCTCGACCCAAGCCTATAAATTAGAGGGTA
Source organism: Dendrobium huoshanense (assembly GCA_016618105.1). Lineage (NCBI taxonomy): Eukaryota > Viridiplantae > Streptophyta > Magnoliopsida > Asparagales > Orchidaceae > Dendrobium > Dendrobium huoshanense. Next base: position 3,259,615 of record CM028343.1, on the reverse strand, counting down.
AGCCAACGAAACATTCAATTATTTACTTAAACCTTGTACTTTTTAACAATATAGTGAAATCCTAGAGCTTATCTCTCTAGATTATTTTTTTCTCTCCTCTTTTCTCTTATTTTTTCACCATTATTATCAATAGTTATAGTATTGCCCAGGGACAACTATGGATGAAGCAAAAGGAAATTATGAAATTTGATAAACTAAGGCTTCATTTGAGATGACTTTTTTATTGCTTCTTAAAGCATCTTTTTAATACAAAAATTTAATTTTTGTACTGGAAAGCTATTTTAAGAAGTAGGAAGAAAGTTGTCACAAACAAAACCTAAATCTTTGCAGAAAACTTTGCATTAGCAATAGAATATTAAGACTTTCCGCTAGTGCATGATCTAATGCATACCCTATCAATATTAAGACTTGCTAATGCACGGCTGTTATCAGCACAATGTCGCTATCAAAACAGGAGAACTACTAATGATGTTGATATTTGAAGCAATACCTGTATTTCAGAATTCAGATAACATAGAAAAACCCTCAAAAAGTTGCAATAGTGATTTTTCACTGTAAAAAACAAAATAATGGCAACTGATAGGACAGAACCAACCTGTGCAGCCGAAGGTTCCAACTTAGAGACATCAAATCTATAATCTCGAATAAACCTAAAATTCAGGATTCATAAGCTCAACAAAGAAGTTGAGCAAGCATAACAATTAGAACAGAAAATCAGAAATCCTTAAAATTGCAAAAAATTTAGGCTTGTGAATAGCTTTCTTGAACAAATTATAAATGAAAAGCTAAATCATGAATATCCCAATGATGCAATAACCAAATGCTAAAGAGAAAAAGGACCAAAATGGTCTCTTGACTCTTTATGAAATACCAAAATGATCCCCACCTATATTAAGAATCATTTTGATCCCTCAAATCCTTAAAGAGGAACTAAAATAGTTCTTTAATATAGTTGGGGACCAATTTGATCCTCTATAAAGACTTAAGGGACCATTTTGATCCTTTTTTTCCTTAAATGCTAAGCAAAGAATACAGTTTCATAATAAATGAGAAAGAACTACAGGCTCCTGAATACAGTAGAGATGTACCTACCTATATGGAACACCAAGACCAATAAGAACAAAGCGCTTCCCCAACAAATAAAAAAGCATTAAGTACAGATAAGAAAAATCAAAATCTTCATTGAGAAACGTTCTTATGATACTTACAAGTAAGTTTCTCATACAAAGTGCAGCCTCTACTTACAAACTTCATTATCTTGATATCTCTCCTCCCGATAGCCCTAACAACATGTTTTCAAAATAACAAGCATCCGATTATGTTGACCTACTTTCTCGATAGTCTTGAACACTCTATTGCTAAACTATCATGTTTCAAAACTATCAAAAAGATGTGAGAATTTCTCACTCCACATACTTACAAGAAAGTAATATCTCTCATATCTACAATTAGATTCTTTTTGCTTCAACAAGATGATATGCAGATCTAGAATTGATTACAACACATTAAGAGATAAATGGGATAACTTACTTCAATATTTCCACTAAAATGCTTATCCAACTATGTGGCAAAAGCGGAAAAAAGAAAAGAAAAGAATTCTTCATCAATAAATTTATCTATGACCTAAATCCTTTTCAAAATAGTGTACAAGCTTTAATGGCAGACTCTACCATCCCAAATATTGTGAATGCTCTCCCCCAAATTCTTCGCATTCAGAAATCTCTAACACAAAAAATCCTACTGACAAATCAATCTGGGACGCTAATTATATGGGCATTGAGGGAATTGAGAACGTGTGATTTAGGCCATAATACCTTTCTAGCCTACCCTAATTGTAATCGTGTCAATCCTTATCTTAAAAATTGTTGGGACAAAAAAAAAATCTTAAAAATTGTTGGGAGAATCTCAACTATCACACCATAGCTCAGCATACTTTCATGACCAATCCAACGCTACCTACTTCTAATGACACATCCTCTAGACCGATTATTATCTCTTAGGAAGATGTAAAAACCATCTTTGTTTATACTACAACAAGGCAGTTACTATAGCGAACCACTGTAGCAATGGTGCGGTGGAAAAATCTTTGTAGCACCACAAACTCTTTCTCAATCCTCCCATCGGTGGAGTAGATTGGCTTGGGATTTAATGGATTATTTAAAAATAATCTATATACATTTCTATTCAGAGCTAAAACCAGCCAAAACCTTCAAAAATTCCTCCTTACCTGAGAGCCTGCATAAGGCACATAAAGCTACTGACCGAACAAAAAAGGGCTTACGTACTGTTGCTAGCTTGTGGTAGGAGAAGTTTGGATACTGTAGCAATTAGAAGAGACTTGAGGAAATGAAGGAAAAGAAAAAGAATGAAGAAAGGAAAGAGAAGAAGCAAAGGAAGGAATTTTCAAATCTTTACGATGCATTGATTTCAATTTGTGTTGTACGGTTAAATGAAAGAAATGATTTGAAGTTGTTTGAGAAAGATTAATGCTTTGGAAGCCTCGATCTCTTTGAAAAGCTATTCAGCATGATAAAATATTTTCACATCTTAAAGAAGGCAATCTTCTAAGCGGCCAAGATTTAAATCAAGAGACAAATTTACAAAGACTTGGTGATACTCGATGGAGTTCACAATTTTATTTTATAATTAGTCTCATCATAATGTATGGTTCCGTAATTGAGGTGCTTGAGATTGTTAAAGAAGAAGGGGTACATGATCAACAGTCGGTTAAAGCAGATGTTTTGATTGAAATAATGGAATCCTTTGATTTTATTTTCACAATACATTTAATAATTGATATCTTGGGGAATACACATGAGTTATCACAATTATTACAAAGAAAATATCAAAACATAGAAAATATAATGAAATTGGTGAAAATATCCAAACAACAACTACGTATTCCAAGGGAGAATGGATGGACTGCTTCACTAGAGGAAGTGTCACATTTTTATAGTGTTTTTGAAGTTGAAATTCCAAATATGAATGATACATATAAGACTTGTCATCGATCAATACAAAGAGGTGTAAAAATATTAAACCTACATCATTATCGTGTTGAGCTATTCTAAACTGTGGTTGACAACAACTTCAAAAGTTAAATAACTTTTTTTCTGAATCTAGTACTGAGTTGCTTCTTTGTATGACATGCTTAAATTCAATTGATTCTTTCAATGCTTATGATGAGAGAAAATTGATACATCTAGCATAATTATATCCAAATGATTTTTCTACCGTTAACCTTATAGCTCTTAAAAGTTAATTATTAACTTATATCATTGATATGCACACCGATGATGAGTTCTCCTCTCTAAACAGTATTGTTGATCTTGCAAAATAAATTGTTAAAGTCAAGAAGGATCGTGTGTATCATCTAATTTATAGACTTATTATTTTAGAATTAACTTTACCAGTTACTACTGCTACAGTGGAAAGAACATTTTTTTGTAATGAGGACTATCAAACATCGATCGCATGGTAAGATGAGCGATTATTGGTTCAATGATTGTCTAGTACCTTACATTGAAAAAGATGTGTTCAATTTGATTTCTAATGAGGTTATAATGCAACATTATCAAAAGATGCAAAATAGATTATTAAGCTCGTAATAATTTTCAATTTATCTATTATAGTGTAATACAAGATTTTGCTTTGAATTATACCTTCTTCTTTTTTTGTCGATTTATAAGAAAATCCCCCCCTCTAAAATAAAAGGTTGTTCCGCCCCTGCCTACTCAAATCCATTGAGGCTGCTGGCCCACATAGTGTGATTTAAGTTGTAATTGATAATGCGTCTGAAAATCCTTGCAAGTTTGGTAAAACCTATATTATTTTATGTATGAAATGAATTTTACTCTTACATTATTTTTAATATCATTATAGGAAAGTTGTTGATGAAGATAGAAATATCCACCCTGTGTCGCTCACTATTTAGATTTGATAATGAAGGATATTTAGACTCTTTCAGAAAGTGGTAGCGGTACACAGTTTCGTATATACAAGGCCTCGCCTATTTGTTTTAATTAAAAGGTGTACAAATCCAAAATCACTCCTAAAGCCCATGAAAACTTGTTTCGCGACAGTCTTCTTAACTTTACAACATTTTCATCAAAAATAATTAAAATTGAAGAAAATGTTTACTTATGTGGAATTTATTTCTGGTATTTATGCAAAAGAAGCAAAGACAAAACAATCTCAATATACCATCTCACAACAATCATTCTAGAATATCATAGTGTACGCCATAAAAAAGGTGGCCCTTTATTGAAGGTCCTTACATCACTTCATCGAGAAAGAAAAGCCCCAATGGTTTATACATATGAAGTAATTGATAGAGCAAAAGAAGAAATTGTTGCAAATTTCAACAATTATAAATATGAACAAATTTTTAAAATTGACGATAGAAGATAGGAAATGCAACTCCACGACCTTTACATGCAAATGCACACATTTTAAATCCTAAATATTTTTTCAGCAATCCTAATATTGCAAGGGACAAAGAAAAAAATATATTTATATATTTGAATATAATCTAAAGATCTAGATGAAGAGGATAAAATCAATAATAAATTAAGTTCATATATTAGGAATGAATATCTATTTAATATTCGTCCAACTGTAAGCAAAAGTACTAACCAGTTACTAGATATCATTATTTTTAAGTAAAATTAAGATTGAATTATATTTTTATAAGAATATAAAATAAATATTTCATTACTTTCAACTGATTGGTGGTGCAATCAGGTATTTGAATATGATGAAGCTCATTCTTGAGTTGAATGACACAAAAGCAGTTGAGGGGTTGAAGTCGTTTTTCAAGGGTGACCCAAATCTCATGTGCAGTGGAAAGAGTTAGCACATATGGCAGTACAAATGGGGAGATTATAGAAAAGAGGGTTGATATCAGGTTTTGGTCGATGAGGCACCATAGGCGGTAATCGGTGTTGAGGGAGGTAGGGTAAAGTTCAAGCAGACAAGCTTGTGCGCCTGTGAGGTAGCCCTCAAAGACGTTTGCTGAAAAATGTTAATAGATTTGCAGGTGCCAAATGGTGTAGTTATCAGTGGTGAGCTGTGTAGTGACAATGTGCTTGAGATTAGACATGAGGAACTTGAGGGGAGGTGGTACAGTGAACTCGATCATAGAAGCAGAGAGATTGGAGTTGGGCGGAAGGGATGAAGTTAACCCTTGATCAGCCATTGGACAAGAAGTAGAGTTCAGTAATTTCGATTAAGCTGGATGCTTTGATACCATGAGAGGACTTGCAAATAGAGTAAAACAACAAGGAAGAAGAGGAAGATAGCAGAGAAAATTCTTTGTATGCTTTACTGTAGCATAGTATGATATTATGTATTCTAGGCACATAAAGTGTGTATCTATAGATGTGTAGAGGTCAGTTGGTTAAAATGTGTGCAGTATGGCTTATGGCAGTTTGCTGTAGCAGGCATGGTGGAGCTGGTCCTCTAGCAGGTGTAAGAGGTTCGCGACACTTTACTCTTGACTTGTGGCTTAGTGTACAGGTGTGCTGACAATAAGTACCCTTAATAATTAAGTACATGGGGAATTAAATCAATTGTCTATGGGTTTTCAACATCAGGTGACATCCTAATGGCTCCATTGATCGATAAAAGATTGGCTAGAAAGGTTTTACTGAAGTCAATGGGACAGATTATTTTGATTTTTTTCTCCAGTTGCTAGGTTCAACTTCGTCAAAGTCTATAGCCATTAATCAAAGGATGGTGATGTAGGACTACGTATGAATGCGATAATTTAGTAAGAGCTTGCACAACTTTTGATTAGAGAATAACGAATAAAACAACAAGCATTTAAAACAACGAGATAAAATGTAAGAGGGGTCACACCCGCTTAGGCTAAGTCACATAACCAGAGATTTGAAACTTCAAAATAAATTAGAAAACAACATTATGCTGGAGTAGTAGTTTCAATAAAAAAATTCGTAGTCTAACAGTGAGATTAGCAAGCACATGAATACACTCAAAACCCTACGTTTACTAAGCTTAGCAGAAGCAGGCGACGGTCAGCCTTCGTGACTACAATCAATACCACGAGAAAAGTTAGATTCAAGAAATAAGAGAAAAGGAAGCGTAGGAAACCTTCGTCAAGGATCAGTGGCGATCCTCCAATCAGCGATCTCCAATTGCTCCTCGATGGCTTCCACCAAGGTATCCAAGATCCGCTCAATATAATCTTCCACCATGTGGTCGACCCTCGGGTTGACATCGAAGAAGGTTAAATGTACGATGCACACAAACCCGTGTTCGTCGTAGGTTAGGCCGTATTCAGTTTCTGGATCAGCCATTCATAGATGTTAATGGATGAAGTCTTCCCATGGCTTGCTAGGATCTTGATTATTGTGGAAGAGAAAGAAGTTTCTCGAGACGTGGTGGTGGTAGAAGGAGGCCGGCCAAGGGAGAAGGGGTCTTAAAGGTTTTACTTTGGGCTTGAGAGGGAGAAGGAATAAAATCTGAAATAATTTCAGATTTTTTTGGAGAGGAGGGGAATTGGAATTTGAAATAATTCCAAAAGGGAATGAGAGAGGGGAGGGCGGCGGCAAGGGGGAGGCTAGGGATTTATTTTCCAAATATCAATATTAGATTTTGTAAAGAAATAAGGAGGTGTGAGGGCCTTGGAAATTTCGGGTAGAGAGGATTGGAGAATTTGAAATTATTTCCTAAGTAAAGAGTGGAGTTTAGGAAATAATTAAAAGGACATTAATGGGATAGGGGGGCCGGCGGCATGCATGGGCTAGGGGTAATTAATGTGGGGAATTAAATCTCCTTAATTTATTTTTAAGAGTTAGGAAAGTAAATAAACAAATCCAATTTGAATTTAAAATTCAAATTGATTCAAGTTAAATACTTTCCTAAAATAGATGAAATAAATTAGGATAGAATTTTAAATTTCAAATTCAAATAATTTGAATTTCAAATTGTTTCCAAATCGTGTTCACCCAAATTAAGAAACCTAAGGAAGAAGGGGAGAGGGTGAGGCCGGCGGCTATGGGTTAGGGCCGGCGAGTGGGGAAAAGGATTGGTGTGGGGGAAATTGAGAGGTGGCAAGATGTGGGAGTTAGGATGGCCGACAGTTTAGGGGTGTCGGGGTGGTCAAGGCCGACGACTAGGGGAAAAGGGTAAGGGGAAAGAGGATAGAGAATTAAAACCACGAACCCGGCCGTCTCCAACGTTGGTGGGTAATGCATCAATCTCCCTCTCCAAGGGATCTCTCTCCGATCTCTGAAGCTCTCTCAAGAACCCCAACAAGAAAACACAATTCTCAAATAATCATTCATTCATTCATTACTTAAAAATAAAAATAAAAAAGTGGGCTATAAATAGCCTAGTACATGAGACTCAAGAAATAAAGACGAAAATGCCCTCGGGGCTTACATACAACATCCCTTTACTAGAAGGGTACAACGGGAAATAAAATAACATAAAAATTATAACAAATACAATGACACATAAATAAAACAATACATAACTTAAATCAAAAGTACAATGACTCGATCGTGGTCGCCGATTGTGGCCATAGATCGGCGGTCACACCTGATAAACCTTCCACGATCTAATGTCCCCATCAGATGGTCATGCTGTAGATGTATACTAGAAACACCATCCTCTATGGTGATCTGAATGAGTTTACACATCAATCAACCAGTTGGGAATGTTGCTCAAGAGAAGAAACATATTTGCCTATTTATGAAGGTTATTTAAGAGATTAAGTAAAGTCCACAGACTTTATTTTAAAATTTCTATAAAATTCTTGCAAAAGCTTGCCTTCACAATAGTATCACCAAACATTCCATTTTTATAAAACAAGCAAAAATAAGCCCAGTTGTATTACTTATTGAATTGTTTTATAATCAAAGACTTAGGGTGCTGCAAATCTTCCTCCGGATTGAATTTGCTTAAAACAAGGAAAAAGACTCTTTATTTTGAAGAGAATAAGTCATTGATCTACTCAAAGAATGTCCTTCTAGGATAAAAACCAGCTCACACCCCTATGGATAACCAAATCATGTCTCACTATGATACGAAAAATGATGATCCATCTCAATATCAAAGATTGGTTGAAAATTTTGATTTATCAGGCAGTTATGCGGCTGAATATTGTTTTTATTGCTGAGATTGCAATTCAGAATATGCAAAACCAAAAATAAAAATATTGGAATGTTACTCTTCATATTCTTAGATACATCAAAAAGCCTTCTAGGAAATAACTACTGTAAGCTCGAACTGGGAAATTAAATATTGAAGCATTCTTTGATGTTAACTATAATGGATATGTTGATGATAGAAAGTCAGTTTATGGGTGCTGTACTTTGTCTAAGATTAAGAAGCAAAGTATTGCAGATAAACTAATGCCAAAGTTGAATATAGAGCAATGAATCTATGAACCTGAATATAGAGCCACAATTCATTCAACATATAAAATGATTTGGGTTAAAACACATTTAGAAAAGTTTGATTTCCTACTAATTAAGCCTGTGATTTTATATTATGACAGTGCGCATCCATATACATCATCAGCAATCTTATATTTCATGAAAGGAATAAACATATGGAAGTTGATTTTCATTACATACGAATTATTGAGCTTCCTAATAAGATTGATATGTCAACTAGGGCTGTCAATATTTGACACGACACGAAAACCCAACCCGGACTCGACCCGAAAATTTCGGGTTCGGGTTCGAGTTTTCGACCCGTTTGAAAAACCGGGTCGGGTTCGGGTTGACCCGGAAACCCGAAATCAACCCGTTTTTGACCCGGTAAGGCATGCCATCGCGTCAGCCATCAGGCCAGCCATCCGCGTCAGTGAGTCGTGACCGCTACCCGCGTTCGCTTCGCCGCGTTGAAGGCCCGCTGCCTACGGTCGCTTCGCCGCATGACCGCCGCTTGATTCGAACCCGCCCCGTGACCGTGAGTCCGTGACAGCTGCCGTTGGACGCCGGACGTCGATGCTGCCGGACGCTGCTGCCGCGCTGAAGGCTCGCTGCCGCCGGACGTCACTGTCGCCGATGCCGTGAAGGCGTGAAGGTGCTCCCGGCCTTGCAGTGTCCGCGTGTCAGGTCGGGTTGACCCGAACCCGAAGCGGGTCGGGTTCGGGTCCGGTAAATCGACCCGTTTGTAAAAACGGGTCGGGTTCGGGTTGACCCGAATTGTGTCGGGTCATTTCCAGGTTCGACCCGAATCCGACCCGTGACCCGAAATTGACACCCCTAATATCAACCATACCAAAGCTATAAGTCGCCGACCATTTTCTCACTCATAGGACAAGATAACGCTAGTACATATATATATGCTCCAACTTGAGCAATGCTAGCACATGATGTATATTAGGAAAAAATAATATTATAAAAGAGTTTCTATTAGAATAATGAATGATTTGTTCTCCCTTAATTATAATTATTCACATTATTTATTTCACATTGTATTCAGCACAAAAATCTATAAATAGGCAATGGTTCTGTGAACAAAATTATCAAATTCTCTTCTCATAAGAACTTTCAAGATCAACCATCTTGCAAGAACATTAGAAATATTGTTAGAGTTGCATATATTGAAGAGAAAAAGTGGATACTATATTTCTATAGAATGGGACTTTCAAATGTTTAAGATGACAGCAGGCAGAGATTATCTGTGGTCTTCTTTAATTTTTCAAAGAAAGAAGGATCGAATTATGACGATAGCTTCTCCAGTAGTTAGGAAATCATTCTAACAATTTAGATGTACATTTCCCATGAGATCTGTCTAGTAAAAATCATGAAAAATGGCATCATTAATACATTTACTTTTCTATGAACCTGTGTAGCTTGTGCAGTATACTACTGGCATATTCAAGAAAATATCAGAGATACCTTTCATCTGTATCACTACATACAGGTTCATATTCCACGGAAGTCTTATCCTGCAAAGATTAATGTCAAAACAAGTGATTTTGAAGCATTAAAAAGATATTAATATATCTATAGCGCATCTTTGAATAAGAAAATAGGTTTTCCTAATGTAAAATGAGTTACATTGGAAGCTCTTGTGTTTAATTTTAACTCCAAAGGAGCAGAGTTTTGGAGGCACATCAAGGTTTTAGGAATGTAAGGGCATTCTACCTTACCTCAAGGTAATTGAATGGGAATTCATATGCAGGGGCAACCCAATTCATTCCAGTCGCTTTAATGAACATGTTGCAAAATGTCAACCCCCCTTCCATCTAATCAGTAATACAACATTACAACATTACAATATGTCTACTACATTAAGAAAATCAAGTGGAAAAATAAAAACCGCTTTAGAACACATTACAACATGTGTACTACATTTAAGCTTTCAACAGCATAGACAGTGAATTCCCATAGACAGTGAATTCCATAGATCTATAAGTTACATTAGCTGCAGTCATTTTAAAAAAAAATCTGAACGTAAAGAAGATGAGCATATTGTTAGGAGCTCAGGAAACACATTAACAACACGACGAAATCAAAATCAAGCCTTTATCTCACTACATGGGATAGGTTACAAGAATCATTTTTCTCCATCATGTCATATTAAGAGTCAAATTCTCGTTTAAATCTAATAAAGAAAGATCATTTCTAATACTCTATAACCCAGTCTTTCTAGGTTTACATCTACCTTTCTTAACATAGATCAAATCTAATACATCTACTCTCCTAACAGGATTATTGGAAGGCCGACATTTTATGTGACCAAACTATCTAAGGCGACTCTCTAATTGTATCTGTCACTGGAGCTACTCCAACCTTTTCAAGTATATACTCATTTCACATTGTGTCTCTAAGAGTAAACTCAGTAAAATCACTCATCGACCTGAGCATCCTCATCTCTGCAACACTTAACTTAATTTTATGATTCTCTTTTAATGGCCAACATTATGCGTAATAAGACATTGTAGATCTCACCACCATCCTACAGAATTTTTCCCTTAAGTTTGAGAAGTACTTTTCTATCACACAACAGGCCTGATGCATTCCTCCACTTCACATCCAACTTGAATTCTGCTAATAATAACTCCATCTATTTCACCATCACTTTGAATAATAGACCGGGGTCTACTCTTTTTAATGATTTGATCACCCAAAGCCACAATCCCCTACTATATCTATTACTACTAAAATTACACTACATGTATTCTATTTTAGATTTACTCAAACAAAAACTTTTAGACTCTATGGTTGAAATCCATAATTCAAATTTCCTTCAACTCCCGCTCTAGTCTTATCAACAAGAAGAACATCATCAGCAAAAAGCATACACCATGGCACATCCTCTTGCAAATGTCTAGTAAGAAGATCCATTATTAAAGCAAAAAAAATAAGTGCTTAAAGCTAATCCTAGATGTAATCCAACTGAAATAGGAAACACATTAAACATACTAAAAATCCCTACTTAATGCATCAGACTAGTTGAAGTTAGCCAGTATTACAGACAATTAAAAAACTTCAAAAAAAAGAAATCCATTAAATTTAATTTTATAATCAAACACTTAGCAAGCAAAATTAGCAAATAAGTCTGGAAGAGTGGAAGGGATCTAGATTTACATGACATCAAGTTGTATTTAAAACCTTTTTAAGTGTTATCTATATGGAGAAGCAAAAAACTAAAACTTGTCGAGCAGAAAAACAACTAATTGGATAGCATCTATGTAAAGTAAGCAAAGATAGAGGCAAATCCAGGTTATAAGTTGTGCTATTTTAGAGGTCTTCATTGTTCTATTAACCAATATTGTTCTACTGTGCATGTTAGTGCTATACATTACTGTAAAGGTTACTGTAAAAGGGCATTATTTTTCTATTGATTCATAGGACATATTTTCCTTATCCAACATTTACATATAGAGAAGGGGATGTCATGAAATGGTAATCAATATATTTTTTTCTTCTCTGTTCAATTTCATTTGCATGCTTCAATGCCTTATACAGATCAAGAATGTATAAGTTGGATGAAAACAATTCTCAAAGAGTAGATTGTTGCATGTATGTTCAAATTGTTTAAGTACTTTGGGATTCTCCTAGAGTAGATTCTTAAATTTGATAAATGAAATTATATGGCTTCCTCCTGATCTTTAACCCATCAGATAGAATCAGCAAGTGTTTGATGAGTATTGTATCCGTATAAAAAAGATGACAATGGATTGGGTGGGACTGTCTTGATAAAGAATTGTATGGATTAGAAATAAGGCAACGTTGACCTTAGGTGGGCTATGTAACAGCACTCGAACATTTATGACATCTGCGATAAACATGCTGGACAACTATGTAATAATTATTTCTGCTTCCCATATTTGAAGAATTATGGCTTCTGGAGTTCCAGTGTGATAATGTTGTCCTCAGGAGGATGAACCCACAAATTCTGAAAATTCTTCAAGCAATTATGCTTTATACATTGAAATGAGGACAATAGTAAGCTTCAATCCATGTGGATGTGGTCACAGTTAGAAGAGGAAGCAGGGGAAGGAATTATGCTGGAGGAGGACATTCAGCAGAAACTCATAGATGCAATGAGATGAACTTGGACAATTTTAAAGCAAGCCCTGTGCAAAGTTACAAAAATTTTGAACCGCTATTTGTGAAATTTGTGGAAGATTAAATCATACGGTTAAAAGATAATGGAATTTACCAAGATGGGTAATAGATAAGCTAAAGAAGCCAGATTGTATGAGTCTTATAAGACAGGACTTACATAATTAAATTGTAAGAAATAGCATTATCTGGCAATGCAGAGGATTTATGGGTGATGTAGCTTTTCAAATAATGAAGCAACAAGTTCAGGTAAATTACTGTCTTTAAAATCCTACAATGTTTATAGATGTAAATCTTTGATACAGAAATACTCACCCTACCATTAATGTAGGAGTCGAGGAGAAATCATTCTTCATACCTCCGATCGATATGTATTCCTGGATTTATCTGTCAAATATTGCTTGATTTCTATTTCTAATTTATGAGAACCATTGATTTTTATTCTCTATTTACTTGCTCTTCCATCTTTTACAGAAATAACCACCAAAGAAACTTTCTCAAGGTTACGGGAGAGTAAGGTCTTATCTAATTGGCATCAACAACCTTTTTGTTTGTGCCACAACTCCTGCTTCTCAATATGAAGATCAGAGCCTTTGGCATTTCTGTTTAGGGTATAGTTCAATGGATGTCCTAAAAATATTTTGGTGAAGAGCCTTTCTCACCAAAACCTAGTAGTTCTAGAAATAATTTTTCGCAAGCTTGTCAATCTAGCAATGACTTCAATTTATGTATCGATTCTTCCCGTAAAAGGTCCAAGAGACCATTTGAATTGATCATTCAGATATATCATGTCTGATGTGGAATCCTACAGTTAAGGAATTCCAAATTGCTGCCAAATGCTACAGTCCATTTATACCAATGTCGTTGTTCGCTACAGTTCTGATACTAAGGAAATTCGATGTTTGCTAGGGTCTCGTTGTTCCTTTTTTGTCACTAATCTGCTAGTTTTGGATTTCCCCACAGTGACATTAATTTACTACAATCCCAGGAATTTTACTGTCACTATCCAGCTACAATCTCCAAATAAAAGCTTCTTATTTTCACTAAATGCTACAGCATTCAGGACCACCTCCTACTGCCACCTTCTATTTTTCTGTTGCCACCTCACATTTTCAAACAAAACAGCTGATTCCTACTATTTACATATGCGATAATGAGAACTTAGATTTTTTACTAGATTTAGGATGATTTTGAAGAATTTTTTGTTTTGGATCCTTTATAAGCCATAATTAAGACTTCTCAAGTATATAAAAATTATTGACAATTGAGTATTACAGTAAAATTATTAGACATTAAGTACTACAGTAAAATCTCAGTTTGCTTCAATTATAGTGTATGTTGGCTAAATGTTTATTCTTGTGTGCTTCATAGATGCTAACTATAGTAAAACATAATTTTTCTTTTTGGGTGAATTATGTCATTGTTCTTGGTTTTATTTTGTTTAGTTGATGTATGTGTGACTGAAATGTTGGGTCAAGTGTGATAAGTTTTATATTCTTCGGAATGTGAAACTTAATCCTTACTAAAAATTTATATTTTCTCATTGTTTTTCATGTGGAATTTCATATTTGGGCAACTATTAAATCATTGTTTGGAATGAAAGATATATGTTTGCGCTTTTGCATCAAAAGTTACTAATTTATGCTAAAAATTAATTATTGTCACCCTCCGGACTATATTTTCTATGTACTTTTATTGTGTATCTAATCCTATGTTGCATTAGTAAACTCAAAACTCTTAACCATCCTACATCAATGTCCTTCTCCAAATAGAAATTAATCGTTATTAAATTATTAGCCATCTTTGTACATCACTACTCTTTTTATATAGGACGTATTTTCTAAGAGAAAAATTCCTATTGCATTTATTTATTTGATTCAAATTATTTATTGAAAATTATTCTAGGATCCAAAAGATTATATCTCTGCAGTGATAATGGGGTGAATGGTTTAAAAGTTTTCGAAGATAATCTACACATAACAAAGTGATGCATTGAATTTCTTGTCAACATACCTTAAAGCGAAAATGGAGTTGCAAAAAAAAACATAGCTAAACGGTAGAGATGGGTTTAGTGTGTTGTTAGCAGAAAAAATGTCCATATACATCAATTAGAATCATTTGATGTTATTTTTCACATAATCAAATGGATTGTTGAATAATATTCTACAATAAAAGTCGATATAAAATGTTGCAAAATAAGGTACAAAAGACAAAATGCATTTGAAAATATTTGGTTGTGCATGTTATGTGTTCAAGCATTCTACACAAATAATTTGAATGTTGTATATTCATTGCATATGATGAAGAATATAAGGGCTTATAGATACTACAGTCCTCAAGTTTGCTATACATATATCATAAAATTATCACCACTACCATATCAACAAAAAATATCAATAATTTTTTATGACCTAACATTTGAATTCCTGCAATATATTCAACCTAACTATAGTTTATAATTTTTACCTTCAAGCATCCATGATATCCTCTTATCATATAAAAAAAATTAATACACTTCTCCATTTTAATCATCCAACCTTTATTCTAAAAGTTACATCCTTATATATATTCTTTATTTCTATACGTCTGCATTAATAGTTTAAACACAAAAAATTGCTTCTATAATAGATCTTTCTAGCATGAAAAAAAAATTAATTTCCAAATTTATGTAAGTTTTTTAAACTTATGTTCCAACTCACTTCCTTAAATTTATTGTATGACTTATAGTTCAATTCATCCATAATTAACACAATCTTGAACATTGTTTTTAATCTTAAATATTAATAATATGCATCTTCTCCAATCATTTGGTATCCTATTAATTTAAAAATTAATTAATTAAATCACTACGATACCCCTCATAACTCTCTAAATTTTAATAGTTATCCATATAGACCCCTTAAGCCTTACCTTTATGCATCGTTTTCATAGACAATTCCACTTCACATTTTTTGCTTTATCTATAATATATTTCACTATATTTTTCATTATGCTCTTCCAAAATAATTTATTCCTTAAAAGCCTCATTTAATAATTTATAAAAGTATCATTTCCATATTTCTACAATATCTTCATCTTTAACGAAGACCTTACTATCTTCACTTTTAATATATCTAACTTAATCAAAATTCATTAAATCTCATATATCTTAGCTAAACTCCTTTTCTCCTTCCATAGTACCAAACCTATTATAAGAATCATAAAAAATTGTAGCTTTCACTCCACTAACTACCCTCTTTGAAAGACTTTTGGCTTTCTTATTATCGTAAGATTCCTCAATAGTATTCACTTTTTGGCACTTTTAAAAGTTCCTCTTTTTTTCTTTAATAAACCTTTGTACCCATCACTTCACCAAGTCTCATTATCAACATACAATCTATTTTTAAACATTCCTAAAACTTCTTGATGGATATAAATAGTGCATAGCTCATTCAAAAGATTAATTTGTTTGTACAATTCTACATTTCATGTCCTTTGCAGCCCACATCATTGATGCCGATATGACGAGCATCAATTAGAGCTTACTTGATGGGCTCAGCAGCAAATTAAGTTTTTCATAGCCACAAAGGGCCGAAAATCATTAAGGAAAAAACGTTTTTCTGCACTAATATAATGCAAATAGCTAAAGATCAGTCTAAAGCATGCTCTAATTCATAAAGAATATACTTAAAGTAGTTGCAGAATGAATAACTTTATCTAGGGTTTGATTGGTTGCTTGAAACTACAAAACCATATTTTTAAAATAGTGAATTTATCATATTTCATCATTTGATTGGACATAGTTAAAATTCTATACTGGTTTACACTCCAAAAGCTTGTTTAAAATTCTTCATAAATGATTATTTTACTTTCAAACGCAAAGATGAGTACAAATAAAATTACCATTTATATAAAATGTTATCTGTTTAAAACCAAATAAATCAACCCTCAGTGAAAAAAAAGGAAAAAGGACGGAATTTTACTAACCTTAGCTTTCTCTCCAAGCTCCCTCTTTAAAATACCTACGTTTACAGGACCACAAACATTGTGAAACATCTCATTCACCCAAGCATCTTCCACAGAATCTAACTTCAAGCTCTCAGCACATCTAGCTGTAATATTCTCCGCCATGATAAATCCTGCAGATCATCAAGAGAGAGAGAGAGAGAGAGAGAGAGAGAGAGAGAGAGAGAGAGAGAGAGATTTTACATCAAAGTTAAATGATGAACGAAATAAATGAATAAAGGGGAGGAACACCAACTAGCAGACTGCCGCTGGATTGCGCTCAGTCCAGCAAAAACTTCACTCCAAAACTGATTCCTGTATCGAAGCATAGCGTCGGACAGAGAAGAAAAGCAAATGCAAACGTACAAATCGCACTCTGAATAAACTAAAGAAAAGCAGGAGAGAGAAAAAATTGCCCAGAACAGCAAAATGGATGCAAGATCTCACCTTTTTTATGAATAGCGCATATGCGGAAGCTTTTAGAGAAGCCCCCACCATGGATCATCGCTTAAGAGCCTGATTCCACATAAAGATCGAAGCTTTTACATCTCCCGACCGAGACGATCGACTGAAAAGGGTGATTCTTCGAGTACGGCAAAGAGTATTTGGGGCACTGCTCACCCGTCACATGTCACAAATGGCCCTAGAATGGCGATGCAAAACCGGATTCCAAATCCGCGTCGGTAATTTTGTCTGGATTTGAAGAACAGATATGTTATCAAATCAAGCCGTTTGTCAGCAGCTCAAGCTCAGTTTGCTCTTTGATTGGAAGAGTAAATTAGTTTAATTTCAAGTTACCATTGGAAGCTCGATTTGAATACTGTTAAGACTAAGTGATTAGCAGACTGTTGTATTTGTTTGTTATTGACCTGATAATTAAACTTGATTAGATATATAATTAGTGTGTGATGGCCCATTATGAGGTCATTAGTTAAACATCATCATAATATTAAATGGTGCGGCAGAAGGCCAACTTGAATTTACCTATTCTCTTGTCATGGGGGCAATGAAAGCTACTTCAAGGATTTAATAGTTATTTTGCTTATTAAATAATTATTTTCTTCATACAATGATAGCACAATGTATGATTGAATAATGGATTTGGGCTCCAATGTGATCTATTTGATGCTAAGATTAATATTTGTTAAAAAGTTAGTGCTCTAACAATTGGTTTAGGATTTATATTGTAGGTAGTAGTGAGTATGAAGTTATTAAATTTTTTTTTTTAATTTGAAATAGGGGGAGAACTTTCGGAAGGATATCATTAGTGATGTTGTTTGATCATAAAATTCATATAATCTAGTATGGATGTTGAAGTAGTATTTATATTTTAATTTTCAAGATTAAATTTAGGATTATTCAAATTATGGTTTTCAAATATTTCATGCTTATAATCAAATCATATGTTCCGATGAGAAAAATCAAGTGTGTCCACGATTACTAAATTTTGACGTCATTAAAGTACTTAAATGTTGAAAGAATGATATATGATTAAGGGATTAATATGAACTTTGTGATTGAGTGTTTTGAATTTTGGGTATATTTATAGATAATATAACTCGCAATATATATAAATAGATCATCATTCTCTACATTGAATAGTGAGTTTGGATATTAACTTGAAATTGGAGATAGCTTCAAAATTGGACCACCATTGTTGGATCTTCAAGATCCAATCATCACCAATTGATTATCATCATTGAACCTACATTGTTTAACCACCATCGTTGGATGTACACTCTCTGACCACTATCATTTTACTTCTACCTTTTGACCACTGTCCTCTAACGAAGGTCATTCAACTAGCATCATTTAATAATTGGAGTCGAACCATCCTTCAACTACCAATGTTAAACCATCATTCGACAACTAATATTAGACCGAGGTTGCTCGACCACTACTATTCAACTAACATCATCAGATCAACCCCATCAATCCACCAGTATTAAATATCTTCCCTTCAAACATTGTTGTCAAAAATCTATCTTTCACCCAACTAAAGTCCTCCAACCATCATTGTCTTATGTTAGTCCTTCGACCACTGTCACCAAGTATAATCCTCTGACCACCATTACCAGACTATAATCCTCCAAGAACCACTGTCTAACTATAATTCTTTAACCACTACTATCTAACTATAGCCTCCCAACCACTATCATATCACTCAATTATAATATCTTAACCACTATTGTCTGGCTACTCTAACACATGTCAGCTTCTTCACCCACTATTGCCAACATCATCAATGCACGTTTTTGCCTATAAAGCTAATTCACGTCATCAACACCAATATCGATGCTCACTAATTTTATCACTTATCATTGCCAGTGACATATCACATATAAAATTAATGTTGGTCGTCATAATAAAGTTCGACACTCGCTGATTTCATCACCACCAACCTTGATGCAAGCCTTCACCGAAAAGGATGATACATACTACTTACATCAACCCTAACTCCTGAAGTTAGCACTAGAATTTGTAATGGACTTCTTAGCCTTTAGTCACCTTTAAAAAAAAGTCAAACTTACAAAAAATAATCTCTTAAAGATAGATTTAATGTCATAAGGCTTTTCTAACTTTACCATGAAAACTATCATACACAATTCATGTATATTATATTGTATCAACATTTTTCACAATTATGAACAAGAGCATCATTTATAATTGTTGCGTCCTGGAGTCTTCGCGGCGGTAGAGAAATATATAGTTTAACATCTTAGCATTGTGCGAAGATCCAGTACACAATCAGATAAGAGAGAGGGTGCATCATTCATAAAGATACCAGAGTTTTTATGTGGAAAACCCCTAAAAGGGAAAAAACCATGGGGCCTAGCCCAGTTTGAATGAATCCACTAGTATTTGTAGTCGATTACAAATGAGGTCATTCCTTGGGATAAGGCCTTGGCTTGATGTCACAAATGTACATCATATAGAGTGCATTACATGGAGGGAGTTACAATAAATGTGTTTGTTTTTTCGGCACGACAATAGTCGATAGGATGGAGGTCGAAAAGACCGTTGTCTAGTGATAGAGGTCGGAAGGATCATAGTAGGCTACAGAGGTCGAAAGGATCGTAGTCGGCAGGAGATTGAGGTTAGAAAGATCGTTGTCTGCTGATGGAGGTCGGAAGGACCATAGTAGGCGATGGAGGTCAGAAAGACTGTAGTCGGCATGAGACTGGGGTGGGGTCAGAAAGACTGTTGTCTGCTGATGGAGGTTGGAATGACCATAGTAGGCGAGGAAGGTCAGAAGGACCGTAGTCAGCATGAGACCGGGGTCAAAAAGACCGTTGTCTGTTGATGGAGGTCGGAAGAACCATAGTAGGCGACGAAGGTCAGAAGGACGGTAGTCGGCATGAGACCGGGGTCAAAAAGATCGTTGTCTGTTGATGGAGGTTGGAAGGATTATAGTAAGCGACGAAGGTCATAAGGATCGTAGCCAACAGTATTTTGGGAGAACTCTAGGCATCAGGTGGTGGCCTGGTGGAGCTCAATGCCTCAAGTAGTGGTCTGGTGGGAGTCTGGGCCTCAGGTGGTTGTCCGGCGAAGCAACGTTAGGCGGTGGTCCGACGGAGGTGAGTGCCTCAAGTGGTGGTCCGGCGGAGCAACGACGACAGGCGATGGTCCGGCGGAGGTGATGGCCTTAAGTGGTGGTCCGGTGGAGCAACGGCGTCAGGCAGTGGTCCGGCGGAGGTGAGGGCCTCAAGTGGTGGTCCGGCGAAGGTTCGGCGATGGTCCGGCGAAACTCCGGCGATGGTCGAGAAGGAGCTTCTTCCTTCTCTTCTTGCTCTGGTCCTCTTGCTTCGGTCCCTCTCTCAAGAGAAATGAGGGGTCTATTTATAGATTTCTGGAGTGGCATGACCCGCAAATAGGCAAGAGATCAGGGGTAAATGTGGAGTGGTTGGTAACTCAAACGGTGGTACGAAGCTTCCAACATCGTTTCGGGTCCTTAATGTGGACTCATTTGGGCTCAGATTGAGTTGAATTTGGTGTCGTTGGGTTCGTATTTTTGAGACGCTCATTTTGACTATAAGTTTGCTGAAATCGGAGTTTGGATGGTCCCAATTTTAATTTCGGAAGTTTCCAACCTGATTTTGCATCGAGATTCGTGCCCGATTAAGAAAATTTTTTTAGGACGTATCAATAATCAATAACAAATATTAACGAAATCATTTCAATTGGGTTAGGACCCATATTTTTTCTTTTATAGGTTTTCCATGTAAAAAGTTTTGCTCTCTTATAACTACTATTGTATATGTGTATGCTAGATTTTCAAGGTAAAACTAATACATTAAACACTTCCTCCTCATTGTTGTTAATATTCTAACACGCAACAAGTGGTATTACTAACTTCATTATTTAGTGAATCATTTAAATGATATCAAAAAATGATAACATTTTTATATTGATGTATATTATAATCAATCTTGGATAAATGCATGTACTTTGAGAGAGATAATATTTTTTGTTTATAAATTAATAAATGGAGAGTCTTGCATTTATTTATTTATTTTGATTTTATCCCTTCAACACCAACCTTCATTTGTTATTATTCAATAGGGAGAGATTGTTGACCCCATAAATCTTAATATATATCATAAGTTTATTCATAAAGTGGTTTGATAATAATAAATTTTATGTTGTGCCATCATTTAATTATATGATAAATATTTTCATTTGTTAATTATTTACTCTCATTCAATTAGATTAGTTTGAAATTTTAATCATTTGGAAATATACTCAAATGAAGTATTCAAGAAAACGCAAGTGAACATTGGTTTAAAATTTGATCATTTCACTCAAATTATTGAAACATTAATAAGGTAAGGAATTTGTGATAAAAAAATGTAAAAATGTATCATATTAAAGAAGAATCAAAGTCTTCATCCAAAGGAAAATTTTCTTGATTCATTCTACTATGAAAGCCCTTATTCCAATTTTTAAGAAATTCATAAGTAAATTTTATTGTATTCTAACTATTTATACATAAGTTGTGTTGATCATATAATATCAGTGATAATCTTAGCCACCATCAAAGTTTTGGATTATATTAGAAGAAAATTTTCCTTGTGTTGTTAAGCATTTGCTTAAAGAGATGCACTTGTCTATAATCAAAATAACACTTCTCTTTCATTATGGAAGAGGACATGGTAGTTTCCACATAATACTATTATATCTAGCACATCCTAAGGCATCACATTCTACAAAAGGTAGAATTCAACTCTCTTTCTTTCACTCTTGTTGCCTACTAGATTCTTAAAAAATATATATATATATATATATATATATATATATATATATATATATATATATATGTTTAATGCAATAGGAGCCATTTTTGCCAATATGCACACTTTTCATAAACTACAAAATTTTCATAAATATGTTGCATAATCTCAATTTTAATCATGTTGTTAAGTTTGTTTTAGCTTCAAAGTTTCATGATCCTAATCTTAATGAACTTTATCATTAATCGTCGTCATCGACCCTTTAATTAATTGATTGTTTGACCATTGTGAGCATCTCATCTTGCTCAACCACCTACATTTACATTCAATTAATGATAGGGATCGATGTCTCAATGATATTTTTTATT
The DNA here is from genome assembly GCA_016618105.1 of Dendrobium huoshanense. NCBI lineage: Eukaryota > Viridiplantae > Streptophyta > Magnoliopsida > Asparagales > Orchidaceae > Dendrobium > Dendrobium huoshanense. Next base: position 3,237,478 of record CM028343.1, on the reverse strand, counting down.
TGGTCGCCAAATAAATAGTTAAAAAGATAGGATAATTCTATATTGATTTGAAAACAAATGACCTTTTCCAGATTAATTTTGTCCCACATTCCTACAATGATGATGAACAATTTATTTGTGCATGTAAAATTTAAACTTAACAATACTTGCAAGGCTTTGTTCTCTCCCGCACCCATATTTTTTATTGATAATAAGTAAGGAGAAAGTATTAAGAGATGATGATGTTATTGAGAAACCCTTAATAATATTGGAAAACTATTTACTTTGCATCACACAACTTGATAATACTCTACTACTAACAATATGGCATGAGCAAAGAATAGAAGCAAGTTAACAAGTAAGTAAAATTAACTAAGAAAAAAATTAGATATTTAATATTTCATATTTCAAAACATATGTCATATATTATTTAAATAATATTAAAATTACTTTGGAATGATTAATAATTATAATTAGAAATTTTTAATTTAAAGAAATATTAATGTTAAAATATAACTATGTAAATTTTCATGATTCATGAACCTCCATTAAAGTTTAAAGGTCTCAGCAAATTTAACGAGCCTCCGTAAACTTTTTGCATCATTCTCTAAACAAACGATATTTTTTTAACTTACTTTTCTACATATTATTTTCAACTTAATGTTTTTATTTAATTGTGTGGATCTTAATTTTTTTCCATTGGAATTATTTATAGTGTTAAATGATGATATATTTATTTAAAATTAGAATTTCCAACACTGAATTTACCTCCTTGTGTTACATGTTAGCTACAAGGGAGATGTACACCAAGAACAAATATATGAGAGAAGAATTATAGCCAAATATGAATAAAATAATAAGATGGGGAAAGCTCTAGCCTCTAAGCAATAAATTTGTGATTTTGGCTCAATCATTTTTCTCCTTTATACTTAGTTTAGTTGTGTACATGTCAATAAGTAATGATAGATTCATGTGAGCTTGTATTTATTGGCAACAACATGTCTTAATGCTACTCCCAATAATAATTATTTTTTAGAGCCTGAGGAAAATTTTGATAATATTTGTAGTTGTGTGTGGACTTTAATGTTCATTATCAATTGAGAGTGACTATTTTTTAGTTGAACTAATTCCACTGGATTAAAGAGTAGTGGCATTAAATGAGGTGTTACAACCAAAAGAATGTTTAAGAATAATATTGATATCTTGTGTATATTAATTTATCGTATTTTGTATATCACTAATAATTCATATTGTATATGTTAGAATGTATAATTCCAAGTTATCGTGGTAGCCTCAGGTATTCCCAAAAGGGATTGTAAAATGGTAAGTTCGAGAGGCTTATCGAGGTGAATTAGTTACTTTTAAGAAGGTTTCCCACGAACACCCCCAAAGTCCATGCCAAGTTAGTCAAATTTTGAATGTTGTGATTACTTATTTGTTATGCGTAGAGCTTAGATAGAATATAAGAGTTATGTAATTTTGAGCATTTTTCGTGATCTTTTATGATACCAATGTTAGAATTAGAGCTCTTGCTTATCCTAAAATCTTAAGATAGTAGGAAAGGTGTATATGTAGCCATTTTCAACTATGAAATAAACATATTAATAGTAGGCAATGTCATGTAGTATGACTTACTATGATAGGGGCTTTCATTTCTACAAACTAGTTCATGGATATGATGACCATATGATTGGACTTAATCCCATCAAGATTATCGTACCATTCTTTAGGGATAGAGTAACCATATAACCAATTAAATGTAAGTACAAGCTACAATAATTTTGACAAAGTATTTGGGACAAAGTTAAAGCTAGTGAAAACAAGTGACATAATGACTCCTATTAGGGGTTCAGCCCATTTCAATGATTTAGGGCAAAAGATGTTTGAAACTCTATGATTGCTATAAGTATAAATGATTGCACCAAATGCACATAAAATTATGGAGGGATTAATATTAAATTAAATGATTACCATAAATATTGAATGAGAATTTATAGATAAAGTTATATTTAAAAGTTATCAAAGATGATGTTGTTGCTGCTAAATAATAAAAACAATTATTGTAGATGTGCTACATATAATTATAACTCAAAAGGCTTTTGTGCCTCTTTGTATTGATGTAGGGGTGTCAATATTTGACATGACCCGAAAACCCGACAAGAATCCCACCAAAAAATTTCAAGTTATGGTCAACCCGTTTCACAAATGCATGGGTTAGGGGTTTGACCTATTTGAAAAAACAAATCGGGTTCTGATCAACCTGCTAACCAGAAGTTGACCCGGACTAACACATTTCCAAAAAGTAAAAAAAAAAAAAAATCAAATCGGAGACCTTCAGTTGTAGCTGCCTCAACCTCGCCCGGACTTGAATCAGAGATCTATGTAATCTAACCTCGCCTCGCTGCAGCTATCTCTTCACCCACTTCATAATATCCTCCTTCGTCGCCTCTGCCGTCGCAGCCTCTACCAGACTTACACTGCAGCCTCTGTCGTCGTCGCCACCATCCTCCATCCGGTCAAGTTCGGGTTGGGTCAACTTGTGTGGGGTTAGTTCCAGATTTGACCCAAACCCAACCCATAACCTGATTTTGACAACCCTACATTGATGCATACATAATATTAAAAGACAAATGACAAATACTCAAAAAGTGAAGTAATAAAAAAGGCTTGTTTTACCTCTCTATAATTTTCTATAAAGAAAATAAATAATGAAAATACATAGAAAAAATGACAAAATTACTATATATTGCACAATTTATGGCTTTACATCGCAAAGGTCCATATCAAATACAAAACAACCGACAAAAAAAAAATCACTCATAAAAAAGAAATCCTTCTTAATTTTCTTAGCCAAACACAACAAACAACTAAGAAGCCAAAATAAATTATTGGATTTTGTGTGATAGACAACAAATAGTTAAAAATACAAGTCCAAACAAGTCCTTGTAAAAAAATTGTTAAACTTACAAAAAATAATCTCTTAAAGATAACTTTCTTGTCATAAGACTCTTCCAACTTTTACCATGAAAATTATCCTATACAATTCATGTATATTATATTGTATGAACACCTTCCTCAATTATGAACAAGAGCATATTTATAATCGATAACAAATATTAATGAATCATTTCAATTGGATTAGGACCCATATTTTTTTCTTTTATAGGTTTTCCATATAAAAAGTTTTGCTTTCTTATAAATACTATTGAATCTATATGTATGCTAGATTTTCAAGCAAAATTAATACATCAAACACTTCCTCTTCACTGTTGTTAATATTCTAACATGCAGCAAGTGGTATTACTAACTTTATTATTTAGTGCATCATTTCGATGATAACAGAAAAGGGTAAAATTTTTATATTGATGTATATTATGATCAATCTTGGATAAATGAATGCACTTTGAGAGATATAATATTTTTTGTTTATAAATTAATTAATGGAGAGTCTTGCAATTATTTATTTATTTTGATTTTATCCCTTTAACACCAACATTCAATTGTTATTATTCAATAGGGAGAGATTGTTGACCACATAAGCTTAATATATATCATAAGTATTACGATTTATTCATTAGTGGTTTGAAAATAATAAATTTTATGTTGTGTCATCATTTAATTATATGATAAATATTTTAAACTATTAATTATTTACTCGCAATCAATTAGATTGAAACTTTGATCATTTGGAAATTTACTCAGAATAAGTATTCAAGAAAACTCAAGTGAACATTGGTTTAAAATTTGATCATTTCACTCAAATTATAGAAAAATTAATAAGGTAAGGAATTTGTGATAAAAAAATGTATCATATTAAAGAAGATTCTAAGTCTACATTCAAAGGAAATTTTTCTTGGCTCATTCTTCTATGAAAATCCCTATTTCAATTTCTAAGAAATTCACAAGTAAATTTTATTGTATTCTAATCATTTATACATAAATTGTATTTATCATATAATATCAATGATAATCTTAGTCACCATCAAAGTTTTGGATTACATTAGAAGAAAATTTTCCTTATGTTATTAAGCATTTGCTTAGAGAGATGCACTTGTCTATAATCAAAATAACACTCCTCTTTGATTATGGAAGAGGACATGCTCTTTGATTATGGAAGAGGGCATGCTAGTTTCCACATAAGACTATTTTATCTAGCATATCCTAAGGCATCACATTCTACAAAAGGTAGAATTCAACTCTCGTTCTTTCACTCTTGTTGTCTACTAGATTCTTACAAAAAACATGTTTAATGCAATAGGAGACATTTTTGCCAATATGCACACTTTTCAAAAACTACAAAAATTTTCATAAATATGTTGCATAATCTCAATCTTGATCATGTTATTGAGTTTGTTTTAACTTCAAAGTATCACGATCTGAATCTTAATGACTTTCTCATTAATCACCATCATCGACCCTTTAATTAATTAATTGTTTGACCATTGTGAGCATCCCATCTTGCTCGACCACCTACATTTACACTCAATTGATGATAGGGATCGATGTCTCAATGATTTTTTTTTATTTGGTGCACAAATAAATAGTTAAAAAGATTGGATAATTCTATATTGATTTGGAAACAAATAACCTTTGCCATATTTTGTCTCGTAATCCTACAATGATGATGAACGATTTATTTTTGTATGTAAAATTTAAACTTAACAATACTTGCGAGGCTATGTTCTCTCCCGCACCCATATTTTTTATTGATAATAAGTAGGGAGAAAGTATCAGGAGATTGATGTTATTGAGAAACCCTTAATAATATTGCAAAACTATTTACTTTGCATCACACAACTTGATGATACTCTGCTACTATAAATATTACATGTTATTAATTATATGTTGACTATTCTAATATATATATATATATATATATATATATATATATATATATATATATATATATATATATATATATATATATATATATATATATATATATATATATATATATATAGAAGGGAGTTAGTCTAATATTAATCCTATTATGCCTATTTTTCAAAATAAATTTATCAATATAAAAAGGAAAATATTATTAAGCCTATGAGGCTATCTTACAGGCTTAATTTTGAGTTTTGATGATAATAAATATAATATGAAAATTAGCCTAATTGTTATTTCAGCATTATGCAAATGAATAGAAAATTTTATCAAGGCCAGCATTCATGAATGTGAAGACCACTGTTTATAATAATAAATTTTTATTTGTTATTCATATGTATAATCAACATGAGCAAAGAAGTGAAGCGAGCTAACAAGCAAATAAAATTAACAAAGAAAAAATTAATTATTTAATATTTGATATATATTTCAAAACATATGTTATATATAATTTGAAATTTTAGTTTGAGAAAATTTGTTAAAATAAATATAACTATGTATATATTTATTTAAAATTAGAATTTCAAACACCTAATTCACCTCCTTGTGTTTCATGTTAGCTATAAGGGAGATGTACACCAAGAACAAATATATGAGAGAAGAATTATAGCCAATTATGAATAAAATAACAAGATTGGGAAAGCTCTGGCCTCTAAGCAATAAAATTGTGATTTTGGCTCAATCATTTTTCTCCTTTTTTTTTACTTTGTTTAGTTGTGTATATGTCAATAAGTAATGATAGATTCATGTGAGCTTGTATTTATTGGCAACAACATGTCTTAATGCTACTCCCAAAAATAATTACTTTTTAGAGCTTGAGGCAAATTTTGATAGTATTTGTAGTTGTGTGCGGTGGACTTTAATGTTCATTATCAATTGAGAGCTACTATTCATGAGTTGAACTAGTTACACTAGATCAAAGCGTGGTGTGACATTAAATGAGGTGTTACAACCAAAAGAATGTTTAAGAATATTATTGCATTGATATCTTATGTATGTTAATTTATCGTATTTTGTATCTTACTAATAATTCCTATTGTATATGTCTAGATATATAATTCCAAGTTATTGTAGTGGCCTTAGGTATTCCCAAAAGGGATTGTAAAATGGTAAATTCAAGAGCTTTGTCGAGGAGAATTAGAAGTTGGTCGAGCCATAGTTTCTTTCAAGAAGGTTTCCCAAGGACACCCCCAAAATCCATGACAAGCTAGTCAAATTTTGAATGTTATGATTGCTTATTTGTTATGCGTTGAGCTAAGATAGAATATAAAATTTTTATAATTTTGAGCATTCGCCGTGATCTTTTATGATATCAATGTTAGGATTAGAAATCTGATTTATCCTAAAATCCTAAGATAAATAGGAAAGGTGTATACTTAGCCATTTTCAATTGTGAAATAAACATATTAATTGTAGGCAATGTCATAGTATGACTTACTATGATAGGGGATTTCATTTATACAAACTAGTTCATGGATATGATGACCATATGATTGGACTTAATCCCATCAAGATTATGATACCATAGTTTAGGGATAGAGAACCATATAACCAATTAAATGTACATACAAGCTACAATAATTTTGAGAAAGTATGTGGGACAAAGTTAAAGCTAGTGAAAGGTAACATAATGGCTCCTATTAGGGGTTCAGCCCATTTCAATGATTTAGGGCAAAAGATGGTTGAAACTCTATGATTGTTATAAATATAAATGATTGTGCCAAATGTACATAAAATTATGGTGGGATTAATATTAAATTAAAGGATTACCATAAATGTTGAACGAAAATTTATAGATAAAGTTATGTTAAAACTTACAAAGATGATGTTGTTGCTACTAATTAGTAAAAATAATTATTGTAGATGTGCTACATATAATTATAACTCAAAAGGCTTTTGTGCTTCTTTATATTGATGTAGGGGTGTCAATATTTGACACGACCCGAAAACTCGACACAAATCCGACCCAAAAATTCCATGTTATGTCAACCCGTTTCGCAAATGGGACGAGAGTTTGACCCGTTTGAAAAAACAAATCGGGTTCGGGATCAACTACTAACCCAAAGTTGACCCGGACTAACCCGTTTCCAAAAAGTAAAAAAAAAAAAAAAAAAAAAAAAAATCAAATTGGAGACCTTCGGTTGTAGCTACCTCAAACTCAGCTAGACTCGAATCGGAGATCTATGTAATATAACCTCGCTACAACTATCTCTTCACTCACTTCACAATATCCTCCTCTGTCGCCTTTGCCGTTGTAGCCTCTGACAGACTTACGCCGCAGCCTCCGCCATCGTCGCCATAATCCTCCATCCATTCCACCATCACCGCCTCCGCCATCTGCAACCTCTGTCACCGCCTCAGTTGTCGGCGCTGTCACCGCTGCCTCTGTCATTTGCCACACGCTCCAGCCCACCGTCGGCACCCACAGCTCAACATGTTCTCCTCGCCTCTGACCCGGGTTGGCGGGTCGTGTTGGGTTAGCCCGGTCTGACAAAGAGACCCGTTTACAAAAGCAGGTCGGATTTGGGTTAGGTCAACTTGTGTGGGTCAGCTGCAGGTTTGACCAGAACCCAACCCATGACCCAATTTTGATAACCCTACATTAATGCATACATAATATTAATTAAAAGACAAATGACAAATACTCAAAAAGTGAAGTAATAAAAAAGGCTTGTTTTAGCTCTCTATAATTTTTCATAAAGAAAATAAATAATGAAAATACTTAGAAAAAATGACATAAAATTACTATATATTGCACAATTTATGGCTTTACATCACAAAGGTCCATATCAAATACAAAACAACCGACAAAAAAAAAATCACTCATAAAAAATAAAATCCTTCTTAATTTTCTTAGCCAAACACAACAAACAACTAAGAAGCCAAAATAAATTATTGGATTTTGTGTGATAGACAACAAATAGTTAAAAATACAAGTCCAAACAAGTCCTTCTATGAATAACATAGCTGTATGCCCACTAAAATTCAGGCAAATAGTACAAATCCTATAATAATTTAGGCATTTTTATGACAATTTTTTACTTAGGCTTTGTTTGAGTAGTTTTCGTATTACTTTCTTAAAGCAGCTTTTTAGTACATAAATTTCTCGTTCAAGAAAATATATTGTCTTAGAAAACTGTTTTAAAACGCACTAAAAAAACTGTCCCAAACGAAGCCATAATTTATGATAGAAAAATAGCTAATAAAAATAATACTTATTTGGATTATAATTTTCTACTTTTTTTTAATATTATCTTAAAAAATATAATGAACACTATAATTGAAAAAAAAAAACACTAAATTGAATTAATTAATTTAATGTTTTTTTACAAGTAAACAAATTTTTCTATTTCTATTTTCATTTTCATTTACTTTTCATTTTCATTTTATTTGAATTGAAGAGTACTATATAAATAAGTCAAAACTCTATAGATTAATTAAAAGATAATTATAAACATAATTTTCTATTTATTATAATTAATAATAACAAAAATAATAGTAATGAAGTATGAGATCATTATTATGACTAAAATATTTCTTTCTCATAAGAAAACAATTATGTCATGATATCCTCATCAAAATATAGTGAAAATAAACTTTAGAGTCTCTGATTTGCTTTAAAATTAGTGCAACATACAAATAATTTATATCACACTCATCTTAAAGTAGATCCAAACATTTTAAAGCCTATTCTTTGGCCATAATTTTTTTCATAATATCATAACCCAATTTTTTTCTCATTTCTTGATAAGTAAGAAAAAATAATTCATTCAATTTCTATTTCAACCAAACAAGAGGGAAAGAACAAATTTCAATTCAATTCTTCAACATTTTAATTTTTACTTTCATTTTCTATCTTTGAATTTCTTCAAAGTAAACATATCCTTTGTCTCTTTCAATCCCTTTGAATCAAACAGAGCCAATAAGAAATCCCATTTATGAATTTCTTTCTGTCCTACTCAGTCTAATACAAGTGGAAGGTTTTTTAATAGATCATATACTGCCACATAAAATTCATAATTTTAAAAAAAATGAAAATCTTTCCAAATAATGAAAATTATATGAATTTAGTAAAAAAATATTTTCTACATTTATTGTTTTACTTTTGAAAAAAAGGTGATGGAGAATGATTATAAGAGAACAATGCTAGACAAATAAATGGAGCTATCATCTATGGTTTTCATTTTTTATTTATTTTATATTTATTTAAGTAATAAAATCATTTTCTAAGTGATAAATAAATCAATTATTACTCTAGATTAAGTCTAAGTTATCTCCATAATATAGCGGTCATATAAATTATTTACAATTAAGCCATACACATTGGGACAAAAACATCCACACATTTATGTGAATAAGCTTTCAACTTTTTTTTTGTTGTTGTTAAAATTCATGGAGGGATCTATGCGTTAATTAAACAGAGAATTACAGATCCTTAGAGAACCAACAACTCTAAAAATATAGTTTTTGAAATAAAACCTAAGAGCCAGTGGCTATATCTATTACAATAAACAAGAAAGAGAAAAAAAAAACAAACAAACAAACAAAACCAGCTTTGAACTTTTTCTTTCATCATGAATACACAAAAGGAATTAGGGTTCATAAACACGTCCTGGAAATAAATGTTTGATTTACAATAATTTGTCATATAAAAAGAAGATCAATACAAATTTTTATTTTACGATTGATAGTACATAAGCACTCGAATCAGCTTAATTATTATGTGCGGACATCATACGAAGAGAACCGTCCAGATTTACATCTACCAGCTTAATTATTATGTGCGAACCTACTATGATCTTTTTGACCTATGTCGCTTGCTGACTACGGTCCTTTTGACTGCCGTCACCCAACTATAGTCTTTCCGACCTTAGTCGCCCGCCAACTACTATCCTCCTCACAACCGTCGTCCGACTATAGTCTTTTTGACCTCCATTGCCCGAATATAGTCCTTCCGACCACCGTCGCCCGACTACAGTCCTTCCAACCTACATCGCTCATTAACTATAATCCTGCTGACCAAACGAATATGTCAACACTAATTCTTACAACTCCCACCATGTAATGCACTCTATATAATGTATATAGGCTACATCGAGTCAAGGCCTTCCCCCCAAGGTAGGGCCTCATTTATAATCAGCTGTAAACATTAGTGCATACATTTAAACTAGGCTAGGCGCCGTGATTTTTCCCCTTTTTAGAAGTTTCCATATAAAAATCTTGGTCTCTTATAAACGTTACACCTCTATCTTTCATCTATTTGTGTGCCAGACCTTCGTACAAAACTAAGACTTTAAACTTTATTTCTCTTTACCACCACGAATATTTCATGCCTCAACACTAATTTTATAAAATCAACCTAATTAAGACATCATTTTGGACAACATTTGATCACTAATTTTTTGGTACTAAGGCTTTATTTGGAACAATTTTTTTATTACTTTATAAAACTAATTTTTATTATAAAAAATTTTTGAACTTAAAATTTTAATATTAGAAAGTTGTTTTTAAAAGAATTGCATAAAAAAAAAAAAAAAAAAAAAAAATCTTAATCAACACAAACAAAGTCTAAATTTTTTTAGAAGTATTAAGAAAATAATTGTAAAGCAAAAATTATGAAACTAATCTGAAAAATAACTTAATAAAAATTTACCTCAAACGAATAGTAATTCAAATTGATTTAGGCTTCGTTTGAGACGGCTTTTTTATTGCTTTCTAAAACGGAGTTTTAGTAAAAAATAAAAAATTTTGTACTAAAACGGAATTTTAGAAAGCAGTAAAAAAGCCGTCCCAAACGAAGCCTTAGTCTTCATTTGGATTTGATTTTTTATTGTTTCTTAAGATATTTTTTTAGTATAAACATTTAATTGTTTAATTAAAAAATTATTTTAAAAAGCACAAAAAAAAAGTCTCAAACAAAGCCTTAATTTTGAGAATGTTTGCAAAACACTGAACGTTATACATAAATAATAAAAAGAAAAAAAAATACAGAATCCTCTACAGAGAGCACAATTAAGTGAATTAACTGTCTATTGAATAAAACAGCCGCAAAGAATACATCTACAGTCAATTCTGCTCTATATAATTGTCAGCTATTAATACAAGCAATGAACATCATTATTACATCGACATGAATGCTCCATTATTCTCCATAACCACAAGGCATAATTAAGGACTGTATCAAAATGAACAAAAAAACCTAAATAACTGTAATACATATCTTATGAACCAAGAAAATGGCTTATGTACATATAAACTTTAGTGAGATATTTCGAGAGCACAATAACGGGGGAAATTATTAACCTAGAGATGCGTCTGGATTATTGGATGCACTGCGTACGCTCTAAGTACACTGCTTATATTGTGCGTATATTCTGCTTACACTATGTTACACTCTGCATATTTGTAAATACACAACAAATAATTAGCAAATCCTCACAACTAAATATTTGCTGCTTATTAACTGCAATAGGCAGTGTATACTTAGTAAATACACAGAACGTAGGCAGTGCTTAAGCATCCTGACGCATCTCTAGGTGCGGTGTCCGCACCTAATAATTTCCCCAATAACAGAGGCTTAGTAGACAAATGTGAACCAAAATGTCTGTTGTTTACCGTCGATTTGCCCTTAATGATTGAAAATGAGCAGCAAAGGTTTCATAATCAGGAAGCTTTGGATGAACATGAGAGGCTTTCTGTGGAGCAGTTTCTTGTGATTTTGTCCCGCCACCAGAATCTGATGGCTTATTTCGATTCTGTTTATCGACAGTCTGAGAAGGGGGTTCTGTTGCAGAGCTCTGTCCAGAGGAGAAGTTTTCAGTTTCAAAGTTCGACATATCAGAATACTTAGTAGATCTAGGAAGATTAGTTCGAACCTTCGGCGTAGAATCTTTTGTCCGACGAGATAATTTGAATGTTGTACTGGAACTCGCATTTCCTTGACCTTCCGTGTTAACCTTTGAGTCTCTCTCTTCGACATCAATATCAGAATCGATGTCTGTCTTTGACATTCGGGAGCTCAGTTCCTTGTAGGCCTTGGCTCGCGGTTTATCACTATAGATCTTCTCGTTTAAAACTTCAGAAATTTCGGGAACCTGCGCTGATGGGTTTGGATCACCCCCTCTATATCCTCTACTCTTTTCGTGATTGGAAACAGAATGCTTTACACCAAATGATTTATCTGTGTTGAAGGTTTTGTTCTTGGTGTATTCTTCTGACAGAGATCCTTTAGCTTCGTCAGATTTTGGATTAGTGGAAGCTAATGGCATTATTGGATTTGATGGGTTGTCTTCAATCAGGGAGCTTGTGGAGGGCTTCTCCCATGGAGAAATAATGTGCGTAGTATTGGAGATAGCACTGCCTGAGATCTCTAATGAAGGCGCAGAAGAATCGACCACAGAGCTTGCTGTATAAGGTGGATGGTTGTAACCTCGGTTTCTTAGCCCACCAGTTAATCTTCCAAAATTCAGACCGAATTCGCCTCCACTTGGAAGTTCTTCTGGCATTTCAGGATCTTTGACACCTACAGAAGAGGAAGACACTTCAAGGTGATTCTTTACTTCAGCTTCCAACAGTGTTTTAGCTTTTGTCGAGCTCAAAGGCTGCAACTCTTCTGGAGGATGAGAGTCGTCTCCGCCCAAGCCATTTTTTTCATGCAACAAATTACTATTCTGAGCAGTTCGATTCTGCTGGGAACTGCTAGTGTCATCGTCGCTTTCTGAAGTAAGACCATCAGAATCATCAAATTTTGATGATGGAACCTTTTCCACAGTAACTGGATGAGTTTCATGGCGAGACCCACTGAAAATATTGGAATTTATAGAACTGTTGCTGGGAGCGAAGATAGAGGATTGACCATTCCGTTTTTCGTGAAATGAATCGAACAAGTTATCTTTAGCATCAATTGATTCAGGATCATATTCATCAAAAACAGCAGCAGGATAGTCGTTGGGCACATATTCCTTACTGTCGTATCTGAAAAGCCTTTCTCCAGCATCTATTTCAGGTCTGTTATGCGTCAGATTATCATGATTACCAGATTCGTGCATGCCAATGGATGGAACCCAATTGGCTTCATCGTCAAAGGTAGGTACCATAAAACTAGCAGAAGCTGATCTATCATAGTTCACTTCTGTATTTTTTTCAACAAATGCACCTTCGTCGTTCTTCTTTTTATTTCCCATTTCCATCCTAGAAAAACTTCCCCGAACACTATCAAATGTCCTCACATTGTTCATTTGAGAACTATACTCCATGACCCCATCAGAGGTTCTGCTATGATGTGAAGTTTCTTCTTCCAAATCATCCCCTTTGAAGCCTTTGACTTGATCATGTTCCATATTTACAGATTCATTCTGTTCGTCTTTCAGCTTTGAGCTTACTGCTCTCTTTGGCCTTTCATTTCTGCTACTATGCAAAGATGATACATTTGGCTCGTTAGAGTTCTGTCTGGAAATGTTCACTCGACTTGCAAGTTCAGCAGCAGCTCTAGCAGCTATGCTAGCCCTCTCTGCAGATTCCGCGGCCACCTGAGCAGCAGAGGCTGCATCATTAAATTCCATTTTCCAAGTTGGATGTTTGAAAGAAGTGGTGTCCTCTCTTCGATATGAATCCCTTACTTCCGGCGCCCCGGCTTTCCCATCTGTTAACAAGAATAGTAAAACCATCAAACCTCAAATGAACTAGTAATAACCATTACTTTGTAACCAATAGGGAAATAGTTTCTGCTTCACCTGATTTCCTGGAATCATTCGAAGCAGGTGGTGGTACAAGAGGGGTTGATCTCAAGTTAGCATGAGAAGAGGAGTCAAAACTAGTTGGTTTGCTTGGTATTTCAGTTTGATAAACTTTTGAGGCCGATTCGGCCTGGCTGACATTTGGAGGAAAATTGATATTTAAGGGCTCCATTGACATCTTGTTGGCACCGACAAAAGTGCTTGAACCATTCTACAAAATAGAAAATAAACTTCAATTTTTACAAGCTAATGCTTAAAACTAATAAATAGGTTAAAGTCTAAATCAGCAATGCAAACCAAGAGGTCCTCCTTAGGTTTCTGAAGTTCCTCAGCAAATGCCTTGGAATCCCATTTGACATCATGCTCTTTAGCAATTGCAGTTAGTATCTTCATTTTCGTCTCTATGTCAGGTGTTTTTGCTGATAATTTCTCAACAATCTACATTTAGAGAAGGCAAAATATTGAACAACCAATAGAAAACAATAACAGATTCAAACGGGGGACAAATAAATTTATTAACTAAAGCAAGCTCATCATTGGAAAAACAAAAACAAAAACAATTTGATTCAACTAGAACTTACCATTCGGTTAACACCACAATCTGGTCGAAGTTCAAGTGCTGATGTGGCAAACTCTTTCCCATACTTCGCCACAAACTGTTTACGTGCGTCCATAAGTTCTGGTATATCTGCACACCTTGGGGATGCAAATATCACACTAGATATTGCTTCCTTTAGATCAATGGGGCAGCTCCTGTAAGTTTTGTAAAATCAGTTCTAAAAAGATGAAAAGGGACATAATGCATAGCATGCTGTGCACAACCATGGTGTAAACCCGGCAAAAAATAGCTATCCATGTTCCTGAGAAGGCATGACATAGTTGTAAGCTCAAGTACTACAAAGCCAAAGAAAGAAGGCATGTTTCTTCACACTATGCCATTCAAAAGATGACTTGGGTTTGCTTTTGTTTTCTACATAAAACAAATCTTGAAGGATAAGATTGTCTGTGCTTTGAAGCATTTTTAGGAAATATTACTGTCATAATTCGAAACTTCTAAATAAGTCATAACATGCACAGAATGATGTTTACTCCAGGACCACTAATCAAGAAGTATGAGAAAAAGCATTGAAAATACAAAGTGAAAATAGCACTGATGAAACTATACGCTTGCAAAGGGATCATTTTAATATGAGGTGATAAAAAACTATTAGGATAAATTGCACCCAGGTTCTTGAGATCAAGAGGATACTTTACAATAATCCGTGTTTTAAAAAACCTAAAATTGGATCCCTTTGATTATGTTTCTCAATGGGGGTCTCCTGTGAATTAAAGGATAGAAATCACCAAAATCCTAAAATATATTTCACTTATAAGACAAGCTGGAGGACCTAATTGACACAAAATAACTGAGAATATGGTCTGAGCTCCCCTTGTTCACTTCATAATTCATCATCTCCAACAAACAGCAGGTGGTTTCTACTTACACTAATGTAGCGAACACGAAGGTGAAAAAGTTCACGGTAAAGGCCAAGCGTTGTAATTGATAGATAATTGCTTTGATCATAATTACAAACGAGCTCATCACTGCGTTTTTTGTCTATGACTTTCAACATGAGAATCCTTTACTTAAAAATCTTTTTAAGGAATAATGTTTTGGCCTTATGTAATGTTTTGCACAATATTTGTGCACCATAATCTATTTGTTTTCCAATTTTTTTGAAGCCATAGCCCCGTGGTCTCGAAATTGCCTTCAAATTACGTTTCTGCATTGCAGCCCAATTCTTTTCTCAAAATTTTCATATTTACTTATGATCCTAGAGTTTGAATTTGTTTAAAATGCTAGTATTAATGAACATAATGCATTCTAATTTTTGGTTGTGATGGGGATTTTTATATGATTTATAATCATATAACTCATGAATAAATTTTATTTCACTTCATTATAACGGGGTTGTAGAAAAGGTGAATAATGTAAATGCTATGTTGCACCGATACACCTATTTATGAAGGTGTGCTGTATCCGATACACCGATACACGGATACGCCTCCGATACACCACTGATACGTGTCGGATACACCAAAGCCGTATCCAATTAAAATACTATTTAATTTCAAAAGGACACGCGTATCGGATACGCGTGTCCGTTGAAAAACAAAAAAAAAGACGCATCGTATTTACTTCCGGGGCTGCGAGCAAGGTTCTCTTATTTCCGAGATGGATTTGAGTCTCTTGATGATATGAGAATATTAGAAATTACTAATCTTTCATTTCATGAGCCTGAATTAGAAGCTATGATATTTATTGAAGATGATATAAAAGTTCAAAGACAAACCAATGAAGAAGCTAATCATATCATTCCTTCTATTGAATAGTTGAAACTTCATGTGCTAGATAATTTATGCTTATGCTTTTTTTGTTGTACTAGACATTTAATGCTTTCTTATATTTTGATATTATAAGCTACAAGGCTACAAATGATGTTTTTTTTTTTTTGTAATTTCAAATATTATGCTTTGATTGTTTTCTTAATTTTTATTTATGATTTATAAATTATAATGCCGTGCCCGCGCCGTACCTGTATTCTATATTTTTAAGAATTGACGTGTCCCGTATCCGTATCGTGTCGTATCCGTATCGCCGTATCCGTATCGGTGCAACATAGTGTAAATGTTAATATGTACTCTATCATGGACTTTAAATATGAGATTTTATTTGTGGCTAAGAAATTGAATAGCAAACGTTAAGGCCTGCATCAAAATTATAGTACGTTGCTTACATTCTAGGGGTTAGAGTAATTGCTTATTGATGTTGATGTGTTGAATACGTTTGGTAAACATAATAAATTGGAAAAGAATGATATTTATCTCTCTGTTGAGTGTGAAGAAGTAATTGAATATGGATAACTTGAAGGGAATAATGTAATTTAATAAAGAGTACAAGAGGATGTATATGCTTGGTGTGATTTTGTAGAGTCTTAAAATGCCACCATTTTTACATGTTTATAAGAAGATATATATTGTCCCAGACAGTGCATTTAAGAGTAGGTTACGACCTAGCTATGATTCATGTTAGAGTTTGAAGGAGATGTCAGTAGGGATGTTGACTATACAGTTAATCAAACGTCAATTATTAGTGAATTGTATGATAATGAGTTAGTGAAAATGAAAACACAACTTGTTACCCAGATGAGTATATCAAACAGAAAATAGGTAGGCTCTGGGATGACAGCTCTGTGATGCATCCGATGATGGAGAGGAGTTAATGAGAAAAGAGAAGAGATGGAAGAAGCTTTGAATTGGATTTGTTATCAAGGCACTAATGGTGGAAAGGTGATATGGAAGCTTTGCCCATCATTTGAAATGAGCATCATATAAGTGAGTCTTAAAAAGATAGTGTTTGCCAGAGAGAATGGCACCAACGAAGAAAATAAGAAAGATAAAGAGGTAAGCCTAAAAATGTCTCTTAATAATGTGAATGGAAGAGCCAAGCATCAATTTGAAAGGATGGCATTACCTTCAACAAAATAAACAAGCTTAACAATACGCATAGCTGCTTAAGGACGTCAACTGATAAGATTGCATTGATAAATGGATTTCTGCAAAGTAGAATAGCAGTTGTATGCAAATCCATACATGCAGTTGGACTTATGAGGCATGAGTTACAAAATAAAAACTACATTCAAGTTAATGACATAAAACTATGGAGGGGCTTAAACAAAGGAGAAAAAGAAAGCTAAGAAAAAATATAAAGAGATTGCAAGTTATTGCCAAACTATGTGAACATCCATGGAAATCAGGTATTAGTTGCATATAATAACAACCCCCAAAATGGAATAATAAACTTTCGGAGTTTTCTTTTATTGTTTGATACACGAAGAATGGAATTTTTCTAAGAAGTAGACCATTATTGCAAATTGATTGATGTCATCTAAAGAGACCTTGTGGAAGATGTTTGCTTGCTGCAGTTGGTGTTGATTTCTATAATTGTTCATACTTGTTAGCGATTGCAATTGTCAAAACTGAAAACGAGACAAGTCAGAGGCGGTTCCTGCAAGCATTGAAATATACCATGGGCTACGATGGATCCAATAAGACTCACAATTATGCATAATAAATAAAATATTAGTGGCATCTCATTCATTAAGTTTTATATAATTCATATTGACTTTCCTTGTGTTATTGTGCTGAGTTATATATCAAGTTATTGTCCAAGGGTTAAATGAGGTGGCTATTGAATGGTTCTGAACCATAATTGAGGAAGAAGTATTAGAATGCAGCTAAAGCTTACACGACCTATATGTTTGATAGAGAGATGGGTTATCTCAAAGCTAACAAGGAATATCAGTGGTTGACACATCTCAATAGAAACAAAGAATTTATAGCATACCATTTCTTTGATGTAAATATCACAGCAAATCAAGTTGAGAATAATCTGGTTGAATGTTTTAACATTGGCTTAGAAAAGATTGAGAGAAACCCATAAGAACCTTACTAGAAAACTTGAGATTGAACGTAAAAGGAAGATTCAGCAATACAAGTAACAAAAAAAAATAAGGAAGGTGAACTGATTCCAGAAAAGCCAAGCTTGGACAAGAACAATAGAGATAACATGTGAAAGAGTGGTCCCAAGTAATTAAAAAAAAAAAAAAATCAAGCCATTGACAAGGGGTACACATTTATAATCTTACTTTTTTTGGGTAAAGGCAAGGTTGTGAGTGCAGAACTGGGATATTTGTGGGACCCCTTAAAATACTGCTTCGTTGTGCATTGCATACAATGACCCATAATAATATTTTCATAGCAACTTTAAGATAGATGTTTTCACAAGGGGCTTATAAAAGAATTATACATGTAATTCCTGATGCAAGGAGCATGATGCGTAAAAAAGTTGATGAACTAATTGCACCAAAATTCATGAGGAAATCAGTTAGAGCAAAGTAAATAAGAGGGGTGATGTATTGATGATAAGTTATATGCAGATCAAACACAATGACTAGTATCAGGAGGTCATTTCGGATACAAAAAGAAGGCACATTAAGATCCCCCACTGGCCCCTGGCAGTCAAGAAAATTTTCAAGCCATTGTCAAGGAGCGCACATTTTTAGTCTACTTTTGAGATATTTAAGGTTGATGTTGAATAGATGGGATATTAGTATAATTCAAGTTAGATGATTAAAGTGGAGGAATGCATCGGTTAATTATGTGATAGAAAAGCACCCCTCAAACTTAAGGAAAAATTCTATAAGATGGTGGTGAGATCTGCAATGCTTTTTGGCATAGAATGTTTGTCATTAATAGAAAAACATAAAATTAAGTTAAGCATTGCCGAGATGAGGATGCTCAGATGGCTGAGCGACTTTACTCTTAAGAGGCAAATGTGAAACCAGTATATACGTGAAAAGGTTAGAGTAGCTTCAATGGTAGATAAAAATAGATAGAGTCATCATAGATGTTTTGGTCACATAAAATGTCAACCTTCTGATGACCCGGTTAGGAAAGTAGATATATTAGATTTGGTCTATGTTAAGAAAGGTAAATTTAGACATAAAAATCCTTTGTTAGAAAGTATTAGAAATGGCTTTTTTTTTAGATTTGAATGAGAATTTGACTCTTAACAGGACATAATCGAAAAAAAAAAAGATTTTATATTGCCGACCCCATGTGGTGGGATGAAGGCTTGATGTTATTGTTGTTGTTGTGGTTGTTTGAGATATTTGATGGGACCACCACTTTTATAAAAAGGTTCATTGTGTATTTCATGTAACAAGATGACCCAAAACTACATTGTTATAGTAACTTTAAGATAGATGCTTACATGAGAGCTTATACATGTAATTCCTGATGTAGGGAATATGATGCATATAGAAGGTGATAAGATAATTACACGTGAATTCAAGAGGGAATAAGGTAGAACAAAGAAAAATAAGAGGGATGAGTAGGCTTGCAACGTGTGGTCGGCTAGGACAAAAAAGAAGACTACCAAAGTGCCCCCATTGGCATTAGTAAAAGGATGAACAATAAGGTAAAGCTAAAAAAATTATCTTTTTGCATATAGTAAAAAATATCAATTTCTTAGGGTGTAGGGATTAGAAGTAATTGAACAGTGAGATGAACCAAGAAGAGTGAAATAATTGGCTACAAAGCACAATAATGACACACCTTCCTCACAGTTTGAAGAGAGTATGACTCAAATAAATAGGTTCTTATGGTGCAAGGCTAGCGTTTTTGAAGAGAGTATGACTCAAATATATAGGTTCTTATGGTGCAAGGCTAGCATTTTGTACGAAAAGTTTTGAGTGGGTTTCAATGTTTTTTTACAACTGCTTTTTTATGTAATATTGTTGAAACTCGATGTTTCAACTATGTTTTAATTGTCATGTAATTTAATGTTCGCTAACACTCCAAGTGTTTTATTATTAGGTTGCTTTAATAAGTTTACTGCAATGACCCAATGAGTAAATCAAATTTCTATAATTGAATAATTTTCTTCATGAAAACTATAGCAATAAAGCTTCATATCAAATGATATTAAAAAAAATTATAATTATGATATCTTTTTATATCACTGCTACATATCAGCTAAGTTCTTCTTCAACTAATCTATTCCAACTTTCAGTTCTCATAGAATTTTTGACATTTCTATGTGTTCTTTGACTTAACCTTTGCAAGTAGAGTTTGTATTGAGAATATCAGAAGTTAGATTGAATCCATAAGGTGCACACCACTGGAATCCACAGAGAATGTTACCACATGTAAAAGAAAGATTGGCTCGCAATAATTATTTAATATCTTCATTTTTGCAATGGCCAAACCTGTTCTCGAAGCTCAAAATTGAAGGAGAAGAAAAGTTGGTAGTTGATACGTCATCATAAAATTATCTTGATCGGGCACGAATCTCGAGGCAAAACTCAAGTTGAAAACTTCCGAAATTAAATCTAGGATCATCTGAACTCCGATTTTAGCAAACTTACATTCAAACTGAGCGTCTCGGAAATACAAACCCAACGACACCAAATTCGATTCAATCCGAGCTCAAATGGGTCCAAATCAAGGACCTGAAGCACTATTGAAGGGTTCAAACCACAATTTGGATTACCAAACGGTTTCCAAACATGACGTGTTTATAGTCAACTCGAGCAGCTCGACGAGACGAATCCAACGAGCCCAAGATCGCCAAATTCCCATATCATTAAGACCTTCAGATGTCTGACCAACGGTCAATGATCAAAGGATTCAATATCAGCCGTCCATCCAAACCACTCTGCAATTGCCTTGATCCTCCTATTTACAAGTCATGTCACTCTCAGAAAACTATAAATAGACCCCTCATTTCTCTTGAGAGGGGGGGGGGGGAGAGCCAAAGCAAGGAGAAGCAAGAAGAAGAAGAGAAGAAGAAGAAGAGAAGATTAGTAGGGAAGAAACTCCTCCTCGACCACCGCCGTTGGAATTCTGCCCAAGTGACGTAGGAATTCTGCCCGACTTCCACGAGATGCCGGAATTCTGTCCAAGTGACGTCGGAATTCCATCCGACTTCCAAGTAACACCGGAATTCCACCCGACCTCCAAGTGACACCGGAATTCCACCCGACCTCCAAGTGACGCCGGAGTTCCACCGATCTCCAAGTGACTCTGGAGTTTTGCCTGAATACTATATAACATCAGAGTTCTCCCCGGCCGCCGACTAACATCGGACTTCTATCCAACGACGGACCTCCGCTCGTCGCCAGATTTCTACCTGACGTCAGACTTTTGCCCGTTGTCAGATTTTTGCCAGACAATCTATTCGATATTGGATTTCTGTCCATGGATGGACTTCTACCTGACGCCGTCCTTTTGACCTCCGTCGTTGGACAACAGTACCTCCGACCTCCATCACCCGTCGACTACAGTCTTTCTGACTTACGTCGCCCACCGACTATAATCCTTCCGACCTCCGTCGTCTGCCGACTACGGTCCTTCAGACTTACGTCGTCCGCCAACTACAGTTCTTCCGACCTCCATCACCCACCGACTACGGTCCTTCAGACTTACGTTGCCTGCCGACTACAGTCCTTCCGACCTCCGTCGCTCGCCGACTACGATCCTTCCGACTTACGTCGCACACCGACTACAGTCCTTCAGACCAAACAAACACATCAACAGTGATGCTTTGTATTCTCACCATGTAATGTACCCTATAAGATGTACATCAAGCTAAGGCCTTCCACTAAAGAAGGGCCTCATTTGTAATCAACTACAATACTAGTGTATTCATTTAAACTGGGCTATGCCCCGTGGTTTTTTCCCCTATTCAGGGATTTTCCACGTAAAAAATCTTTGTGTCTCTAATGAATGACGCACCCTCTCTCTTATTTGATTGCGTGCCGGACTTTCGTACAACGTTAAGACATTAAACTTTATATTTCTCTACCACCGCGAATACTCCAGGACACAACAGTAGTGCTACTTCGATCTTCTATATAGGAGGAAGTTGTTGATGAAATTAGTGACTTACGTGAAATCTTGAAGGCTTTGTGGTGAAATGAGTGAGAAATGAGAAGTTGACGTTTTATAAAGTAGTATTGCATTTTTTTTTTAACTGGAAATATCCAACATTCATATAACAGATGACAACTGATAGGTGCCACTTAAAAGAGTAGGAATTGCATTTAAGGATCCAAGTGATATACGAAAATGCATTAGGGACAACTGCAAAGTTTGAAAAAATATGGACCAACGTGAAGAAGCTCTTAACTTCATGTAATCAGGAGTAAATTACCCTAAATATTAATCGTACATGTGCAGATAAATTTTCTCAACCATGCATATTAACACTTCTAAGGTTTGAGAAAGAATAATGTAGATACTAGATTCACAAGTGGATTATCCATGGAGGCAACACAAAAGATTTATTTTTTTCTTAAATAACAACAACAACAACATCAAGCCTTTAGGCCTACTAAGTCTTTTTAGATCTACCTCTGTCTTTCTTAACATAGGACAAATTTAATAAATCTACTCTCCTAATCTGATCATCGGAAGGTCGATGTTTTATGTGACAAATCATCTAAGGTGACTCTCTCTAACCTCATCTACCATTGAAGCTACTTCAACCTTTTCACATATATACTCATTTCACAATTTGTCTCTAAGTGTAAAGCCACTCATCCACCTGAGCATCCTCATCTCTGCAACAATTAATTTAATTTTATGCTTATTTTTTAATGGACAACATTCTATTTTCACTTAAGTTTGAGGAGGGTACTTTAATATCACAAACAATCCCAATGCATTCCTCCACTTCAACCACCCAACTTGAATTTTACTAATAATATCCCCATCTATTTCACCATCGCTTGAACAATAGACCAGACATATCTAAAATGTGTACTGTTTTTAATGAATTGATCGCCCAAAGTCACAATCCCTCCACTAGATCTATTACTACTAAAATTAAACTCCCTATATTTAATTTTATATACGCCCCAACGAAAACCTTTAGACTCTAATGTTAACCTCCATAATTCAAAATAAATGATTAAAAATAATGTTGCAAATTAGGATAGAGCAACCCCAAAAGTTTTAAAAAATGACACCAAACATGATCCCATGGTTTGGTCGAGGCACTCTAGTTGTAAATTCATTAATGAACAAATTTGAAACACAATTCATGCTTACATAGATTATATTTATAAAGTGAATAATCAAGAATTCCAAAAAGCTTCCTAAGATATAAAATTCAAATAGAGAAACAAGACCACACAAAATTTCTCAAAACAAAAACTATTAACATTTGACGTCACCCAATAGGAGTTTCTATGCTAAGTTGTTAAAAGTAAAAAGTACAAGAAGGTATGAGGTAATAAGTTTCAGTCATAACATACTTTTGAGACTCAATAATGGGCATTCGTGCCACAATTAGTTCACAATATATCTCAATAAGATCATATGCCGACATGGTCTTCTCTTCCCTTATCACATGTTCAACCTGGAAAAAAAACAATCTCAAATGTTATAGGGACTAGTGAAAAGAAACACATAATTTGACAATTACTATTACTTTTAACACTTCACAAAAGAAAAAGTAAAAAAGATAATATCTAGCTCAAAAAATGTCAACGGAATCTATGCACATTACAAGTTGTTAAAAGTCATGGTTTACACTCAAAAAGATACAAAAGAATGAAAATTGTCAATTGCTAAATGGCCCAAAGCTTTCCCACAATTAATAATCAAAATAACATAGGTTGTTAGATCGGTGTCAACAACGTAATATGCTATATTTAAGACAGTAAATGCATAAGGATTACTTTTTAAAAAGGATGCATTTTATTTTTACCGAAAAAACATAGGATGTGCTAAAACGCTGAGTTCGCTTGATACTACCCCTACCAATGCTGTAATAATGCAATCTAAGCGACAAAACTTGCTGAGGTAAATAAATCTGCAATCTGCATCAAGCATTATTGGGGCCTGCAACTAACAGAGAGTTGCAGGATAAACAACTCAAAATAAATAAATATAGAATCTAGCACCTCAAGTTAAATAATAAGCTGAAAAAGCAAAAATATTTGTCCATCAAATCAGAATATATATTTTAAAAAAGCAGGATTCCCATAACCTTTATTCACAAAATTTGTTCCAAACAACCTTCCTTCAATAGAAACTTAACTGAAATCCATGCATATACGGTCATTACAGGATTTCAAAACTGGAGGACTTGATCCGGTTTTTATATTTCCAAATAAGTTCACAAGGAGAAATAAAAACACCCCATAATATTTTTCATGCACAAAATACAATAGCAAATAACACTAACCCGGATCCTCGCAGTCTGTTCCTGGCCGGTTGCAAGAAGCTGAGCCAATTCCCGCCTCAATTGTTTCACTTGGATATCCCTTCTGTTCTTTAGTAGCTTTATCCGAGATATCCCAAGTTTCAATGACGTCTTGCTGCCAAAAAATCCCAGATATCGAAAAATCTCAGTAAGTCATATTAAAAAAACACAAAACATCAATCCAATACAAACTGATTCACATTCTCATCATCAGATATCCAACAAAAAACGACCAAGCAAGTATCCTGAACTTACCATTTCCCCGATTTAAAGCTCTTAGATAGCATCTGCGCAGCGAAGCCCTCAGATCTCAACCAAAATCCAGCGCAATTCAATTCGATCCAAAATCAAGACGAGATGAGAAAAAATAATCAAAACTAGGGTTTTCGACTATATAACTTCTTGAGCTCCGCGTGGATTTACTTCAACCTGAAGAATTAACGCCGACTGAGCGGAAACTTCGTCTCTCTCTCCGCCGATACTCGGAGACTTCTCGCTCCCACGAAGGCGACGACTTGTCTCTATTAATCCTTCCTTAGCTTACCAAGGGAAGATAAACGGGTCAGGAGACGAAAACACTGCACCTTTATTATAGGACCAAAACACCCTCTTGAAGGCGGCGGTCCGATTCAGAACAGCTGTCCGTTAACGTAAGGGTATTATAGTAATATCATCAATGTGGCCCGTCTACGCGTCTTTTGAGATTAGTCTAAAATAAATTCAATACTTTTGAGATTTTTTTTCTCATGAATTTTTTTATATGAGAATAATATTTAAGCTTCTAAGCTTAAGAAAATGTTTCATGGACCTTTCTGAACTATTTATTTACGTAATTCAGATCTTTAATTTCTTTATCATTTTTATAAGAGAAATGTCGGATTAGGATATTTAAATAAGTTTTTAATTTTTTAATTTATTTTAAGAAAAGAGTATAAATATGAATAATTAATCATTTTGTGTATTACATTCACTTCAAAATATGCTAAGAGTCCTAAAAATGATATTAATTAAATTTTAATTAAAATATCATCAATTATTTTATTTAGTTTATGTGTATGTGTACCAAAACTTATTATCTTTACTCTTCTTTTGGCTCAAATATTTGAGTTAAAATAATTTCATAAAAAAATATCTAATAAATAAATCATGATAGTTTTTTTATGAGAAATTTGATTTTATATGCCTCTTATTATCAAACATAATTAGTCAAATATGCTCATTATTTATACTCTGTCTGACATTTGTCCGATCGGCATTGCCGAGCAGCTTTTTTCTCGTCTTATAGGGGAGAACTCAAGCCTGCATTAGACGGAAAGGTAGTGATTGTCGCCAAAATTTTTTAAATTATTTGGCTTCACCACTTTGAGTCATTGCCCTTGAAACTTTGTTAGTTAATTGTTTAGAATGCTTGAATTTTTGTGTTACTCACCAAAAAGCAAGTAACTGTTATTTATTTTGGTGTAAATGTATACTTCTTTGATAGATGTGTGATTTGTAGTGTCAATTCGTGTCGGCGGGTCGGGTTCGGGTCGAACCAGAAACTGACCCGGCACTGTTCGGGTCAACCCGAACCCGACCCGTTTTTAAAAACGGGTCAGGTTTTCGGACCCGAACCCGACCCGTTTTTAAAAACGGGTCAGGTTTTCGGACCCGAACCCAACTCGATTCGGGTCCGGGTCAACCCGACCCGACACGAATGACCCGAAGTTGATCTAAAATTGCTAATTTTCGGGTCAAAATCAGGTCAAAAAAGGGTCAATCTCAGGTTTTCGGGTCAAATATGAGTTTTCGTGTCACTTTCGGGTCAATTTCAGGTTACTGGGTCAACCCGAACCTGTCCCAATTTTTAAATCGGGTTGATTTGTTCAACCCGAACCCGACCCATTTTGGGTTCGGGTTGACCCGAACTCGGATTTTTCCGGGTCGGGTTCGGGTCGTGTTTCGGGTCGTGTCAAAAATTGACATCCCTAGTGATTTGTGCTATTTGTATTTGGTTCTTTTATAATTATTTAGATTACCAGATCTATATTAAATTCTTCAGCATTATCACACATGTAATAAATCTTTGTTATTTATTCAAAATGAATCTGCGTGTGAAAGCTCACTAATTCTTATTCATATAAGTTAATTTATGAGTTTGAAAATTTAAATTCATACATTTTTATTTTTATTAAATAAAATGAATCTCATTCATGCAATTCATAGTAATTACACAAATCATATTTGACCTTTTGATTTATATAGTGCTTGTTAGTTACCCATAAAAGTACTTGTACTATAAGATCGTGTGTATATCGGTAGAACCCTATCAATTTTTGTCTTGTCGGAGTCAATAGATCCCCAGAGCGACGACTCTGTTGAAATAACTATATTTTCTTGGGTTGAAGTCTACTTTTCCTGCAACCATGTTTAGTTGACCGTCATCTCAAAAACAAATTTATTAACAGTAGTCTATTTTTAGTATTATATATTTTCTAATATATTATTATACTTTTGATTATGAGGGTTGGGTAGTTTCTTCTCTATTATTTGTTCTATTTACATTTCTATTAGCTTTTATTACAAAAATTGTTATTTGAATGTATTAGTTAATTGTGCAGTCGAGCTTGTCAGTCTCTCACTCTCGCTCGTCGCTCTCGTAGTCGTGCTAGTTAGCTCGCACTCGCCCTTGTGTACTCACTCAAGTCGACAAGTCAGTCATATCGGGTCGGATTCGGGTCCAGG
The DNA here is from genome assembly GCA_016618105.1 of Dendrobium huoshanense. Classification (NCBI taxonomy): domain Eukaryota; kingdom Viridiplantae; phylum Streptophyta; class Magnoliopsida; order Asparagales; family Orchidaceae; genus Dendrobium; species Dendrobium huoshanense. Next base: position 3,210,340 of record CM028343.1, on the reverse strand, counting down.
TTTATGACCAATTTACCTAATCAGGTTGGATTTAGGTTGCACAAGCTGAATCCAGGCTAATACTGTATTAGACTTAGGCTTTGTTTGTTTGAGCATTTTTATGCCTTTTCCGTTTCCGGAAACGGTGGATTTTTTTTTTTTTGTTGTTTGGTTCGTCAAATCACGTTCCCAATAACTCATTTTTTTTCATTTTTCTGCAGTTTTGAGAAAGCTTTTTATATATGCTTCTCCGTTCGAAAACTCCATTTTCTGAACTAATGTTTTTTAAAACTGTCTTTTACAAAAACACCAAAAAAATAAACGAAACCTTAAACTCAGCCCAAAAACTAATTTTTACACCTCTAGGCCCCACAATGACAACGGCACAATTTGATACGGTTTGGTTGCCCTGCTGTGAGTTAGTTGGTTTGACCAAGAGATCCTCCGACTGCAAGCATTTGGAATTTATTAGTCTCTTTTTTTTTTCTGAACTAAAAGTGGCAAATAAAGGCATCAGGCATCAAGACAAGTGTGGCTTTTCTTGGAACCTTATAAAACATTGAAAAAAGGTTCAGGGCAACATAGTAATTTGAGGACATTTCGTTTGCTGGAAAAAAAAACTGAGTAAACTCCAATATGTGGAATGTACTATACTTAAAATATTTTATTAATTTGAATGAATGCATAATGAATTTAAGTAATTATTTTTTATTTTATTTGAAATAAAATAAATGCACTATAAAGCTAAAAAATGATAGTGGTCAGTATCACATGCGGTGATCACAATAGCAACAGACAACATATGGCAGACGAGGCAGGTAGCTGGTGGCGGTCGATGGTGAGAGCAAAGTTCGCTTGTAGTTTAATTTGTAATTTGGCCAAAAAAAATTTATATACTCAACTTGTTTATATTCATAAACAACATCATTTAAAACTCATGAACAAGCTCAATACGAAGCTCGATAAGAAGTTTGATTCATATTTGATATAAAAATTGTGAACAAACTTGTTAAATAACTATTAATGTTTGATACGAGGTCAATTAAGCCTAGTTATAAAAATGATGAACTTTTTAATATTGTTGCGTCCTGGAGTATTGGCGACAGTAGAGAAAAATATAGTTTAACATTTTAGCATTGTACAAAGATCCTCCACGTAATCATATAAGAGAGAATGTGTAGCATTCATAAGAAACACTAGAGTTTTTACGGGGAAACCCCTGAAAAGGGAGAAAAATCATGGGACCTGACCCATTTTGAATGAATCCACTAGTATTTGCAGTCGATTACAAATGAGGTCCTTCCTTAGGATAAGGTCTTGGCTTGATGTCACAAACGTACATCATATAGAGCACATTACATGGTGGGAGTCACATACACATGTTTGTTTAGTCGACAGGACCATAGTCGATGGTATAAAGATCGGAAAGATCGTAGTTGGCAGAAGATCGGGGTCAGAAAGATCATTGTTCGATGATGTAGGTCAGAAGGACAATAATATGCAAGAGACTGGGGTAAGGAAGAACGTTGTAGTAGGGCGGTACTCTGGAAGAACTATGGGCATCAGGTGGTGTCATAACAGAAGTTCGGGCCTCAGGTGATGGTCCTATAGAAGTTCGAGCCTCATGTGATTGTTCGGCAAAAGTTCGGGCATCAGATGGTGTTCCGGCTAAAGTCCAGGTTTCAGGTGGTGGTTCGGCAGAGTAACAACATCAGGTTGTGGTCCGGCGGAAGTCTGGGCCTCAGGTGGTAGCCTGATGGAGCACAAGGCCTCAAGTGGTGGTTTGGTGGAGCACAAGGCCTTAAGTGGTGGTCCGGCAGAGCAACGACATCAGGCGGTGGTTCGGCGGAAGTTTGGGCCTCACGTGGTGGTTTGGCGAAGCAACGACGTCAGGCGGTGGTCCGGCGGAAGTCTGGGCCTCAGATGGTGGCCTGGTGGAGCACAGGGCCTCAAGTGGTGGTATGGAGGAGCAACAACATCAAGCGGTGGTCTGGCGGAAGTCCAGGTCTTAGGTGGTGGTCCGGCGGAGGTGAGGGCCTCAAGTGGTGGTCCGACAAAGCAACGATGTCAGGTAGTGGTCCGACATAAGTCTGGGCCTTATGTGGTGGTCTGACGGAGAACAATGCCTCAAGTGGTGGTTCGACATAGCACAATGCCTCAAGTCGTGGTTCGACAGAGCAAAATGCCTCAACTGGTGGTCTGGCAGAGCAACGACGTCAGGCGGTGGTCCGGCGGAAGTCCGGGCCTCAGGTGGTGGTCCGGCGGAGGAGAGAGCCTCAAGTGGTGGTCCGGTGGAGGTGAGGGCCCCAAGTGGTGGTCTGGAGGAGAAGAGGGCCTCAAGTGGTGGTCCGGTGGAGCTCAGGCGGTGGTCGAGGAGGAGCTTCTTCCTTCTCTTCTTTCTCTTCTTTTTTCTCTTCTTTCTACTTCTCTTCTTGTTTCGATCCCCTTTCAAGAGAAAAGAGGGGTCTATTTATAGATTTCTGGAGTGGCATGACCCGTAAATAGGTGAGAGATCAAGGGTAAATGGGGAGTGGTTGAATGGACGGCCAATGTTGAATCCCTTGATCATGAACCGTTTGATGGACATTTGAATGTCTTAGTGATGTTGGAATTCAGTGATCTTGGGCTCGTTGGATTCGTCTCGTCGAGCCGCTCGATTCGACTATAAGCACGTCATGTTTGGAAACCATTTGAAAATCTAAATTGTGATTCAAACCCTCCAATAGCGCTTCAGACCCTTGATTTGGACTTATTTGGGCTCGGATTGAGTCGAATTTGGTGTCGTTGGGTTTGTATTTCCGAGACGTTCAGTTCAACTATAAGTTTGCTAAAATAGAAGTTTGCATGGTCCCAATTTTAATTTCAGAAGTTTCCAACTTGATTTTGCCTAGAGAGGATTCTGCCTAGAGATTCATGCCCGATCAAGATAATTTTTTGATGAAGTATCAAATATAAATATTTTACTTTTGTTATATTATAATAATATAATAATCATTAATTAATAAAATTTTAAATTAATTAAACATTATAATTAAAAATGTAAATTAAAATTATGTATAATACTTATATTTTATAATATTATAATTTTTAGCTTTATTATAATCAGAATGTATCACGTCATCCAGTACACAGTGGTACCGAGCAAAAAAATAACGTTGCGCGTTCTGATGGATCTCCGGACACCGTCCAGGCCTGCAAAAACATATTTTTTCCAATATGCGAAGGATAGTAATGTCTCCAATCGCGGCAACATATTATTGTTATTGTGAAAGTTCTTACAAAAGAATAAGGCTTCTCGAAGCTATTGCACCTATGATATTCCAGCATTCTGCAAGTCAATCATGTGAAAACACTCATCTACAAGAGAGGAATAGTCCAGCTAAAAAAATACTGATATATTATCAACAATAATTTCCACTGATTTTATTAAAAAGATAATGAACTTCTTTGATATTATTTTTGTCAACTCAACAATCCAAAGTCAAGTTGAGTCAAATATTTGTCTAATCAAGTTAAGCTTATTTAGTTCTTATTGAGCTCGAGTATGCTTAATAAGCTCCGGCTCGGCTCTTTAAGAAATTTATAGGCATGAATTCAGCTCTATTGCTCAAGCTGATTTGAAAAGCTCAAACTTGACTTGATTTTTTAACTCTATTTCCCTTAGTTTTAAATTAATTACTTTTTTTTTAGAATTGTCACTTTTAATATATAATTAATTTAAACATGTTAAAATATATTATATAATACTAATTTAATTTAAAATTTAAATACATTTTAAATTAATCGAGCGATTCAAAGGGCTTTAAAGCCAACCCAGATTGAACTCAAGTTCAAGCTCATTTAACGTACGAACTCTAGTTGAGGCTCGAGCTTAAAATTATGGCTTGATAAGCTCGAGCTCGAACCAATTTGGCTAACTTACACCCCTAATCACCACTAATATACCCATAGCATTATCACTTATGTTGTGTTCCATAATTCATAGGAGTTGGCTATGTCAACCTTAGAGCAGTATCACTTTATTATGCTTTGATCTTGCAAGAGTGCAATCCCTGTTGTCGATTGTTGGTAAATATGACTACTTTTCCTGATAACAAATATTATGTTGTAATGTTTACTAGTTAGCTAAACAAATTTGTAAGAGAATTAACGCTTCGTTTGGGACAGCTTATTTGTTGCTTTCTAAAATAATTTCTTAGAAAAAAAATTTCTTGAATTATAAATTTTTGTATTAAAAAATTATTTTCGAAAGAAAAAAAGAAGCTGTCCCAAACAAAGCCCAAGTCATGATAGCCACAGGATGATTTGAAGTTAATCAACCCATAACCACCACTAGAATGACATAGATGATGATGATGAATTGATGATGTGATCCACTAAGTTTGTAGTGTTTTGCCACTTGGGGGATAGCTATCAAATATGCAAGTATATATATCATCAAAATCAACATCCAAGATTGTGTCTAAGGCTTTATTTGGGGCAGCTTTTTTATTGCTTTTTAAAACAACTTTCAAGTACAAAAATTTATTGAATTAAAAAAATTTATACTAGAAAGTCGTTTCAGATAGCAGTATGAAAGTTGTCCCAAACGAAACTTAAATTTATATAATTGACAAAAGCCGAGATGCAAGATGGAGATTGGGTGGCTCACATGAAGAAGTGATGATAGACAACAATGGACATCATCAGTACCAACATCAATGGAAGAGGTTAAGTGGTATCTTATACAATTTGGTTGAATTCAGATTGCATCGTTGTATGTAGAATTCGTCTTAATAAGGCAAATTTGGAATATATATAAAAAAATAAACTAAGGAGTTATTCAAATTAGTTTTAAAATGTTTTTTTTTTCTTTCAATCAAACTCCAATATTTATTCTACTGTACACTCATAATACATCCAAATAAATAGCCCCTAAATAAACTAAAAAACACACTTTTTTTTAAACAATTATTACTTCAAAAGTTCAGAAACTCATCCATGCTGTAAGCCTATTTACACCAATTGGACTCAAACAAACCAATTTGCTGACATAACAAATAATGATCCTAAAAATCACCAAAGTGCTATTTTATTCATGAAATCATACTTAAATTTTGCATGCTAAACCTTCACAAAAATTAGAATTAAATTTGGCTAAGGCTTTGTTTGGGGCAACTTTATTATTATTTTCTAAAGCAGTTTTTTAGTACAAAAATTTCTAGTTCAAAAAAAAAATTGTATTTAAAAACTACTTTAGAAAGCAATAAGAAAATTGTCCAAAATGAAGCCAACATGTTTAATAGTATTTGTTCAAGAAAAACTCTCCATCTATCATATGCAACAATCAGGCGTCATCGATGAAAAACAAGCCAATATAAAGAGGGGGAGGGGTTTAATCCTAATTGTAGCCTCAAAAAGGGCATCATGCACAAACATATCAGTTTTGTGCAAATAAGTAAAACTAACAAGGAAACCAAGCTATAGCCTTAATAGATGCACGTCATTATCTCAAGCGCAATTGTATTATATCATCTCCTTTCCTCCATCACCTACTAATTTATCGATTAAGCATAAATCAAGTCAAGATTGAAACTTTTATTAAATTCTAAGATGATAAACTCTCCATCTACCCCACAATTATTCCATCATGCCAAAATTTAAGAACATCTCGGAGAAATAAGTCAAAACTAAGGAGAAATGGGAGAATGAGTACCACTAATTGTAGCTTTGAAAAGACATTCATATTAATGTCTCATACATGATTATAATCGGATAACTCCATCCCTCTAACATTCATTAATATATCAATTTTGTAGAAACAAGTCAAGAATACGAGAGAATAATAGTTGTAGCCTCAAAAAGATGACGGTGTTATTATTCCAAGCACAATTATACTCAAGCAACTCTCTTCCCTCTATCATTCATTGATATGTTAGTTACATGGAAAGCAAAGTCAAGACAGAGAGACAATCAAAACTACACTGTTGAAAATGTATTCATCTTAAAACATTTTGGGCATGGTTATATTTGGGAAAGTCTTTTCCAATCCTATCTATCAATGTATCTAAGGGATATCCTAGTGGCAAACAGATCATGGTTATCTTAAGGTCCAATCTAAACTATATTCCGAAGGGGTTCTCTATGTTGATATATAAAGAGCGGATATAGTTGAAAGAGATCTAGACTAAACAATGAATTTCTAAGACTTCCTACATTTCAAAGATATTCAATGATGAGAACAATAATCATTTAAAGACTTATCAACTTATGCCTTCAATGTAAAAAAACACAGGATATTCTTCACATTGCAATCAAGGTATGTAATTTGACATCATAAGCATAGATTGGAGTCGTCGAATAACACTTTTTTTATTGTCAAAGTACATCATGAATTCCTAAGCTAGACCTTGCATAACATGATAAAATTTTCTATCATTGTTTGAATTTTTTTAGCTTCAAAAAACATTTTGACTAAAAAATGTATGCAATAGAAGGATGTCCTTCATGACTTGGCATACCTCTAATACCAATATCAAATCATCACAAGAGTACACAAATAACAACTAAAAAATATGGGAATTTGCATATCTCCTTTCACTTTAAAGAAAAGCACAATCAGGAGATTTAATTCATTTTTTAGGAGATTTAATCCATTTAAATTCTTTTTTCCTTTCATTCAATTTACAATAAGAACCATAACAGTAATACACATTTTAATAAATTTTCTATAAATGTATATCTACATTTTGATTGTTTTAATGAATGACATTTACGACTTAAGAATACTTTCAAAATGTAAGATAATTTTCTACACCAAAACCTCATACAAACAACCTTAGTTTTCTTTTATGTTTTTGGCTACGTCTGTGAAAAGATAGTAGACAATAAAGAGCACTAACCGTTGTTCCTGAGGTTTCAAAAAAGAAAAAAGAAAAAAATCTTTATTTTAATCAGGATTGGATTTGTTTTAGGGGGTGTTTAATTGGCTAAAAAATAAATATATCTTAAAAAGAATTTAATGTAAAATAAATAATTTAGAATTGTTTACATTAATGTAAAGTAATACACAAAATATATATATATATATTTGATTTGAAATAATGAATGTAATATAAAGTGCAAATTTGGTGGCAGCAACGGCCAACAACGACAGTGGTGGCCATCACGTGTGTTACTACGGCATCGATAGCTGGTGGCAATCACCGGCGGTAGTGGCTGCATTGGCGGATAGCTGTAGTGACCCACGGTGGCGATCGTTGGTGGCCGACGGGTGGCACTTGCTCGTGACATAAATGTTTTTTGCTCAAAACTGAATGAGTTTGATTTACTTCAAAAATGAATTAAAGTGATTTATACCATATTTAATTAACTTTGCACCAATTTGCATTCCAACGAAATACCAAAATTTTTAAAACTCTTACATTTGAAATACTTTATATCACTTTGTATTCCTACCAACCAGCCTCTCAAGAAAAACAACATATAGTGTTACCTAAAAATGAGCTTTTAAACATTTTCGAATAAAAAAAAACATAAACCACATCACACGAAGGCCAGCCATAAAAGGAAAGGCAATCAAATCATCCACTGATAACGACAGCATTTAAAAAAAAAAAAGAGTAACGTTATACTACCTCACCCATAGCCTAAAAAAAATCTTCTTGTATTTTATAAAAAGTCTCTTTATAAAGTTTAAAAAAAAATCCCAAACAAAACATAAATACTAACCTATCAAATTAGGTCATAGATTTATGAGTTAAACATCATAACATTTTTCTAAATTTTTTCTATTAAAAAAAACTAATGACAGCTAAAACAAAATATTAAAAAAAAAAAAAAGATTGACAGCCTTCACTCGGTTTACTAGTTGAAAAATCTAGGACACAACCGTTCAGTTGGTGGTTTTAATTATACAAGCAGATGAGAGATGGCTCAAAAAACAAGCACAAACGCACTAAAGATGATGAGCAAGAGAGGATAAAAAAACGGTACTAGTTAAGCCCTACTTGTATGTTGCATCTTCATTTCTCTTGGCTGTCCGTTTTGTTCTTTATTTCCCTTGGCTTGAGGGCTTAGCAAGCAACTTCTTGGGCACCTTGTCCAAAGGAGTTGTTTTCAGCAGAAAAAGCCTGGAAGCTCGCTCCTGCACTGTACCTCCACACTTTAGTCCTCGTGCCTGCAGCTCCATCTTTAGCCTGTCCATGCCAAGAACCTACAATAATATTGCGGGTAGAATGTTAGCATCAAAAGAGGAACAGCCTCCTAATGCACATAAAGATGTTATTTTAGTATATTATTGCAATCTTAGGTGGATGAGTGGCTTTACTCTTAGAGATAGGATATGAAATGAGCCTATACATGAAAATATTGGAATAGCTCCAATGGAAGATAAGATAAGATAGAGTCGCCTTAGATGGTTTGGTCACATTAAACGGAGCCCTTCCGATGATCAGGTTAGGAAAGTTGATGTATTAGATTTGACTAATGTTAAGAAAGGTAGCGGTGAACCTAAAAAGACTTTGTTAGAAAATATTATAAATGATATTTCTTTATTAGATTTAAATGAGAATTTGACTTTTAACATGACACAACGGCGAAAAAGGATTTATGTAGCCGACCCCATGTAGTGGGACAATGACTTGATGTTGTTGTTGTTGTTGTAATGGTATTGCAATCTTATTAAACCCATTTTGCATGAATCAACACATGAAGATGAACTAGAATCTGAACTTAGGCTTCATTTGGAACAGCTTTTGTGCTGCTTATTAAAGAAGTTTTCTAGTATAAAAATTTTTAGGAGTAGAAATTTTTGTACTAAAAAACTGCTTTAAAAAAAAACAAGAAAGTCATCCCAAACAAAACCTTAATTTGTGACATGAAAACAAAGCAAAATATAAAATTGCATCTAAAACCCACTCCAAATGCGAACATATTCAGCTTGATTGTATAAATACTACTTGATAAGATAGCAGTTACATATTTTATTTAGTATGTATTTGATATTCTTTGACGTAGTAGTTTAAAGTATGAGAGCACCTATTTTATTAATGATGATCTCTGCTCAGAGATCAAACAATTGCATACAACTCATAAGGTTCAAGCATAAATATTCTGCCAATTTATCCTTTTGCATATTATTTTACTTAGTTTATTGTTTTATTGAATTTGACCACGCATTCATTCCATCATCGTTCTGTATTGTGTCAAACATGTTCACAAATTACTTGTTAATGAAAGCAAATACATTACTTTGCTTAAGGTTGACTACGAAGCTAAATCATACTGCAATAATATTTTCCCGAATCATTAAGAAAGCAGCATGTAATGTGTTCACAATAAATATTTTTGTATCGTCCAACATCAGGGAACTTCATGCTCGAGCTTTTAGTCCATATTACATTATAAAAAAACTAGGGTTACATATTCACCTACTTTTGACATATTTTTAAGCATAATTCCTTCATGAAAGCCTTTTACCCTATTGAGGCATTTTCAAGTATCTTATAAGCACATATAGAGTTTTTGCATCTCCTTAAGAAGCTTTTCTGCTTGCTTTTACCAATTTATTTTTACTGGGATTCTGGTCAACCCCTTCTCGTCCCCTCATAATTTTACATTGCTGGGCATTTCAACCACGCTAATATACCTAGACTACACATTATGAGATTTGGGGTTCGTCAACCAAGTTCAATATCACACCCAAAAGAGACGACTTTTGTCCAAGGGGATGTGACGTGTGCAGTGCCATCAGACTAATTTCAGTTACAGGCAGGCTCCATCATAATCTGACCAGGTTTTAGATCTGGCTGTGAGGTTCATCCGCTATATATCATAAGTGGATTAGTTTGTTTTGTCTTTCATGCAATTGGAATATATACTGCTAAAATTTGATGCTCCTCTAACCTTTTAAAGCAAAATTACTCCAACGGTATTTTAGTTCAAAAGCTATGGTCATCCACCTCTATTATGGAGCAAGATTTCTTTTGGGAAGAGATTAACATCCAAGAGATTTGGAAGATTTGGGAACAGTAAGATGCAACCTTAATTAATTTTCTTTTCTCCCATCTCCCAACATTGACCCTTCTACAAACCTGCAAAAATATTCCTTCCCCTCTCTTGAAACAAAGAGGAGAAAAATGACCTTGCAATCCAATATAAATCACTTCAGCTGTATCCTAAAACTCTTCCTGATATGTTGCCTATGTCATCATGTCTATAATTCAGCTCTACATATACAAATGTGAATCTACTCAGCTTGCATTTGGCCCCATGTTAAAAATAATTGAAAAGTATATATATATATATATATATATATATATATATATATATATATATATATATATATATATATATATATATATACATCATCATCACACTAGTTACATTGAGATCAGCTTTATGAATCCTCCATCATAATTATCATATTTTGCTGATAGCGTCCTCCATCATAATTCTCGTGGAGCCTACATAAAATATTGATCTATCTTGGGCGTGTCTTTTTGCATAATGTCAAATAATATAACTATTAATCGCACTCTTTTGGCTCCTAAATCCTTCCACATAAAAAACACCCAGCAAGCTTACTAGTTAATCACCTACACTATATCATACATGCCCCAAGGCCCCCAACCATTTAAAATATATTTTCATTACCTTAACTTTAATGTGTGGTACTTTCACTATCTAATCATAATCTCTATAATATAATATCTCTCACACTAACCATTCTAATTGTACATCAGATCATTTATAATACATCAAATTAGCTATCCTTAACCTTTTGTGGTCAATCGTTTGATCAATAAAGCATATTTTTTACATTTGAAGGTTTATAATTTTGCCTTTAAAGTCTAAATGATGTTCTCATATTATATAACACTCCTAATACATATCTCCATGTAACTCCTTCTGCTTATTATTATATAAATTATGTTCTCTTCTACATCCTGTGCTTTGTACAAAATAGATCCAAGATACTAAGAGCAATACAAGTATCACTAGATCTTAACAATAATCAATTAACATTCACTAAACAATAAACATGCATATTACGTACTCAATGTTTTCCCTATTCACCATAAGTAATTTGGCCTCTAAATTTCTTATTTCCCTAACATGTCATGTACTTAAAAAGATATCTCACTTGCAACAATTGTTATTTGCAAATAGAATACATTTAAATCTTTGCTTTAATTATCTTTTGCAAGAATTTTTGGTAATTAATACAAAAAGATATTTAAAATTTAATGTAACCCTATATTGATTGAAAACTCTATGGTCACTCTAGAACTATTATAATGCTTATTATTGCTATATCATGCATATATTTAGTGAAATCAATATATGTTTAGAACACACATTTTCTCATTAATAATCAAAAAAATAAATCAACCTAGTACTTGATCACATGCATTTTTAAGATCAATGAAATTCATATGAAGATCAAATTTTGTTTTTGGTCTTAGCATCAAAATTGCATCCATAGTACAACTTTCTAGCACAGCATAAATTGGTTCTCTACTCAAAAAATTTTGAAAACCTTTTTTTTCATCACCCGCACTAAAAACATCATTGTATGACTTAAAAGTTTAATTTTCCTATAATTATCATAACTCCTAATATCTTATTTGTTTGAAACATTAGCATTAAAATAATTCTTAATTAGCTGGCATGTAATTAAATTATCATTTTTTTATTAAAATGTATGTTAACCGTTATTTTTAATCTTTCATACTTATACCAATCTCAATAATTACCTGTCTTTATACATCTTCTTTGAAGCTAACTCAACTCCGCTTCTTTTAATAAATCGATAAGACACTTCATGATTCTATTAATTTAGCTATTGTAAAAGAAAAAACAGCTAAATTAAAAATCTTTAATAAGTCTCATAATAGCATTTGCATACTTTTACACCTTTAATAAGTCTGTGGATAATATAATCTTCACCCTCAAAAAATCTATCTCTACCAACATCTCTATTTCTCATTTATCTTGTTTTAAATAAGGTGCTCGCCTTTTTTTTCTTGTCTTATTGCTTAGCCTACAAAAATAAAATCATTAATGGTTGCTTCTTCAACTTTGCTTGCTACATTCTTCGACAAAGTATAGCGTCCTTATTACTATTTGAAGTGTCAAACTATGTTTATTGCCATTATTTAAAAGAATATTTATTTTCTTTAATTCTAGCTCCAGCACTAATCTTCACACACAACATATTTCTACATTTTCATAAATTTTTTTATGAACAATCTCTTTCAAACAAGTAGCCATTTTATCTCAAATCAAGTTTGGTTCTAACTTTAGCTTCTTAAATTTTCTCTCTTAATAACATATCTCAGAAGATAAACAACTCCTACCCTTCTAAGTTTTATCAAACTGACCTACGCAAAATGTTTTTTCATGATTTCTTTTATATTACGAGAACATTCATGCTTGCATTCCGTTACTACTATCATATATCATGGGGTCAAACTTACTTTTGGAATCACATAAACCTTTTACACAGGGAAAAAGTCCTACTTTCAAGTGAAATAGAGCATATCCAATATTTAAGAACTCCACTTTTGAAGTAAAACATTGTTGTTCTTATTTCTTGAATTATATTTTCCCTATTACAAAATCAAATAATACTACAAAATTAATACCAACATCCATCACAACATTCCAATTTCTCATTCCATATCCATCAAGAATGTTCTCATAATTTATTGCACTAAAACTTACATGTTCATTAAAGCCACAATTGATAATTATCTTATCTTCTACAGATATTTAAAGAGAGAGCCTAGAGCAATTGTTAAGTGACCTCCATTGTGACCTATATCCCATGAGTTTGAATCTCAAACGAGCCCATATGCAATGCAAAAGGTAAAGCTTTGTTCATCAATACTTTCTAGCTCGACATTGATAGCAATTTCAGATAAGATGTACACCATTAGGAAATATGTTGCAATAGTCCATAAATTTCTTATAACAAGGTTTTTTTGTTTAACTTTCTTAATCAACTAAGGAACATGAACACTAAGAACATATATGATGCCCTCCCATTAATCATGAAACATATATCTCCATCCATTCCCTCTTCATAAGATATGGACTACTTTAAGCAGAAAATACTTTTGTAAAAATTTTAGCAATTTTATTTTGGCCCAACACTTTTTCTTTATGATCATTTCATGTTAATTCAATTATCTATATTATTGATGCATCTTCTGGCCTTTGCACTACATGAATAAACATATCTTCCACTATTATATCTACATGTTTGCTACCCTCATTGTCTTCACAACATAATTAATTTTTACCTTACCTTCATCATTTTAACACAAATACACATCTTAGCATCCTAGCATGCATCTTAATATTTCTCATTTTTTCACCACTCAACTTGTGTTGTGTGATTTCTTCATCGCCTAACACTTGATCCATAAAACATAATTAATCTACAGAAATTTACAAAATTTACTTTTAAATCCACACCGTATTCTCTTCTCACATAATACTCTAGATGCACTTCTTTATTTATAAAATAAAAAACCTAGTTTTAATCTTAGATAGTCTGTCCATATTAACACCATAATTTTGAATTGATGTGATATACCAATCATACTTAACCATATGACATCTAAGGGTGTCGATTGATCTTCAATTACTATTAAATTATAGTGAATTCCAAATCCACTTAAATTGAATATAATGTGTTCAATCTTTTTCTTTTTTTTTCAACTCCTTGTACCTCCTAAAATCCTATAGTAATCTTCTAAATGCAACAAGCTACTTAGTTTAACATTAAATTAGGCATCTCTTTAACATTCAAATCTACCTATTTTACAAACATATATTTGGGGATCAATGCAATTTTTGTCTAAGTATAAGGTATTTTAATTAATTGAATATCAATAATCCTTCATTAACCCTATTCACCTCAATAATCTTATCTAAACATTCTTCAATATGCTACTATCCCCACATCATGTTAACCATCCAATCAAAAATAAATTATGATATTCCCTAATTGGTTTTTTGGAAATTTCCTTTATATTTAAATCTTTGCAAACATTCGACACCCTTTTTTTTTTCTCGTTACAATAACCCCTAATTCTTCAATTTTCTCATTCAATAGCCAAAATAGAAACCATACAAGAAGATGGAGTAAAAAATATACCTCTAGTTCTGTTACTGAGCTATACTTATCAAAATTCAGTGGTTCCTCCATGCTAGAATAGTCAATGACTTGAGCATCCAGTTCATCACCCACGGAAGGCTTTATCTGGCTGTGCAACTCTGGTTTCAACTCATCTTTTTCAGGCTCTTTTACCCCATTAGAAAGATCATCATTCAGAACAGCTGATTCAGGAACCATAGATTCAGTTTTAGTTGAGCCAAATTTGTTTTCCCAATTTGGACAACTTTGATCCCCTATGGGAAATATGCCACATTTATCATTTAATTCCTCTGAATTACTCTGTTCTGAAACATTTCCCGAAGATCCTTCATTAAGTAAATTTCCATTTGTCTGCTCCAAATTACTCTGGTCTGAAGCTCCACCAGATGACTCTCCATCAGAACTAGCACCAGAACGAATAACTGTTGATGGATTCATGTTGGCTCCCTTATTTTGCCTCTGAAAATTTCCATCATCAAGCACAACTGATTTGCCTTCAGTCTCATCATCATCATCACTATCATTTACATCATCATCATCTTCACTGCTACTCTCATCTACTTTCTTCTTCCCCAGCCTACAAATTCAAATAGAACATCAACAAAACTGTACATACAAATACAAACTCATACAGGAAACTGAATTCAAATTAAGAATTTAACTTTTGATTTGTAATAAGAGGTAGCCCAAAAAAAGAAAAAAACCATTATAACGCAAGCCCCCAAGCAAATAAATCGCGGAGGCAGTCGGAAATGAAACCAAGTCTAATTAATCAAACATACCATATCTTGAATCGTTTGGAGGACCGTTGGGACGATGGGCAGGTCTTCCGCTTCAAATCCCTGTAGAGATGAAAGGACTGACGAACAGATTCATCAATTTCCGCCATGCACTTGGCCGAATCCTCCCGGTATTTCTCCAGGTACCTGTCAACATCTACCGAGGAATTCTTCTTTGTCTCCTTCGCCCTCTTCCTCAAGAACTGCTCCCCCAGCTTCTCCAGCCTCCTGTCCTCCGCATCTGCCTTCCATTCCTCGAGCTTCCTCTCCGCATTGACGTGACGGAGACGGCGGCCACTCATGTCCCTGCACGCGTCGAAGTTGTTGGTTTTCTTCTGCCCAGCCTTAGTAGCCGCTCCACGCAGCAACGATCCAAAGCCGCCCTTGCCACCGGAAAGGCGGAGAAGGAGAACGCATGATGGAAAGAATCCATCGGCAGAGGCGGAGATTAGGGTTTCGTCGGATACGATCCTAGATCCCGTGATCAAGCGCAGGAAAGGATGAGGAGGAATTCTAGTTTTCGCGAATAGATGTCTTTTCAGGGTTTCGCCGGAGATAATCGGAGATGAGATCTGGAGGCATTGAGTCCGGCCATCGAGAAGCTTGACGAAGATCTGATAAACCGCCATGCCAAAAGAACAACCTTGGAGTCCAATAGGATTTCCTCTTTCCCTCTTTCGTTTTTTATTTTTTGAGACTTTTGGGCAATTAAACTCAAACGCATAATATATATATATATATTCGCTTAGATTATTATAACGGAGGACCGGACAAGTCGCTCGGCTCTCCGTCCGTAGGGCCATTTTTATGAGAAGTTATCCCGTCCGCTAAAAAAATCGAAAATTCAGGCGTGCCTATACCGAGTAATACCAGTGTCTAATACCAAATTGCACATAATTATAATTATTGGTCTCTGAATGAATGTATCAGGTGACCGGATATAATAATTGCTCTATTTTTATAATGAGCTTTGATGTATTATCAAAAAATTATCTTGATCAAGCACGAATCACGAGGCAAAACCTACCCGGAAATTTTAAAAATTAAATTCAAGAGCATTTGAACTCCGATTTCAGCGAGCTTATAGTCAAACTGAGCGTCTCGGAAATACGAACCCAACGACACCAAATTCGACCCAATATGAGCCCAAATGGGTCTGAATCATGGACCCGAAGTGCTGTTGGAAGGTTCAAATCGCAATTTAAGATACCAAATGGTTTCCAATTTTAACGATCTTATACTCGATTCGAACGGCTCGACGAGAAGAACCCAACGAGCACAAGATCACCGAATTCCGACATTACTAAGGCCTTCAAATGTCCAACAAACAGTGCACGATCGTAGGATTCAATATCGGTCGTCCATTCAACCACTCCCTATTCGCCCATGTTCTCACTCCTATTTACGAGCTATGCCACTCTAGAAAATCTATAAATAGAGCCCTCATTCTTCACAAGGGGATCCAAGTGAAGAGAGAGAAGAAGGAGACAAAGGAAGGAAGAGAAGGAAGAAGCTCATCCTTGACCACGGTCGAAGCCTCGTCGGACCACCGCAGGAGCCTCGCCGGACCACCACTTGAGACCCTCATTCTCGCCGGACCACCGCCTGAGGCCCTCACCTTTGCTTAAGGCCCTCACCTTCGCTAGAGGCCCTCACCTTGTCAGGTCATCATCAAAGGCTCGAAGTTTCTGCCAGATCATCACCTGACACCCAAACCTCTATTGAACAGCTGCTATTTGTAACCTGATCGCCCTTGGAGGCTGGTCAATCCTTTGTAACAGACTCAAATTCTAGTGGAATCATTTTCAACTGGGCTAGGCCTCGTGGTTTTTACCCTTTCAAGGGTTTTCCACGTAAAAAATCTTGTATTCTCTATCCGTGTGCTGGATATGCGTGCAAAGCTAAGAGGAATAGTTAAAACTCTATCGCCGCGTATATTCAAGCCCCCAACAGTTTGGCGCCGTTTGTGGGAAAGGTCAATCCCACTATACTAAGTACTCCTTCACTGGCCAACAGGCGTAGCCATCGCATAATGGGAGCCTCCCGCTCCAATTCACATCAATCCAGGAATCAGTCCCTGAATCAGGGATGGCAGGCGTCTGCCTCCTTTCACTCCAGTGCACAACACCCTGTAGGAGAAGGGACTTCAGGGCCATCCCTAGAAGAATGTATTAGAAAGATGGAGGAATCTCAGAATGAGATCCTTCAACTCTTAAGGGAGACTCGAGGACCGGTACTAGTACCTGTTTTGATTAAAAAAATAAATATTATAGTTTTGAAAATATATTAATTTTCTTTGGGAATATATTACAATTTTGAATTTTAGCTTTAAAATCGAACACAACATTAGGAACGATATATTATCTCAAACGGAGAGAATATCATTCACTAATTGGTCCGAATTTTAAAGCTTTAAAGTTATCCAAATTATCGTAGTCGAACTCTTGAGAGACAACATATGATCTCGAACGATCAAAATTGTGTTCAATCAATTGTTTAACTACAATAATTTGAATAAGAGACCCTTAATTTCATAATCAAAATCACAATAGAAATTGATATATCTCTCCGAGGAAAGAAGTTATCAATCGCTATTGATCGCTAGAAAATGGAGATAACGATCGTTGAAATTTGGATTTTCCCAAAGATAATTAATTAAAGTTTTGAAAAATTGATTTTGAAAATAAGTTATGGGTTTCTAAATCTCCTACGAATGCAAGCCCTCGTAGTTAATTATATCGTAGGAAATAAAAGTTTCCTACGAAGACTCTCGATTAAAATAGCGGTGTAAATTTTATTTAAGATTTTGAAGTTAGATATCAAAGGAAGTTAAGGTTTAGAATTTCAAGTGTGATTGGTTCAATGTTGAAAAGTTATTTTCAGAGTCAAAGGAAGAGGAGTAGGGAGTGTTTTGAGATTCTGAATTACTTCAGAAACACCCCAGTCTATCCTAAGTGTTGAGCTTAAATTTGATTGAAAGCAATTTTTAGTTTGAGCGGTCAGTTTTATTAGAAATTTGGGATTCAATTCCCGAAAGTTGAGGTCTTATGGCCCGAGTCAACCTCAGAACCTAAATTTAAATTGGACACTAAAAATTAGTACCCCGAACATAGCTAGTGCAATATGAATCTGGTCTTTCCCCGGCCTAGATTAGGGAGCAAGCTAAACCACCTAAACGATTTTAAAATATGAGTCCGGTCTTTTTTTAGAGTGGTAGGGACATTGTTTAAGAAAGGTTTTAAGAATGGGGCCGACTTCTAGAGCAGATCTTAATTGGCCCCTTTGACTTATGTTGGGTTTTTGATATCTAAGTAAATTCAATTAAATATTAGACTCGATTTTAATTTGTTACTAATACGATGCATGCTAATTGACTCGATTGAATGCAAAATCAATATGTAGTAGTTTAAAAATATTTTGGCTTAGAAAATAGATTTTTCCCTAAAGATTGCATAACATCCCCTTGACAGATCGGCACCCTCATAGGCCAGATGGTCTGCCAGAACCCGCAGGCGGGGAGATGCCTAACAAGGTTGAGAAAGTATAATATGAATGCATGAAAAACCCTCGGCGAGTCCGAGTTTACTTCTTAGAACCGTTTAGAGTTTCTATCTTATCCTAAAAATTTTATTTAATTGAAGTAAAAGAATTTTTTTTTTTGACAAACCCCTAGGAGCCTAAATTCGAATTCCAGGTTAAACCAAACACGTCATGCAAATAAAAAGACTAAAAAAGCAGGAGTTCTAATGCGCAATCATTTAAATAAATCAACTAAATTAATTATTCAAATTGAAAGTCCATAGGCAAGTGCCCTTATTATTACATCACATAATTGCAAGAAAGTAAAGTGGCCGAGCACCACTGACAATAACCCGGATTTCTAATCCTAAATCAAATGACTTTGAGATTTGAGATTCTTCTCGTTGTTCATTTCTTCATCTTCTCACGAACATCTTGATTCGTCGGTTCCGGATATCCAAATGAAAAGAAACTCCCCCTTGAACGGGGTGTTATCTTTCCTCTTTGGATATTTAAAAGGTATCCTAATTTGACTTCCAAATAGAAGAAGACTCTCCCCTTTAGGGATGTATTTTCCTCTTTGGAATTCAAATTGGATTAAGTATCCAAATCTCAAATCATTTCAAATAATTACAACCTTTATACAATCAAATTTACATTTGAATTCAAAATAAAAATCTAGACTCGATCATGCAATGTTATCCTAATAATCAGCAGTTGTATATTCAATCACAAGCAGTTATAATATGAAAAATTGAAATGCTTTTTTTAGCCACACTTGACCATGCTCTTTTATTTAAAGGGGGTCTTAAGCGCGGCGGGTACCTGTGCAAAGAGTATATTTTTTTTTTATTAATTTCCTCCTTTAATTTTAGCTCCTTGTATGAGCATGGCCACCTGCATAAGATTACACAAGTATAGTTTGTTCCTAACCTAGGATTAAATCTAACGTACAATCAATCATAGAATACAGGAAGTACTTAAATAAACACATCAATTATATACTAGCAAACAACATGCAATGAATGCTCGAAAAATATGGCACACAGCTGCAGAAAGGAAAACACCGGCCTATCCTAAGACTTGAGTTGGTGATCCTAGCAAATCCTCTAAAGTGTGTAAGACAGGTCGTGTGGTTTTGATATTTCCTAAATAGGATATTAGGTTGAAGTTATTTGAAGTTCGATTGGTTGAAAGGCTTAAGGGATATTTAATTAGAATTTAAATATTAATGCTTTAAGTGACTTTTAAAATTAATTATTAATTATTTGTTGGAAACCACCTTTGTTTCACACTGAGGCCGTTAAGTTTATTTCACCTTCATTGGGGCTAATTGAATAGCCTCGTAGGCCTGGGTTACCTAGTGGTACTCGGTATGATTAAGTAGAATAGGTTGATTAGGAGTTAAGGGTTAATGGATTTTATTAAAATGGTTTGATTACTAATTTTAAGGGTTGGTTAATCATTTATGGAGTTTTTAAAATAATTTTGAATTTTATGAATTTTTTGAATATTTTAATCATTTAATTAAAGGGTCAAAAATCGACTTTTTGATTAAAGGTGTTTTCTGTAAAGTTAGTATTTCATTAAAATACTAGACGTTACTACAATCAGTTAGACAGTAAGTACGCTAAAATTGGATTTTTTTATATTTTATTACGAAGGTTTGAAGTTTTGACCTATAGTTGACCAAAAAGTTGACTTTTTGAATTTGACAGATTTTTTGAATTTTGATATTTTTAATAAATATTAGAACTTATTAGAAGTTGAATGCAAGTGAGTTTGTTCAATTTAGAATTTTCTTAAATTAGTTATGAATATTCAAAGTTATGACTATTTATTGAATTATTGAAAATCTTTAATTAAAGGCCCTTTTTATGGTTTTGCTCCAAATGAGTTCCGAACTCCTTGAAATCAACTCCAAAGGTCAGGAATGACCTAAAGAGAGATTCCCAAGTATTTGAGAAATTTTTTAAATTTTTAATAATTTTTAATTAATTAATTTAATTAAACATGGTTTTCAATTAAAATTAAATTAATTACAGAATTGCTGCCCTTTTTATGGTTTTGTTTATAATTACAGAATTGCTACCAAAGAAAATATATGAAATCATAAAAGTATATTCAATAATGATCTAATGCTATAAATGAAATTTATAAACTCATATATATATATATATATATATATATATATATATATATATATATATATATATATATATATATATATAAGTCGATATGAATTAAAAATAATAAATGACTTATACATCATTTTGAGGTATGATAATATCTAATGTGATTACATTTGTGAGCATTCAAATAATCTCATTGATAGTAGTATGTATATACATTAATAGCACTAATATATTAAAATTCTATTATATAAAACATGACATGTGTCATTGTTAATTTAACTTGATGATTATTAGTTGTTACTTTCACCTTTTAGTTGTTCATATTGCATGCCCCACTCCCTTATCATTTATCCTTTGAAAGATAGAAGTTATATGCTGAGTTTGATATATCAAACTCACATATTATTTCTTTTTATAGTAGGTCCTGCAAACATATTTAGTAGACCGTCATCTCAAATGCAAATTTATTAACAGTATTTTGTTTTTAGTATTTTATATATTATAATAGTTTATTATACTTTTTATTATGAGGGTTTGGTAGTTTCTTTCATATTATTTATTCTAATTACATTTCTATTAGCTTGTATTACAACAATTGTTATTTGAATGTATTAGTTAATTGTGTTGTCAAGCTCGTCAATTTCGTACTCTCCCTCGTCGCTTGCGCAGTCGCGCTAGCCCGCCCTTGTGCACTCCCTCAAGTCGACAAGTCAGTCGTGTCGGGCCGAATTTGAGTCCAAGTTTATGACCCATTTATCTAATCAGGTTGGATTTATGTTAGCAAGCTAAAATTAGGTTAATATTGGATTAGACTTAAACTCGACCCCAAAACTCATTATTACAACTATGGGTCCCACATGGCCAACGACACAATTTGATACGGTTTGGTTGCCCTCCTGTGAGTTAGTTGGTTTGACCCAGAGATCCTTCGACTGCAAGCATTTGGAATTTATTACTGTCTCTCTTTTTTTTTTCCCTTAACTAAAAGTGGCAAATAAAGACATCAGGCGTTAAGGCAAGTGTGGCTTTTCTTGTGCTTATAAAACATTGAAAAAAGGTTCAGGGCAACATAGTAATTTGAGGACGTTTTGTTTGCTGAAAAAAAAAAAAAAAGCTTGAGTAAACTCCAATATGTGGAATGTAATATACTTAAAATATTTTATTTTTTAAATGAATGCATAATGAATTTAAGTAATTATTTTTTATTTTATTTGAAGTAAAATAAATAGCTAAAGAATGATAGTAGTAAGTATCTCATGCAGTGATCATTATTAGCAACATGCAACATAAGGCGGGTGAGGCAGATAGCAACATGCAACTATTAATGTGTGATATCAATTAGGCCTAGTTATGAAAATGATGACCATTTTAATATAAATATTTTACTTCTGTTATACTATAATAGAATAAATAATCATTAATTAATAAAATTTTAAATTAATTAAACATTATAATTAAAAATGTAAATTAATATTATGTATAATTTAATTACTAATATTTTATAATATTATAATTTTTAGCTTTATTATATTAAATAATTCTTACTTTGTAAAAATTAAATTTTTTTATGTTATAATATTTAATTAGAATGAATTTATTCATGAATTAAAATTATTTTTCTTTTTTTTTGGATTATTTGTTTAAAGTGTTCATGACCAAATTCTTTTATTAAAAGAAACATTTTTTAGCTTGTTTGTTTGTGAACAAACTTGTTTGATAGCTTAAAAAAACTCGTTAGATGTGTTCATAAACAGGCTCATTTGGTTGGTAGAAAACTCTCTGTAGATATGTTCACGAATAAGCTCTATGATAATTGTTTGTTAGTAGATCCAATAAAGTTCGTTTGTTATGCTAATAAACATATAAAAAGTAAAACTCGTTAACAACCGAATAAGGCTCGTTTATTTAAAGTTCTATAAACATAAAACAAACTAGACACAAACAAACATGAGTTTTTATCCTTTTAAATGAATCAAACTTAGAATACAAATAAAAAAGCTCAAATTGAGCTTGACAAGATGATAATAAATGAGCTCAAATATGAACAAATAACTA
The DNA here is from genome assembly GCA_016618105.1 of Dendrobium huoshanense. NCBI lineage: Eukaryota > Viridiplantae > Streptophyta > Magnoliopsida > Asparagales > Orchidaceae > Dendrobium > Dendrobium huoshanense. Next base: position 3,187,724 of record CM028343.1, on the reverse strand, counting down.
TTCAACTCAACATGATTCATTCACAACCCTATATTAAAGTAAAGGATATATTATAGGTGGTGATAAAGGTCACCATGTCCCAACAACTGAACGTCTCCATCCTCAACATATCTCAATGTGTGGAGCAATTATTCTGTGTGGACATCGGATGGTCCGGAGACCAGTCAGAACGTGTCACATTGCTCAGTACATAGCGGTACCGAGCACCGATACCAAGCAAAAAAGTGACGTGGTACATTCTGATTGATCTCCGGACACTCTCCGGATCCACACATAATAATTTTTCCAATATGTGAAGGATAGTAATTGTCTCCAATGGCGGCAACATATTATTGTTATTGTGAAATTTCTTACAAAAGTAATGCTTCTCGAAGCTATTGCGCCTATGACATTCCACCATTCTGCAAGAGAGGAATAGTCCAGCTAAAAAAAATACTGATATATTATTAAGAATAATTTCCACTGATTTTATTCAAAAGATAATAAACTTCTTCAATATTATTTTTGTCAATTGAACAATCCAAAGTCGAGTTGAGTCAAATATTTGCCTAATCAAACTAAGCTTAATTAGTTCATGTTGAGCTCGAGTATGCTTACTAAACTTCAATTCGACTCTTTAACAAATTTATAGGCACAAGCTCAACTCTATTGCTCAAGCTGGTTTGGAAACTAAAACTTGACTTGATTTTTTAACTCTATTTCTTTTAGTTTTAAATTAAAATTTTCATTTTTTTTAGAATTGTCACTTTTAATATATAATTAATTTTAATATGTTAAAATATATTATATAATACTAATTTAATTTAAAATTTAAATACATTTTAAATTAATCGAGCAGCTCAACGAGCTTTTGAGCTGAGCTAGATTGAACTCAACTTCAAGCTCATTTAACGTACGAACTCGAGTAGAGGCTCGAGCTTAAAATTAGGCTTGATAAGCTCGAGCTCGAGCCAATTTGGTTAACTTACACCCCTAGTCACCACTAATATACCCATAGTATTATCAATTATGTTGTAATTTGGTTAACTTACACCCCTAGTCACCACTAATATACCCATAGCATTATCACTTATGTTGTGTTCCATAATTCATAGGAGTTGGCTATGTCAACCTTAGAGATCACTTTATTATGATTTGATCTTGCAAGAGTGCAATCCCTGTTGTCGATTGTTGGTAAATGTCTACTTTTCCTGATAACAAATATTATGTTGTAATGTTTACTAGTCAGCTAAACACATTTATAAGAGAATAAGGATTCATTTGAGATAGCTTTTTTGTTGCTTTCTAAAATAATATTTTAGTATAAAAATTTTTTGAATTAAAAAATTTTGTATGAAAAGGTTGTTTTCGAAAGCAATAAAAAAGCTGTCCCAAACGAATCCTAAGTCATGGCAGCCATAAGGATGATTTGAAGTTAATCAACCCATAACCACCACTAGAATGACATAGATGATGATGATGATCCACTAAATTTGGAGTGTTTTGCCACTTGGAGGATGGAGATCAAATATGCAAGTAGATATGTCATCAAAATCAACATTCAAGATGTGTCTAAGGTTTCGTTTTGAACAGTTTTTTTGTTGTTTTTTAAAACAGCTTTCTAGTACAAAAAATTATTGAATTAGAAAAATTTATACTAGAAAGACATTTCAGATATCAATATGAAAGCTATCCCAAACGAAACCTAAATTTACATAATTGACCAAAGTCGAGATGCAAGATGGGGATTGGGTGGCTCACATTATGTAATGATGATAGACAACAATGGACATCATTAGTGCCAACACCGATGGAAGAGGTCAAGTGGTATCCTATACAATTTGGTTGAATTCAGATTGCATAGTTGTATTTTAAATTCGTCTTATTAAGGTGAATTTGGAATATACAAAAAAATAAACTAAGAAGTTATTCAAATTAGTTTTAAAATGTTTTTTTTTCTTTCAATCAAACTCTTGTAGTTATTCTACCGTACACTCATAATACATCCAAATAAATAGCCCCTAAATAAACTCAAAAACACACTTTTTTTAAATAAATATTACTTCAAAAGTTCAGAAACTCATCCATGCTGTAAGCCTATTTACACCAATTGGACTCAAACAAACCAATTTGCTGACATAACAAATAATGATCCTAAAAATAAAAAAAGTGCTATTTTACTCATGAAATCATACTTAAATTTTGCATGCTAAACCTTCACAAAAATTAGAATTAAATTTGTCTAAGGCTTTTTTTGGGGCAACTTTATTATTGCTTTCTGAAGCAGCTTTTTAGTACAAAAATGTCTAGTTCAAAAAAAAAAAATTGGTACTAAAAACCTACTTTAGAAAGCAATAAGAAAATTGTCCAAAATGAAGCCAACAAGTTTAATAGTATTTGTTCAAGAAAAACTCTCCATCTATCATATGCAACAATCAGGCGTCATCAATGGAAAACAAGCCAATATAAAGAGGGAGAGGGGTTTCATCCTAATTGTAGCCTCAAAAGGGCATTTACATCAATGCCCTATGTAAGATTGTAGTCCATCAATTCCTTATGTCATCCGCAAACATATCAGTTTTGTGCAAATAAGTCAAACTAACAAGGAAACCAAGCTATAGCCTTACAAAGATGCAAGTCATTTTCTCAAGCACAATTGTATTATAATATTATATCATCTCCTTCCCTCTATCACCTACTAATTTATTGATTAAGTGGAAAAACTAAGACGTATAATTAAAACTCTATCACCGCGTATATTCAAGCCCCCAACAGTTTGGCGCCGTCTGTGGGAAAGGTCAATCCTACTATACTAAGTACTCCTTCAATGGCCAACATGCGTAGCCATCGCATCATGGGAGCCTCCCGCTCCAATTCACATCAATCCAGGAATCAGTCCCTGAATCAGGGACGGCAGGTGTCTGCCTTCTTTCACCCTAGTGGACGACACTCTGCAGGAGAAGGGACTTCTGGGCCATCCCTAGAAAAATGTATTAGAAAGATGGAGGAATCTCAGAATGAGATCCTTCAACTCTTAAGGGAGACTCGAGGACCGATACTAGTACCCCAAGAAGATAATCTTCTCCCTCGAGACCAGCCAGGATTCGAAGATGTTCTTCATGTCGAGATCACCCTTCCTCCGCCAAGAATGCGCCCTCCAACACGTTTAGAGAATGAGCTTGCTGACACGGCAAGCTCTACCCATCCTTCGCGCACATGCCACCGGCATTACATTCCTCCGGACGTTCCCGAGGACTTAGAGCAACCCCAAAAAGTTTAAAAAAATGACACCAAACATGATCCCATGGTTTGGTCGGAGGCACTCTAGTTATAAATTCATTAATGAACAAATTTGAAACACAATTTATGCTTACATAGATTATATTTATAAAGTGAATAATCAAGAATTCCAAAAAGCTTCCTAAGATATAAAATTCAAATAGGGAAACAAGACCACACAAAATTTTCCAAAACAAAAACTATTAACATTTAACGTCACCCAATAGGAATTTCTATGCCAAGCTGTTAAAAGTAAAAAGTAAAAAGTACAAGAAGGTATAAGGTAATAAGTTTCAGTCATAACATACTTTTGAGACTCAATAGTGGGCATTCGTGCCACAATTAGTTCACAATATATCTCAATAAGATCATATGCCGACATGCTCTTCTCTTCCCTTATCACATGTTCAACCTGGAAAAAAGACAATCTCAAATGTTATAGGGACCAGTGTAAAGAAACACATGATTTGACAATTACTATTACTACTAACACTTCACAAAAGAAAAAAGTAAAAAGGATAATATCTAGCTCAAAAAATGTCAACGGAATCTATGCACATTACAAGTGGTTAAAAGTCATGGTTTACACTCAAAGAGATACCAAAGCATGAAAATTGTCAATTGCTAAATGGCCCAAAGCTTTCCCACAATTAATCAAAATAACATAGGTTGTTAGATCGGTGTCAACAACGTAATATTCTATATTTAAGATAGTAAATGCTTAAGAAGAAAAAGGATGCATTTTATTTTTACACAAAAAAACATAGGATGTGCTAAAACACTGAGCTCGCTTGATTCTACCCCTACCCATGCTGTAATAATGCAATCTAAATGACAAAACTTGCTGAGGTAAATAAATCTGCATCCAGGATGATTGGGCCTGCAACTAACAGAGAGTTGCAGGATAAACAACTCAAAATAAATAAATAAAAAATCTAGAACCTCAAGTTTAATAATAAGATGAAAAAGCAAAACTATTTGTCCATCAAATCAGAACATAATTTTTCAAAAAGCAGGATTCTCATAACCTTTATTCAAAAAATTTGTTCCAAACAACCTTCCTTCAATAGAAACTTAACTGAAATCCATGCATATACGGTCATTACAAAATTTCAAAACAGGAGCTCTTCATCCGATTTTTTATTTCCAAATAAGTTCACAAGGAGAAATAGAAACACCCCCCTAATATTTTTCATGCACAAAATACAATAGCAAACAACACTAACCCGGATCCTCGCAGTCTGTTCCTGGCCTGTCGCAAGAAGCTGAGCCAATTCCCACCTCAATTATTTCACTTGGATATCCCTTCTGTTCTTTAACAGCTTTATCCGAGATATCCCAAGTTTCAACGACGTCTTGCTGCCAAACAATCCCAGATATCAAAACATAACACAATACATCAATCCAATATAAACTGATTCACACTCTCATCATTAGACACCAAAAAAAAAAGACCAAGCAAGTATCCTGAACTTACCATTTCCCCGATTTAAAGCTCTTGGACAACATCTGCATAGCGAAGCCCTCAGATCTCAACCAAAATCTAGCACAATTCAATTCGATCCAAAATCAAGACGATATGAGAAAAAATAATCAAAACTATGGTTTTCGACTATATAACTTCTTGAGATCCGTGTGGATTTACTTCGTCTCTCACTCAAGCGCCGATGCTCGGATACTTCTCCCTCCCACGAAGGCGAAGACTTAGGCTTCGTTTGGATGGCTTTCTTACTTTTTTTAAAGCATCTTTTTATTACAAAATTAAAAAAAATTATAATAAAAATCTTTTTTAAGAAGTAGAAAGAAAACTGTCCCAAACGAAGCTGCTTCTTAAAGCAGCTTTCTAGTACCAAAATTAAAAATTTTGTACTATAAAGCTTCTTTAAGAAGCAGGAAGAAAGCCGTCCCAAACGAAGGCTTCGTTTGGGATGGCTTTCTTACTGTTTCTTAAAGCAGCTTTTTAGTACGAAAATTAAAAATTTTGTACTAGAAAGTTGCTTTAAGAAGCAATAAGGAAGCCGTCCTTAGGCTTCGTTTGGGACGGTTTTTTTATTGCTTTTTAAAACGGAGTTGTACAATTTTTTTAATTTTTGTACTAAAACTCTGTTTTCAAAAGCAATAAAAAGGTCATCCCAAACAAAGCTTTAGTCTCTATTAATCCTTAGCTTACCAAGGGAAGATAAAAGGGTCTGGAGACGAAACAATGCACTTTTATTAAAGGACCAAAACACCCTTCAATTCTAAAAGGCGGCGGTCCAATTAAGAATAGCTGTCAGTTTATGTAATGGTATTATAGTAATATCATTTATGTTGCCCGTCCACACGTCTTTTGAGATTAGTCTCAAATAAATTCAACAATTTTGAGATTTTTTTTCTCATGAAAATTTTTATATGAGAATAATATTTTAAGCTTCTAAGCTTAAGAAAATGCTTCAAGGACCTTTCTGAATTATTTATTTAAGTAATTCAGATCTTTAATTTTTTATCATTTTTATAGGAGAAATGTCGGATTAGGATATTTAAATGAGTTTTTATTTTTTTTATTTATATTTAGAAAAGAGTATAAATATGAATAATTAATCATTTTGTATATTACATTCACTTCAAAATATGCTAAGAGTCCTAAAAATGATATTAATCAAATTTTAATTAAAATATCATCAACTATTTTATTTAGTTTATGTATATGTTATAAAAATTGGGTAAGCGTACCAAAACTTATTATCTTTGCTCTTCTTTTGGCTCAAATATTTGAGTTAAAATAATTTCATAAAAAATATCTAATAAATAAATCATGATAGTTTTTTTATGAGAAATTTGACTTTATACGCCTCTTATTATCAAACATAATTAGTCAAATATGCTCATTATTTATTTTATTTCTGACATCTATCGGATCGGCATCATCGAGCAACTTTTCACTCGTCTTGTAGGAAAGAACTCAAGCCTGCATTAGAGGGCAATGTATACATTGTCGCCAATAATCTTAAAGTTATTGTGGAATTTTTTTTTTCTCCGTTTAAGGGATAGAATTGAAATCTCCATAAATGATCATGATTTTTCCCCACCCCCAAGAAAACTATTTTTAGCCAAAATTGATTTTTGTACAGTTAAAAAAGACAAAAATAAAAATCTAAGAATATATATATATATATATATATATATATATATATATATATATATATATATATATATATATATATATATATATATATATATATATATATATATATATATATGTTGCGTCCTGGAATATTCGCGGCGGTAGAGAAATATATAGTTTAATGTCAGCACACAATCAGATAAGTGAGAGGGTGTAGCATTCATAAGAGACACCAGAGTTTTTACGTGGAAAACCCCTGAAAAGGGGGAAAAACCACGGGGCGTGGCCCAGTTTGAATGAATCTACTAGTATTTGTAGTCGATTACAAATGAGACCCTTCCTTGGGAGAAGGCCTTGGATTGATGTAACAAATGTATATTAAATAGATTGCATTACATGGTGGGAGTTACATATACATGTTTGTTTGGTCGGAAGGACCGTAGTCGGCAGGAGACCGGGGTTAGAAAGATCGTTGTCTGTTTATGGAGGTCGGAAGGACCATAGTAGGCGACGGAGGTCGCAAGGACCGTAGTCGGCAGGAGACCTTGGTCAGAAAGACCGTAGTTAATTGATGGAGGTCAGAAGGACCGTAGTAGGCGATGGAGGTCTGAATGACTGTAGTCGGTAGGAGACTAGGGTCTTAAAGACCGTTGTTTGGTGATGGAGGTCGAACGGACCGTAGTAGGTGACGAAGGCCTAAAGGACTATAGTCGGTAGGAGACTGTTGACCTCATTTTTGTATGAGGTCACTAAGGACCCATCCAGACTCCAGATCAATCCTGACCCTACACCAATCTAGACTCTAGATCCTAGGATCTATCTTGACCTTAGGATTCTTCCAGATTAATCTAAAACCTAGGATTCTCTTAGATCTAGACCTTATGATCTATTCTAGATCATAGGATCCTTCTTGACTCCAGACCCTAAAATGTACTCTAGACCCTAGGATTCTTCCAGACCGGTCCAGACCCCAGATCTACTCAGGCCTTAGGAGCTGCCTAAACCTTATATCAATCCAGACCTTGAAATTAATTTAGATCTCAAATCAATTCAAACTTCAATCAAATCCAGATTTTAAACCTATTTCGAACCCAAACTCCAATTCAGACATTGATCCTACCTGTGAGTTAGCTCTGACCCTTTCAAATCATTAATAATCACACAAATGATTGTAAATGATTTGGATACTTTAATATTAATCATTCAAACTTAAAATTCAGACCAAATCCAGAATCGAGAATCAAATCCTAAGTTCGAAGGCTTCGTCCTGAAAGCCTTTTTCAGGGATTTTTCAAACACTTCATAACCCAATCAAATGACCTCCGATTCAGAGTCTGTCAGTTGAATACTGATGAGACTTGTCTCTGGAGGAAACTTTCCAAATTTGAGCCCATTCTGAGGTCTCTAACCCCATAAACTAAATCAAAATCCAAAGGCTATAAAACCTTCAAATATTTACAACATATGCCACTGGACCTGTCACATAGAAGTTTCTGACCTTAGAGCCTTCACCAAAGCCTCTAGTCACTTCCAGACCATTAATCCAGACCTATTGAACATTAAACTGTATTTTTCTGGATCCACTTTGACCCCCAATTGACCAGGGGTCAAAATGACCAAAATACCCCTATAGGGCTCAAATAGGGATTTCAAACCAAATGACCTCCAAAAGGGGCTTAGGGTTCACGGTCTAGCGGGATGAAGGAGACGACACCATAGCCGTTCGATTTGTCTATTTCGAATCAACGGCTATGATGTTGTTCGATCTGCAATCTGTTCGTCCAGTCTAAATTGCTGGATGCTCTGATTTTTCATCCGTGACAGATCATAACCGTCTATTCAAAACACGGGCTTGATCTTGGCCATCTGATCCATCTGAGCCGAGATCAAACACGGGTTCATTACCAACCGTTGGATCTGCGCTTCTTTGGATCAAGCGACTCAAAACCTTACCGCGCTTGATACGTGGCGGGACCCGCCACTGATCACCGCCGTCTACGCAACGCGTGTCAAGGTCAACGCCGCCATTTGACCGAGCATTTAAAACTATTAAAATAATTCAAAAATACTCAGAACTTTAAAATTTGATCAGAATTTCATTTCTGAACCAATTTTGGAGTTCTTGGGCTCTTTTTGTTCGTATTTGTGATTAATATATTTTAAAAATAAGTAAAAATTATTTTGATTAATATTTTATTAGTAATTTTAATAATACCAAAAGCCTAATTTCATTTTTAAATAAAAATATACAATTTATATTGAGCTGAATTTTGGCAGGGGTATACTAGGGTCTGCTATTGATCTTCTATAATTTTCTCAAGGCCATTTGATGCAATTTCATTCAGTTTATGAATTTACAAAAACCTAGGTCAAATTTTGATTTAGATCTTTGCAAATTCATAAATAATTCAAATTAAATTCCTTCCAAGCTTGTTAGAGTTCTATGGCATCAGTGTAAAGCCTTCCTTTCACTGAAAATAGGTTTAGACCTTGATCATGGATAGTTTTGTTAAAATTCACTTTCAATATCATGCTTAATCTAGCTTAAATAATTAGTAAACTATATATGATCACATTATGAAATTGGGTTGGCTTTAATTAGGATATATTTATATATATATTCCTAAATAACCTTAGTCTAATTTCATACATTTCTTCCTTCACAATTAATTGTTTTGAACTCATAGGTTATCATATAACCTATGATTAAAATAATTCATTGTAAAATCATTCCATAGAACATTAGGGTCACTTCTTCTTTATTGTTCATGATTGCTTTGGTGTGATTATAATTAGTGTCCAAGGGTTAGTGAACATGATTTGCCATCCTATAACTTAGTGACATTTAGGAACAATAATTAAGGTTGAGTCTTAGTCAACTTAGCCAAATCTAGGGAGGACTACATACATCCCTTTTGGGATGAAATTTAAACTTAGAAAACTAGTGTCATATACCCTTTAATCAAATACACATTGATTTGACATTAATTGACCTCAAATAACTAGTAGATTTAGGTGTTTTCTCTTTAAAAGCTTTAATGTTCAATAAATTTCAATAAATCAAATAAAATTCATAAAGAAAAATCTAAATCAATCATAATCAACTCTAATTAACCTTAAAACAAGCTTACAATCATTCAAATTCAGAATAAAGAACTAGATCTCATTAAAACTAAATTGATCCTTAATTAACTCTAAAAACTTCTAAAAAAATGCAATAAATCAAGTTTAAATCTAAAAATTACACACAACCCCTCTAACTGACCAGAATTGAATTCTTAACTCATGAAAATTAAAAGACCCTTGATTTGACAGCAATTCTGTAATTAATTTAATTTTAATTTAAAACCCATGTTTAATTAAATTAATTAATTAATAATAATTAAAAATTCCAAAAATTTCCCAAACACTTGGGAATCTCTCCTTAGGTCATTCCTGACCTCTGGAGTTGATTTCAAGGAGTTGAGAGTTCATTTGGATTCAAATCATAAAAAGGCCCTCTAATTAAGTATTTTTAGAAATTCATTAAATACCTCAAATTTCAAACCTTCATAACTAATTCAATAAAAATCCAAATTGATCAAAATCAATTGCATTCAACTCATAATAATGCCTAGTATTTATTAAAAATATTAAATTCCAGAAATTTGTAAAAATTCAAAAAGTCAACTTTTTGGTCAACTATATGTCAAAACTAGTTCAAAACTTCAAACCTTTGTAATAAAATGTAGAAAAATCTGATTTCAATGTACTTACTGTCTAACTGATCGTAGTAAGGTTTAGTATTTTAATAAAATACAAACATTCCAGAAAATCCCCTTAATCAAAAAGTCAATTTCTAACCCCTTAATTAAATGATTAAAATAATCAAAAAAATTCTAAAAACTAAAAAATTGTTTTAGAACTCCAGAAATGTCTAATCAACTCTTAAAACAAGTAATCAACAAACCTTAATTAAAATTCATTAACTTTCAAACTTTAATTAAATCAAAACACTTAATTATATCGGGTACCACTGGGTAACCCAAGCTTACGAGGCTATTAACTTAGCCCCAAGGAAGGTGAAATAAACTTCACGGCCTCGGTGCGAAATAAAGGTGGTATCCAATAAATAATTAATCATGACTTCTAAAAATTGTAATAAATTCAATTCAAATCCAAAAAATATGACCAACCCCTCTAACTGATCATAATTGAATTCTTAACTCATGAAAATTAAAACCAACTTAATTTGACAGCAGATTAAGCTTTAATTTAATTTTAAGTGAAATGGAATATTTTTTTAATTTAATTAATTAATAATAATTAAAAATTCTAGAAAATTCTCAGATACTTGGGAATCTCTCCTTAGGTCATTCCATGACCTTTGGAGTTGATTTCAAGGAGTTGGGAGTTCATTTGGATTCAAATCATAAAAAGGCCCTCTAATTAAACAATTTCAAAAATCCATTAAATAATCAAAACTTCAAAAAGTCATACTAATTCAAGAAAAATCCAAATTGAACAAACTCACTTGAATTCAACTCATAATAATGTCTAATATTTATTAAAAATACTAAACCTCCAGAAATCTGTAAAATTTCAAAAAGCCAACAGATTGGTCAACTGTAGGTCAAAACTAGTTCAAAACTTCAAACCTTTGTAATAAAATGTAAAAAATCTGATTTTAACTTACTTACTGTCTAAACTGATCGTAGTAAGGTCTAGTATTTTAATAAAATACAAGCTATCCAGAAAACACCCTTAATTAAAAAGTCAATTTTTGACCCTTTAATTAAATGATTAAAATATTCCAAAAATTCTTAAAAACTCAAAATCACTCTAAAACTCCAGAATTCATTAATTAACTCTTAAAACCAGCAATCAAACATTTTTGATTAAAATTCATTAACTTTTGAACCTTAATCAACTTAAGCTACTTAATTATATCGGGTACCACTAGGTAACCCAGGCCTACGAGGCTATTAACTTAGCCCCAAGTAAGGTGAAATAAGCTTCACGGCCTCGGTGTGAAACAAATGTGGCATCCAACAAACAAGTAACATCAATTTTAAAATTAACCTTAAGTCATTAATATTTAAACACAAACCTAAATCTTCCCTTAAGCCTTTCAACCAACTATAACCTTAAACAACTCTAACAAATTATCCTATTTATGACGCATCCAAACCACACGGCCTACCTCACACACTTTAGATGATTTGCTAGGACAACCAACTCTAGTTTTAGGCTAGGCCGGTGTTTACTATTCTGTTGTGTGCCGGATTTTCGAGTTTTCACTGCATGCTGGTTGCTAGTTTTGAATTGCTGTGTTCGTTTATTTACTTTTATGTACTCTGTGTTGTGAGCAATTGAGCATTTCAAATTTCAAATATTAACTTCTTGGGATTGATTATAATTGCTTGAGATCAAATATTAACTGCTAGGGATTATAAATAACTGTTGATTATTAGGATAACCTTGTAGGATCGAGTCTAGATTTTTCTTTTAAATTCAAATGTAAATTCAATTCAATAAAGGTTGTAAATTCTTTGAAATGATTTGAGATTTGGATGCTTAATCCAATTTGAATTCCAAAGAGGTAAAGACATCCCTAAAGGGGAGAGTCTTTTTCCATTTGGAAGTCAAATTATGATACTTTTCAAATACACAAAGAGGAAAGATAACACCCCGATTAAGCGGGAGTTTCTTTCCATTTGGATATCCGGAACCGACGAATCAAGATGTTCATGAGAAGACGAAGAAATAGACAACGAGAAGAATCCCAAATCTCAAAGTCATTTGATTTATGATTATAAATTCGGGTTGTAGTCAGTGGTGCTCGGCCACTTTAAATTTCTGCAATAATTCTGGGATGTAATAATAAGGGCACTTGCCTATGGACTTTCAGCTTGAATATTAATTTAATTGATTTGATTAGTATTTGATGTTGATTGCGATATAGGATTGCCTACTTTTAGTAGTTTTTTGGCGCTCTTGCATGTCGTATTTTGATTTAGCCTGGAATTCGATCGTAGGCTCTTAAGGACTTAATAAAACTTTTTCTACTCAAATTAAATTAAAACATTTAAGCTCACATAGAAATTTTAACGCTTTAAGAAGTAAGCCCGGGACCGCCAGGAGTTCTCATTCCATAGCCTTAATTCAAATTTAAGTATTAAATCGACTCGATCAGCATGCATTAGATTAATAACAAATTAAATTTCTAAAACTTTAAATTTCATTTCTAGCTTAAGCATAAAACCCAACAAAAGTTAAAGGGGCCAATTAGGATCCGCTCTAGATGTCGGCCCCGTTCTAAAAAAAAAACTTTTCTTAAACAACGTCCCTACCACTCAATATTAAAAGACCGGACACATGTTTTTTAAAGCGCTTAGATGGTTTAGCTGGCTCACTAATCCAGGCCGGGGTAAGACCAGATTCGCACTGCATTAGCTAGGTTCGGGCCAATTTTAAGTGCTCAATTTAGACTTAGGTTCTAAGGCAAGCTCGGGCTATAAGACCTCAACCTCCGGGAATTGAATCCCAAATTTCTAATAAAATTGATCATTTAAACATAAAATCTCTTTCAATCAAATTCGAGCCCAACACTTAGAATAGGCTGAGATGTTTCTGAAGTAATTCAAAATCTCAAAACACCTCCTACCCTTCTTCCTCTGACTCCAGTAATAAGTGTTCAAATTTGATCTATTCCCGATTGAAAATTCAAACCCTTACCTCCTTTGACATCGATCTTTGAAAATCTAAATAAAATTTTTACCGCTATTTTAATCGAGAGTGTTTGTAGGAAAACTTTCAATTTTCCTACGATGTAATTAACTACGAGGGCTTGCGCTCATAGGAGATTTATAAACCCAAATCTAATTTTTAAAAATCTTTAATTAATTATTCTTGGGAAAATAAAACGATCATTATCATCATTTTCAAACGATCGTTAATGATTGATATCTTCTTTCTTTGGAAAGATATATCAATTATTATCGTGATTTTGATTATGAAATTAATGATCTTTCATCCAAATTAGCATAGTCAAATAATTTTGAGTTTGAGTACGATAATTTGGGTAACTTTAAAGCTTTGAAATTTGAACCAATTAGTGAATGATATTTTCTCCATTTGGGATGATATATCGTTCCTAATGTCGTGTTAGATTTCAAAACTAAAATTCAAAATTTAATCTTCCCAAAAATAATTAAGTATTTTTCAAAAATTATATATATATATATATATATATATATATTCTTTTTTCAATCAAAACAAGTCCATGCTTCTAATTATTTGGATTCACCACTTTGAGTCATTGCCCTTGTAACTTTGTTAGTTAATTGTCTAGAAGGCTTGAATTTTTGTGTTACTCGCCTAAAAGTAAGCAACTATTATCTATTTTGGTGTAAATGCATACTTCTTTCTTAGATGTGTGATATGTGCTATTTGTATTTGGTTATTTTATAATTATTTAGATTACCATATCTATATTAAATTCTTGAGCATCATCACACATGTAATAAATCTTCGTTATTTATTCAAAATGAATCAGCATGTGATAGCTCACTAATTCTTATTCATATAAGTTAAATTTATGTGTTTGAAAATTTAAATTCATACATTTTAAATTTTGTTAAATAAAATGAACCTCATTCCTGCAATTCATAGTAATTACACAAATCAAATTTGACCTTTTGATTTATATAATGTATTAGTTACCCATAAAAGTACATGTAATATAAGATCGTGTGTATATCGGTAGAACCCTATCAATTTTTTCCTAGTCGGAGTCAACAAGCCCCCAGAGTGAAGACTCTACATAAAATCATTGGATTTTCTTAAGTTTAAGTCTACTTTTTTTGGTGATGGATATATAATATGTTAAGATAGTTGCTATTTGCATGTATATACATTATTGCAACTTGTATAGTTTTGATAACTTGTATACTTTTTGATGATTCCAAATATTATTGTTCAATGTGTAGTTATCTCCTAACAATTTTAGAAGATTTGTATTTGCTCTTGTGTGTACTAACATTTCAGGTAAAGCATACTCTCAAACATGAAGACTTCAAATCAAATTCAGCAATAAATTCTTTGGAATTTTTGAAGTTTAAAAATGTCATTTTTATTGAGAGGGAGTGATTGTAATTGAGTGAATAAAAATATACACACACACACTTAAGGAGAACATAAAAAATTTTATACTGATCTTACGGGACGAATTCTGATCGTACGGGACGATCAGTAAGTTATCTCCTATTAAGAGCACATGGAACAAACAGAAACTGCCCAGAAAAATTTTCTAAGTCAAATTCGTACGAGACAAAATTAAATATTGTCCGGGACGATTTGCTCTCTGTAAGAATTTCGTCCATACGAAATTAATTATCGTCCGGGACGATTTGCTCTCTGTAAGAATTTCGTCCAGACAAAAATTAATTATCGTCACGACGAGTTTCTCTCTGTACGAATTTCGTACAGACGAAAATATTTTCGTCGAGACGATCGGACCGACTTAAGATAATTTTCTGAATCAGTTCTGCAGTTTTTGGAACCAACCTTAAAATAACTGTTTGTCCAGACGAACTTGGTTCATACGGACGATCAACGTGTACGAAGAAATTTCGTACACATGAACAAACAGGTTCGTTTCAAGGACTTTAAGTAAAATCGTCCGGGGCGATTTTCGATCGTACGGGACAATTTTAAGCATGATAACTTGAAATTTGCCGTTTTTAGATGATTTTTCTTGTCTCTTTTATATATAGGCTATTCTAAACTATAACTTAATCTTTTTGGTCATTGATCTTCATGCCTATTGAGAAGAGAGTCAAGGAGAGAGTTTGAGAGAGCATTTGAAGGAGATTTCTTCCCTTTGGAGCATGAAGGTTTTACTTAGTACTCAAGGGTAAGTGATTTCCACTTTCAATTTTGAGATTACTTCACTCTTCTCTCTTTTCTTTTAGATTGGACTTGTGAAGAAGATCTTGAAGAAAGATCCGGTTCTCTGCTGACACTTGGAGGGTGTGAAAAGACGAAGGGTTCTCTGCCTACACTTGGAGGGTGTGAAAGGGCGAAGGGTTCTCTGCCTACACTTGGAGGGTGTGAAAGGACGAAGGGTTTTCTGCCTACACTTGGAGGGTGTGAAAGGAAGACGTTACTCTGCCAACACTGGGGATAGTGTAAAAGGACGACAGTACTCTGCTAACACTGGGAATAGTGTGAAAGGACGAACGATTCTCTGCCGACATCGGGGGAGTGTGAAAGGACAACGGTTCTCTACCGCACCTGGTAGTGGTGAAAAGAGTTTGTAAAGGCTTCTCCGCCTTGCTGTGGGTGCTAAAGGAGAGTCACTATTGGAATTAGTGCAATACTCAGAGGGTGCCTCTGGGGAGTGGATGTAGGTCTGGTTTTGACCGAACCACTATAAATATGGTTTCATTTATTTTCCGCTACTTATTTACTTTTTGTGTTTAAAACTTTGAGGTTCAAAACATTTTCTAGAAAAATTTACAAACTAAAGTTTTGTTTCCATAAATTTGAAAGAGGGTTAAAAATTTTTAATTACCAATTCACCCCCTCTCTTGGTTAGCCTTGGGACATTTAATTAGGCTTAACATCCTAATTCTCATTGAACGAGTTTCAACATAATAAACCAACAATATATATATATATATATATATATATATTAATTTAATTCGATATGAATTAAAAATAATAAATGACTTATACATCATTTTGAGGTATGATAATATCTAATGTGATTGCATTTGTGAGCATTCAAATAATCTCATTGATAATAGTATGTATATAAATTAATAGCACTAATATATTAAAATTCTATTATAGAAAACATGACATGTGTCATTGTTAATTTAACTTGATGATTATTAGTTGTTACTTTCACCTTTTAGTTGTTCATATTGCATGCCCCACTCCCTTATCATTTATGCTTTGATAGATAGAAGTTATATGCTAAGTTTGATATATCAAACTCACATATTATTTCTTTTTATAGTAGGTCCTACAAGCATGTTTAGTGGACCGTCATCTCAAAAGGAAATTTATTAACAGTAGTTTGTTTTTAATATTTTATATATTATAATAGTTTATTATATTTTTATTATGAGGGTTTAGTAGTTTCTTTCCTATTATTTATTCTAATTACATTTCTATTAGCTTGTATTACAACAATTGTTATTTGAATGTATTAGTTAATTGTGTAGTCGAGCTCGTCAGTTTCGTACTCTCCCTCGTCGCTTGCGCAGTCGTGCTAGCCCGCCCTTGTGCACTCACTCAAGTCCACAAGTCAGTCGTGTCAGGTCGAATTTGGGTCCAAGTTTATGACCCATTTATCTAATCAGGTTGGATTTATGTTACGCAAGCTGAAATCAGGTTAATATTGGATTAGACTTAAACTCGACCCCAAAACTCATTATTACAACTCTGGGTCCCACATGGCCAACGACACAATTTGATACGGTTTGGTTGCCTTGCTGTGAATTAGTTGGTTTGACCCAGAGATCCTTCGACTGCAAGCATATGGAATTTATTAGTCTCTCTTTTTTTTCTGAACTAAAAGTGGACAATTTAGACATCAGGCGTCAAGACAAGTGTGGCTTTTCTTGTTCTTATAAAACATTGAAAAAAGGTTCACGGCAGCATAGTAATTTGAGGACGTTTTGTTTTTTTGGAAATTTTGGGGGCATTTGCCTATATATTGATCAAAAAGAGGTTACAAGAAAAGGTAACAATTACAACTCAAAGGTATACAAGAAAGTAGGGAGCTGTAAAAAAAAAAAAACCAAAATTAAAGCAATGGAGCAAAAAGTCTCGGTCGGGCTCAAGAATGCAGTAGCACCCCGGTTGCCAAAGAAAAAATAGTGCCCCACCCAGGCAAAAAGCCATCCAAGGAGTGCACCGGTTGCAAATTCCCATACGAAAAGACTAATCAGAGGCCCTACAGGGGTGCACATAAAGGGATATGATGGAAAAATCATTGCCCAGAGACTCCCAAAATTCCATCACGAATAAAGAATTAAGAAGAGAAACAGAACGGGAGAACTCGCTTAATACTGTCAAGATTCTTCCAGTTTTTAGTCTTAGCCGAAATAGCATACATGATTTTGTGATACACAGCAGCCATAGATGAACGATTCCCAGCATATATTTTGCAATTTCTTTCCCTCCAGGTAAAGTAAATCAAACAGCAAATGACCAAAAAAGAGAAGTTCTTCTCAGCAGTATTAAAGGTATTAACCTCGTCCAGGAATTCAAAAAGTTACATCAGTGTGGGTCTAAAGAAAAACCCAAATAAGTTCGGTATGAGCTCCCTTAAAAGATAGAAAGTATAATCACATTGGAAAAAGAGGTGCCTAATAGTTTCATCCTCGTTAGAACAGAGAGGGCACAGGGCAGGAATACTAATAATCCTGGAAGCCAGAGTTTCAGCAATTTTCAGTCCACCGTTTAAGGCTAACCAAGTATAAGCAGAATATCTAATAGCAGATTTTTTATGTCAAACAAATCTGTACCAGCTAACCACATTTTCCTCCTCAAAATAAATCAGCTTAAAAGTTTTGAAAACCGAGGTGCCTTTCCCATTCCAGGTAATGCTGAGTGAACCATCATGAGGTTGAATAGATTGAATCAGTGTAGTACATTTGGATCAAGATTTAAGGGAAGGCGCCAGTTACCATCACAGAGATAATCAGAAACAGTTTCATATGTCAAAGCAGCTCCAAGAGTGATATTAGCAATCGAGTTCCCTAAAAGCCACGGGTCCCAATAAAAACAAAGTGGGCAATCTGAATTGCTAATATGAAAATTAAGCTTATTCTTAATTTTAGAGGAAACATTGAATATATATTTCCAGAATTTAGAGGCATAGGAGGGACAGTCCCTATAAGGGGAGTGGTACGTATGTCTTAGCCAAGAGGCAGTTAAAGAATTGGCATTGTAGTATCTCCACAAAAAAGTGCATGCAAAACCAAATTGCATAGAATGAATGTCAGGAATCCCCAAACCCCCAAAGGCAATGGGTCTACAAGTGTTCTTCCAAGAAATTAAATGCATGTTGACCTCGTTTTTGTCCTGATTTTTCCCTTGACTGTGTTTGATCGTGTTAATCGAACTTCGTCGAACCTGATTCGATTCGGACCAACATTAATTTGAGTTTGATTTATTTTGTATTATTTTATCGAATTAATTTTGAGTCGAGTTGAGGTGAGTTCAAGTTGATCCGGATCGAATCAAACCTTTCTCAATTTGGACCTGACTTTTGCCCCATGGGTTTAGCTACATCCTAATAAAAAAAACTTAATCAACTTTCCAAGCCAATTTGAATCCCACTATCGTCGGATCAAGTTTTTTTTTATCGAACGGCTCCGATCTCTCCCTCTCGTGCCCTAACTAAGGCAGAATCCTCTATCTCACGCGGTATCCCTCGAGTTCCGAAGACAAGCCGCTTTTTTTTTCTTTTCTTCCTCTCTCGCATGACCCTCCTGGGGTCGGCCTCCCTCTCCCACCTCCCTCTAGTTCGGGGATCCCAGAAGAGATGAAGAGGTTCTCTTTCTCTAGTGTGAGAAGCCGCCCTCTCCCTCCCTTCTCTGATTCTCGGTTCGCAGAAAGCAGGAGGAAGCCGAAACTCCTCTCTCGGGTGACTTGACTCAGGCGAAGCCAGTCCGACCTCCAGGCGCCGAAACCCCTAGTGCCTAGTGGCCTTCCATGTTCGCAGGCCAGCCGACGTCGAGCTCCCTTCCTCTCTCGGATTCGCATGCCCAGGACCGAAACCGACACTGGATTCGCCGGCCTCTCTTGTGCAACCCGAAGCTTCTACTTCTTCCCTAGGGCAGGTGATTTCTTTATTTCTCCTTCTTCTCCTTTTCTTCTTCTTCTCCTTTCCTTCTTCTTCTTCTTTCTTCTTCTTTGCTCTTACTTCGTCTCCATCTTTTGTCTTCTACTGATCTCTCTTTACTTTCTTTCATTCTTTCACTACACTTTATTTGGAAGTTTGTATGAGGAGATCTATTCATCTAAACTTCTCCCAATATGCATTTTAGAGGTTCTGTTAGCACAAATGCCTGTGATATATTTTATGCCTCATGTAAAAGTTTGTTTTCAGTTAAGTGTAATGGTGTGTTAAGTATTTCTCATGATTCACAAAACATAAAGGACGAGATTGGCTTTAACTTGCTTTCTCCTTATTCTCGTGGTTGGAAGTAATCAGTAATGAAAATTTTCTGTTAGTTGTTCCCTACCATAAGTAATGTGATGATGAAATGTGCTTAATGGTTTATTGGTTTATTTTCTTCAGCATAGTTACATGAGATGTTAAAGAAAAATCCTTGCATCGATTTGTTCTATGAGGCTTTGTCTTGTTGCATGCTAGTTGCTTGACAAAATGTCTCAGTAAAATGACATGATAATCATTAGTTTTTCTTGTACCGAAACCTTTTTTCTCGTAGACACTTTCTCTTGAATGAATGATTTTACAAGGTGTGGACAAAGGTTGTAAGGCTTTGTTTGAGTTGAGGCTTTACATCTTGTGGGGTTAATGAAGTCGCCATAATTTATAGCAATGTGGAGTATGGAGCATGATGTGTGAAGTCTTATAGTTAATTCTATGTATCTATTGTGCAGAGATGCTTAAGTAGAACTTTATACTCAAAGAAATTCAATGATGCGTTAAGCTTATCATTCATTCTCCACCTCTTCTCATTAGCTATGAAATTTTCTTAAATTATTGCCATAATTATTGTATGATTTGTATATGATTGAAGAAACATGTGAAGGTTTATGTTCAAATAAATTCAACCTCTTTTGAGAAATTATGGGGTATTTTTATGAATCGATTTTCTTAAACCGTTGTCATGAAGCATGCCTAGTAAACTTACTCATGTGCTCATATGATTTATATTTGATTAGAAGCATGTCAAATTCTAAAGGAAGTAATTATATTATGATAGGGTGCTTATGTACATTCATACATACATTTGATGAAGCTCGACGATTAGAGAAATTTACATGCATTGTTTTTATCCTACAAGTGATTATTTATCGCAAGATGATCTCATTGCCATGGGTTGAGAAAGGAGAATCTTTTGGAGAAAATTTTTGAGTTAAAGCTGCAAATGATAAAAAATTTGTGATTTGCTTTATGTTGGAGAGTTCCTTAAGTGGTTTTATAATTGAAAAGTTTTGCGATATATTTTATATCAAAGAGTTTGGGACCTTTTGTTGAATTCTAGGTGACAATTTGTTATGAGTTTGAAGTTTTATTTATTTTTTTTAAGTATCTTTCTACATTCCATTTAATACTTGGTGTTAAGAGTTTTTGGAGAAAAGAATATTCGGATTGTTTGATATCATATTTTATGAAAGGAAGATGTCAAGGTGTTCATTTGCATTTGTTTGAAGAAGCTAGCAGTCGTTTGAAATATTTTGTGAATGTTGGAATAAAAGAGAAGTGTATGTGTTGGAAGATTTCTTGAGTTGTTTGAGTAGGGTTCATGTGAGCCGTGCCTCATTTTCTTACTTAGTCTCATGTGGTGATTGGAGAAATGGAAATGGGAACAATATTTCGCATCAAATAGAAGTTGTTGGAAAGTGATTCATATTGTGATTGGGGCATTGCTTCTAACATTTTAGAGAAGTGAATTAGCTCCAAAATCTCTCTCTTCTTATTTGTATTTGGCTCAAGATGGATTGAAATAAAATGGCGAGATTTCTCCGTGCTCTCTTGGATGTTTGGTGGCATGTAACATAAAGAATAAGAATTCGTCAAGGGATCTCATGAATCATTTTGTGACTTAAAGGCTTCTACGATTTATATTATATCAAAAGATCTGTGACTTTACTTCATGTTAGCAGGATATTATAAGGAGTGAAATGGCATCAAATTTTCTTTCCTATGATTGCAAATTAGATTGAAATATTAGTTCGTCACGTGATTTTGGAGAAGTATAATTTTATTCCTTATTTCTTAAATGTGCATTGCTTAACTATCATGATCATGGTAAATTTGAGAGTTAGTTTTGGCATGCGCTTCATGTAGTGTAGTATATGGTTGGCTTTGTGATTTCATTAGCGTGAGCATTCTATTGGTTCTCTTTTTCTATATGTATACTTGGGTGCTTTCTTACTAA
The DNA here is from genome assembly GCA_016618105.1 of Dendrobium huoshanense. NCBI lineage: Eukaryota > Viridiplantae > Streptophyta > Magnoliopsida > Asparagales > Orchidaceae > Dendrobium > Dendrobium huoshanense. Next base: position 3,166,229 of record CM028343.1, on the reverse strand, counting down.
GTTGGTTACACAAATCAAAAAAGTCTTCTTTGTGTAGATTATTGATGAGTTTGTGTCATGAGAAAGTTTTACGGGTCGCCTTATGTTGGAAAAGGCTTTGGTTTGCTTATGTTAAAAAGATTTATGATTGGCTTTAGATTTGTTTTACTTTGGAGAGATTTATGCTTTGTTTTATATCGTAGAGATTTGTGATTTGCTTCATGATCGGAAAGTTTTATAAATGGCTTTATGTTAAAGTTTCATTAGTTGTCTTATGTTGAGAAATTTTGTGATTTTGTTTTGCGAAAATCTCTTGATGGGGGGCTTCATAATGCCTATTCATTGAGAAACTTCCACATATTTACCCCACGCCAAATTTAAGAAAATGCTTGATGGTTTTGTTTGTGTCACAAGGGTTTTGGTGGATGACTTGTGTAGGGTTTTATGTATCATTTTAGTTAGAAGTTCTTACAAGTCACTTTGAGATTTATAGTTTCGCGATTGGCCTTGTGCAGTAGGGTCCTTTAGTGTCTTTTGTAAACAAATGCTTCTTTCCTATGTGAGTTATCTTTCTTTAGTTTTCATTTCTAAAAGTTGGGTTTGGAAGAATGTTGAAAAGAAGCTTATTTTAGTTTTAGTTTTGGGAAACTGTTTCACCTCCGTTATTTTGAGCTTTATTTAGAAAATAGTTTAGTTATTTGAGTTGGTCATTATTCAAATGTTTTATTTGGAGTGTGGGGATAGTAAAATGGCATTAAAGCACCTTCTCATTTATTCGTATTATATTGAATGAGAGTGAATGGCGTCTTAGAGACATGCTTGGTTCTGAAGAAGCATGTCCAATAACAAAATGCCCACATTCCTTTATTGTTTTGTCTTCTCACTTCTCTCTTTCTTTCTGGTATTTTATAATTGTTGTTCTTCTTGCATTTACACTATTTTCCTACTTATGGTCTTATTTCATTCATGGATCCCTAAACCTATTAATACATGTATGAATGTCTAGAAGGGTTAGAAAAACATCTCCTTTCGTTTCCTATAACACTAGTGACAACTAAGGACAAAAATTAAGGATCGAGTCTTAGAGAACATAGACTTAGGATGCATGTTCCTTATAGGATAGAGACATCAAAACTTAAATTTAGTGACACATTTTCCTAGATCTAGTATTCCTTAACTCACTAATAATCAACCAATGAAAGTTAATCTTAATTCAATGTTTAACAAATACACTAAAACACTTAATTTGTACTCGAACCATAATTAATATTTCATAATCTCTAAAATACAAAACTTAAATTAGATCCAACAAATCTAATAATCCACTCATAACAAACCTAAAATTTAAAAGATGTAGATTGAGTTAGGAAACAAATCTAAACTAAAATTCATTAAGCTAAAAATCTTCTAAAACCCAAAATTCAATTAAGCTAAAAATCTTATATTTTCTCTTGTTATTCAATGCTTGTTACATATACATGTTCTATAAATGCAATTATTAAATTTCCTATTAGCTGTATTTAATTTCCTATTAGTTATATTTTTGTTAGTTACTTGCACTTCTTTTCTGAATGGCATCTACGCTCATCTATATGTTTCTCTGTTATCTTTTCTTACGAGGTACATTGGAGCTTAATGATCGGGAACTAAACGAGACCGCTGGTTTATAAGCTTTTAAGTGGCAGCGCCACATACAGTCAGGTATAATCTCTACAATTTGTAAAGTAGATTTTTAATTATATATCGAAACTGCTACACATCACACACAACTTGTTAATAGGTATTCTAGCATGTTTAGGTAGCTAGCTTTAGGTTAGTTCACTGACGAAGCTTTAACCCTATAGGTCAAAGCTTGCCCCCTTCTGTGAGCCCTAGAGACCATTAGGGTCATTTAGGCCTGTAGAGTAGGCCACCTACTTGTGCCATTGGGAATCATTATTTTTCCACACGAAGTGGGCATCGTTAGGATTTTGGCCTTTTTTTGGTTTTGGGTATGATACCCCCCCCCCCCCCCACCTTCTATGAGCCTTAGAGACTATTAGAGTCATTTAGGCCTGTAGAGTAGGCCACCTACTTATGCTATTGGGCATCATTGTTTTCTCACATGAAGTGGGCATGCTAGGATGGTTTGTTGTGCAGATACTTTGCCTGGAAGGTATCTGGTGTGTTTATTTACTTTTTCTGTACTATGAATATCATACATGCATTTTTTTTACACACCTTACCTCACATTACACTTCACTCACATACATGCATTACATCAGTAGACCTAGGGATATTTTGTATCCATTTCATGCATCACATATAGCGCTAGGTACATTCTTTCGTATATTGTAGAGTCTCTGATTGAAATCTTTTAAGCTACAAATCCTTGATTTCCTAGGATAGAGCCTTCCTATCTTGTATACATGTAGGGCGATTGATTGTGTTTAGGATGTTAGCTGGCAGCTCACTCCAGGCAAGCATAAGCCCAGGTTGTACACCCCTTAGTGTGTCTCCTTTCATCTGTGTTTTGAGTCTGTCATTTCTCTTAGGATAGTAATCTGGTTTTTGATATTCTAAACTCAAAATTTTAATCACATCTTTATCCATTCAAAAATGTCTAATCATCACTAATGGTAAATAGAAGAGACTCTTTGGAATAGAACATAGGAACTCTTTTTGTGCACCAAATCAAGAAGTAAATAATACACCATCCTTAATCGAGAGTTTTCTTAGATCAAGGTCTAAGATGTAATTAACTATGGGGGCTTGCGCCCGTAGAAAACCGATCCCCACAATCAAATAAACCCCATTCGAGCTGATGCATCGAATGGGGAAAATCTCGTGAACTTTTGGGTTATAGATATTATTATCCATCGAGGTTGGTAGGTGAAAGCCGCTATCCTCCATGGCTAATCGTATCTACAACTCCATCTGCTCTTCCATCGGCCTACTTGCGTCGATTATAAAGGTCTACGACCATTTTGTCCTACGGGATAGTGTGATCGTACCCTTTGCATTCAAACCACATGAGCAGAATCCTTTCGGAGACCCACAATGCAGTTTTTTGTTTGCCACATTCACATGATAAAGAAATCTGGCACAATACTTATCAATAAGTTTGCAGCAACTCTTAGGTAAAATAGTCCCTCTAATCCAATACGCAAGGGTATTAGCAATGGTGAATTTTAAGAACTGTATTCGACCTGCAAAAGACAAGAACTTTACTTTCCAACCATCAAGTAGAGTAGAAAGCCTACTCATAAGTGGAAGGAAGTTAGAAATAGAAAGTTTTTTTAGAGCAATAGGTAAGCCAAGGTGATTCAAAGCCAGATCAGAAATCTATTAACCCAAGTGGTTGGCAATGTCAGAATTAAGATGGGTTTCTTTAGAAAAAATAATGGTGCATTTGCTATTGCTAATCTTAAGACCCAAAGAAGCAGTAAAATCATCCAAAGTTTGGTTCAGGGCAATAACATTTTGACGGTTGGCAGAATCGAACACCAGTACATCATCAGCGTATAGTAAATGACTTAAAGAGTTTTTCCCATAAGTGATACCCCTAAAATCACCAGAATCCAGAGTACAAGAGAGTGCATCCATGGCTATATCAAACAACAGAGGTGAGAGGGGGCAACCCTGACGAAGCTCCGAAGTAGATATGAAATAACCCTCAAGTTTACCATTGATACAAATAGAAAAAGGAACATCATAAATGCAACCATTAACCCACTTAATAAATTGTGGAGGGAACCCCTTGAGCCGCATTCTATGAGAGATGAATTCCCTGGACACCGTATCAAATGCTTTTTTGATGTCAAGTTTGGCACAAAAGTGATTATTTCTTGAAACAAGACCCGTTTCTCTCAGAATTTTAGAAGCAAGAATGACGTTATCAGAAGACAATCTGTTTTTAATGAAACCAGCTTGGCTCTGTGGATGATAATAGGCATGATATATCTTATACAATTGGCAATAATCTTTGCAATAATTTTGTAAAAAGTGTTGCAAAGAGAAATAGGTCTAAAATCAACAATGTGGGTGGCATGGGGATGCTTAGGAATCAAAACAATGGCGATAGCTTTAACATAATTAAGAATCAGGCCCGAGCAGAAATAATTCTTAATGTCTTGGCAAACATACAATCCAGTAATCTCCCAAGAGCTTTTATAAAACTCAAAAGTGTAGCAATCAGGCCTAGGTGAAGAATTAGGGGCCCCGTAAAAAAAGACCTTTTTAATCTCATTATCAGTAATGGGGCTAAGGAGAGAATCCAAGAAGTGAACAGGTACAGTATTGCCAATTGGTAGGCTAGCAGAGGTTGCATTAGAAGGGATGGGGGAGTTAAAGAAAGCTTTAAAGTGAGATACCATTGCCCTGCCAATCTCATTAGGAGAAGAAAAATGCCCTTCATTAGTAGAAATTTCCTTAATACGATTGATGTTCCCTCTATTTTTGATTTTAGCATACAAGAAGCCTAGATTGTCTTCACCTTGGGATAGCCATTTGGCCTTAGCACATTGAATGGTCCAAGAGCACCAAGCAAAGTTATAATAAGAGAGTAAAGAGTTGATATGCTTCAAATGAGCATTCAAATAAGGATCCAAATGATTGCAGTCAATCAAGTTTAAACATCTCTTTTGATCAGCTTCCAGAATAGCCAATTTCTCTTTGATGAAGGAAGAAGAAGCCCAAGATTTCTTCTTAAGTAAATGCTTTAGATGCCTTAATTTGTGGTAAAGATTAGCAATTGGGCTAGCATCCTTATGATTGGCAAAAGCTGTGATGACACTATCGCAATAACCAATCATATTAATCCAATAATTCTTAAAATGAAATCCACCACCCGAGAGTGTAGCATTACCATTAAGCAGAATAAGAGGGGAATGATCCGAACAGCCCGGAGTTTCAACCTTGTAAAATGAGTAAGGGTATTTGTACAGCCAATGGTAATTCACCAAAATTCTATCCAATTTGATATGGATGGGGTCATCCGTTCTTTGATTAAACCAGGTGTAGTTAAGGCCAATAGAAGAGAGTTCAAAAGTGCTTGAATAAAAAATCCAAGAATTCATTTCATTAAGCTGCCTATGGCTTGGAGTAAGGTCACAAATTTTATCATCGGTGCTTCTGTAACAGTTAAAATCCCCCATGATGATCCAATGAGAGTTTATGTTGCTAGACAAGTTTTGAAGTTGATTCCACATAGGAGCTCTATCAACAGGTGAGTTGCCCGCATAGATGACAGTAAGAAAGAACTGAGAGGAATCATTAAGAGACACATTACCATGAATAATGTGTTGAGAGATGTAGGAGGGGGTAAAAGTCATCGCATTCGGTTTCCATTTGATCCAAATTCTTCCAAGAGAAGTAGGAGTAGCATTATTACAATTCATTTCATCACAGAAAATCTGATGGGTTTTCTGGAAGCAAGGATCAGAGACAACAGTATGGGGGGTTTTTGCTTCAAGAATGCAAAGCATGTCAAGATGATGCGAGGTAGCATAATTCTTACAAGAAAACACCTTATCAGGGTTGTTAAAGCCCCTCACATTCCAACAGCCAACGAGGGGCAAGGTCATTTCGACTTTGGATGAAGTTTGCGCTTTTTGGGCGCTTTTAGACTTAGATGGCTTAGAGTTGTGGTTTTTTGGATTGAGGTGGCTCCTCCTTAAGATGTAGAAGCAAATTTGATGAAGCATCCGATTCATCAAGATCATCTGCATTGTCAGGAGGCTCTTCGGGTTGAAGAATGATGAATTTGTTTGGGGAGATGGTGGTAATAGTCTGTTGTGGAGGTAAGAGAAGAGGGGGATGTTTGGAGAATTTTTGAGGAGGCACGTAAGCTAAATCAAAGTCCCCAACAAAAGAAGGAGAATCAGCCTGGGTAGAAGGGTAAATATGAGGATTGTCAGGGGGGAATTGAGGTTTGGTAGAGCAGTGTTGTTCTCAGGGATAACATTAGCTGAAGAAGAGAGAAGTAGAACCGAGGGAATAAGAGCAGGGGTGGCATGAGGCATATTGGTGCTGGACAGAGGCGGTAGAGTAGGGAATTTTGGGGGAGGTTGAAAAGAGGAGGTACCTGCTTGGAGATTGGGCTTGTGCAGTAGGGAAGGAGTAGCTAAAATAGGAAGAGGAGGACGAGCTCTACTCCTGCTGCGGCCATGGTTCGGCATCTGAGCTTGAGTTTTTGGGATGGGGTTTTTGGGACATAGAGTCGGTGGGTGAACCAGCGAGCCGGAACCAGTACAGGGGGTGGGTTTCTAGTCATAGATGACCTTGAGCTACACATCATCGCCATCAAGGGAGATCGGGATTTCTTTAGGAAAATTCGAAGTGCTAGAAACCAAGATGCAAACCCTCGCAAAAGTCAGGCAAGTTTTGCGCGCCGTAAGGGTGTCCACCACCAGAGGGTGGCCAACAAAACTAGCGATTCTAGAAATCCCCAAAGGATTCCAAACAGCCAAAGGCAAATCCATAATTTTAATCCAAAGGGGAATGTAAGAAAAATCATCCCTTTTGGGTTGAAATTTAGGATTCCACTTTTGAAGAATAAAAGGTCGTCCAAAGAAAAACCATGGACCACCCGTCCATATACGCTCGAAATCCTCTGGCGATGAGAACTTGAAGAGGAAGAAACCGTCGTTTAGAGGAAGAAGATCAATCGAACCTTTAAGGTCCCAAACCTTCTTTATGTTGTTTTGGAGACTCAGGTATGTGGGTCTCGGTCTGACAGAGTAGCCAACCAGCGATAAGCTCCAATCGAGAACGCCAAGAGCTAGATCTTCAGCAAAGAAATGTATTTTGGTAGAGGAGGGGATGAAGGATAGCCCAAACTCGTTAGCCACCGGGTCACGGTTTGTAAGGTTGGAGATGAAGTTTAAACCATGTGGAGCACAGAAGGCATTAGCCCCAGCTCCAGGAAGGGGAGGGAAGTCAGTAGTGTAAGAGGAAAAGGCCATGCAGGCGACGAGGGGTGGGGAGGGAAGAAGATCCCTCCCCCGGAGAAGATGAAGATGGCGGCAAGAAAAAGGCAGGAGCGCTAGGAAGCCAAAACCCTAGCAGAGCTCAATTCACCACGCTTCCAACTTGCAAACTCTGAGGAAGTTTCGTTTGCTGAAGAAAAATGAGTAAACTCCAATATGTGCAATGTACTATACTTAAAATATTTTTTTTTTTGAATGAATACATAACGAATTTAAGTAATTATTTTTTATTTTATTTGAAGTAAAATAAATATATTGTAAAGCTAAAGAATGATAGTAGTCAGTATCTCATGCAGTGATCATTATGAGCAACCTGCAACATACGGCGGGCGAGGCAGATAGCAACATGCAACTATTGAGTTCGCGCGTGCAGCCCCGTTGGTTGATGCGAAGGAATTCCTCCCGCGAGACTCACGTTCGAAGCCCCTAGACTTCCCCCAAAAAAAAAAACATGCAACTATTAATGTTTGATATGGGGTCAATTAAGCCTAGTTATGAAAATGATGAACATTTTAATATAAATATTTAACTTCTGTTATACTATAATAAAATAATAATCATTAATTAAAAAATTTTTAAATTAATTAAACATTATAATTGAAAATGTAAATTAATATTATGTATAATTTAATTACTACTTATATTTTATAATATTATAATTTTTAGCTTTATTATAATAAATAATTCTTATTTGTAAAAATTAATTTTTTTATGTTATAATATTTAACTAGAATGAATTTATTCATGAATTAAAATTATTTTTCTTTTCTTTTTTTGGATTATTTGTGTAAAGTGTTCATGAACAAATTCTTTTATTAAAAGAAACATTTTTTAGCTTGTTTGTTTGTGAACGAACTTGTTTGATAGCTTAAAAAAAAACTCGTTAGATGTGTTCATGTTTCAGGCTCATTGGATAGGTAGAAAACTCTATGTAGATATGTTCACGAATAAGCTCTATGATAATTGTTTGTTAGTAGATCCAATAAAGCTCGTTTGTTTTGCTAATAAACATATAAAAAGTAAAGCTCGTTAACAGCCAAATAAGGCTCGTTTATTTAAAGTTCTATAAATACAAAACAAACTAGACACAAACAAACATGAGTTTCTATCCTTTTAAATGAATCAAACTTAGAATACAAATAAAAAAGTTCAAATTTAGCTTGAACAAGATGATAATAAATGAGCTCAAATATGAGCAAATAACTATTCAACTCAACATAATTCATTCACAACCTTATACTAAAGTAAAGGATATAACTGTTGATGGACTCATGTTGGCTGATCACTTATTTTGCCTCAGAAAATTTCCATCATCAAGCACGTACAACTGATTTGTCTTCAGTCTCATCACCATCATCACTATCATTTACATCATCATCATCTTCACTGCTACTCTCATCTACTTTCTTCTTCCCCAACCTACAAATTCAAATAGAACATCAACAAAACTGTACATACAAATACAAACTCATACAGGAAACTGAATTCAAATTAAGAATTTAACTTTTGATTTGTAATAAGAAGTAGCCCAAAAAAAGAAAAATAAAGCATTATAACGCAAGCCCCCAAGCAAATAAATCGCGGAGGCAGTCGGAAAGGAAACCAAGTCTAATTAATCAAACATACCATATATTGAATCGTTTGGAGGACCGTTGGGACGATGGGCAGGTCTTCTGCTTCAAATCCCTGTAGAGATGAAAGGACTGACGAACAGATTCATCAATTTCCGCCATGCACTTGGCCGAATCCTCCCGGTATTTCTCCAGGTACCTGTCAACATCTACCGAGGAATTCTTCTTTGTCTCCTTCGCCCTCTTCCTCAAGAACTGCTCCCCCAGCTTCTCCAGCCTCCTGCCCTCCGCATCTGCCTTCCATTCCTCGAGCTTCCTCTCCGCGTTGACGTGACGGAGACGGCGGCCACTCATGTCCCTGCACGCGTCGAAGTTGTTGGTTTTCTTCTGCTCCGCCATGCGAAAAATAACCAATAAGATTTCCGAACGCTCGCTCCCTCTCTCCCCCTCTCCCCTCTCTCCCTCTCTCGTATTTTATTTTTTTGAGACTTTTGGGCAGGCAAACTCAAACGCATCATATATATATATATATATTCGCTTAGATTATTAAAACGGAGGACCGGACAAGTCGCTCTGCTCTCGGTATTTAGGGCCTTTTTTAATGAGAAGTTATTCCGTCCGCTAAAAAAATCGAAAATTCGGGAGTATATCAAGTAATAGTAATACCGAATGTCTAAAATCAAATTTTAGGTGACCTGACTCACTTGGATATCCCTTCTGTTCTTTAACAGCTTTATCCGAGATATCCCAAGTTTCAACGACATCTTTCTGCCAAACAATTCCAGATATCGAAACATAACACAATACATCAATCCAATATAATCTGATTCACACTCTCATCATTAGACACCCAAAAAAACGACCAAGCAAGTATCCCGAACTTACCATTTCCCCGATTTAAAGCTCTTGGACAGCATTTGCGTAGCGAAGCCCTCAGATCTCAACCAAAATCCAGCGCAATTCAATTGGATCCAAAATCAAGACGATATGAGAAAAAATAATCAAAACTAGGGTTTTCGACTATATAACTTCTTGAGCTCTGCGTGGATTTACTTCAACCTGAAGAATTAACGCCGACTGAGCAGAAACTTCGTCTCTCTCTCAAGCGCCGATGCTCGGATACTCCTCCCTCCCACGAAGGCGAAGGCTTAGCTTTCTTAATTTTTTTTTAACCAGCTTTTTTAAACAGCTGTCAATTTATGTAAGGGTATTATAGTAATATCATTTATGTGGCCTGTCCACGCGTCTTTTGAGATTAGTCTCGAATAAATTCAATAATTTTGAGATTTTTTTTTTCTCATGAAATGTTTTATATAAGAATAATATTTTAAGCTTCTAAGCTTAAGAAAATGCTTCATGGACCTTTCTGAATTATTTATTTATGTTATTCGGATCTTTAATTTCTTTTTTATCATTTTTATAGGAGAAATGTCGGATTAGGATATTTAAATGAGTTTTTAATTTTTTTTATTTATATTTAGAAAAGAGTATAAATATGAATAATTAATCATTTTGTATATTACATTCACTTCAAAATATGCTAAGAGTCCTAAAAATGATATTAATCAAATTTTAATTAAAATATCATCAACTATGTTATTTAGTTTGTGTATGTTATAAAAATTCGGTAACTGTACCAAAACTTATTATCCTTGCTGTTTTTTTGGCTCAAATAAATCAGTTAAAATAATTTAATAATAAATATAGATAGAAAATATGTAATGAATAACTCATAATAGTTTTTTTTATGAGAAATTTAACATTATATGCCTTTTATTACCACACATAACTAGTCAAATATGCTCATTATTTAAACTCTTTGACATCTGACCGACCGGCATTGTCGAGCTTCTTTTCCCTCCTCTTATAGGGAGAATCAAGCCTCCATTATTCTGTGCGGACATCGGACATAGCTTACCATCTAGAGACGAATCAGGTACAATCACGTCATACAGTACCGAGCAATACCGGACCGTGGTGCCGAGTAGGAGGTGACGTGATGCATTTTCATTGGACTTTGAACGGCGTACGTCATCCGCACATAATAATTCATCTAGAGTGGAGAGGGCAAGGTAGTGATTGCCGCCAATAATTTTTAAGGGAATTAATTGAAATTTGCAAAAAATTATTATGATTTCCCCCACGCAACAGAAAAGTATTTTTTAGCCAACATTGATTTTCTTACATATTATATATATATATATATATATATATATGATTTTGTATATTTGGAGTCTCTTATTCATGATTGCAAAGTAAATAACATCTTTGCAGTACTTATTATTAAAATTGTGGTTGTAGCTAAGTCTATTAGCTTGAATGCTTCAAAGTGCATGATTCTAACTATTTGGCTTAAGTAACTATTATTTATTTTGGTGTAAACATACACTTCTTTGTTAAATTGTGGTTCGTGCTATTTGTATTATGTTCTTTTATAATTATTTAGATTGTCAGATCTATATTAATTTCTTCAGCATGATCACACATGTAATAAATATTTGTTATTTATTCAAAATGAATCACCATGTGATAGCTCATTAGTTCTTAATAAAATAAATCCAATTCTTGCAATTCATATTAATTACACGAATCATATTTAACGTTTGATTTATATAATGCTTGTTAAGTACTCATAAAAGTACTTGTACTATAAGATTGTGTGTATATCAGTATAACCCTATCGATTTTTGGCTAGTCAGAGTCAACGGCCCCCAGAGTGATGACTCTACATGAAATCACTAGATTTTCTTGGGTTGAAGTTTACCTTCCTAGTGATGGATATATAATAAATAGACAATATATAATTTGAAAATAATATAATAAATGACTCATACATCATTTTGAGTTATGATGATACTTGATGTGGTTACATTTATAAGCATTAAAATAATCTATATTCATAGTAGTTTGGTATATACATTAATAGCACTAATATATTATAATTCTATTATAGGAAACATGACATATGTTATTGTTACTTTAACTTGATGATTATTAGTTGTTACTTTCACCCTTCAGTTGTATATTGCATGACCCACTTCTTTATCATTTATGTTTTGATAGATAGAAGCTATATATTGGGTTTGATATATCAAACTCACATGCTCTCTCTTTTTATATGAGGTCTTGCAAGCATGTTTACTAAACCATCTCAGAAACAAAGTTCTTAGCAGTAGCCGGTCTTTATTATTTAATATTTTTAATATTTTATTATATTTTTAATTATGAGGGTTGGGTAGTTTCTTTCCTATTATTTGTTCTATTTACATTTCTATTAGCTTGTATTACAACAATTGTTATTTGGATGTATTAGTTAATTGTACAGTCATGCTCGTTAGTCTCGCAGTCGTGCTAGTCCGCTCGCACTCGCCCTTGTGCACTCACTCAGGTCGACAAGTTAGTCGTGTTGGGTCGTATTCGGGTCCAGGTTTATGACCAATTTACCTAATCAAGTTGGATTTAGGGTACACAAGCTGAAATCAGGTTAATACTAGATTAGACTTAAACTCGACCCAAAAACTCATTTTTACACCTCTAGGCCCAACATGGCCAACAGGCACAATTTGATATGGTTTGGTTGCCCTGCTGTGAGTTAGCTGGTTTGACCCAGAGATCCTTCGACTGCAAGCATTTGGAATTTATTAGTCTCTCTCTCTTTTTTTTTTTCTGAACTAAAAGTGGCAAATAAAGACATCAGGCGTCAAGACAAGTGTGGCTTTTCTTGTGCTTATAAAACATTGAAAAAAGGTTCAGCAAACATAGTAATTTGAGGACGTTTCGTTTGCTGAAAAAAAAAGGTATGAGTAAACTCCAATATGTGGAATGCACTATACTTAATTTTTTTTTAATGAATGCATAACGAATTTAAGTAATTATTTTTTTTATTTGAAGTAAAATAAATACACTGAAAAGATAAAGAATGATAGTGGTCAGTATCACATGCAGTGATCATCAGTAGCAACAGGCAACATACGGTGGGCGAGGCAGGTAGCTGGTGGCGGTTGATCGTGAGAGCAAAGTTCGCTTGTAGTGTAGCTTGGAATTTGGCCAAAAAATATATACATGTTCAACTTATTTATATTCATAAACAACATCATTTAAAACTCATGAACAAGCTGATTTCTGGAGCTATTTCTGGACAGAATCGTCCAGGACGATATTGAGATCGTCCAGGACGATCTGCACTGTTCCTAAAATCGTCCTGATCATCGCCCTGGAGTATCGGCCAGGACGACCAGAATTGGTCTGATCGTCCAGGACGATCGAGACGATCGGCCAGGCCGATCCATGTATGATATAAGGAAATGAGCTCGTTTTGAGGAGAGAGAAAAATCATTTTATAAAACAAATATTTTGAGGAGAGAGAAAGAGCGAAAAAGCAAAGGGAAAAGTTCGATTTCGAGGCCCGCGGAGCGATTTTCGTCGTTCGTTGCTGTTGGATAGTTTGTTTATCTCGCTGTAAGGACTCCGAACCTTACTTCTGTTTTCGAAGATATTGTGTTTTGACCGAGTTGTGATCTGTTTTGTGTTTTCGTAGTCAACTTTTCGACATGGTTTTGATTTGACACAACTTCCACCGCACAACTTCTGATATGTTATAGATATGTTTATTGCACACGATTTGACTGTATTCTACGAAGATTTTACCGGTCGGAATTGATTCTACGCGCTTTTAATTGAATAGGAAATTATCAGGACTTGATTTGATTTGGATTCTATAGATTGATAGTCTTGCATTGATGCCGTGGTTATTCTGTTGTAATTTGGTGAAATTCAGAGTTTGTCTTTTTTGTAGGATTTTTGTGTAATTTCGATAGACTACCATTACTCTGCCCGATTTTCGTATGATTTCTGATTTTCCCGGAATTGATAGATTGAATTGATCTTCCTGTGACTATTGATATGATCGTTCTCGATTTCTTTAATATTGCTTATTGCATCGATTATTGATTGATTGATTGACTGCTGAAAGACAAGTGGAAACCTAGTTGAACGTTGGTTATAGAAACCAACGTGTATTGAACGAACTACAACAGCACTATTGATATTGAACGAACTACAACAGCACTATTGATATAGATTGACCACTACAACAGCATTATTGAACGAACTACAACAGCACTATTGATATAGATTGACCACTACAACAGCACTATTGATATTGAACGATTGATAACTACAACAGCATCATGACTAGTGTTTGGGCTTGTCGAGTAAGACCATTGTATGAAATTGCATGTATACGATATTGCATCGCATAGATTTTCTGATCTATATTGATTTATTAATTTCGGATTGATTTATTGATATTGACGGATTTACTGATTTACCGATTTCTACTTTATTGGAATTGATCGGATTTATTGATTGATACGACTTCACTGATTTCATCGATTGATTACCGAGCATTGATTCTACTGAACATTGATATGGACATTGTATAGATTCACTGATATTGCTACCTATAGATTTTATAGATTCATCGTCTCGTATCGTTTTTCTCGATTGACTTCATTGATTAGATCGTATTGATTTGACCGTATCATTTTGATTGACGAATATTGATTGATTGAATTGATTTATCGATTTGTCTGCCGCTGCATTGATTGGTTTTATTGACTATTGATTTCCGGATTACATTGACTCATTGATCATGTTCGACTGATTGATTTGATTTGATTTGATTAACCTGCATATTGTTTTCAGTGTCGTGCTTTGATTTCAGTTGTAGGCTTTGGTGACCTGCTGGGCTTTGTAAGCTCATTATATGTGGTTAATATTTCAGGTGCAGGGCCTCCAGTCTGAAGATCTTTCTGTCGAGTTCAGCCTTTTGTTTTGTAGCCTTTGGTAGGATTTCTTTTGTAGCCGGTGTGACTAGTGTAGATATTTCTTTTGGACTCTTTTGTCTTTTCTCTGATTGTACTATATGTGAATTATAGTATCTGCTGTAATTTCTTTTTGTAATGTAATTATCTCTGGCTCTGGATATATGTTGGTATGGATTGATATGAACGACAGTTGAGGAAATCGATAGAAAGAAAAAAAAAAGAAAAAAAAAAGGAACGATCAGATGAATCCTTTCGCTACACGGATCTTGGGGTCGTTACAATTGGTATCAGAGCAAGTGTAGTGAAAAGGATTTGATTATATCCAGAGTTGATGATTGCATTATTTGATTTGTTTTGTTTTACGTATTTGATTTCCGCGATTTTGATTCGAACGATTTGTATTGTTCAGGCCGATGGATCCGAAAGGAAAGAAAGTTGAGTCTACTACTGATCTCCCACTCACATCTGCAAATATGAATAAGTTTGCTAATATGGTCGCTCAGATGGTGAGTGACAAATTGGCGAAACGCTCTGGCCGTAGCAAGAAGAGTGGGGAAAGTAGCAGAGCAAAATTTAATGTTTGTAAATGTTGTGGGAAAAGACATTCGGGACAATGTTATCTGAGGACTGGGCAATGTTTCCGATGTGGTGGATATGGACATAGAGTGACGGAATGCCCGAGTTCTGAAAGACAAGGACCTGTTCCGATGGTTCCGACTGCTCCGACTGTCCCGACTGAACTGATTAGAGATAAGCAAGAGATGGAGGAGGATGCACCAGGAATGCCTGTAGATGTGACTGGTACGAGTTTTGTTTATCGCCTGCTTCGTTGTGATTTGCGCGATTTATTGAACGATTGGATTAGCTCTGTTTTGTTTCGTTTTGCTTTTGTTTTGCTCTGTACCCTTAGGGAAATGTCGGGACGACATTTTTCTAAGGTGGGGAGATTGTAAGACCTCGTTCCTTTGCTGTAGCTTTTGAAAAAGTGATTTTCCTCCCAGAATCGGCCAGGACAAAGTTTGGATCGTCCAGGCCGATTAGTGCATTGAAAACAGCTGATTTCTGGAGCTATTTCTGGACAGAATCGTCCAAGACGATATTGAGATCGTCCAGGACGATCTGCACTGTTCCTAAAATCGTCCTGATCATCGCCCTGGAGTATCGGCCAGGACGACCAGAATTGGTCTGATCGTCCAGGACGATCGAGACGATCGGCCAGGCCGATCCATGTATGATATAAGGAAATGAGCTCGTTTTGAGGAGAGAGAAAAATCATTTTATAAAACAGATATTTTGAGGAGAGAGAAAGAGCGAAAAAGCAAAGGGAAAAGTTCGATTTCGAGGCCCGCGGAGCGATTTTCGTCGTTCGTTGCTGTTGGATAGTTTGTTTATCTCGCTGTAAGGACTCCGAACCTTACTTCTGTTTTCGAAGATATTGTGTTTTGACCGAGTTGTGATCTGTTTTGTGTTTTCGTAGTCAACTTTTCGACATGGTTTTGATTTGACACAACTTCCACCGCACAACTTCTGATATGTTATAGATATGTTTATTGCACACGATTTGACTGTATTCTACGAAGATTTTACCGGTCGGAATTGATTCTACGCGCTTTTAATTGAATAGGAAATTATCAGGACTTGATTTGATTTGGATTCTATAGATTGATAGTCTTGCATTGATGCCGTGGTTATTCTGTTGTAATTTGGTGAAATTCAGAGTTTGTCTTTTTTGTAGGATTTTTGTGTAATTTCGATAGACTACCGTTACTCTGCCCGATTTTCGTATGATTTCTGATTTTCCCGGAATTGATAGATTGAATTGATCTTCCTGTGACTATTGATATGATCGTTCTCGATTTCTTTAATATTGCTTATTGCATCGATTATTGATTGATTGATTGACTGCTGAAAGACAAGTGGAAACCTAGTTGAACGTTGGTTATAGAAACCAACGTGTATTGAACGAACTACAACAGCACTATTGATATTGAACGAACTACAACAGCACTATTGATATAGATTGACCACTACAACAGCATTATTGAACGAACTACAACAGCACTATTGATATAGATTGACCACTACAACAGCACTATTGATATTGAACGATTGATAACTACAACAGCATCATGACTAGTGTTTGGGCTTGTCGAGTAAGACCATTGTATGAAATTGCATGTATACGATATTGCATCGCATAGATTTTCTGATCTATATTGATTTATTAATTTCGGATTGATTTATTGATATTGACGGATTTACTGATTTACCAATTTCTACTTTATTGGAATTGATCGGATTTATTGATTGATACGACTTCACTGATTTCATCGATTGATTACCGAGCATTGATTCTACTGAACATTGATATGGACATTGTATAGATTCACTGATATTGCTACCTATAGATTTTATAGATTCATCGTCTCGTATCGTTTTTCTCGATTGACTTCATTGATTAGATCGTATTGATTTGACCGTATCATTTTGATTGACGAATATTGATTGATTGAATTGATTTATCGATTTGTCTGCCGCTGCATTGATTGGTTTTATTGACTATTGATTTCCGGATTACATTGACTCATTGATCATGTTCGACTGATTGATTTGATTTGATTTGATTAACCTGCATATTGTTTTCAGTGTCGTGCTTTGATTTCAGTTGTAGGCTTTGGTGACCTGCTGGGCTTTGTAAGCTCATTATATGTGGTTAATATTTCAGGTGCAGGGCCTCCAGTCTGAAGATCTTTCTGTCGAGTTCAGCCTTTTGTTTTGTAGCCTTTGGTAGGATTTTTTTTGTAGCCGGTGTGACTAGTGTAGATATTTCTTTTGGACTCTTTTGTCTTTTCTCTGATTGTACTATATGTGAATTATAGTATCTGCTGTAGTTTCTTTTTGTAATGTAATTATCTCTGGCTCAAGATATATGTTGGTATTGATTGATATGAACGACAGTTGAGGAAATCGATAGAAAGAAAAAAAAAAAGAAAAAAAAAAGGAACGATCAGATGAATCCTTTCGCTACACGGATCTTGGGGTCGTTACAGATCGTGAGAGCAAAGTTCGCTTGTAGTGTAGCTTGGAATTTGGCCAAAAAATATATACATGTTCAACTTATTTATATTCATAAACAACATCATTTAAAACTCATGAACAAGCTCAATACAAAGTTCGATAAGAAGTTCAATTCATATTTGATATAAAAATCGTAAACAAACTTGTTAAATAAACATTAATGTTTAATACGAAGTCAATTAAGCCTAGTTATGAAAATGATGAACATTTTAATATAAATATTTTACTTTTGTTATACTATAATAATATAATAATCATTAATTAATAAAATTTTAAATTAATTAAACATTATAATTAAAAATGTAAATTAATATTATGTATAATTTAATTACAAATACTTATATTTTATAATAGTATAATTTTTAGCTTTATTATAATAAATAATTCTTATTTTGTAAAAATTAATTTCTTTTTTTATGTTATAATATTTAAATAGAATGAATTTATTCATGAATTAAAAATATTTGTTCTTTTTTGGATTATTTGTTTAAAGTGTTCATGAACAAGTTCTTTTATTAAATGAATCATTTTTTGAGCTTGTTTGTTTGTAAACAAGCTTGTTTGATAGCTTAAAAAAACTCGCTATATGTCTTCATAAACGGGCTCATTTGGTAGGTTGAAAACGTTTTGTAGATATGTTCACGAATAAGCTCTATGATAATTGTTTGTTAGTAGATCCAATAAAAGCTCATTTGTTATGCTAATAAACATATAAAAAGTAAAGCTCCTTATCATCTCAATAAGGTTTATTTAAAGCTCTATAAATACGAAACAAACTAGACACAAACAAACATGAGTTTCTATCCTTTTAAATGAATCAAACTTGAATACAAATAAAAAATCTCAAATTGAGCTTGAACAAGCTGATAATAATGAGCTCAAATATGAGTAAACAATTATTCAACTCAAAATCATTCATTCACAACCCTATACTAAAGTAAAGGATATATTATAGGTGGTGATAAAGGCCACCATGTCACAACCACTGAACTTCTCCATCCTCAACATACCTCAATGTGTGGAGAAATTATTCTGTGCGGACATCAAACGGTCCAGAGAACAATCAAAACATGTCACATCACCCAGTACACAGCGGTACCGAGCACCGATACCTAGCAAACAAATGACGTTGCGCATTCTGATGGATCTCCGAACGCCGTCCGGATCCGCGCAGAATAATTTTTTCAATATGTGAAGGATAGTAATTGTCTCCAATGGCGGCAACATATTATTGTTATTGTGAAATTTCTTACAAAAGAATAAGGCTTTTCGAAGCTATTGCACCTATGATATTCCACCATTCTGCAAGTCAATCATGTTAAAACACTCATCTACCAGAGAGCAATAGTCCAGCTAAAAAAATATTGATATACTATCAACAATAATTTCCACTGATTTTATTAAAAAGATAATGAACTTCTTCGATATTATTTTTGTCAATTCAAGAATTTAAGGTCGAGTTGAGTCAAATATCTACCTAATCAAGCTAAGCTTATTTAGTTCTTGTTGAGCTCGAATATGCTTACTAAGCTCAGACTCCTTAAAAAATTTATAGCCATGAGCTTAGCTCTTTTGCTCAAGCTAGTTTGGAAAGCTCAAATTTGACTTGATTTTTTAACTCTATTTCTCCTACTTTTAAATTTAAATTTTCATTTTTTTTATAATTGTCACTTTTAATATATAATTAATTTAAATATGTTAAAATATATTATATAATACTAATTTAATTTAAAATTTAAATATATTTTTAATTAATCAAGCGGCTCAACGAGCTTTTGAGCCCAGGCAGATTGAACTCAAGTTCAAGCTCATTTAATAGAGGCTCGAGCTTAAAATTATGACCTGATAAGCTCGAGCTCGAGCCAACTTGACTAACTTACACCCCTATTCACCACTATTATTCCAAAGCCCTACATGGGGTCCTGGTTGGGTACCCATGCTTTCTTCGGACGGGCTTCACCCACCCACGCCCATCCATGGTGACTTTCGAGATGTCGTACCCACCTATACCCACCAACTTTTCATGCTTTTTGAATGCAGTCTACCACAGACTGATGGCTTTGAGGCTTTTTGCCCTTTGCTCTAATTGTAAACTTTCAAGTTGCATATCAAAAATTATTATAGTCGTAGTGTGGTTAAGTGTTGCACACTATCTAGTGAGGATTGTAATAATATAAGATATACGGTGATTAGAAATGTAAATTGATTTATCCCTTAATATTGAGTACCGACCCATACCCACCCATAAGGTCATGGGCGCCATTCGACCCATACCCATGGATGGGTGTGGGTAAGGGCAGTGGCGGAGCCAGAAATTTTATTCAAGGGGGGGCATAAATTAAAATATTTTTATTCACCGTCTTATTTTGAATATTAGAATACATTAAAATATTTGTCCATGAGTCTTTGGTGGTTCTCATTTTGATTGTCTTGCTATTAAAAGACCACATTTTACTAACCAAAAACACTATCTTTATCATTGGAAAGATATTTGGCAAACCTCTTTAAATAAATAATACGAAATGTAGCATATACATATTATAATGCACTTGATTGTGAACTATTTATTGGGCATTTGAATATTTTAATGATATCAAAATTTGGCGATATTGGGCTCATTGGATTTGTCTCGTCGAGCTGATCGATTCGACTATAAGCATGTCACGTTTAGAAATTGTTTAGTCATCCATTTTATGGTTTGAACGTTCCAAATTCGCTCATGGTCTTTGATTTGGACCCATTCGGGTTCGAATTGAGTCGAATTTGATGTCGTTGGGTTCGTAATTTGAGACGTTCTGTTAGACTATAAGTTTGCTAAAATCAAAGTTTGGATGGTCATCGATTAAATTTGGGACTTAATTTTCTTGAGATTTGTTAGGATTTGAGCACTGATCTGAATTGAACTCTCTCTCTCTCTCTTACTCTCTCTTTCTCTCTCTCTCTCTCTCACTCTCTCTCTCTCTCTCTCTCTCTCTCTCTCTCTTAGAGGGGATTTTTTAGTCACGTGCCCCCCCTTCCCTCTATAAGGGTACCCAATTCTGTCACTTTTGTTGTGCTCCATTCTAAATGTCAACCTTAGAGTCAGTTTGCACACTCATAATACATCCAAATAAATAGCCCCTAAATAACTCAAAAACACACCTTTTTTAAACAAATATTATTTCATAAGTTTAGAAACTCATCCATGCATATAGCCTATTTACACCAATTGGACTCAAACAAACCAATTTGCTGACATAACAAATAATGATCCCAAATATCACCGAAATGCTATTTTATTCATGAAATTATAATTAAATTTTGCATGTTAAACCTTCACAAAAATTACAATTAAATTTAACTAAGACTTTGTTTGGGATAACTTTCTAACTGCTTTCTAAAGCAATTTTTTAGTACAAAAATATCAAGTTCAAAACAAAAAATTGTACTAAAAAACTGCTTTAGAAAGCAATAAGAAAAATGTCACAAACGAAGCTTAAATGTTTAATATCCTTTGTTCAAGAAAAACTCTCCCTCTATCATATGCAATCATATGCAATAATCAGATGTTATCGATGGAAAACAAGCCAACATAAAGAAGGGGAGGTGTTTAATCCTAATTGTAACCTCAAAAAGGGCATTTACATTAATGTCCTATGTAAGATTGTAGTCCACCAATTCTTTCTCTATGTCATCCCCAAACATATTAGTTTTGCAAATAAGTCAAACTAACAAGGAAACCAACCTATAGCCTTACAAAGATGCAAATCATTATCTCAAGCACAATTGTATTATATCATCTCCTTTCCTCTATCACCTACTAATTTATCGATTTAGTGGAAATCAAATCAAGATTGAAACTTATATTAAATTCTAAGATGATAAACTCTCCATCTACCCCACAATTATTCCTTCATGCCAAAATTTAAGAGCATCTAGGAAAAGTAAGTCAAAACTAAGGAGAAATGGGGGAATGAGTAACCCTAATTGTAGCTTTGAAAAGACATTCATATTAATGTCTCATACATGATTATAATCGGATAACTCCATCCCTCTACCATTCATTAATATATCAATTTATTAGAAACAAGTCTATAATACGAGAGAATAATAGTTGTAGCCTCAAAAAAATGACGGTGTTATTATCCCAAGCACAATTATACTCGAGCAACTCTCTTTCCTTCTATCATTCATTGATATGTTAATTATGTGGAAAGCAAAGTCAAGACAAAGAGAGATAAATTAGATTTTGGACATAGTTATATTTGGGAAATTCTTTTCCAATCCTATCTATCAATGTCTCTAAGGGCTATCCTATTGGCAAACACACCATGGTTACCTTAAGATATTTTTCACATTGCAATCAAGGTATGTAATTTGACCTCGTAAGCATATATTGGAGTCGTTGAATAACACTTTTTGATTGTCAAAGTACATCATGAATTTCTTAGCTAAACCTTGCATCACATCATCAACATTTTCTATGATTGCTTAAAAAAACTTTTTACTAAAAAATGCAATAGTAGGATATCCTTCATTATTGAACTCAATCTCAACAATATAACAACACAACTGCAATGTAGGATTCCTTTGAAATATTTTTTTTAATCCTTTCTACAATAACTTTCTAGCATAGGTTTTTTTTTTTTTTTTTTTTTTTTTTTTTTTTTTTTTTTTTTTTTTTTTTTTTTTTTGTCGCCTCTCTGCCACCAACGGTAGTGGCGACAACAGTCGATCTCTCTCTCTTTCATGATATAAATGATTATTTATTGAGCTTATTTCAAAAAATGAATTAAAGTGTTAGTACTACATTTAGGCTTCGTTTGATTCTGTTTATGCATACATAAAAAGGAGTTTTAGAAAAGGAGGTTGAGAAAAAGCCCTTCAATAAAATGGAGTTTCAATAATGAGATATGTTTGAGTAATATTTTTAAAAGTGTTTATTAATATTTGAAAGTAAATTTAAATTGTTTGTTTAGGAGTTCTGCTTTTGAGATTTTATTATAAAAAACATATTTGCCCATGACATTTATGTACACGTAATTAATATATATATATATATATATATATATATATATATATATATATATATATATATATATATATATATATATATATATATATATATATATATATATATATAAATCTTTCTAAAAATTTAATTATCTACTAATTTATAATCTCAAAAGTTTTCATTTTTAACTCATAATTTTTTAACATACAACATAATTTTTACTGCAAATAAGATAAAATTTAAATCATATTAATTTATTATTATACTTACAATTAATTCTTCTATAAAAAAACTCAACTTAAACAAAAAAATATTTTAATGTTGGAAAATTAATTTATTTTCTTATCAAATAATAGATTTACGACGGGGGTCATGTCGGTAGGGCTTGATCCGATATTTTACTTTTGAAACTCCGTTTTATGACGGAATAAGCAGAAACAAAAAAAATTTTGCAACCACCGAAAAAATGGAGTTTGACGAAAAGGAATTATGGTTAAGCTTTTATTCCAAACAGTTAGGATAACTAGTTTCTGCTTATTCAGATGGAGAAAGGAGAAAATAAGCCTAGTCAAACGAGGCTTTAACTTACTTTGCACCAATTTGCATTCCAACGAAATAACAAATTTTTTAAAACCATTTGAAATACTTTATATCACTTTGTATTCCTACCAAACAGCCTCTCAAGAAAAACATTTAAAAAAAAACAACATAAAAAGTGTTACCTGAAAGTGAGCTTTTAAACATTTTCGAAAAAAAAAAAAACATAAACCACATCAAACGAAGGCCAGCCATAAAAAGAAAGGCAGTCAAATCATCCACGGCTAACGACAGCATTTAAAAAAAAAAAAAAAAGAGTAACGTTATACGACCTCACCCATGGCCTAAAAAAAATCTTCTTGTATTGGCATATTAAAAAAATTACTTTACAAAACAATAAAAAAATTATCCCAAATGAAAACTGAATGCTAACTTATATAATTACTTCATAGATTTATGAGTTAAACATCATAACATTTTTCTAAATTTTTTCTATTAAAAAAAACTAATGGCAGCTAAAATAAAATAAAATAAAAAAAAGATTGACAGCCTTCACTTGGTAATTGTCTTAAACGCACAAAACATGAGCAAGAGAGGATAAAAAATGTTACTAATTAAAGCCCTACTTGTATGTTGCATCTTCATTTCTCTTGGCTTTGTATGCTTTGCTCTTTATTTTCCTTGGCTTGAGGGCTTAGCAAGTAACTTCTTGGGCACCTTGTCCAAAGGAGTCGTTTTCAGCAGAAAAAGCCTGGAAGCTCGCTCCTGCAGTGTACCTCCACACTTTAGTCCTCGTGCCTGCAGCTCCATCTTTAGCCTGTCCATGCCAAGAACCTACAATAACATTGCGGGCAGAATGTTAGCATCAAAAGAGAAACAGCGCCTCCTAATGCACATAAAGATTATTTTAGTATATTATTGCAATCTTAGGTGGATGAGTGGCTTTACCCTTAGAGATAAGGATACGAAATGAGCATATACATGAAAAAATTGGAGTAGCTCCAATGGAAGATAAGATTAGAGAGAGTCTCCTTAGATTGTTTGGTCACATTAAACGGGGGTCTTCAGATGACCAGGTTAGGAAAGTTGATGTATTAGATTTGACTTATGTTAAGAAAGGTAGCGGTGGACCTAAAAAGACTTGGTTAGAAAATATTAGAAATGATCTTTATTTATTAGATTTAAATGAGAATTTGACTTTTAACATGACAAAATGGCGAAAAAGGATTCATGTAGCCAACCCCACGTGGTGGGACAATGGCTTGATGTTGTTGTGGTATTGCAATCTTATTAAACCCATTTTGCATGAATCAACACATGAAGATGAACTAGAATCTGAACTTAGGCTTCATTTGGGACAGCTTTTGTGCTACTTATTAAAATAGTTTTCTAT
Source organism: Dendrobium huoshanense (assembly GCA_016618105.1). Classification (NCBI taxonomy): domain Eukaryota; kingdom Viridiplantae; phylum Streptophyta; class Magnoliopsida; order Asparagales; family Orchidaceae; genus Dendrobium; species Dendrobium huoshanense. The sequence continues at coordinate 3,141,882 of CM028343.1, read as the reverse complement.
TATAAAAATTTTTAGGAGTAGAAATTTTTGTGCTAGAAAGCAGCTTTTAAAAATTAAAAAAAAAATCATCCTAAACAAAATCTTAATTTGTAACATGAAGACAAAGCAAAATATAAAATTGCATCTAAAACCCACTCCAAATGCGAACATATTCAGCTTGATTGTATAAATACTACTTGATAAGATAGCAGTTACATATTTTATTTATTATGTATTTGATACTTTGACGTAGTAGTTTAAAGTATGAGAGCACCTATTTTATTAATGATGATCTCTGATCAGAGATCAAAGAATTGCATACAACTCATAAGGTTCAAGCAAAAATATTCTGCCAGATTATCTTTTGCATATTATTTTACTTAGATAGTTTATTGTTTTATTGAATTTGACCACGCATTCATTCCATCATCGTTCTGTATTGTGTCAAACATGTTCACAAATTAATTGTTAATGAAAGCAAATACATTACTTTGCTTAAGGTTGACTACGAAGCTAAATCATACTGCAATAATATTTTCCCGAATCATTAAGAAACCAGCATGTAATGTGTTCACAATAAATTTTTTTGTATCGTCCAACATCAGGGAACTTCATGCTCGAGCTTTTAGTCCATATTACAATATAAAAAAACTAGGGTTACATATTCATCTACTTTTGACATATTTTTAAGCATAATTCCGTCATGGAAAGCCTTTTACCCTATTGAGGCATTTTCAAGTATCTTATAAGCACATATAGAGTTTTTGCATCTCCTTAAGAAGTTTTCTGCTTGCTTTTACCAATTTATTTTTACTGGGATTCTAGTCAACCCCTTCTTGTCCCCTCATAATTTTACATTGCTGGGCATTTCAACCACGCTAATATACCTAAACTACACATTATGAGATTTGGGGTTCGTCAACCAAGTTGAATATCACACCCAAAAGAGACGACTTTTGTGACGTGTGCAGTGCCATCATACTAATTTCAGTTACAGGCAGGCTCCATCATAATCTGACCAGATTTTAGATCTGGCTGTGAGGTTCATCCGCTTTATATCATAAGTGGATTAGTTTGTTTTGTCTTTCATGCAATTGAAATATATACTGCTAAAATTTGATGCTCCTCTAACCTTTTAAAGCAAAATTACTCCGACGGTATTTTAGTTCAAAAGTTATGGTCATCCACCTCTATTATGGAGCAAGATTTCTTTTGGGAAGAGATTAGCATCCAAGAGATTTGGAAAATTTGGGAACAGTAAGATGCAACCTTAATTAATTTTCTTTTCTCCCATCTCCCAACATTGACCCTTCTACAAACCTGCTAAAATATTCCTTCCCCTCTCTTGAAACAAAGAGGAGAAAAATGACCTTGCAATCCAATATAAATCACTTCAGCTGTATCCTAATACTCTTCCTTGATATGTTGCCTATGTTATCATGTCTATAATTCAGCTCTACATATATAAATGTGAATCTACTCAGCTTGCATTTGGCCCCATGTTAAAATTAATTGAAAAGTATATATATATATATATATACATCAACATCACACTAGTTACATTGAGATCAGCTTTATGAATCCTCCATCATAATTATCATATTTTGCTGATGGCATCCTACATCATAATTCTCGTGGAGCCTACATAAAATATTGATCTATCTTGAGCGTGTCTTTTTGCATAATGTCAAATAATATAACTATTGGCCGCCCTCTTTTGGCTCCTAAATCCTTCCACATAAAAAACACCTAGCAAGCTTACTAGTTAATCTCCTACACTATATCATACATGCCCCAAGTATTTAAAGTATATTTGATGAGGACATCGTCAGCATTTTTTTGACACATGTACCATTATGAGACGCCGGAGATCGATGGCCACGATCATGAGTTGTATTTTGTCATTTTATGTAGAAGTTTATTTTATTTTTTATGTTTTTCCGCTTTTGCCCTTATGGGCATTGAGTCGCTTATGTAGCCCGGAAGGGCAATTGTGTCTTTTCTTGTTTTTTTATTTTGACCTATTTATATGAGGCCTCATGCATTGTAATTTCAGTTTTTGATGAATGAAAAAATGACATTTCATGTTCTCTTTGTGAGTGCAAACCTCCACGATCTCTTAGTGAGTTCGTAGGAGAAGCTAGATCTCTTTGTGAGTTCTAGGTTTTCTTGTCCTTCTCTTTTCTTTTGTTTATCTTGATCAAGTCATCGTTGCGTGGATTTGGATTGAAGCTATTCGTGGGAAATTGGAATTTCACTCGTCGTATCCCAAGAAAACTCCACTCCTTCCTCCCCTTGCTCTTGCCGCCGCCTATTCCAAAACATCCCCAAGCCGCCGGCCTCTTGGCTGCCACCTCCCGCCGGCCGGCCACCCCACACCGTGACCGCCCCTTTTGCCCTTCCTCTAGCCGCCGGACGCCCCTTCCATGGAGTCCCAATTTTGAAATTTCAAATTTTTGTGACCATTAATTGTTTCCTAATTTAGCTCCTTAAATTACACCACCAATTTAATTGATTTTCAATTTTGAATTTGAAATTCAAATTGTTTAAATTGATTGCCCTTCTAAATGAAAGTTCTCTCCTTAAGAAAACTGAAAATTTATTTCAGATTTTTGTAAAATTAGAAATTTAATTGATGGTCCCCACTTATTCAAAACTCACCCTCTCTCTCCTCCTCACATGGCCGGCCAGCTCTCTCTCCCTCTCCTCTATTAATTCTCTTTTAATACACCCTTAATCCTTTCCCTCCTAATTTAATTTCAATTTCAAATTTTGAAACTGAAGTTAATTTCTCCACACTTTTGGAAATCTGACTCAAAAATTCAGATTTTTGTTTTCCCCTCACAACCTCACGGTTTTCTTCCCTCCCCCCCAAAATTCTGCTAACTGCTCACGCATTCTAGCAAGGGCAGCCTGCTGTCCTGCACCATTGGAGACCTAGAATTGTTGTCCAAACACTTCCAGCACCCGATAACAGCTGTCCAAGGTTTGTACAGGCATTATATGTTGCCGTCCATACCCCCTTAAGGACCAAATTGCTGTCCAGGCTTTCATAGTGGCTGATCAGACAATCCTAGCTGCTGAACAGCGAGACTACAACAGGAATATTGCTGTTATTGCTGTCCAGCAGGCCTCCGACCACCATCCAGAATGTTTCTTCTAGACTACATCAACCGTATCCAATACGCCTTAGTTGATGTGATCGACGAGCAAAGGTCAAAGGGACATCAGATCATCATTGGACGACAATCATCCTCCACCACTCCGGCCACCTATCCAAGAACGACGATCCTATGTTCCTTCATCCTCGGAGTGACCTTGATTCTAATGTAGAGTCTCTTCTTCCGCTAAAGCCTAGACTATTTGAGCGTATGGGCTCCAAAAGTGAAAGTTTTCATTATTAAATCGTGGATTCTTATTTATCGTCGTAGCTTTATAATTACTCTTTGCGTTTTCTCGAATTGTTTGGTTAATCGACTTCGCTCTTCTTTTTCCTAGGCAAGTTAAAAACTAAGAACTCTAAGGATCAATCGTTGTTATAAGTAATAAATTTATTGTAGGATTATTGTGTTAAATCTGCTCTCTTTAATTTCCTTAAAATAACTCCTGAACGGGTTTGTTTCACATCAATATTTTTATTACCATAACTTTAATGTGTGGTACTTTCACTATCTAATCATAATCTCTATAATATAATATCTCTCACACTAACCATTCTAATTGTAACTCAGATCATTTATAACACATCAAATTTGCTATCCTTAACCTTTTGTGGTCAATCGTTTGATCAATAAAGCATAATTTTTCCATTTGAAGGTTTATAATTTTGCCTTTAAAGTCTAAATGTTCTCAAATTATATAACACTCCTAATACATGTCTCTATGTAACTCCTGATGCTTATTATTATATAAATTATGTTCTCTTCTACATCCTGTGCTTTTGTACAAAATAGATCCAAGATACTAAGATCAATACGAGTATCACTAGATCTTAACAATAATCAATTAACATTCACTAAACAATAAACATGCATATTACGTACTCAATGTTTGCCCTATTCACCTTAAGTAATTTGGCCTCTAAATTTCTTATTTCCCTAACATTTCATGTACTTAAAAAGATATCTCACTTGCAACAATTGTTATTTGCAAATAGAATATGTTTAAAGCTTTGCTTTAATTATCTTTTGCAAGAATTTTTGGTAATTAATACAAAAAGATATTTAAAATTTAATGTAACCCTTATTAATCGAAAACTCTATGGTCACTCTAGAACTATTATAATGCTTGTTATTGCTATATCATGCATATATTTAGTGAAATCAATATATGTTTAGAACACACATTTTCTCATTAATAATCAAAAAAATAAATCAACCTAGTACTTGATCACATGCATTTTTAAGATCAATGAAATTCATATAAAGATCAAATTTTGTTTTTGGTCTTAGCATCAAAATTGCATCCATAGTACAACTTTCTAGCACAGCATAAATTGGCTCTCTACTCAAAAAATTTTGAAAACCTTTTTTTTCATCATCCGCACTAAAAACATCATTGTATGACTTAAAAGTTTAATTTTCCTATAATTATGATAACTCCTAATATCTTATTTGTTTCAAACATTAGCATTAAAACAATTCTCAGTTAGTTGGCATGAAATAAATTATCATTTTTTTATTAAAATGTATGTTAACCGTTATTTTTAATCTTCCATAATTATACAAATATCAATAATTACCTGTCTTTATACATCTTCTTTAAAGCTAACTCAACTCCGCTTCTTTTAATAAATCGATAAGACACTTCATGATTCTATTAATTTAGCTATTCTAAAAAAAACTAAATTAAAAATCTTTAATAAGTCTCATAATAGCATTTGCACACTTTTTTACACCTTTAATAAGTCTGTGGATAATATAATCTTCACCCTCAAAAAATCTATCTCGGCCAACATCTCTATTTCTCATTTATCTTGTTTTAAATAAGTTGCTCGCCTTTTTTTTTCTTGTCTTATTGCTTAGCCTACAAAAATAAAATCATTAATGGTTGCTTCTTCAACTTTGCTTGCTACATTCTTCGACAAAGTATAGCGTCCTTATTACATTACTATTTGATGTGTCAAACTATGGTTATTGCCATTATTTAAAAGAATATTTATTTTCTTTAATTCTGGCTCCAGCACTAATCTTCACACAAAACATATTTTTACATTTTCATAAATTTTTTATGAATAATCTCTTTCAAACAAGTAGCCACTTTATCTCAAATCAAGTTTGGTTCTAGCTTTAGCTTTTTAAATTTTCTCTCTTAATAACATATCTCAGAAGATAAACAACTCCTACCCTTCTAAGTTTTATCAAACTGACCTACGCAAAATGTTTTTTCATGATTTCTTTTATATTACGAGAACATTCATGCTTGCATCCCATTACTTTTTCTTTATGATCATTTCATGTTAAATCTATTATCTATATTATTGATGCATCTTCTGGCCTTTGCACTACATGAATAAACATATCTTCCACTATTATATCTACATGTTTGCTACCCTCATTGTCTTCCCAACATAATTAATTTTTACCTTACCTTCCTCATTTTAACACAAATACACATCTTAGCATCCAAGCATGCATCTTAATATTTCTCATTTTTTCACCACTCAACTTGTGTTGTGTATCGCCTAACACCTGATCCATAAAACATAATTAATCTACAGAAATTTTACAAAATTTACTTTTAAATCCACACCGTATTCTCTTCTCACATAATACTCTAGATGCACTTCTTTATTTATAAAATAAAAAACCTAGCTTTAATCTTAGATAGTCTGTCCATATTAACACCATAATTTTGAATTGATGTGATATACCAATCATACTAAACCATATGACATCTAAGGGTGTCGATTGATCTTCAATTACTATTAAATTATAGGGAATTCCAAATCCACTTAAATTGAATATAATGTGCTCAATCTTTTCTTTTTCTTTTTTTTCAACTCCTTGTACCTCCTAAAATACTATAGTAGTCTTCTAAATACAACAAGCTACTTAGTTTAACATTAAATTATGCATCTCTTTAACATTCAAATCTACCTATTTTACAAACATATATTTGGGGATCAATGCAATTTTTGTCTTAGTATAAGGTATTTTAATTAATTGAATATCAATAATCCTTCATTAACCCTATTCACCTCAATAATCTTATCTAAACATTCTTCAATATGCTACTATCCCCACATCATGTTAACCATCCAATCAAAAATAAATTATGATATTCCCTAATGGTTTTTTGGAAATTTCCTTTATATTTAAATCTTTGCAAACATTGACATCCATTTTTTTCTCGTTTCAATATCCCCTAATTCTTTAATTTTCACATTCAATAGCAAAAATAGAAACCATACAAGAAGATGGAGTAAAAAATATACCTCTAGTTCTGTTGTTGAGCTATACTTATCAAAATTCAGTGGTTCCTCCGTGCTAGAATAGTCAATGACTTGAGCATCCAGTTCATCACCCACGGAAGGCTTTATCTGGCTGTGCAACTCTGGTTTCAGCTCATCTTCTTCAGGCTCTTTTACCCCATTAGAAATATCATCATTCAGAACAGCTGATTCAGGAACCATAGATTCAGTTTTAGATGAACCAGTTGAGCCAAAATTGTTTTCCCAATTTGGACAACTTTGATCCGCTATGGGAAATATGCCACATTTATCATTTAATTCCTCTGAATTACTCTGTTCTGAAACATTTCCCGAAGATCCTTCATTAACTAAATTTCCATTTGCCTGCTCCAAATTACTCTGGTCTGAAGCTCCACCAGATGACTCTCCATCATAACTAGCACCAGAACGAATAACTGTTGATGGATTCATGTTGGCTCCCTCATTTTGCCTCTGAAAATTTCCATCATCAAGCACAACTGATTTGCCTTCAGTCTCATCATCATCATCACTATCATTTACATCATCATCATCTTCACTGCTACTCTCATCTACTTTCTTCTTCCCCAGCCTACAAATTCAAATAGAACATCAACAAAACTGTACATACAAATACAAACTCATACAGGAAACTGAATTAAAATTAAGAAATTAACTTTTGATTTGTAATAAGAGGTAGCCCAAAAAAAAGAAAAAAACCATTATAACGCAAGCCCCCAAGCAAATAAATCGCGGAGGCAGTCGGAAAGGAAACCAAGTCTAATTAATCAAACATACCATATCTTGAATCGTTTGGAGGACCGTTGGGACGATGGGCAGGTCTTCCGCTTCAAATCCCTGTAGAGATGAAAGGACTGACGAACAGATTCATCAATTTCCGCCATGCACTTGGCCGAATCCTCCCGGTATTTCTCCAGGTACCTGTCAACATCTACCGAGGAATTCTTCTTTGTCTCCTTCGCCCTCTTCCTCAAGAACTGCTCCCCCAGCTTCTCCAGCCTCCTGTGCTCCGCATCTGCCTTCCATTCCTCGAGCTTCCTCTCCGCATTGACGTGACGGAGACGGCGGCCACTCATGTCCCTGCACGCGTCGAAGTTGTTGGTTTTCTTCTGCCCAGCCTTAGTAGCCGCTCCACGCAGCAACGATCCAAAGCCGCCCTTGCCACCGGAAAGGCGGAGAAGGAGAACGCATGATGGAAAGAATCCATCGGCAGAGGCGGAGATTAGGGTTTCGTCGGATACGATCCTAGATCCCGTGATCAAGCGCAGGAAAGGATGATCAGGAATTCTAGTTTTCGCGAAGAGATGTCTTTTCAGGGTTTCGCCGGAGATAATCGGAGATGAGATCTGGAGGCATTGAGTCCGGCCATCGAGAAGTTTGACGAAGATCTGATAAACCGCCATGCGAAAAAGAACCTTGGAGTTCAATAGGATTTCCTCTCTCCCTCTTTCGTTTTTTATTTTTTGAGACTTTTGGGCAATTAAACTCAAACGCATCATATATATATTCGCTTAGATTATTATAACGGATTACCGGACAAGTCGCTCTGCTCTCGGTATGTAGGGCCATTTTTATGAGAAGTTATTCCTTCCGCTAAAAAAACCGAAAATTCAGGCGTGCCTATACCGAGTAATACCTGTGTCTAATACTAAATTTTAGGTGATGTGGCGCATAATTATTGGTCTCTGAATGTATCAGGTGATGAGCTTTGATGTATTATCAAAAAATTATCTTGATCAAGCACGAATCTCGAGGCAAAACTTACCCGGAAATTTTAAAAATTAAATTCAAGAGCATTTGAACTCCGATTTCAGCGAGCTTATAGTCAAACTGAGCGTCTCGGAAATACGAACCCAACGACACCAAATTCGACCCAATATGAGCTCAAATGGGTCTGAATCATGGACACGAAGTGCTGTTGGAAGGTTCAAATCGCAATTTGAGATACCAAATGGTCTCCAATTTTAACGATCTTATACTCGAATCGAACGGCTCAACGAGAAGAACCCAACGAGCACAAGATCACTGAATTCCGACATTACTAAGGCCTTCAAATGTTCAACAAACGGTGCACGATCATTGGATTCAATATCGGTCGTCCATTCAACCACTCCCTATTCGCCCCTATTCTCACTCCTATTTACGAGCTATGCCACTCTAGAAAATCTATAAATAGAGCCCTCATTCTTCACAAGGGGATCCAAGTGAAGAGAGAGAAGAAGGAGACAAGGGAAGGAAGAGAAGGAAGAAGCTCATCCTTGACCACCGTCGAAGCCTCGCCAGACCACCGCAGGAGCCTCGCCGGACCACCACTTGAGGCCCTCATTCTCACCAGACCACCGCCTGAGGCCCTCACCTCTGCTTAAGGCCCTCACCTTCGCTAGAGGCCCTCACCTTCGTCAGGTCATCATCAAAGGCCCGAAGTTTCTGCCAGATCATCACCTGACACCCAAACCTCTATTGAACAGCTGCTATTTGTAACCTGATCGCCCTTAGAGGCTGGTCAATCCTTTGTAACAGACTCAAATTCTAGTGGAATCATTTTCAACTTGGCTAGGCCTCGTCGTTTTTACCCTTTCAAGGGTTTTCCACGTAAAAAATCTTGTATTCTCTGTCCGTGTGCTGGATATGCGTGCAAAGCTAAGACGTATAGTTAAAACTCTATCGTCGCATATATTCAAGCCCCCAACAGTTTGGCGCCGTCTGTGGGAAAGGTCAATCCCACTATACTAAGTACTCCTTCACTGACCAACAGGCGTAGCCATCGCATCATGGGAGCCTCCCGCTCCAATTCACATCAATCCAGGAATCAGTCCCTGAATCAGGGACGACAGGCGTCTGCCTCCTTTCACCCCAGTGGACGACACCCTGTAGGAGAAGGGACTTCAGGGCCATCCCTAGAAGAATGTATTAGAAAGATGGAGGAATCTCAGAATGAGATCCTTCAACTCTTAAGGGAGACTCGAGGACCGGTACTAGTACATGTTTTGATTAAAAATATATATATTATAGTTTTGAAAATTTATTAATTTTCTTTGGGAATATATTAAAATTTTGAATTTTAGCTTTCAAATCGAACACAACATTAGGAACGATATATTATCTCAAAAGGAGAGAATATCATTCACTAATTGGTCCGAATTTTAAAGCTTTAAAGTTATCCAAATTATCGTAGTCGAACTCTTGAGAGACAACATATGATCTCGAACGATCAAAATTGTGTTCAATCAATTGTTTAACTACAATAATTTAAATAAGAGACCCTTAATTTCATAATCAAAATCACAATAGAAATTGATATATCTCTCTGAGGAAAGAAGTTATCAATCGCTATTGATCGCTAGAAAATGGAGATAACGATCGTTGAAATTTGGATTTTCACAAAGATAATTAATTAAAGTTTTGAAAAATTAATTTTGAAAATAAGTTCTGGGTTTCTAAATCTCCTACGAGCGCAAGCCCTCATAGTTAATTATATCGTAGGAAATAAAAGTTTCCTACGAAAACTCTCAATTAAAATAGCGGTGTAAATTTTATTTAAGATTTTGAAGTTAGATATCAAAGGAAGTTAAGGTTTAGAATTTCAAGTGGGATTGGTTCAATGTTGAAAAGTTATTTTTAGAGTCAAAGGAAGAGGAGTAAGGAGTGTTTTGAGATTCTGAATTACTTCAGAAACACCCCAGTCTATCCTAAGTGTTGAGTTTAAATTTGATTGAAAGCGATTTTTAGTTTGAGCGGTCAGTTTTATTAGAAATTTGGGATTCAATTTCTGAAAGTTGAGGTCTTATGGCCCGAACCAACCTCAGAACCTAAATTTAAATTAGACACTGAAAATTAGTACCCCGAACCTAGCTAGTGCAATATGAATCTGGTCTTTCCCCGGCCTAGATTGATGAGCAAGCTAAACCACCTAAATGATTTTAAAATATGAGTCCGGTCTTTTTGTAGAGTGGTAGGGACGTTGTTTAAGAAAGGTTTTAAGAATGGGGCCGACTTCTAGAGCAGATCCTAATTGGCCCCTTTGACTTATGTTGGGTTTTTGATGTCTAAGTAAATGCAATTAAATATTAGACTCGATTTTAATTTGTTACTAATGCGAATCATGCTAATTGACTCGATTGAATGCAAAATCAATATGTAGTAGTTTAAAAATATTTTGGCTTAGAAAATAGATTTTTCCCTAAAGATTGCATAACATCCCCTTGACAGATCGGCACCCTCATAGGCCAGATGGTCTGCCATAACCCGCAGGCGAAGAGATGCCTAACAAGGTTGAGAAAGTATAATATGAATGCATGAAAAATCCTCGGCGAGTCCGAGTTTACTTCTTAGGACCGTTTAGAGTTTCTATCTTATCCTAAAAATTTTATTTAATTGAAGTAAAAGAATTTTTTTTTGACAAACCCTTAGGAGCCTAAATTCGAATTTCAGGTCAAACCAAACACGTCATGCAAATAAAAAACTAAAAAACCAGGAGTTCTAATACGCAATCAATTAAATAAATCAACTAAATTAATTATTGTTCGAATAAAATTTGGTCTCATATTAGCAAAAGCTTCAGTTAATTTGCTAAACCAAAGAAATAAATAATATTTCAAGTTTCTTACTAAAAAGAAGGCATATATAACTCATATGTGTAAATTATTTAAGAATGGGCAATTCATCAATGCTCAGATTATATGTCAAGCTTTCAATTCCAATATGCGTTTGTAATTTATTTGTTTCATCGATGAATATTAATAGCTTAGTAAAAGACATGTATATTGAGATGAATAAGAATTTGACGAGCTTGGGCTCATTGGATTCGTCTCGTCGAGCCGCTCGATTCGACTATAAAATGTCACGTTTGGAAACCTTTTGGTAATCCAAATTATTGTATGAACCTTCCAAATATGCTTTGGGTCCTCAATTTGGATCTATTTGAGCTCGGATTGAGTTGAATTTGATGTCGTTGAGTTCATATTTCTGAGATGTTCAGTTCGACTATAAGTTTGTCGAAATTAGAGTTCAGATGGTCTCCGATTTAAATTTTAAAGTTTCTAACTTGATGGTTTGCTTTAAGATTCGTGCCCAATCAATATATATTATATATTATGATATATTATATCTGAAGCTAAAATGCAAAGGGCATAATGACAAAGAGAATCTCAAATTATATGAATAGTAATTTATAGAGATCATTTGAATGAAAATAAAGGAAAATTACCATTAGATTACGAGTGGATCGTGCTCAGAATTTAAAAATATAAGTCACACTAATGCTTGGAGCAGGAATAAGCTATTTGGCCTTATATTGCTTAATTATTCATACAAATGCTTAAAGACAATTTCATTAGTTCAAAATCCAATGACGAACTGTGATAATAATAATAATAAAGACAAAACAAATTATTCTAATGGGCACGTGGACAAAAAAAAAAAAGCAAACTATAATCATAACTTGCTGTTGGTATCCCCACTACTCCGCGATGGACAAAACAAAACAACGGCATCAAACCGCAGCACGTTGCCCACGATCTCCTTCGCAGAAACTGTCTCAATTCTCATAAAAGAAGAAAAATGAAACAATGAGACAATGACGCTCACAGAAAATCAGTTCAAGATTTTCCGGTGCTGTTTCTCTCAAGCGCACGGTTCCTTCTTCCAACCGCGAACAAATCGCTGCCTCCTCCTTCGCACGACGCCAAGCCCGAGATTCCTCTGCACTCGACCGCGCCGGCCAATCTCGCCGTCGACCTCCTGCTCCGGCGTTGCATCCTTTGCCGAGTCCCACCTCCATTCCGCCTGCTCCAGTGGAACGGATCGCAAGCCTTAGCCGTGCCCTAAACCATTGATCCCAGCCGGTCCGTCGACTCGCCGGACCCGCCTACCTCCGGCCGACCTGCCTTCGCCGACGACCTGCACGTCGAAGCCCAAGAACTCCTCTCGTGCGTGACCTAGCCTGATTGGGTTTCCTGCGTCTCCTTCCTCTCTCTGTTTATATTTCTTATTATATAATATATATATTATATTACATATAGTATAATATTATATAACATAATGTTATAATATAATATTATATTAAGTATAATATAATATATTTAATATATTATATTATATAACAGAGAGAAATAATATTATATATATAATATTATAATGTATATAAAATATAATATAATAAAATAAAATAAAGAGAGATAAAGAAAGAGAAATAGAGAGAAATAATTTACAAACAGGTGGGAGCAATTTAAAGGAAGTCCCGGGGTTGATTCGGTCCCCTGAAGCCCTCGATTGTCGAGATTATCCGATCGAGGGAGCGCAGACACTACACTTTCAATCTCCTCGCCGTTGACTCGCTCCGGCCGAGTCGAGCCAAAGGGCAAATGCCCTCCTAACCTCCCGGCATCGGGGAGGGGACGCCGGAAGGCTGTCGGATTTTCAAGAGAACTAAAAATATTTTTAAAATTAAAATTAATTGCTTAAATTAACAGGTTGCACACATTAAAGGACTTTTCGAAGACCATTAATGGGATCGATTCGCTCTCCCAAATCTCCTCGCCGTTGATTCGCTCCGGTCGAGTCGAGCAACTCCCTTACCTCCCGGCATCGGGGAGGGGACGCCGAGAGGCTGCCGAAATTTACTCGAAACTTTTGGACTTAGCCAAATTTTTGGGAAATTCAAAACAAAGCTCTTTTGTTAATTCAATAGTTGATTAATCATAAGAAATAAAAAAAAAATCTGTTGAATTTATTGAAAATTTGAGCAGTTAGATTCTTTTGGTCGGTTTAAAAAATCTGATTAAACATTTTAGATTGATAAAAAAAAAATTAAAAAAAAAAATCTTTTATTTAGTCAAGTAAAGAATTTTAATTAATTTAAGACTTGAATGTAACTAATTGATAACTTAAATTTTAATCAAATTAAAATCTAATAACCAGAAATAGGCTATCATCAAGTTCATTCACAAGGCATAGCTTTGAAACTCCTCTACCTGATGAATTTTTGATTGTCGAAGCTGTTTAATGGTGTTGCTTCTTCATAGCTCCACACTCTAGAAAGATCATACTACAGCTCTCTAAACTAACGAACATCTCAAATTGCTCTTAAGTTGGTAACTCTCCAAAGAGCTACATACTCTCAAACTGAGCAACTCTCTCCAACAAATATCTCAAGCACTCTGAGTAACTCTTAACAACATACTCTTGTAGCTACATGAAAGCTTTCTAAACTACTTGTTACGAGCTCCTGTAGGCAAACAGGCAAAAAGTCACTACATCAATAAACAATATTAAATTAAATGCTAGAAAAAGTAAAATCTAGCTATTGCATGCAAAACAAAGTGCTGAAAGCTGTAGAAATAAATAATCGACAATGCTAAAGTAAAGCCACAAATTGTTGTAGTAGAAATAAGCTACGAGCATAAAATAAGACACTAAAACTGACGTCGATGGAGTAAAGTGTCTAAAGCTATGCCCTAGCTAATATGAATCCTATAGGTTACTTCTAACAGGAGTAGTAAATCCTAACGACAAATTATTTCACTTAATATATATATTTATTAAGTGAAGCAATAAATTCCTAAAAATTCACTTGGCTATTTTCAATGAAAGCCGTAAGTCCAGTCTTTAGGGGTAATAGTTAGAAAGCAACCTAACTCTAGACCCCTTAATCGGGCATCTTAGCCTATAGAACTAAGTTGTAAGACCCACCATTTGGGCTACTTCTAAGTGAAGCAGTAAAACCCACATGTTAGGAAACTTCTAAATGAACAACCCTATAATCAAAAATAACTAAATCTCTCTGGGCATCTTAGTCTATAGGACTAAGTTGTAAGACCCGTCATTTGGGCTACTTCCAAGCGAAGCAGTAAGACCCGCTTATTAGGGAACTTTTAAAACAAACGACCCTAAAACCAAAACTCAAATCCTTAATTGGGCATCTTAGCCTATAGGGCTAAGTTGTAAGACCCGTTATTAGGGCTACTTCTAAGTGAAGCAGTAAGACCCGTATGTTAGGGAAGTTCTAAGTGAACGAACCTATACCTAAAACTCAAACAAATTAATGGGCCACCCCTAATAGAGGCTGTAAATCCTATTATCAGGGCCACTTTCAAATGAAAGCCATAAGCCCCTATCCAAATCAAATCATACGGGCAACTCCTAATTGGAGCCATAAGCCCCAAACTAAACAAATTAACGGGCAACTTCTAAGGAAGCCATAAGCCCCAACCCAAACTAAACTAAACTAAATTAAAATTCACACATCTCCACTTCAGTCTATTCGGGATTCCTGAGAGGAGGCAACCCATGGCTGCTAATCAGATTCCCTGGACACTACAACCAATGGTTGTTAGTGTTGGTAGACTGAACCCACGGTATGCCCGGGATGACAGAACCATGGGATCTTGATCGGGTGTACATTCATATCCCCATAACTAAATTTAAATATCTATTGCACATTTTCACACTTCTTGTACAAAGCTAAATATATTTCATCCTTAATCGAGAGTGCTCTTCTAATGCGTTAGGAGGGGTAATTAACTATGAGGGCTTGCGCTCATAGGAAGTAGAACCCAGATCTAAATAAACCCTGATATTACTCTCAGGGGAAATCTGGTTAATTGTTAAATTCAATCTACCTCTAGAAAAATTAAAGAGAACCCATAAGTTCGTGAGAGCGGGGTTCGCATCATTTTAAATTTAATATAATTTTTCTGGAGCGAACAATTATTCAAATTGAAAGTCCATAGGCAAGTGCCCTTATTATTACATCACATAATTGCAAGAAAGTAAAGTGGCCGGGCACCACTGACAACAACCCGGATTTCTAATCCTAAATCAAATGACTTTGAGATTTGGGATTCTTCTCGTTGTTCATTTCTTCATCTTCTCACGAACATCTTGATTCGTCGGTTCCGGATATCCAAATGAAAAGAAACTCCCCCTTGAACGGGGTGTTATCTTTCCTCTTTGGATATTTAAAAGGTATCCTAATTTGACTTCCAAATGGAAGAAGACTCTCCCCTTTAGGGATGTATTTTCCTCTTTGGAATTCAAATTGGATTAAGTATCCAAATCTCAAATCATTTCAACGAATTACAACCTTTATTCAATCAAATTTACATTTGAATTCAAAATAAAAATCTAGACTCGATCATGCAATGTTATCCTAATAATCAACAGTTGTATATTCAATCCCAAGCAGTTATAATATGAAAAATTGAAATGCTTTTTTTATCCACACTTGACCATGCTCTTTTATTTAAAGGGGGTCAAAAGCGCGGCGGGTACCTGTGCAAAGAGTATATTTTTTTTTATTAATTGCCCCCTTTAATTTCAGCTCCTTGTATGAGCATGGCCACCTGCATAAGATTACACAAGTATATTTCGTTACTAACCTAGGGTTAAATCTAACGTACAATCAATCATAGAATGCAGGAAGTACTTAAATAAACACATCAATTCTATACTAGCAAACAACATGCAATGAAAGCTCGAAAAATATGGCACACAGCTGCAGAAAGGAAAACACCAGCCTATCCTAAGACTTGAGTTGGTGATCCTAGCAAACCCTCTAAAGTGTGTAAGGCATGTCGTGTGGTTTTGATATTTCCTAAATAGGATATTAGGTTGAAGTTATTTGAAGTTCGATTGGTTGAAAGGCTTAAGGGATATTTAATTAGAATTTAAATATTAATGCTTTAAGTGACTTTTAAAATTAATTATTAATTATTTGTTGGAAACCATCTTTGTTTCACACCGAGGCCGTGAAGTTTATTTCACCTTCATTGGGGCTAATTGAATAGCCTCGTAGGCCTAGGTTACCTAGTGGTACCCGGTATGATTAAATAGAATAGGTTGATTAGGAGTTAAGGGTTAATGGATTTTATTAAAAGTGTTTGATTACTGATTTTAAGGGTTGGTTAATCATTTATGGAGTTTTTAAAACAATTTTGAATTTTATGAATTTTTTGAATATTTTAATCATTTAATTAAAGGGTCAAAAATTGACTTTTTGATTAAAGGTGTTTTCTGTAAAGTTAATATTTTATTAAAATACTAGACGTTACTACAATCAGCTAGACAGTAAGTACACTGAAATTGGATTTTTTTATATTTTATTACGAAGGTTTGAAGTTTTGACCTATATTTGACCAAAAAGTTGACTTTTTGAATTTGACAGATTTTCTGAATTTTCATATTTTTAATAAATATTAGAACTTATTAGGAGTTGAATGCAAGTGAGTTTGTTCAATTTGAAATTTTCTTAAATTAGTTATGAATATTCAAAGTTATGACAATTTATTGAATTATTGAAAATCTTTAATTAAAGGCCCTTTTTAAGGTTTTGCTCCAAATGAGTTCCGAACTCCTTGAAATCAACTCCAAAGGTCAGGAATGACCTAAAGAGAGATTCCCAAGTGTTTGAAATTTTTTTGGAATTTTTAATAATTTTTAATTAATTAATTTAATTAAACATGGTTTTCAATTAAAATTAAATTAATTACAGAATTGCTGCCCTTTTTATTGTTTTGTTTATAATTACAGAATTGCTACCAAAGAAAATATATGAAATCATAAAAGTATATTCAATAATGATCTAATGCTATAAATGAAATTTATAAACTCATATATATATATATATATATATATATATATATATATATATATATATATATATATATATATATATATATGTCGATATGAATTAAAAATAATAAATGACTTATACATCATTTTGAGGTATGATAATATCTAATGTGATTACATTTGTGAGCATTCAAATAATCTCATTGATAGTAGTATGTATATACATTAATAGCACTAATATATTAAAATTCTATTATAGAAAACATGACATGTGTCATTGTTAATTTAACTTGATGATTATTAGTTGTTACTTTCACCTTTAGTTGTCCATATTGCATGCCCCACTCCCTTATCATTTATCCTTTGAAAGATAGAAGTTATATGCTGAGTTTGATATATCAAACTCACATATTATTTCTTTTTATAGTAGGTCCTGCAAACATATTTAGTAGACCGTCATCTCAAATGCAAATTTATTAACAGTAGTTTGTTTTTAGTATTTTATATATTATAATAGTTTATTATACTTTTTCTTATGAGGGTTTGGTAGTTTCTTTCATATTATTTATTCTAATTACATTTCTATTAGCTTGTATTACAACAATTGTTATTTGAATGTATTAGTTAATTGTGTTGTCAAGCTCGTCAATTTTGTACTCTCCCTCGTCGCTTGCGCAGTCGCGCTAGCCCGCCCTTGTGCACTCCCTCAAGTCGACAAGTCAGTCGTGTCGGGCCGAATTTGAGTCCAAGTTTATGACCCATTTATCTAATCAGGTTGGATTTATGTTAGCAAGCTAAAATTAGGTTAATATTGGATTAGACTTAAAGTCGACCCCAAAACTCATTATTACAACTCTGGGTCCCACATGGCCAACGACACAATTTGATACGGTTTGGTTGCCCTCCTGTGAGTTAGTTGGTTTGACCCAGAGATCCCTCGACTGCAAGCATTTGGAATTTATTACAGTCTCTCTTTTTTTTTTCCCTTAACTAAAAGTGGCAAATAAAGACATCAGGCGTTAAGGCAAATGTGGCTTTTCTTGTGCTTATAAAACATTGAAAAAAGGTTCAGGGCAACATAGTAATTTGAGGACGTTTTGTTTGCTGAAAAAAAAAAAAGCTGGAGTAAACTCCAATATGTGGATTGTAATATACTTAAAATATTTTATTTTTTAAATGAATGCATAACGAATTTAAGTAATTATTTTTTATTTTATTTGAAGTAAAATAAATACACTGTAAAGCTAAAGAATGATAGTAGTAAGTATCTCATGCAGTGATCATTATTAGCAACATGCAACATAAGGCGGGTGAGGCAGATAGCAACATGCAACTATTAATGTGTGATATCAATTAGGCCTAGTTATGAAAATGATGACCATTTTAATATAAATATTTTACTTCTGTTATACTATAATAGAATAAATAATCATTAATTAATAAATTTTTAAATTAATTAAACATTATAATTAAAAATGAAAATTAATATTATGTATAATTTAATTACTAATATTTTATAATATTATAATTTTTAGCTTTATTATAATAAATAATTCTTATTTTGTAAAAATTAAATTTTTTTATGTTATAATATTTAATTAGAATGAATTTATTCATGAATTAAAATTATTTTTCTTTTTTTTTTTTGGATTATTTATTTAAAGTGTTCATGACCAAATTCTTTTATTAAAAGAAACATTTTTTAGCTTGTTTGTTTGTGAACAAACTTGTTTGATAGCTTAAAAAAACTCGTTAGATGTGTTCATAAGCAGGCTCATTTGGTAGGTAGAAAACTCTCTGTAGATATGTTCACGAATAAGCTCTATGATAATTGTTTGTTAGTAGATCCAATAAAGTTCGTTTGTTATGCTAATAAACATATAAAAAGTAAAACTCGTTAACAACCGAATAAGGCTCGTTTATTTAAAGTTCTATAAACATAAAACAAACTAGACACAAACAAACATGAGTTTTTATCCTTTTAAATGAATCAAACTTAGAATACAAATAAAAAAGCTCAAATTGAGCTTGAACAAGATGATAATAAATGAGCTCAAATATGAACAAATAACTATTCAACTCAACATGATTCATTCACAACCCTATATTAAAGTAAAGGATATATTATAGGTGGTGATAAAGGTCACCATGTCCCAACAACTGAACGTCTCCATCCTCAACATATCTCAATGTGTGTAGCAATTATTTTGTGTGGACATCGGATGGTCCGGAGACCAGTCAGAACGTGTCACATCGCTCAGTACATAGCGGTACCAAGCACCGATACCAAGCAAAAAAGTGACGTGGTACATTCTGATTGATCTCCGGACACTCTCCGGATCCACACATAATAATTTTTCCAATATGTGAAGGATAGTAATTGTCTCCAATGGCGGCAACATATTATTGTTATTGTGAAATTTCTTACAAAATAAGGCTTCTCGAAGCTATTGCGCCTATGACATTCCACCATTCTGTAAGAGAGGAATAGTCCAGCTAAAAAAAATACTGATATATTATCAAGAATAATTTCCACTGATTTTATTCAAAAGATAATAAACTTCTTTAATATTATTTTTGTCAATTGAACAATCCAAAGTCGAGTTGAGTCAAATATTTGCCTAATCAAACTAAGCTTAATTAGTTCATGTTGAGCTCGAGTGTGCTTACTAAACTTCAATTCGACTCTTTAACAAATTTATAGGCACAAGCTCAACTCTATTACTCAAGCTGGTTTGGAAAACTAAAACTTGACTTGATTTTTTAACTCTATTTCTTTTAGTTTTAAATTAAAATTTTCATTTTTTTTAGAATTGTCACTTTTAATATATAATTAATTTTAATATGTTAAAATATATTATATAATACTAATTTAATTTAAAATTTAAATGCATTTTAAATTAATCGAGCAGCTCAACGAGCTTTTGAGCTGAGCTAGATTGAACTCAACTTCAAGCTCATTTAACGTACGAACTCGAGTAGAGGCTCGAGCTTAAAATTAGGCTTGATAAGCTCGAGCTCGAGCCAATTTGGTTAACTTACACCCCTAGTCACCACTAATATACCCATAGTATTATCAATTATGTTGTAATTTGGTTAACTTACACCCCTAGTCACCACTAATATACCCATAGCATTATCACTTATGTTGTGTTCCATAATTCACAGGAGTTGGCTATGTCAACCTTAGAGATCACTTTATTATGATTTGATCTTGCAAGAGTGCAATCCCTGTTGTCGATTGTTGGTAAATGTCTACTTTTCCTGATAACAAATATTATGTTGTAATGTTTACTAGTCAGCTAAACACATTTATAAGAGAATAAGGATTCATTTGAGATAGCTTTTTTGTTGCTTTCTAAAATAAGATTTTAGTATAAAAATTTTTTGAATTAAAAATTTTTGTATGAAAAGGCTGTTTGCGAAAGCAATAAAAAAGCTGTCCCAAACGAATCCTAAGTCATGGCAGCCATAAGGATGATTTGAAGTTAATCAACCCATAACCACCCCTAGAATGACATAGATGATGATGATGATCCACTAAATTTGGAGTGTTTTGCCACTTGGAGGATGGAGATCAAATATGCAAGTAGATATGTCATCAAAATCAACATTCAAGATGTGTCTAAGGTTTCGTTTTGAACAGTTTTTTTGTTGTTTTTTAAAACAGCTTTTAAGTACAAAAAATTATTGAATTAGAAAAATTTATACTAGAAAGACATTTCAGATATCAATATGAAAGCTGTCCCAAACGAAACCTAAATTTACATAATTGACCAAAGTCGAGATGCAAGATGGGGATTGGGTGGCTCACATTATGCAATGATGATAGACAACAATGGACATCATTAGTGCCAACACCGATGGAAGAGGTCAAGTGGTATCCTATACAATTTGGTTGAATTCAGATTTCATAGTTGTATTTTAAATTCGTCTTATTAAGGTGAATTTGGAATATACAAAAAAATAAACTAAGAAGTTATTCAAATTAGTTTTAAAATGTTTTTTTTTTCTTTCAATCAAACTACAACTACCGTACACTCATAATACATCCAAATAAATAGCCCCTAAATAAACTCAAAAACACACTTTTTTTAAATAAATATTACTTCAAAAGTTCAGAAACTCATCCATGCTGTAAGCCTATTTACACAAATTGGACTCAAACAAACCAATTTGCTGACATAACAAATAATGATCCTAAAAATAAAAAAAGTGCTATTTTATTCATCAAATCATACTTAAATTTTGCATGCTAAACCTTCACAAAAATTAGAATTAAATTTGTCTAAGGCTTTGTTTGGGGCAACTTTATTATTGCTTTCTGAAGCAGCTTTTTAGTACAAAAATGTCTAGTTCAAAAAAAAAAAATTGGTACTAAAAACCTACTTTAGAAAGCAATAAGAAAATTGTCCAAAATGAAGCCAACAAGTTTAATAGTATTTGTTCAAGAAAAACTCTCCATCTATCATATGCAACAATCAGGCGTCATCGATGGAAAACAAGCCAATATAAAGAGGGAGAGGGGTTTCATCCTAATTGTAGCCTCAAAAGGGCATTTACATCAATGCCCTATGTAAGATTGTAGTCCATCAATTCCTTATGTCATCCGCAAACATATCAGTTTTGTGCAAATAAGTCAAACTAACAAGGAAACCAAGCTATAGCCTTACAAAGATGCAAGTCATTATCTCAAGCACAATTGTATTATAATATTATATCATCTCCTTCCCTCTATCACCTACTAATTTATTGATTAAGTGGAAATCAAGTAAAGATTGAAACTTATATTAAATTCTAAGATGATAAACTCTCCATCTACCCCACAATTATTCCATCATGCCAAAATTTAAGAACATCTGGGAGAAATAAGTCAAAACTAAGGAGAAATGGGGGAATGAGTACCACTAATTGTAGCTTTGAAAAGGCATTCATATTAATGTCTCATACATGATTATAATCAGATAACTCCATCCCTCTAACATTCATTAATATATCAATTTTGTAGAAACAAGTCAAGAATACGAGAGAATAATAGTTGTAGCCTCAAAAAGATGACGGTGTTATTATCCCAAGCACAATTATACTCAAGCAGCTCTCTTCCCTCTATCATTCATTGATATGTTAGTTACTTGGAAAGAAAAGTCAAGACAGAGAGACAATCAAAACTACACTGTTGAAAAGGTATTCATCTTAAAACATTTTGGGCATTGTTATATTTTGGAAAGTCTTTTCCAATCCTATCTATCAATGTATCTAAGGGATATCCTAGTGGAAAACAGATCATGGTTATCTTAAGGTCCAATCTAAACTATATTCCGAAGGGGTTCTCTATGTTGATATATAAAGAACGGATATAGTTGAAAGAAATCTAGACTAAACAATGAATTTCTAAGACTTCCTACATTTCAAAGATATTCAATGATGAGAACAATAATCATTTAAAGACTTATCAACTTATGCCTTCAATGTAAAAAAACACAGGATATTCTTCACATTGCAATCAAGGTATGTAATTTGACATCATAAGCATAGATTGGAGTCGTCGAATAACACTTTTTTATTGTCAAAGTACATCATGAATTCCTAAGCTAAACCTTGCATAACATGATAAAATTTTCTATCATTGTTGGAATTTTTTTAGCTTCAAAAAACATTTTGACTAAAAAATGCAATAGGAGGATGTTCTTCATGACTTGGCATACCTCTAATACCAATATCAAATCATCACAAGAGTACACAAATAACAACTCTGTTGACCTGCTGTAGCAAAAAAAAAAAATGAATCGCTCACCTATTGTCTGCCCCCGCACGTCGTCGCCTTTCCTCGCACGACGAGACCATACCTCATGTCATTTCTCCTTCGTTCTCCTCTCTATCACGTTAAATACCACTGTTTTGAAAACCGGACCAGACCGGCCGGTTCAACCGGTTCAACCGTGAACCAGTCCGGTGGCCGGTCTGATCCAACTTCAAAACCGGCTCTGCATAGAACCGGATCAAACCGGATTGAACCGGTGGTGTTTGTAAAAAAAATTTCTTTTTTTTTTTGTTTTAATTAAAATTTTAAATATATATTTTAGTTTATTAAAATTTTTTAAACTTTTTAAAATATTTTTTTTAAATATGATGAATATTTTCATCATAATTCATACAAGATATCTTAAATATCTCACATAATTTGTTTTGCCAAAAGAGTGTACTTCTCACTTTATAGAGGGTTCAAGGAAGGATCTTCCACCTCCCCCTATGATGTGGGACTAAAAAAGTTGCATACTTGCATGAATACTTTAAAATGTGAATTTGGGCTTATTTGGGCTAGTTGGGCTTCAAATTTTTTCTTAGTTGGGCTTTAAATTTTTGCTTAGTTCGGCTACAAATTTGGATAATATGTATTATAAATTTGCTATAATATATATTATAATAATTATGTTAAAATATTAATATTATAAATTTATATATTATATTAAATATTATTCTTATAAATATATTAAATTATAAATATATAAATATATTATTTTTAAATGATATTTATATTTATAATTTTGTATTATATTATTATATATATATATATATATATTTAAATTTATAAATATTATTAAATGGTCATATATTCAATTATTTAAATTATATTAATGATCATAAATTTTTTATATTATAAATTTATATATTATATTAAGTGTTATTCTTATAAATATATTATTATTAGATGATATTTATATGTATAAAATTTTATAAATATTATTAAATGTTAATATAATTATATTATGTGATTTTTATTTTATTAAATTTTAATAATATAATTATTTATTACGTCATCCGGTTCGACCCCGGTTCGACTGGTCGAACCGGTCGAACCGTGAACCTCTCCCTCTTCCGGTTCGTTGTCCGGTCCGATTTTCACAACCTTGTTAAATACAGAATAAGCGAGAGAGCTCGGCTCTCTCTGGCTCCCTCCGACGCACGCTCGCTGCTATCGTAACTTCCTCCCTTTGGCGTCCCTTCTCCGCCATCCTCGTTGCTGCTCGACTCCCTTCGGCTCCCTCTGCCCATCGAATCGGAAGTTTCGACATTACGGTCGAAAGCAACGACGTGAAATCGCTCGCCGTGGAGTTCACTTTCTCTCTTACGCTTTCTTCCTAGGCCAGATCCCGTAAAATCGCCGGTTCCTTCAGCTCTTCGAGGTTATTCGACTGCACTCCATCGACGATTTCCCATCATGTTGGAACGAAAGTTACGCATTTTGATCGGAAGAAAGAAGTGGAGTTCGCCACTTCGGCTCCTTCTTAACTGTTCGACGTCGTTTGTCCAGGCACTTTCTCTTCCCTCCCGATCTGAAGTCACGACATCTTGTTCGCAAGAAAGAACAGGGGCTCACAGGCAGTGAAGATAACTTCTTCCCCATTGCTTTGCTTCTCCGGATCCTTCAAGGCTATTCGACTTTGCACCTTCGACGGCCTGCCCTGCTTACAGGATCGGAAGTCACGACATTTTGATCCCGAAGCAACAACAGGAGCTCGCTCTCCGTGAAGCTAACTTTCTCCTTTTCACGCCTCTTCTCCGGCCTCCCTCGGGCTGCTCGACTTCGCCCTTCCGTTCCCATCGGATCGGAAGATCCGACATTTTGATCGGAGGTGGGGAAGGGAGCCCGCTTGCTGTATAGATAACTTTCTCCCTTTGGCAAGCTTCTTCGGCCAAATACAGTAAAAAAAAAAATAGATTTTAGTTTTTTATTATTAATCATAATAATTATTAATTATCCTTAATTATTTAATTATATTTATAATTAATTAATTAATTATCATTTATTAATATTTAATAATTAATTATAAATTATAATTATTTGGTCAATTATGATTAATCTTGATTAATTATATGTTAAAATTCATTAATTATTATGGTAATTAATATTAATCCTGATTAATAATGAAGAGAAATGCTTGCTCTCCCTCTGCCTCGTGCCATGAGCCTCATTGTCGATCTTCAAGGTATAAATTTCTAACTTAAATCCCGTCCTCGACGTTTGCAGGGGACCGGAGAACTACCTATACGCGCTCTTGTAGCACGGTAGGAGGGAGCCCGGTGCGAAGCATACGACGAGGCGGGTAAGCCCTATACACGCTGATGTAGCGTGGTGGGAACGGTCCTCAACCTCGACATCGACACCGACGACGACTGCTACATAAGGTATGATGTTCTAAATCCCACTCTCGGTGTTTGCAGCGGACCGAAGAATCACCTATACGTGCTCTTGTAGCATGGTAGGAGGGAGCCTGATGCGAAGCATACGACCAGGTGGGTTAGCCCTATACACGCTCTTATAGCGTGGTGGGGAGAGCTACTGGTGTTCTCGTACGGGTACTGCTGAAGGTCCCATACACGCTCTTGTAGCATGGTGGGATGAAATTTGTACAGCCGCGGTGTCTAAGGACACCTACCATACACGCTCTAGTAGCGTGGCGGGAAGGCCTAGCTCCCCTATTTTCCCCCAAACGGGGGATATGCCGGGGTACTGCTGAAATTTTAACTGAAATGTACAAAGTCTGAACAATAAGAAGAACTCATTTTGGCAATAATACAAAGGACTCGTACTTGAACAGAAGTGCATAGAACTTGAACTAAATGAGCAGATGACTTGTATGAACAACAAAGAACAAGGACATGTACTCAAATGAACAAGAACGGAGGACTTGTGGACCTAACCTGAACAAAATATAAATGTTTTCTAAATGTCAAAATCAAATAAATAAAATCAAAATCGAACTCAAATTCAAATCAGTTTGAACAAAATTGAACTTGCAAGAATTTCAGAAGACCCGGAACAACCAGTTGAACTTGTGCACTTGAACTTGTAACCATTTGGTTCAAATCTGATTGAACTCAAAGGACACATGGGCTGAACATTTGAACTTGAAGACGTGGACATCAGGGGACCCGAACATAGAACTCAAACTCAAATGAACTCTAACATTATCTGAACAAGGTTTCAGAAGACTTGAATTCAAAATGAGAACTTCATTAAAATAGAATCTGAACTCAAATGAAATACAACAGATTAGAACTCAAAGCAGAAGCTTGTGAACATTGAATTTGAGTTTGACAGTATCAAGTAAAGCTTGAATACAACGAACTCCTACAATAGTTCCTATGAGGTCAAATGCACCACACTTTAAGGAACAATAGGGAACTCAATGGACTTGAGTTTGAAAGGGGATACAAAGAGCTGGATTCATAACAATGTACAAGACTTAAGCGAAATTGAACTTGAATTCAAACACATGCAAAGAACAAAGCTTGAATCACACACGGGAGGGTTCAAACTACAAGAACATTCATACGGTCAAAAGTGACTCAAATCACATTACAAGACCTCAATGCACGAATTCCTACGACAATCCCTACACATGCCTATTTATTGAGATGGCAATACTGGAGATCGGCAATCAAGGACCCGTCCTCTACAAACAAATCCAAACATCAGACCACCTGAGATTGGTGAAAGGTGGATATAATACTGATGCAAATGGCTCCCCTACGAATACCTCCAGGAGATCATAGGAAATGCAATGGGTCCCCGTAAATATGCATAAGCCACTTATGGATAACAACAGTTGATATATCGTAGGCACAACGAACCACTATGGACACAAGTACATATATCACCCACAACAGCGGTGATTGAGATTCAAGAGTATGTCAGGTACGAGGGCAACTCGATGTACGAAAAAGGACACCCTCTGGCAGAAGTGAGGAGATGTCTGAGCAAATTAGAACCAAACTTTCTGATGTTCCAAAATCTCTTCTCATCTCTATACTTGAGAAGAAAATGGTTATGGTGCCCACAAACACCGGAAATAGCAAGTCTACTACATTAAAGACCCTAAAAGGAGTTCTTTCCAAATCAACGGCTATTGACTTCAAAATCTAGAAGAAACCCTCCCCGGTGAATGAGAAAGGGGGGAGTCAACATCAAAATGAGGAGATGCCTCCTAACATCAAGATAATACCGCCACCGGATCCGTAACACTCGTACTAGCGGACAGAAGGCGTGTATAAATTCACAAATAAAATGTTGTGTATTCAAACGATGATTACCTACACAACTACAAATTTTTCAAAATACCCCTGCACTTGCACTATAAATTGTATACGCATAGGTACACAAAGGGGGAAATGCAATCACGACCCACATGGGCCCCGACGAGCGTGTTATTAGTACACACGTGACGCCTAGGAATGTTACGTGGGTCGACAAATGAATTCTAATTCGAACCCGATCCTTCTATACGGATCAATTGGAGTCGACAGTTCGAACCTTCAAACAAATACACGATTGTGGGGACTAGTGTAATTGTTTTATACATTCATATCAGGCCTTCAAGGCCTCTAATCAAGAGAATTAACTATCAAAGACACTAAGCCTACGAGAAACCTGATCCTCCTAAGCATACAAATAGGAGTAGACAGGAATCAAATCATTGGATAAATATGCGGTCATGAAGTCGACCAGAGTATTTATGTTATACATTCATATCAGACCTTCAAGGCCTTTAACAAAGAAATTATTTCCCCAAAGACACAAAGCCTACGAAAACCGATCCTCTATCGACAAGGTTCAATTAACAAAAGGAAATGACCCCAAACACCCCGATAATGGCCGTGTTGAATGATGATCTCAAACAGAGGGGTTAATTTTAGGCATTTTTGAATGTCTCTACAAAGTCTATTCAAAGTACAAACTCCACAAAAATCCAAAATCCCAAATTTCCAAGATGTTTAAAATTGAAATTCAACCATCCAATGCTTAAAGCAAAACTTCATCCACCATCCATAACAGTTTGCCATGGTGGACAAATTAAAGTTTACTTCAGCTCACAAAGAGCTAAATGCCTAGTCAAAAATATCACTAGGATCCATTCTCAAACAATCTCCTACTAGTAAGGACGTGGTACGTGTCCTCTAACCGGCGGTTCGACGCCAAATGGCACCGCAGAATAAACGGTTATGACCTGGGGCCCTCTGAACCGAGTGGTTTTGCCGCCAAATGGCACCACGAAATACCGGTTATGGCCAGTGTCAATACGCTCCTTATTGGCATCAAATCCTTGAGATATGAATCAATAAGATATGATTGATAGGGCATAAAGCACTCTGTTAGCTAAGGTGGATTCTAATTTGTCCCCTTAGGTAAATATTCACTCCAGGTCTACAAGGTTCCTTTGGACGAAGCAACCCATGGCTGCCGACAAGGATCCTTCTGTCAGGTTGGGTCGACTACCTCCTCTGACTAAGTAGACCAGGGACTACGATGGCCCGGACGACGGAACCATGGGATCTTGATCGGGTCTATCATCCATTCCCCCACCATCCGCTTTAAGTGCAAGATGGTACAATTTTTATTTTAAATATCAATTTCC
Source organism: Dendrobium huoshanense (assembly GCA_016618105.1). Classification (NCBI taxonomy): domain Eukaryota; kingdom Viridiplantae; phylum Streptophyta; class Magnoliopsida; order Asparagales; family Orchidaceae; genus Dendrobium; species Dendrobium huoshanense. The sequence continues at coordinate 3,113,466 of CM028343.1, read as the reverse complement.
AAACACCCAAACCCTTCAAATTTTCAATTTCCAAATCTCAAGACCTGTGCTGCTACTATATGCCAGATAACACGTATTCTATATGTATCTGATTGACGACTAGCCTTAACCGAAAGTTCTCTCTCGTGATCGGGAGGGGTAATTAACTATAGAGGCTTGCGCCTATAGGAAACCAGAACTCAAATCATAAAGTCCTCGCAAAATGAGGGCAAAATCTCTGGGTAGTGTCTTATCTATATCACATCTGCCTTCCAAAATTTACTTCGGAACTTATTCAGTTAAAACTCTCTCTCCAAATAAAAAGAAATCTCGTGGCGGGGAGTCCGGGGCCGAATTTTCGGAGCCCACAAACTAAAAAATATGGGAATTTGCATATCTCCTTTGACTTTAAAGAAAGGCACAATCAGGAGATTTAATCCATTTTTTAGGAGATTTAATCCATTTAAATTCTTTTTTCCTTTCATTCAATTTACAATAAGAACCATAACAGTAATACACATTTTAATAAATTTTCTATAAAAATAACTGAGACTTTATTTGAGATGGCTCTTGCTGCTTACTAAAGCTTTTTAGTACAAGATTTTTTTTAAAGCAGGAAAAAATCAATGGCCTAAAATTGTTCCAAATAAAGTCTAAATCACAAAAATCTTAAAATCCAAAAAGTTTGTAGATTTTGATCATAAATTAATCATTTTAACCTCTTATTAGAATCAACTAATTCATTAATAAACACACTAAATCCTACACAAATCATGGAAAGCACCACAAATTACCTTTTAAACTTAAATATAATTTCTTAGCCTGAAAAATCTTATTAATAAAATGACACTCTTATGCACGCAACAACTTTTTTTTTTTTAAATATTGGGCATCAAATCACAAAATTCACTCACTAATCATATCATCATTCAAAGCCTTAGTGTTTATCAACTTTCTTTAAAAAAGCCATCCTCACAAAACCACATATTCACATAAACCTTAGTTTTCTTTTATGATTTTGGCTACGTCTGTGAAAAGATAGTAGACAATAAAGAGCACTAACCGTTGTTCCTGAGGTTTCAAAAAAGAAAAAAAATCTTTATTTTAATCAGGATTGGATTTGTTTTAGGGGCTGTTTAATTGGCTAAAAAATAAATATATCTTAAAAAGAATTCAATGTAAAATAAATACTTTAGAATTGTTTACATTAATGTAAAGTAATACACGAATATTTTTTTTTATTTGATTTGAAGTAATGAATGTAATATAATGTGCAAATTTGGTGGCAGCAACGGCCAACAACGATAGTGGTGGCCATCACGTGTGTTACTACGGCATCGATAGCTGGTGGCAATCACCGGCGGTAGTGGCTGCATCTGCGGATAGCTGTAGTGACTTACGGTGGCGATCGTTGGTGGCCGACGAGTGGCACTTGCTCGTGATATAAATGTTTTTTCTCAAAACTGAATGATTTTGATTTACTTCAAAAATGAATTAAAGTGATTTATACCATATTTAATTAACTTTGCACCAATTTGCATTCCAACGAAATACCAAATTTTTTAAAACTCTTACATTTGAAATACTTTATATCACTTTGTATTCCTACCAACCAGCCTCTCAAGAAAAACAACATATAGTGTTACCTAAAAATGAGCTTTTAAACATTTTCGAATAAAAAAAAAAACATAAACCACATCAAACGAAGGCCAGCCATAAAAGGAAAGGCAGTCAAATCATCCACTGATAACGACAGCATTTAAAAAAAAAAAAGAGTAACGTTATACTACCTCACCCATAGCCTAAAAAAAATCTTCTTGTATTTTATAAAAAGTCTCTTTATAAAGTTTAAAAAAAAATCCCAAACAAAACATAAATACTAACCTATCAAATTAGGTCATAGATTTATGAGTTAAACATCATAACATTTTTCTAAATTTTTTCTATTAAAAAAAACTAATGACAGCTAAAACAAAATATTAAAAAAAAAAAAAAGATTGACAGCCTTCACTCGGTTTACTAGTTGAAAAATCTAGGACACAACCGTTCAGTTGGTGGTTTTAATTATACAAGCAGATGAGAGATGGCTCAAAAAACAAGCACAAACGCACTAAAGATGATGAGCAAGAGAGGATAAAAAAACGGTACTAGTTAAGCCCTACTTGTATGTTGCATCTTCATTTCTCTTGGCTGTCCGTTTTGTTCTTTATTTCCCTTGGCTTGAGGGCTTAGCAAGCAACTTCTTGGGCACCTTGTCCAAAGGAGTTGTTTTCAGCAGAAAAAGCCTGGAAGCTCGCTCCTGCACTGTACCTCCACACTTTAGTCCTCGTGCCTGCAGCTCCATCTTTAGCCTGTCCATGCCAAGAACCTACAATAATATTGCGGGTAGAATGTTAGCATCAAAAGAGGAACAACACCTCCTAATGCACATAAAGATGTTATTTTAGTATATTATTGCAATCTTAGGTGGATGAGTGGCTTTACCCTTAGAGATAGGATATGAAATGAGCCTATACATGAAAAGATTGGAATAGCTCCAATGGAAGATAAGATAAGATAAGATAGAGTCGCCTTAGATGGTTTGGTCACATTAAACGGAGCCCTTCCGATGACCAGGTTAGGAAAGTTGATGTATTAGGTTTGACTAATGTTAAGAAAGGTAGCGGTGAACCTAAAAAGACTTTGTTAGAAAATATTAGAAATGATATTTCTTTATTAGATTTAAATGAGAATTTGACTTTTAACATGACACAACGGCGAAAAAGGATTTATGTAGCCGACCCCATGTAGTGGGACAATGACTTGATGTTGTTGTTGTTGTTGTAATGGTATTGCAATCTTATTAAACCCATTTTGCATGAATCAACACATGAAGATGAACTAGAATCTGAACTTAGGCTTCATTTGGAACAGCTTTTGTGCTGCTTATTAAAGAAGTTTTCTAGTATAAAAATTTTTAGAAGTAGAAATTTTTGTACTAAAAAACTGCTTTAAAAAACAACAAGAAAGTTATCCCAAACAAAACCTTAATTTGTAACATGAAAACAAAGCAAAATATAAAATTGCATCTAAAACCCACTCCAAATGCGAACATATTCAGCTTGATTGTATAAATACTACTTGATAAGATAGCAGTTACATATTTTATTTAGTATGTATTTGATATTCTTTGACGTAGTAGTTTAAAGTATGAGAGCACCTATTTTATTAATGATGATCTCTGCTCAGAGATCAAACAATTGCATACAACTCATAAGGTTCAAGCATAAATATTCTGCCAGTTTATCCTTTTGCATATTATTTTACTTACTTTATTGTTTTATTGAATTTGACCACGCATTCATTCCATCATCGTTCTGTATTGTGTCAAACATGTTCACAAATTACTTGTTAATGAAAGCAAATACATTACTTTGCTTAAGGTTGACTATGAAGCTAAATCATACTGCAATAATATTTTCCCGAATCATTAAGAAAGCATCATGTAATGTGTTCACAATAAATATTTTTGTATCGTCCAACATCAGGGAACTTCATGCTCGAGCTTTTAGTCCATATTACATTATAAAGAAACTAGGGTTACATATTCACCTACTTTTGACATATTTTTAAGCATAATTCCTTCATGAAAGCCTTTTACCCTATTGAGGCATTTTCAAGTATCTTATAAGCACATATAGAGTTTTTGCATCTCCTTAAGAAGTTTTTCTGCTTGCTTTTACCAATTTATTTTTACTGGGATTCTGGTCAACCCCTTCTTATCCCCTCATAATTTTACATTGAAGGGCATTTCAACCACGCTAATATACCTAGACTACACATTATGAGATTTGGGGTTCGTCAACCAAGTTCAATATCACACCCAAAAGAGACGACTTTTGTCCAAGGGGATGTGACGTGTGCAGTGCCATCAGACTAATTTCAGTTACAGGCAGGCTCCATCATAATCTGACCAGATTTTAGATCTGGCTGTGAGGTTCATCCGCTTTATATCATAAGTGGATTAGTTTGTTTTGTCTTTCATGCAATTGGAATATATACTGCTAAAATTTGATGCTCCTCTAACCTTTTAAAGCAAAATTACTCCAACGGTATTTTAGTTCAAAAGCTATGGTCATCCACCTCTATTCTGGAGCAAGATTTCTTTTGGGAAGAGATTAGCATCCAAGAGATTTGGAAATTTTGGGAACAGTAAGATGCAACCTTAATTAATTTTCTTTTCTCCCATCTCCCAACATTGACCCTTCTACAAACCTGCTAAAATATTCCTTCCCCTCTCTTGAAACAAAGAGGAGAAAAATGACCTTGCAATCCAATATAAATCACTTCAGCTGTATCCTAAAACTCTTCCTTGATATGTTGCCTATGTCATCATGTCTATAATTCAGCTCTACATATACAAATGTGAATCTACTCAGCTTGCATTTGGCCCCATGTTAAAAATAATTGAAAAGTATATATATATACATCATCATCATCACACTAGTTACATTGAGATCAGCTTTATGAATCCTCCATCATAATTATCATATTTTGCTGATAGCGTCCTCCATCATAATTCTCGTGGAGCCTACATAAAATATTGATCTATCTTGGGCGTGTCTTTTTGCATAATGTCAAATAATATAACTATTGGTCGCCCTCTTTTGGCTCCTAAATCCTTCCACATAAAAAACACCCAGCAAGCTTACTAGTTAATCACCTACACTATATCATACATGCCCCAAGGCCCCCAACAATTAAAATATATTTTCATTACCTTAACTTTAATGTGTGGTACTTTCACTATCTAATCATAATCTCTATAATATAATATCTCTCACACTAACCATTCTAATTGTACATCAGATCATTTATAATACATCAAATTAGCTATCCTTAACCTTTTGTGGTCAATCGTTTGATCAATAAAGCATATTTTTTACATTTGAAGGTTTATAATTTTGCCTTTAAAGTCTAAATGATGTTCTCATATTATATAACACTCCTAATACATGTCTCCATGTAACTCCTTCTGCTTATTATTATATAAATTATGTTCTCTTCTACATCCTGTGCTTTGTACAAAATAGATCCAAGATACTAAGAGCAATACAAGTATCACTAGATCTTAACAATAATCAATTAACATTCACTAAACAATAAACATGCATATTACGTACTCAATGTTTTCCCTATTCACCATAAGTAATTTGGCCTCTAAATTTCTTATTTCCCTAACATGTCATGTACTTAAAAAGATATCTCACTTGCAACAATTGTTATTTGCAAATAGAATACGTTTAAATTTTTGCTTTAATTATCTTGTGCAAGAATTTTTGGTAATTAATACAAAAAGATATTTAAAATTTAATGTAACCCTATATTGGTTGAAAACTCTATGGTCACTCTAGAACTATTATAATGCTTGTTATTGCTATATCATGCATATATTTAGTGAAATCAATATATGTTTATAACACACATTTTCTCATTAATAATCAAAAAAAAAATCAACCTAGTACTTGATCACATGCATTTTTAAGATCAATGAAATTCATATGAAGATCAAATTTTGTTTTTGGTCTTAGCATCAAAATTGCATCCATAGTACAACTTTCTAGCACAGCATAAATTGGTTCTCTACTCAAAAAATTTTGAAAACCTTTTTTTTTCATCATCCTCACTAAAAACATCATTGTATGACTTAAAAGTTTAATTTTCCTATAATTATCATAACTCCTAATATCTTATTTGTTTGAAACATTAGCATTAAAATAATTCTTAATTAGCTGGCATGTAATTAAATTATCATTTTTTTATTAAAATGTATGTTAACCGTTATTTTTAATCTTTCATACTTATACCAATCTCAATAATTACCTGTCTTTATACATCTTCTTTGAAGCTAACTCAACTCCGCTTCTTTTAATAAATCGATAAGACACTTCATGATTCTATTAATTTAGCTATTCTAAAAGAAAAAACAGCTAAATTAAAAATCTTTAATAAGTCTCATAATAGCATTTGCATACTTTTACACCTTTAATAAGTCTGTGGATAATATAATCCTCACCCTCAAAAAATCTATCTCTGCCAACATCTCTATTTCTCATTTATCTTGTTTTAAATAAGGTGCTCGCCTTTTTTTTCTTGTCTTATTGCTTAGCCTACAAAAATAAAATCATTAATGGTTGCTTCTTCAACTTTGCTTGCTACATTCTTCGACAAAGTATAGCGTCCTTATTACTATTTGAAGTGTCAAACTATGTTTATTGCCATTATTTAAAAGAATATTTATTTTCTTTAATTCTAGCTCCAGCACTAATCTTCACACACAACATATTTCTACATTTTCATAAATTTTTTTATGAACAATCTCTTTCAAACAAGTAGCCATTTTATCTCAAATCAAGTTTGGTTCTAACTTTAGCTTCTTAAATTTTCTCTCTTAATAACATATCTCAGAAGATAAACAACTCCTACCCTTCTAAGTTTTATCAAACTGACCTACGCAAAATGTTTTTTCATGATTTCTTTTATATTACGAGAACATTCATGCTTGCATTCCGTTACTACTATCATATATCATGGGGTCAAACTTACTTTTGGAATCACATAAACCTTTTACACAGGGAAAAAGTCCTACTTTCAAGTTAAATAGAGCATATCCAATATTTAAGAACTCCACTTTTGAAGTAAAACATTGTTGTTCTTATTTCTTGAATTATATTTTCCCTATTACAAAATCAAATAATACTACAAAATTAATACCAAAATCCATCACAACATTCCAATTTCTTATTCCATATCCATCAAGAATGTTCTCATAATTTATTGCACTAAAACTTACATGTTCATTAAAGCCACAATTGATAATTATCTTATCTTCTACAGATATTTAAAGAGAGAGCCTAGAGCAATTGTTAAGTGACCTCCATTGTGACCTATATCCCATGAGTTTGAATCTCAAACGAGCCCATATGCAATGCAAAGGTAAAGCTTTGTTCATCAATACTTTCTAGCTCGACATTGATAGCAATTTCAGATAAGATGTACACCATTAGGAAATATGTTGCAATAGTCCATAAATTTCTTATAACAAGGTTTTTTTGTTCAACTTTCTTAATCAACTAAGGAACATGAACACTAAGAACATATATGATGCCCTCCCATTAATCATGAAACATATATCTCCATCCATTCCCTCTTCATAAGATATGGACTACTTTTAAGCAGAAAATACTTTTGTAAAAAATTTAGCAATTTTATTTTGGCCCAACACTTTTTCTTTATGATCATTTCATGTTAATTCAATTATCTATATTATTGATGCATCTTCTGGCCTTTGCACTACATAAATAAACATATCTTCCACTATTATATCTACATGTTTGCTACCCTCATTGTCTTCACAACATAATTAATTTTTACCTTACCTTCCTCATTTTAACACAAATACACATCTTAGCATCCAAGCATGCATCTTAATATTTCTCATTTTTTCACCACTCAACTTGTGTTGTGTGATTTCTTCATCGCCTAACACTTGATCCATAAAACATAATTAATCTACAAAAATTTACAAAATTTACTTTTAAATCCACACCGTATTCTCTTCTCACATAATACTCTAGATGCACTTCTTTATTTATAAAATAAAAAACCTAGCTTTAATCTTAGATAGTCTGTCCATATTAACACCATAATTTTGAATTGATGTGATATACCAATCATACTTAACCATATGACATCTAAGGGTGTCGATTGATCTTCAATTACTATTAAATTATAGGGAATTCCAAATCCACTTAAATTGAATATAATGTGTTCAATCTTTTTCTTTTTTTTCAACACCTTGTACCTCCTAAAATCCTATAGTAGTCTTCTAAATGCAACAAGCTACTTAGTTTAACATTAAATTAGGCATCTCATTAACATTCAAATCTACCTATTTTACAAACATATATTTGGGGATCAATGCAATTTTTGTCTAAGTATAAGGTATTTTAATTAATTGAATATCAATAATCCTTCATTAACCCTATTCACCTCAATAATCTTATCTAAACATTCTTCAATATGCTACTATCCCCACATCATGTTAACCATCCAATCAAAAATAAATTATGATATTCCCTAATTGGTTTTTTGGAAATTTCCTTTATATTTAAATCTTTGCAAACATTCGACACCCTTTTTTTTCTCGTTACAATAACCCCTAATTCTTCAATTTTCTCATTCAATAGCCAAAATAGAAACCATACAAGAAGATGGAGTAAAAAATATACCTCTAGTTCTGTTACTGAGCTATACTTATCAAAATTCAGTGGTTCCTCCATGCTAGAATAGTCAATGAGTTGAGCATCCAGTTCATCACCCACGGAAGGCTTTATCTGGCTGTGCAACTCTGGTTTCAGATCATCTTTTTCAGGCTCTTTTACCCCATTAGAAATATCATCATTCAGAACAGCTGATTCAGGAACCATAGATTCAGTTTTAGTTGAGCCAAATTTGTTTTCCCAATTTGGACAACTTTGATCCGCTATGGGAAATATGCCACATTTATCATTAATTCCTCTGAATTACTCTGTTCTGAAACATTTCCCGAAGATCCTTCATTAAGTAAATTTCCATTTGCCTGCTTCAAATTACTCTGGTCTGAAGCTCCACCAGATGACTCTCCATCAGAACTAGCACCAGAACGAATAACTGTTGATGGATTCATGTTGGCTCCCTTATTTTGCCTCTGAAAATTTCCACCATCAAGCACAACTGATTTGCCTTCAGTCTCATCATCATCATCACTATCATTTACATCATCATCATCTTCACTGCTACTCTCATCTACTTTCTTCTTCCCCAGCCTACAAATTCAAATAGAACATCAACAAAACTGTACATACAAATACAAACTCATACAGGAAACTGAATTAAAATTAAGAAATTAACTTTTGATTTGTAATAAGAGGTAGCCCAAAAAAAGAAAAAAACCATTGTAACGCAAGCCCCCAAGCAAATAAATCGCGGAGGCAGTCGGAAAGGAAACCAAGTCTAATTAATCAAACATACCATATCTTGAATCGTTTGGAGGACCGTTGGGACGATGGGCAGGTCTTCCGCTTCAAATCCCTGTAGAGATCAAAGGACTGACGAACAGATTCATGAACCTCCTCCATGCACTTGGCCGAATCCTCCCGGTATTTCTCCAGGTACTTGTCAACATCTACCGAGGAATTCTTCTTTGTCTCCTTCGCCCTCTTCCTCAAGAACTGCTCCCCCAGCTTCTCCAGCCTCCTGTCCTCCGCATCTGCCTTCCATTCCTCGAGCTTCCTCTCCGCATTGACGTGACGGAGACGGCGGCCACTCATGTCCCTGCACGCGTCGAAGTTGTTGGTTTCTTCTGCCCAGCCTTAGTAGCCGCTCCACGCAGCAACGATCCAAAGCCGCCCTTGCCACCGGAAAGGCGGAGAAGGAGAACGCATGATGGAAAGAATCCATCGGCAGAGGCGGAGATTAGGGTTTCGTCGGATACGATCCTAGATCCCGTGATCAAGCGCAGGAAAGGATGAGGAGGAATTCTAGTTTTCGCGAATAGATGTCTTTTCAGGGTTTCGCCGGAGATAATCGGAGATGAGATCTGGAGGCATTGAGTCCGGCCATCGAGAAGCTTGACGAAGATCTGATAAACCGCCATGCCAAAAGAACAACCTTGGAGTCCAATAGGATTTCCTCTTTCCCTCTTTCGTTTTTCATTTTTATGAGAAGTTATTCCGTCCGCTAAAAAAATCGAAAATTCAGGCGATTTGGTACGTGATTATTGGTCTCTAAATGTTTCATGTGATCCGATGTAATAATTGCTCTATTTTTATAATGGGCTTATTTCAAATTTTTTTATATTAAATAAATAATCTCACACAAAGGATATATATTATTTTCGTATGGGTCTTATAATTAACTACAAAATTTATAAAAATCTTTTTATATAGATAACAGTTAAAACAATATTATTTACTCATCTAATACCTAAATTTATATATTTACACACATCACTAAAAAGTTCTATGCCTTTCTAATATACCACTTTGTCTCCTCTCCGTGAAAGCCAGCCCGACACCCTTTAAGAAACTTCATGGGCCTAATCCCATTTCCTTCTGTCTCCTGCCAGTCGCTAGCTCTAGTCGACATCGCAGAAATACCCGAGTCGCTAGCTCTCCTTCCTTTGCGAGGTGAACTCTCCTCATTCTTCTCTTTTCCTCCTCCCTATTCTTCTCCATATAATCTCTTTTCAAATCTCCTTATCACATTTTGGTTCAGATTTTATGTACGGATAAGAGTATGTGTTTGGTTTGTCTTAGACTTCCTTATCAACCCTAATCTCTTAGGATTAGAGAAAAAAGTTTCTCCATCTCATTCTCTTTCAAATGGGCAAGCGAAAATTATCTGAAATTGCAATTTCTTGATTCAAAATATTTGGGATGCTTTAGATTATTGAGTTTTTTTTTTCCATGCTCTATTTTCCTTAGAAGAATGAAAACCATTAAAATTTACTCCATGAAATTTTATAAATTTTGTATGGCAGTTGATCCATAAATTGTCACTATAAGATTTTTATGTTTGCTTTACCCATATTTAGACGGCTTAATGAAAACCAGTGCAATCCACATTCCGACTAAATCTGTCACGACCCGACCCGACCCGGGACGGATCCCGCTCGCACCGGGCCGCGACTGGCCATGACAAACCAACTAACCAGGATCTGGCTTTGGAATTTGCTTTAGAACTGATTCTTCCAAACATTTCAACTCAAAACCAGACACACACAGAGCTACTATAAACATCAAATGCAGCGAAATATATTATCTATATTTTTTTCTTTCTTTTCCTCAAAACAATCATCTACAACTACAGACCATGGCTCAAACAGAAAGAAACAGAGCAGAAGAGCCATATCTGTATAAAAATCAAAAGTACAAAACAATACCTACAGATCAAACTCTGAACTCTAGTCCAAAACCTCATTCCCTTTCCCAGAACCTGAAAACCACCAGAAAATAAGGGTGAGCTCAACAGCTCAGCAAAGCGACAAACCTCCAATCAAAACTTTCAGAATCCAAAACCAAACACTTCAAACCAAATCCGTACAGAAACTAGAACAGAATCAGACAGATATCAAAATCATGCAGATCAGAACGAAACATATCAAATCAGAACAGATACGGACATATATCAAATCAGAATCAGACTTGCTTACAGAACAGATACGGAAATCAGAAGTCCTTTCAAATCAGATATCAGATCTTATTAAATTAATAGCTAAATTCCCTGATACTGACAGAATCTATATGGATTTCGGCCCCTTATGCCTCCCTTTGTGCTCACGGCACCAGACAGATGTGCTTATAGCACCAGAATAGATTTCATCGGATCCAGAATATAACTGATTTCAGATTTCAGATTGAGCTGATTTCAGATTCAGATTTCCCAGACACTAACCGAATCTCTTAGGATCCGGGCCACTTATAACTCCCTTTTTATAGCATATACAGATAGCATATCAATTCAGAAGAAATCCGGACAAAATCAGAAATCACACGAAAATCGGGCAGCATAACGGCTGTATACGGAATTTAAACAATTTTCCTGAAAAATCACAGAATACCAAATTTGCACATAACATAGATAACAACATTGCAAGACTTTAATTCTATTGCTCAGACAATTTTAGACTACACAGAAAAATACAGTCGACGGAAAACGCCGTCAAATCAAAACTACCCGGACAAAAATCTCTATAAAATAATCAAAATGTGCACACTCGGCACGTCAACAACATACAGAAAATTACGCGGTAAAAACTGAACCAGACAGAAAATACGGACGAAAATCACTAACAAAAATCAATTCCGGACAGATAATACCGCCAAACACGACGGTTCTGAAAATTGAGAAAGGCGGATTGTGCCTTACCTTGCGTACAGCAATATCTTCAACAGTCTCGTCGGACGAAAATGGACCGGCGTCGCCCGAAAATCAACTTTTCCAAAAGTCTCCTCGACTTTCTCTCTCCTCGGCTGAAATCAGATATTTTAATTTTTTTCTCTCTCTTCAAAATGACTTGATTTCCCTTAAGTAACCTTCATATCGTCCCGACCGATCGCACTATCGGCCTGGCCGATCAGACCAAATCCAATCGTCTTGGGACGATTTCTCAGGACGATGCTGAATTTCCTTGGACGAAAAAAATCCCTTATTCTCTGACTTGTGCCCATACACTGATCGTCCCGGGACGATCCCAGATCGGCCCGGACGATGCCTACAGGAAATTCACCTGGAGCAATCTGGGCAAATTCTGGAGCAAATCTTCAACTGATCGTCCCAGGACGATCCCAGATCGTCCTGGACGATCCTGGAGCAGAAACAGAACTTCACAAAATCATCCTATTGAAAACATAATTTTGTGAAGATATAGAATAAAATGAAAAAAGAATTTGTAGAAATTTGACAGACCTATATAGTTTAGTCTTCAAGTGGAAAGATGTAATTATGAGGCATTGTTGTTGTGCTTAAATTTCTTTACTGCCATATACAAAGTAGTGAGCTTGTGTATTCTTGCATTGATAAAGCAATGAGGATTATGTTATGTTTCCTCCAGCCATATACTTCCTTATCCTCTTCAGTTACAGGTTTTGTAACCACATCGCCCTTGGAGGCGGGTCAACCCTTTGTAACATACTCAAATTTTAGTGGAATCATTTTCAACTGGGATAGGCCTCGTGGTTTTTCCCACTATACTAAGTACTCCTTCAATGGCCAACAGGCGTAGCCATCGCATCATGGGAGCCTCCCGCTCCAATTCACATCAATCCAGCAATTAGTCCCCGAATCAGGGACGGCAGGCGTCTGCCTTCTTTCACCCCAATGGACGACACCCTGCAGGAGAAGGGACTTCAGGGCAATCCCTAGAAGAATGTATTAGAAAGATGGAGGAATCTCAGAATGAGATCATTCAACTCTTAAGGGAGAATAGAGTACCGGTACTAGTACCCCAAGAAGATAATCTTCTCCCTCGAGACCAGCCAGGATTCGAAGATGTTCTTCATGTCGAGGTCCCCCTTCCTCCGCCAATAATGCGCCCTCCAACACGTTTAGAGAATGAGCTTGCTGACATGGCAAGCTCTACCCATGCTTCGCGCACAGGCCACCAGCATTACATTCCTCCGGACGTTCCCGAGGACTTAGAGCAACCCCAAAAGTTTAAAAAAATGACACCAAACATGATCCCATGGTTTTGTCGGAGGTACTCTAGTTGTAAATTCATTAATGAACAAATTTGAAACACAATTCATGCTTACATAGATTATATTTATAAAGTGAATAATCAAGAATTCCAAAAAGCTTCCTAAGATATAAAATTCAAATAGGGAAACAAGACCACACAAAATTTCCCAAAACAAAAACTACTAACATTTAACGTCACCCAATAGGAGTTTCTATGCCAAGCTGTTAAAAGTAAAAAGTAAAAAGTACAAGAAGTATAAGGTAATAAGTATCAGTCATAACATACTTTTGAGACTCAATAATGGGCATTCGTGCCACAATTAGTTCACAATATATCTCAATAAGATCATATGCCGACATGGTCTTCTCTTCCCTTATCACATGTTCAACCTGGAAAAAAGACAATCTCAAATGTTATAGGGACCAGTGAAAAGAAAAACATGCTTTGACAATTAATATTACTTCTAACACTTCACAAAAGAAAAAGTAAAAAAAAGATAATATCTAGCTCAAAAAATGTCAACGGAATCTATGCATATTACAAGTGGTTAAAAGTCATGGTTTACACTCAAAAGGATACCGGAGCATGAAAATTGGCAATTGCTAAATGGCACAAAGCTTTCCCACAATTAATCAAAATAACATAGGTTGTTAGATCGGTGTCAACAACGTAATATTCTATATTTAAGACAGTAAATGCTTAGGAATTACTTTTCATGAAGCAGGCATTTTATTTTTTACCGGAAAAAACATAGGATGTGCTAAAACGCTGAGCTCGCTTGATACTACCCCTACCCATGCTGTAATAATGCAATCTAAACGACAAAACTTGCTGAGGTAAATAAATCTGCATCCAGGATTATTGGGGCCTGCAACTAATAGAGAGTTCCAGGATAAACAATTCAAAATAAATAAATAAAAAATCTAGCACTTCAAGTTGAATAATAAGATGAAAAAGCAAAAATATTTGTCCATCAAATCAGAATTAATATATATTTTTAAAAAAGCAGGATTCCCATAACTTTATTCACAAAATTTGCTCCAAACAACCTTCCTTCAACAGAAACTTAACTGAAATCCATGCATATACGGTCATTACAGGATTTCAAAACTGGAGGACTTGACCCGGTTTTTATATTTCCAAATAAGTTCACAAAGAGAAATAGAAACACCCCCTAATATTTTTCATACACAAAATACAATAGCAAACAACACTAATTAACCCGGATCCTCGCTGTCTGTTCCTGGCCGGTCGCAAGAAGCTGAGCCATTTCACGCCTCAATTGTTTTACTTGGATATCCCTTCTGTTCTTTAATAGCTTTATCCGAGATATCCCAAGTTTCAACGACGTCTTGCTGCCAAACAATCCCAGATATCGAAACATAACACAATACATCAATCCAATACAAACTGACACTCTCATCATCAGACACCCAACAAAAAACAACCCAGCAAGTATCCTGTACTTACCATTTCCCCGATTTAAAGCTCTTGGACAGCATCTGCGCAGCGAAGCCCTCAGATCTCAACCAAAATCCAGCGCAATTCAATTCGATCCATAATCAAGACGAGATGAGAAAAAATAATCAAACCTAGGGTTTTCGACTATATAACTTTTTAAGCACCGCGTGGATTTACTTCAACCTGAAGAATTAACGCCGACTGAGTGGAAACTTCGCCTCTCTCTTAGGCGCCGATGCTCGGAGACTTCTCGCTCCCACGAAGGCGATGACTTGTCTTTAATCCTAAGCTTACCAAGGGGAGATAAAGGGTCAGGAGACGAAAACAATGAACCTTTATTAAATGACCAAAACACCCTTCTATTCTGGAAGGCGGCGGTCCGAATAAGAACAACTATCAGTTAACGTAAGGGTATTATAGTAATATCATTTATGTGGTCCACGCGTCTTTTGAGATTAGTATCAAATAAATTCAATAATTTTGAGATTTTTTTTTTCTCATGAAATTTTTTATATGAGAATAATATTTTAAGCTTTGACCCCACCGGGCTTAGGTGGGTTGGTGGGAGTGCTTGGTTGGGAACCCTCATCCCAAGTTCAAATCCTCTCTCATACGGCACGACTCCTTAAGTGGAAGAAAATAACTGTGAGTCCTACACCTGTGGGGTTGGTTGCTAGTAGACTCGCCGAGAGATTAGTGGACATCGCCAAGCGCGTCACAAACTGACGTGGCAGCAGGCCAATACCCCCGTTCCCAAAAAATATATTTTAAGCTTCTACGCTTAAGAAAATGTTTCATTTGACCTTTCTGAACTATTTATTCACGTAATTCAGATCTTTAATTTTTTTTATCATTTTTATAGGAAAATGTCGGATTAGGATATTTAAGTGAATTTTTAATTTTTTTTTTTATTTTAAGAAAAGAGTATAAATATGATTAATTAATCATTTTGTATATTACATTCACTTCAAAATATGCTAAGAGTCCTAAAAATGATATTAATTAAATTTTTATTAAAATATCATAAATTATTTTATTTAGTTTATGTGTATGCGTACCAAAACTTATTATCTTTACTCTTCTTTTGGCTCAAATATTTGAGTTAAAATAATTTCATAAAATATATCTAATAAATAAATCATGATAGTTTTTTTATGAGAAATTTGACTTTATATGTCTCTTATTATCAAACATAATTAGTCAAATATGCTCATTATTTATACTCTGTCTGACATTTGTCCGATCGGCATTGCCGAGCAGCTTTTTCCTCGTCTTATAGGGGAGAACTCAAGCCTGCATTAGACGGAAAGGTAGTGATTGTCGCACTTTGAGTCATTGCCCTTGAAACTTTGTTAGTTAATTGTTTAGAATGCTTGAATTTTTGTGTTACTCACCAAAAAGCAAGTAACTGTTATTTATTTTGGTGTAAATGTATACTTATTTGTTAGATGTGTGATTTGTAGGGGTGTCAATTCGTGTCGGTGGGTCGGGTTCGGGTCGAACCAGAAACTGACCCGGCACTGTTCGGGTCAACCCGAACCCGACCCGTTTTTAAAAACGGGTCAGGTTTTCGGACCCGAACCCAACTCGATTCGGGTCCGGGTCAACCCGACCCGACACGAATGACCCGAAGTTGATCTAAAATTGCTAATTTTCGGGTCAAAATCAGGTCAAAAAAGGGTCAATCTTAGGTTTTCGGGTCAAATATGAGTTTTCGTGTCACTTTCGGGTCAATTTCGGGTTACTGGGTCAACCCGAACCAGACCCAATTTTTAAATCGGGTTGATTTGTTCAACCCGAACCCGACCCATTTTGGGTTCGGGTTGACCCGAACTCGGATTTTTTCGGGTCGGGTTCGGGTCGTGTTTCGGGTCGTGTCAAAAATTGACATCCCTAGTGATTTGTGCTATTTGTATTTGGTTCTTTTATAATTATTTAGATTACCAGATCTATATTAAATTCTTCAGCATTATCACACATGTAATAAATCTTTGTTATTTATTCAAAATGAATCTGCGTGTGAAAGCTCACTAATTCTTATTCATATAAGTTAATTTATGAGTTTGAAAATTTAAATTCATACATTTTTATTTTTATTAAATAAAATGAATCTCATTCATGCAATTCATAGTAATTACACAAATCATATTTGACCTTTTGATTTATATAGTGCTTGTTAGTTACCCATAAAAGTACTTGTACTATAAGATCGTGTGTATATCGGTAGAACCCTATCAATTTTTGTCTTGTCGGAGTCAATAGATCCCCAGAGTGACGACTTTGTTGAAATAACTGTATTTTCTTGGGTTGAAGTCTACTTTTCCTGCAACCATGTTTAGTTGACCGTCATCTCAAAAACAAATTTATTAACAGTAGTCTATTTTTAGTATTATATATTTTCTAATATATTATTATACTTTTGATTATGAGGGTTGGGTAGTTTCTTCTCTATTATTTGTTTTATTTACATTTCTATTAGCTTTTATTACAAAAATTGTTATTTGAATGTATTAGTTAATTGTGCAGTCGAGCTTGTCAGTCTCTCACTCTCGCTCGTCGCTCTCGTAGTCGTGCTAGTTAGCTCGCACTCGCCCTTGTGTACTCACTCAAGTCGACAAGTCAGTCATATCGGGTCGGATTCGGGTCCAGGTTTATGACCAATTTACCTAATCAGGTTGGATTTAGGTTGCACAAGCTGAATCCAGGCTAATACTGTATTAGACTTAGGCTTTGTTTGTTTGAGCATTTTTATGCCTTTTCCGTTTCCGGAAACGGTGGATTTTTTTTTTTTGTTGTTGTTTGGTTCGTCAAATCACGTTCTCAATAACTCATTTTTTTTCATTTTTCTGCAGTTTTGAGAAAGCTTTTTATATATGCTTCTCCGTTCGAAAACTCCATTTTCTGAACTAATGTTTTTTAAAACTGTCTTTTACAAAAACACCAAAAAAATAAACGAAACCTTAAACTCAGCCCAAAAACTAATTTTTACACCTCTAGGCCCCACAATGACAACGGCACAATTTGATACGGTTTGGTTGCCCTGCTGTGAGTTAGTTGGTTTGACCAAGAGATCCTCCGACTGCAAGCATTTGGAATTTATTAGTCTCTTTTTTTTTTTCTGAACTAAAAGTGGAAAATAAAGGCATCAGGCATCAAGACAAGTGTGGCTTTTCTTGGAACCTTATAAAACATTGAAAAAAGGTTCAGGGCAACATAGTAATTTGAGGACGTTTCGTTTGCTGGAAAAAAAAACTGAGTAAACTCCAATATGTGGAATGTACCATACTTAAAATATTTTATTAATTTGAATGAATGCATAATGAATTTAAGTAATTATTTTTTATTTTATTTGAAATAAAATAAATGCACTAAAAAGCTAAAAAATGATAGTGGTCAGTATCACATGCGGTGATCACAATAGCAACAGGCAACATATGGCAGGCGAGGCAGGTAGCTGGTGGCGGTCGATGGTGAGAGCAAAGTTCACTTGTAGTTTAATTTGTAATTTGGCCAAAAAAAATTTATATATTCAACTTGTTTATATTCATAAACAACATCATTTAAAACTCATGAACAAGCTCAATACGAAGCTCGATAAGAAGTTTGATTCATATTTGATATAAAAATTGTGAACAAACTTGTTAAATAATTATTAATGTTTGATACGAGGTCAATTAAGCCTAGTTATAAAAATGATGAACTTTTTAATATTGTTGCGTCATGGAGTATTGGCGGCGGTAGAGAAAGATATAGTTTAACATTTTAGCATTGTACAAAGATCATGCACGTAATCATATAAGAGAGAATGTGTAGCATTCATAAGAGATACTAGAGTTTTTACGAGGAAACCCCTGAAAAGGGGGGAAAATCATGTGACCTGGCCCATTTTGAATGAATCCACTAGTATTTGCAGACGATTACAAATGAGGTCCTTCCTTAGGAGAAGGTCTTGGCTTGATGTCACAAACGTACATCATATAGAGCACATTACATGGTGGGAGTCACATACACATGTTTGTTTAGTCGACAGGACCATAGTCAATGGGATAAAGATCAGAAAGATCGTAGTTGGCAGAAGATCGGGGTCAGAAAGATCATTCTCCGAAGATGTAGGTCAGAAGAACATTAATATGCAAGAGATCGAGGTAAGGAAAAACGTTGTAGTAAGGCGGTACTCTGGAAGAACTATGGGCATCAGGTGGTGTCCTAACAAAAGTTCGGGCCTCAGATGATGGTCCGGTAGAAGTCAGGGCGTCATGTGGTTGTTCAGCAAAAGTTCAGGCGTCAGATGGTGTTCCGGCTAAAGTCCAGGTTTTAGGTGGTGGTCCGGCAGAGTAACAATATCAAGTTGTGGTCCGGCGGAAGTCTGGGCCTCAGGTGGTAGCATGATGGAGCACAAGGCCTCAAGTGGTGGTTTGGTGGAGCACAAGGCCTTAAGTGGTGGTTCGACAGAGCAACAACATCAGGTGGTGGTTCGGCGGAAGTTTGGACCTCACGTGGTGGTTTGGAGAAGCAACGACGTCAGGCGGTGGTCCGGCGGAAGTCTGGGCCTCAGGTGGTGGCCTGGTGGAGCACAGGGCCTCAAGTGGTGGTATGGCGGAGCAACAACGTCAGGCGATGGTCCGACGGAAGTCCAGGTCTCAGGTGGTGGTCCGGCGGCCGAGAGGGCCTCAAGTGGTGGTCCGACGGAGCAACGATGTCAGGTAGTGGTCCGACATAAGTCTGGGCCTTATGTGGTGGTCCGACGGAGCACAATGCCTCAAGTGGTGGTTTGACATAGCACAATGCCTCAAGTCGTGGTTTGGCAGAGCAAAATTCCTCAAGTGGTGGTCTGGCGGAGCAACGACGTCAGGCGGTGGTCCGGCGGAAGTCTGGGCCTCAGGTGGTGGTTCGGTAGAGGAGGGAGCCTCAAGTGGTGCTCCGATGGAAGTGAGGGCCCCAAGTGGTGGTCTGGAGGAGAAGAGGGCCTCAAGTGGTGGTCCGGTGGAGCTCAGGCGGTGGTCGAGGAGGAGCTTCTTCCTTCTCTTCTTTCTCTTCTTTTTTCTCTTCTTTCTACTTCTCTTCGATCTTGTTTCGATCCCCTTTCAAGAGAAAAGAGGGGTCTATTTATAGATTTCTGGAGTGGCATGACCCGTAAATAGGTGAGAGATCAAGGGTAAATTGGGAGTGGTTGAATGGACGGCCGATGTTGAATCCCTTGATCATGAACCATTTGATGGACATTTGAATGCTTTAGTGATGTTGGAATTTAGTGATCTTGGGCTCGTTGGATTCGTCTCGTCGACTCGCTCGATTCGACTATAAGCACGTCATGTTTGGAAACCATTTGAAAATCTAAATTGTGATTCAAACCCTCCAATAGCGCTTCAGACCCTTGATTTGGACTTATTTGGGCTCGGATTGAGTCGAATTTGGTGTCGTTGGGTTTGTATTTCCGAGACGTTCAGTTCAACTATAAGTTTGCTAAAATAGGAGTTTGCATGGTCCCAATTTTAATTTCAGAAGTTTCCAACTTGATTTTGCCTAGAGATTCATGCCCGATCAAGATAATTTTTTGATAAAGTATCAAATATAAATATTTTACTTTTGTTATACTATAATAATATAATAATCATTAATTAATAAAATTTTAAATTAATTAAACATTATAATTAAAAATGTAAATTAAAATTATGTATACTACTTATATTTTATAATAATATAATTTTTAGCTTTTTATAATCAAAATGTATCAGGTCACCCAGTACATAGTGGTACCGAGCAAAAAAATAACGTTGCGCATTCTGATGGATCTCCGGACACCGTCCAGGCCCGCAAAAAATATTTTTTCCAATATGCGAAGGATAGTAATGTCTCCAATCGCGACAACATATTATTGTTATTGTGAAAGTTCTTACAAAAGAATAAGGCTTCTCGAAGCTATTGCATCTATGATATTCCACCATTCTGCAAGTCAATCATGTGAAAACACTCATCTACAAGAGAGGAATAGTCCAGCTAAAAAAATACTGATATATTATCAACAATAATTTCCACTAATTTTATTAAAAAATAATGAACTTCTTCGATATTATTTTTGTCAACTCAACAATCCAAAGTCAAGTTGAGTCAAATATTTGTCTAATCAAGCAAAGCTTATTTAGTTCTTATTGAGCTCGAGTATGCTTAATAAGCTCCAGCTCGGCTCTTTAAGAAATTTATAGGCATTAATTCAGCTCTATTGCTCAAGCTGATTTGAAAAGCTCAAACTTGACTTGATTTTTTAACTCTATTTCCCTTAGTTTTAAATTAACTACTTTTTTTTTTAGAATTTTCACTTTTAATATATAATTAATTTAAACATGTTAAAATATATTATATAATACTAATTTAATTTAAAATTTAAATACATTTTAAATTAATCGAGCGATTCAAAGAGCTTTAAAGCCAACCCAGATTGAACTCAAGTTCAAGCTCATTTAACGTACGAACTCTAGTTGAGGCTAGAGCTTAAAATTATGGCTTGATAAGCTCGAGCTCGAACCAATTTGGCTAACTTACACCCCTAATCACCACTAATATACCCATAGCATTATCACTTATGTTGTGTTCCATAATTCATAGGAGTTGGCTATGTCAACCTTAGAGCAGTATCACTTTATTATGCTTTGATCTTGCAAGAGTGCAATCCCTGTTGTCGATTGTTGGTAAATATGACTACTTTTCCTGATAACAAATATTATGTTGTAATGTTTACTAGTTAGCTAAACAAATTTGTAAGAGAATTAAGGCTTCGTTTGGGATAGCTTTTTTGTTATTTTCTAAAATAAATTTTTAGTATAAAAATTTCTTGAATTAGAAAATTTTGTATTAAAAAACTGTTTTCGAAAGCAATAAAGAAGTTGTCACAAACGAAGCCCACGTCATGATAGCCACAAGGATGATTTGAAGTTAATCAACCCATAACCACCACTAGAATGACATAGATGATGATGATGAATTGATGATGTGATCCACTACGTTTGTAGTGTTTTGCCACTTGGGGGATAGATATCAAATATGCAAGTAGATATGTCATCAAAATCAACATTCAAGATTGTATCTAAGGTTTCGTTTGGAACAGGTTTTTTGTTGCTTTTTAAAACAGCCTTCTAGTACAAAAATTTATTGAATTAGAAAATTTTATATTAGAAAGCCGTTTCAGATAGCAATATGAAAGCTGTCCCAAACGAAACTTAAATTTACATAATTGACAAAAGCCGAGATGCAAGATGAAGATTGGGTGGTTCACATGAAGAAGTGATTATAGACAACAATGGACATCATCAGTACCAACATCGATGGAAGAGGTTAAGTGGTATCTTATACAATTTGGTTGAATTCAGATTGCATCGTTGTATGTTGAATTCGTCTTAATAAGACAAATTTGGAATATATATAAAAAAATAAACTAAGGAGTTATTCAAATTAGTTTTAAAATGTTTTTTTTTTCTTTCAATCAAACTCCTATATTTATTCTACTGTACACTCATAATACATCCAAATAAATAGTCCCTAAATAAACTCAAAAACACACTTTTTTTAAACAAATATTACTTCAAAAGTTCAGAAACTCATCCATGCTGTAAGCCTATTTACACCAATTGGACTCAAACAAACCAATTTGCTGACATAACAAATAATGATCCTAAAAATCACCAAAGTGCTATTTTATTCATGAAATCATATTTAAATTTTGCATGCTAAACCTTCACAAAAATTAGAATTAAATTTGGCTAAAGCTTTGTTTGGGGCAACTTTATTATTGTTTTCTAAAGCATTTTTTTAGTACAAAAATTTCTAGTTCAAAAAAAAAAATTTGTACTTAAAAACTACTTTAGAAAGCAATAAGAAAATTGTCCAAAATGAAGCCAACATGTTTAATAGTATTTGTTCAAGAAAAACTCTCCATCTATCATATGCAACAATCAGGCGTCATCGATGAAAAACAAGCCAATATAAAGAGGGGGAGGGGTTTAATCCTAATTGTAGCCTCAAAAAGGGCATCATGCACAAACATATCAGTTTTGTGCAAATAAGTAAAACTAACAAGGAAACCAAGCTATAGCCTTAATAGATGCACGTCATTATCTCAAGCACAATTGTATTATATCATATCCTTTCCTCCATCACCTACTAATTTATCGATTAAGCAGAAATCAAGTCAAGATTGAAACTTTTATTAAATTCTAAGATGATAAACTCTCCATCTACCCCACAATTATTCCATCATGCCAAAATTTAAGAACATCTGGGAGAAATAAGTCAAAACTAAGGAGAAATGGGGGAATGAGTACCACTAATTGTAGCTTTGAAAAGGCATTCATATTAATGTCTCATACATGATTATAATCGGATAACTCCATCCCTCTAACATTCATTAATATATCAATTTTGTAGAAACAAATCAAGAATACGAGAGAATAATAGTTGTAGCCTCAAAAAGATGACGGTATTATTATCCCAAGCACAATTATACTCAAGCAACTCTCTTCCCTCTATCATTCATTGATATGTTAGTTACGTGGAAAACAAAGTCAAGACAGAGAGATAATCAAAACTACACTGTTGAAAAGGTATTCATCTTAAAACATTTTGGGCATGGTTATATTTGGGAAAGTCTTTTCCAATCCTATGTATCAATGTATCTAAGGGCTATCCTAGTGGCAAATAGATCATGATTATCTTAAGGTCCAATCTAAACTATATTTCGAAGGGGTTCTCTATGTTGATGTATAAAGAGCGGATATAGTTGAAAGAGATCTAGAATAAACAATGAATTTCTAAGACTTCCTACATTTCAAAGATATTCAATGAGAACAATAATCATTTAAAGACTTATCAACTTATGCCTTCAATGTAAAAAAAAACACAGGATATTCTTCACATTGCAATCAAGGTATGTAATTTGACATCATAAGCATAGATTGGAGTCGTCGAATAACACTTTTTTATTGTCAAAGTACATGAATTCCTAAGCTAGACCTTGCATAACATGATAAAATTTTCTATCATTGTTTGAATTTTTTTAGCTTCAAAAAACATTTTGACTAAAAAATGTATGCAATAGAAGGATGTCCTTCATGACTTGGCATACCTCTAATACCAATATCAAATCATCACAAGAGTACACAAATAACAACTCAAAATTATGGGAATTTGCATATCTCCTTTCACTTTAAAGAAAGGCACAATCAGGAGATTTAATCCATTTTTTAGGAGATTTAATCCATTTAAATTCTTTTTTCCTTTCATTCAATTCACAATAAGAACCATAACAGTAATACACATTTTAATAAATTTTCTATAAAAATAACTGAGACTTTATTTGAGCTGGCTCTTGCTGCTTACTAAAGCTTTTTAGAACAAGAATTTTTTTAAAGCACGAAAAAATCAATGGCCTAAAATTGTTCCAAATAAAGCCTAAATCACAAAAATCTTAAAATCCAAAAAGTTTGTAGATTTTGATCATAAATTAATCATTTTAACCACTTATTAGAATCAACTAATTCATTAATAAACACACTAAATCCTACACAAATCAAGGAAAGCATCACAAAGTACCTTTTAAAACTTAAATATAATTTCTTAGCCTGAAAAATCTTAATAATAAAATGACACTCTTATGCACGCAACAACTTTTTTTTTTTTAAATATTGGGCATCAAATCACAAAACTCACTCACTAATCATATCATCATTCAAACTTGAAACCTCTATGAAGGAGCCCTAATCACCAACCACAAGTCCAACAAGATCACAACACAACTGCAATTTAGGTTTCATTTAGAATAATTTTGTTAATTAGGGTGGCACTTGCTCGTGATATAAATGTTTTTTGCTCAAAGATGAATGAGTTTGATTTACTTCAAAAATGAATTAAAGTGATTTATACCATATTTAATTAACTTTGCACCAATTTGCATTCCAACGAAATATCAAATTTTTTAAAACTCTTACATTTGAAATACTTTATATCACTTTGTATTCCTACCTAGCAGCCTCTCAAGAAAAACAACATATAGTGTTACCTAAAAATGAGCTTTTAAACATTTTCGAATAAAAAAAAACATAAACCACATGAAACGAAGGCCACTAACGCACTAAAAGATGAGCAAGAGAGGAAAAAAAAATGGCACTAGTTAAGCCCTACTTGTATGTTGCATCTTCATTTCTCTTGTCTTTGTATGTTTTGTTCTTTATTTTCCTTGGCTTGAGGGCTTAGCAAGCAACTTCTTGGGCACCTTGTCCAAAGGAGTAGTTTTCAGCAGAAAAAGCCTGGAAGCTCGCTCCTGCACTGTACCTCCACACTTTAGTCCTCGTGCCTGCAGCTCCATCTTTAGCCTGTCCATGCCAAGAACCTACAATAATATTGCGGGTAGAATGTTAGCATCAAAAGAGGAACAGCACCTCCTAATGCACATAAAGATGTTATTTTAGTATATTATTGCAATCTTAGGTGGATGAGTGGCTTTACCCTAGCATATACATGAAAAGATTGGAGTAGCTCCAATGGAAGATAAGATTAGAGAGAGTCGCCTTAGATGGTTTGGTCAAATTAAACGGAGGTCTTCCGATGACCAAGTTAGGAAAGTTGATGTATTAGATTTGACTTATGTTAAGAAAGGTAGTAGTGGACCTAAAAAGACTTGGTTAGAAAATATTAAAAATGATATTTCTTTATTAGATTTAAATGAGAATTTGACTTTTAATATGACACAATGGAGAAACAGGATTCATGTAGTCGACCCCATGTAGTGGGACAATGACTTGATGTTGTTATTGTTGTTGTAGTGGTATTGCAATCTTATTTAACTCATTTTGCATGAATCAACACATGAAGATGAACTAGAATCTGAACTTAGGCTTCATTTAGGACAGCTTTTGTGCTGCTTATTAAAGTAGTTTTCTAGTATAAAAGTTTTTAGGAGTAGAAATTTTTGTATTAGAAAGCTGCTTTAAAAAACAACAAGAAAGTCATCACAAACAAAACCTTAATTTGTGACATGAAAACAAAGCAAAATATAAAATTGCATCTAAAACCCACTCCAAATGTGAACATATTCAGCTTGATTGTATAAATACTACTTGATAAGATAGCAGTTACATATTTTATTTAGTATGTATTTGATATTCTTTGACGTAGTAGTTTAAAGTATGAGAGCACTTATTTTATTAATGATGATCTCTGATCAGAGATCAAACAATTGCATACAACTCATAAGGTTCAAGCAAAAATATTCTGCCAGTTTATCCTTTGCATATTATTTAACTTAGATAGTTTATTGTTTTATTGAATTTGACCACGCATTCATTCCATCATCGTTTTGTATTGTGTCAAACATGTTCATAAATTAATTGTCAATGACAGCAAATACATTACTTTGCTTAAGGTTGACTACGAAGCTAAATCATACTGCAATAATATTTTCCCGAATCATTAAGAAAGCAGCATGTAATGTGTTCACAATAAATATTTTTGTATCGTCCAACATCAGGGAACTTCATGCTCGAACTTTTAGTCCCTATTACAATATAAAAAAATTAGGGTTACATATTCATCTACTTTTGACATATTTTTAAGTATAATTCCGTCATGGAAAGTCTTTTACCCTATTGAGGCATTTTCAAGTATTTTATAAGCACATATAGAGTTTTTGCATCTCCTTAAGAAGTTTTTCTGCTTGCTTTTACCAATTTATTTTTACTGGGATTCTGGTCAACTCCTTGTCCCCTCATAATTTTACATTGCTGGGCATTTCAACCACGCTAATATACCTAGAATACACATTATGAGATTTGGGGTTCGTCAACCAAGTTGAATATCCCACTCAAAAGAGACGACTTTTGTCCTAGGGGATGTGACGTGTGCAGTGCCATCAGACTAATTTCAGTTACAGGCAGGCTCCATCATAATCTGACCAGATTTTAGATCTGGCTGTGAGGTTCATCCGCTTTATATCATAAGTGGATTAGTTTGTTTTGTCTTTCATGCAATTGGAATATATACTGCTAAAATTTGATGCTCCTCTAACCTTTTAAAGCAAAATTACTCCAACGGTATTTTAGTTCAAAAGCTATGGTCATCCACCTCTATTCTGGAGCAAGATTTTTTTTGGGAAGAGATTAGCATCCAAGAGATTTGAAAATTTTGGGAACAGTAAGATGCAACCTTAATTAATTTTCTTTTCTCCCATCTCCCAACATTGACCCTTCTACAAACCTGCTAAAATATTCCTTCCCCTCTCTTGAAACAAAGAGGAGAAAAATGACCTTGCAATCCAATATAAATCACTTCAGCTGTATCCTAAAACTCTTCCTTGATATGTTGCCTATGTCATCATGTCTATAATTCAGCTCTACATATACAAATGTGAATCTACTCAGCTTGCATTTGGTCCCATGTTAAAAATAATTGAAAAGTATATATATATAATTATCATTTTTTTATTAAAATGTATGTTAACCGTTATTTTTAATCTTTCATAATTATACAAATCTCAATAATTACCTGTCTTTATACATCTTCTTTAAAGCTAACTCAAATCAGATTCTTTTAATAAATCGATAAGACACTTTATGATTCTATTAATTTAGCTATTCTAAAAAACAAACAGCTAAATTAAAAATCTTTAATAAGTCTCATAATAGCATTTAAACACTTTTACACCTTTAATAAGTCTGTGGATAATATAATCTTCACCCTAAAAAAATCTATCTCTGCCAACATCTCTATTTCTCATTTTTCTTGTTTTAAATAAGTTGCTCGCTTTTTTTTTCTTGTCTTATTGCTTAGCCTACAAAAATAAAATCATTAGCTTCTTCAACTTTGCTTGCTACATTCTTCGACAAAGTATAGCGTCCTTATTACTATTTGAAGTGTCAAACTATGGTTATTGCCATTATTTAAAAGAATATTTATTTTCTTTAATTCTGGCTCCAGCACTAATCTTCACACACAACATATTTCTACATTTTCATAAATTTTTTTTATGAACAATCTCTTTCAAACAAGTAGCCACTTTATCTCAAATAAAGTTTGGTTCTAACTTTAGCATTTTAATTTTTCTCTCTTAATAACATATCTCAGTAGATAAACAACTCCTACCCTTCTAAGTTTTATCAAACTGACCTACGCAAAATGATTTTTCATGATTTCTTTTATATTACGAGAACATTCATGCTTGCATCCCATTACTTTTTCTTTATGATCATTTCATGTTAATTCTATTATCGATATTATTGATGCATCTTCTGGCCTTTAAACTACATGAATAAACATATCTTCCACTATGATATCTACATGTTTGCTACCCTCATTGTCTTCCCAACATAATTAATTTTTACCTTACCTTCCTCATTTTAACACAAATACACATCTTAGCATCCAAGCATGCATCTTAATATTTCTCATTTTTTCACCACTCAACTTGTGTTGTGTGATTTCTTCATCGCCTAACACCTGATCCATAAAACATAATTAATCTACAAAAATTTTACAAAATTTACTTTTAAATCCACACCGTATTCTCTTCTCACATAATACTCTAGATGCACTTCTTTAATTATAAAATAAAAAACCTAGCTTTAATCATAGATAGTCTGTCCATATTAACACCATAATTTTGAATTGATGTGATATACCAATCATACTTAACCATATGACATCAAAGGGTGTCGATTGATCTTCAATTACTATTAAATTATAGAGAATTCCAAATCCACTTAAATTGAATATAATGTGCTCAATCTTTTTTTTTTTTTTCAACTCCTTGTACCTCCTAAAATCCTATAGTAGTCTTCTAAATGCAACAAGCTACTTAGTTTAACATTAAATTAGGCATCTCTTTAACATTCAAATCTACCTATTTTACAAACATATATTTGGGGATCAATGCAATTTTTGTCTTAGTATAAGGTATTTTAATTAATTGAATATCAATAATCCTTCATTAACCCTATTCACCTCAATAATCTTATCTTAACATTCTTCAATATGCTACTATCCCCCACATCATGTTAACCATCCAATCAAAAATAAATTATGATATTCCCTAATGGTTTTTTGGAAATTTCCTTTATATTTAAATCTTTGCAAACATTCGACATCCATTTTTTTCTCGTTTCAATATCCCGTAATTCTTTAATTTTCACATTCAATAGCCAAAATAGAAACCATACAAGAAGATGGAGTAAAAAATATACCTCTAGTTCTGTTGCTGAGCTATACTTATAAAAATTCAGTGGTTCCTCCATGCTAGAATAGTCAATGACTTGAGCATCCACTTCATCACCCACGGAAGGCTTTATCTGGTTGTGCAACTCTGGTTTCAGCTCATCTTTTTCAGGCTCTTTTACCCCATTAGAAATATCATCATTCAGAGCAGCTGATTCAGGAACCATAGATTCAGTTTTAGATGAACCAGTTGGTCCAAAATTGTTTTCCCGATTTGGACAACTTTGATCCGCTATGGGAAATATGCCACATTTATCATTTAATTCCTCTGAATTACTCTGTTCTGAAACATTTCCCGAAGATCCTTCATTAAGTAAATTTCCATTTGCCTGCTCCAAATTACTCTGTTTTGAAGCTCCACCAGATGACTCTCCATCAGAACTAGCACCAGAACGAATAACTGTTGATGGATTCATGTTGGCTCCCTCATTTTGCCTCTGAAAATTTCCATCATCAAGCACAACTGATTTGCCTTCAGTCTCATCATCATCATCACTATCATTTACATCATCATCATCTTCACTGCTACTCTCATCTACTTTCTTCTTCCCCAGCCTACAAATTCAAATAGAACATCAACAAAACTGTACATACAAATACAAACTCATACAGGAAACTGAATTAAAATTAAGAAATTAACTTTTGATTTGTAATAAGAGGTAGCCCAAAAAAAGAAAAAAACCATTGTAACGCAAGCCCCCAAGCAAATAAATCGCGGAGGCAGTCGGAAAGGAAACCAAGTCTAATTAATCAAACATACCATATCTTGAATCGTTTGGAGGACCGTTGGGACGATGGGCAGGTCTTCCGCTTCAAATCCCTGTAGAGATGAAAGGACTGACGAACAGATTCATCAATTTCCGCCATGCACTTGGCCGAATCCTCCCGGTATTTCTCCAGGTACCTGTCAACATCTACCGAGGAATTCTTCTTTGTCTCCTTCGCCCTCTTCCTCAAGAACTGCTCCCCCAGCTTCTCCAGCCTCCTGTCCTCCGCATCTGCCTTCCATTCCTCGAGCTTCCTCTCCGCATTGACGTGACGGAGACGGCGGCCACTCATGTCCCTGCACGCGTCGAAGTTGTTGGTTTTCTTCTGCCCAGCCTTAGTAGCCGCTCCACGCAGCAACGATCCAAAGCCGCCCTTGCCACCGGAAAGGCGGAGAAGGAGAACGCATGATGGAAAGAATCCATCGGCAGAGGCGGAGATTAGGGTTTCGTCGGATACGATCCTAGATCCCGTGATCAAGCGCAGGAAAGGATGAGGAGGAATTCTAGTTTTCGCGAATAGATGTCTTTTCAGGGTTTCGCCGGAGATAATCGGAGATGAGATCTGGAGGCATTGAGTCCGGCCATCGAGAAGCTTGACGAAGATCTGATAAACCGCCATGCCAAAAGAACAACCTTGGAGTCCAATAGGATTTCCTCTTTCCCTCTTTCGTTTTTTATTTTTTGAGACTTTTGGGCAATTAAACTCAAACGCATAATATATATATATATATATTCGCTTAGATTCTTATAACGGAGGACCGGACAAGTCGCTCTGCTCTCCGTACGTAGGGCCATTTTTATGAGAAGTTATTCCGTCCGCTAAAAAAATCGAAAATTCAGACGATTTGGTGCGTGATTATTGGTCTCTAAATGTTTCATGTGATGGGATGTAATAATTGCTCTATTTTTATAATGGGCTTATTTCGAGTTTTTTTATATTAAATAAATAATCTCACACAAAGGATATATATTATTTTCGTATGGGTCTTATAATTAACTACAAAATTTATAAAAATCTTTTTATATACATAACAGTTAAAACAATATTATTTACTCTTCTAAGATTTTTATGTTTGCTTTACCCATATTTAGACGGCTTAATGAAAACCAGTGCACTCCACATTCCGACTAAATCATCCTATTGAAAACATAATTTTGTGAAGATATAGAATAAAATGAAAAGAAGAATTTGTAGAAATTTGACAGACCTATATAGTTTAGTCTTCAAGTGGAAAGATATAATTATGAGGCATTATTGTTGTGCTTAAATTTCTTTACTGCAATATACAAAAGTAGTGAGCTTGTGTATTCTTGCATTGATAAAGCAATGAGAATTATGTTATGTTTCCTCCAGCCATATACTTCCTTATCCTCTTCAGTTACAGGTTTTGTAACCAGATCGCCCTTGGAGGCGGGTCAACCCTTTGTAACATACTCAAATTTTAGTAGAATCGTTTTCAACTGGGATAGGCCTCGTGGTTTTTTCCCTTTCAAGGATTTTCCACGTAAAAAATCTTGTATTCTATGTGTGTGTGCTGGATATCCGTGTAAAGCTAAGAAGTATAGTTAAAACTCTATCGCCGTGTATATTCAAGCCCCCAACAGTTTGGCGCCGTCTGTGGGGAAGGTCAATCCCACTATACTAAGTACTCCTTCAATGGCGAACAGGCGTAGCCATCGCATCATGGGAGCCTCCCGCTCCAAATCACATCAATCCAGGAATCAGTCCCCGAATCAGGGACGGCAGGCGTCTGCCTTCTTTCACCCCAATAGGAGTTTCTATGCCAAGCTGTTAAAAGTAAAAAGTAAAAAGTACAAGAAGTATAAGGTAATAAGTATCAGCCATAACATACTTTTGAGACTCAATAATGGGCATTCGTGCCACAATTAGTTCACAATATATCTCAATAAGATCATATGCCGACATGGTCTTCTCTTCCCTTATCACATGTTCAACCTGGAAAAAAGACAATCTCAAATGTTATAGGAACCAGTGAAAAGAAAAACATGATTTGACAATTAATATTACTTCTAACACTTCACAAAAGAAAAAGTAAAAAAAGATAATATCTAGCTCAAAAAATGTCAATGGAATCTATGCACATTACAAGTGGTTAAAAGTCATGGTTTACACTCAAAAGGATACCAGAGCATGAAAATTGGCAATTGCTAAATGGCACAAAGCTTTCCCACAATTAATCAAAATAACATAGGTTGTTAGATTGGTGTCAACAACGTAATATTCTATATTTAAGACAGTAAATGCTTAGGAATTACTTTTCATGAAGCAGGCGTTTTATTTTTACCGGAAAAAATATAGGATGTGCTAAAACGCTGAGCTCGCTTGATACTACCCCTACCCATGCTGTAATAATGCAATCTAAACGACAAAACTTGCTGAGCTAAATAAATCTGCATCCAGGATTATTGGGGCCTGCAACTAACAGAGAGTTCCAGGATAAACAATTCAAAATAAATAAATAAAAAATCTAGCACTTCAAGTTTAATAATAAGATGAAAAAGCAAAAATATGTGTCCATCAAATCAGAATTAATATATATTTTTAAAAAAGCAGGATTCCCATAACTTTATTCACAAAATTTGCTCCAAACAACCTTCCTTCAACAGAAACTTAACTGAAATCCATGCATATACGGTCATTACAGGATTTCAAAACTGGAGGACTTGACCCGGTTTTTATATTTCCAAATAAGTTCACAAAGAGAAATAGAAACACCCCCTAATATTTTTCATACACAAAATACAATAGCAAACAACACTAATTAACCCGGATCCTCGCAGTCTGTTCCTGGCCAGTCACAAGAAGCTGAGCCATTTCCCGCCTCAATTGTTTTACTTGGATATCCCTTCTGTTCTTTTACAGCTTTATCCGAGATATCCCAAGTTTCAACGACGTCTTGTTGCCAAACAATCCCACATCGAAACATATCACAATACATCAATCCAATACAAACTGACACTCTCATCATCAAACACCCAACAAAAAACAACCCAGCAAGTATCATGTACTTACCATTTCCCCGATTTAAAGCTCTTGGACAGCATATGCGCAGCGAAGCCCTCAGATCTCAACCAAAATCCAGCGCAATTCAATTCGATCCATAATCAAGACGAGATGAGAAAAAATAATCAAACCTAGGGTTTTCGACTATATAACTTTTTAAGCACCGCGTGGATTTACTTCAACCTGAAGAATTAACGCCGACTGAGTGGAAACTTCGCCTCTCTCTTAGGCGCCGATGCTCGGAGACTTCTCGCTCCCACGAAGGCGACGACTTGTCTTTAATCCTAAGCTTACCAAGGGGAGATAAAGGGTCAGGAGACGAAAACAATGAACCTTTATTAAATGACCAAAACACCCTTCTATTCTGGAAGGCGGCGGTCCGAATAAGAACAACTATCAGTTAACATAAGGGTATTATAGTAATATCATTTATGTGGTCCACGCGTCTTTTGAGATTAGTATCAAATAAATTCAATAATTTTGAGATTTTTTTTCTCATGAAATTTTTTATATGAGAATAATATTTTAAGCTTTGACCCCACCGGGCTTAGGTGGGTTGGTGGGAGTGCTTGGTTGGGAACCCTCATCCCAAGTTCGAATTCTCTCTCATACGGCACGACTCCTTAAGTGGAAGAAAATAACTGTGAGTCCTGCACCTGTGGGGTTGGTTGCTGGTAGACTCGCCGAGAGATTAGTGGACATCGCCAAGCGCGTCATAAGCTGACGTGACAGCTGGCCAATACCCCCGTTTCCAAAAAAATTATTTTAAGCTTCTACGCTTAAGAAAATGTTTCATTTGACCTTTCTGAACTATTTATTCACGTAATTCAGATCTTTAATTTTTTTTATCATTTTTATAGGAAAATGTCGGATTAGGATATTTAAGTGAGTTTTTAATTTTTTTATTTATTTTAAGAAAAGAGTATAAATATGATTAATTAATCATTTTGTATATTACATTCACTTCAAAATATGCTAAGAGTCCTAAAAATGATATTAATTAAATTTTAATTAAAATATCATCAATTATTTTATTTAGTTTATGTGTATGCGTACCAAAACTTATTGTCTTTACTCTTCTTTTGGTTCAAATATTTGAGTTAAAATAATTTCATAAAAATTATATCTAATAAATAAATCATGATAGTTTTTTTATGAGAAATTTGACTTTATATGCCTCTTATTATCAAACATAATTAGTCAAATATGCTCATTATTTATACTCTGTCTGACATCTGTCCGATCGGCATTGCCGAGCAGCTTTTCCCTCGTCTTATAGGGAGAACTCAAGCCTACATTAGACGGAAAGGTAGTGATTGTCGCAAAAATTTTTTAAATTATTTGGCTTCACCACTTTGAGTCATTGCCCTTGAAAGTTTGTTAGTTAATTGTTTAGAATGCTTGAATTTTTGTGTTACTCACCAAAAAGCAAGTAACTGTTATTTATTTTGGTGTAAATGTATACTTCTTTGTTAGAAGTGTGATTTGTGCTATTTGTATTTGGTTTTTTTATAACTATTTAGATTACCAGATCTATATTAAATTCTTCAGCATTATCACACATGTAATAAATCTTTGTTATTTATTCAAAATGAATCTGAATGTGATATCTCACTAATTCTTATTCATATAAGTTAATTTATGTGTTTGAAAATTTAAATTTATACATTTTTAGTTTTGTTAAATAAAATGAATCTCATTCATGCAATTCATAGTAATTACACAAATCATATTTGACCTTTTGATTTATATTGTGCTTGTTAGTTACCTATAAGATCGTGTGTATATCGGTAGAACTCTATCAATTTTTGTCTAGTCGGAGTCAATAGATCCCCAGAGTGGCGACTCTACATCAAATCACTGAATTTTCTTGGGTTGAAGTCTACTTTTCCTGCAAGCATGTTATTAGTTGACCATCATCTCAAAAACAAATTTATTAGCATTAGTCTGTTTTTAGTACTTTATATTTTCTAATTGTTTTTTATACTTTTGATTATGAGGGTTGGGTAGTTTATTTTCTATTATTTGTTCTATTTACATTTCTATTAGCTTTTATTATAACAATTGTTATTTGAATGTATTAGTTAATTGTGCAGTCGAGCTCGTCAGTCTCGCACTCTCGCTCGTCGCTCTCGCAGTCGCGCTAGTCCGCTCGCACTCGCCCTTGTGCACTCACTCAAGTCGACAAGTCGGTCATGTCGGGTAGGATTCGGGTCCAAATTTATGACCAATTTACCTAATCAGGTTGGATTTAGGTTGCACAAACTGAAATCAGGTTAATATTGGATTATACTTAAACTCGGCCCAAAAACTCATTTTTACACCTCTAGGCCCCACATAGCCAATGGCACAATTTGATACGGTTTGGTTGCCCTGCTGTGAGTTAGTTGGTTTGACCCACAGATCCTTCGACTGCAAACATTTGGAATTTATTTGCCTATCTTCTCTCTTTTTTTTCTTCACTAAAAGTGGCAAATAAAGCCATCAGGCGTCAAGACAAGTGTGGCTTTTCTTGTGCTTATAAAATATTGAAAAAAAGTTCAGGGCAACATAGTAATTTGAGGACGTTTCGTTTGCTAAAAAAAAAAAGCCGATTAAACTCCAATATGTGGAATGTACTATACTTCAATTTTTTTTAATTAATGCATAACGAATTTAAGTAATTATTTTTTATTTTATTTAAAGTAAAATAAATGCACTATAAAGATAGTGGTCAGTATCACATGCAGTGATCATCAATAGCAACAGGCAACATACGGCAGGCGAGGCAGATAGCTGGTGGCGATAGATGGTGAGAACAAAGTTCGCTTGTATTTTAATTTGAAATTTAGCCAAAAATAAAATAAAATTATATATTCAACTTGTTTATATTCATAAACAACATCATTTAAAACTCATGAACAAGTTCAATACGAAGCTCGATAAGAAGTTTGATTCATATTTGATATAAAAATCGTGAACAAACGTGTTAAATAACTATTAATGTTTGATACTAGGTTTGTTGCGTCCAGGAGTGTTCGCGGCGATAGAGAAACATCATATTTAACGTCTTAGCGTTGTACGAAAATCCGGCACGCAATCAGATAAGGGAGAGGGTCTAGCATTCACATGAGACACCAATGTTTTTACGTGAAAAACCCCTAAAAAGGGGGAAAAACCACGGGGTCTAGCCCAGTTTGAATGAATCTACTAGTATTGTAGTTGATTACAAATGAGGTCCTTCCTTGGTGGAAGGTCTTAGCTTGATTTACATCTTACGGAGTACATTACATGATATTAATACCAAGAGTCATTTTTTACATGTTCGTTTGGTCGGAAGGACCGTAGTCGGAGGGCGACAGAGGTAGGAAAACTTGTAGTCGATGGGCGACGTATGTTAGGAGGACCGTAGCCGGTTGGCGACGGAGGTCAGAAGGACTGTAGTCGGCGGGCGGCGTAAGTAAGGAGGACCTTAGTCGGCAGGCGACAAAGGTCAGAAAGACTGTAGTCGGCGGGCGACATAAGTAAGGAGGACCGTAGTCGGCGGGCGACAGAGGTCGGAAAGATTGTAGTCGGCGGGTGACATAAGTCAGGAGGACCGTAGTCGGTGGGCGACGGAGGTCGGAAGAATTGTATTCGGCGGACGACATACAGGAGGACCGTAGTCGGCGGGCGACGGAGGTCGGAAAGACTGTAGTCTGACGACGAAGATCAGAAGGACAACGTCAGGTAGAAGTCCAATAATGGAAATAAATCCATCTTCGCGCAGACGTCCAGCGAAGTTCGATAACCGGTAGAAGTCTGGCGTCAGGTAGAAACTTGGCGAAGAGTGAAGGTCCGGCGTCGGGTAGAAGTCCAACGTCTGTTGGTGGCAAAGGAGAA
Organism: Dendrobium huoshanense; assembly: GCA_016618105.1. NCBI lineage: Eukaryota > Viridiplantae > Streptophyta > Magnoliopsida > Asparagales > Orchidaceae > Dendrobium > Dendrobium huoshanense. Next base: position 3,076,859 of record CM028343.1, on the reverse strand, counting down.
CTCCGGCTTCACTTGGGCGGAGTTTCGGCGTCAGGAGGGAACTTTGTTGCAAATTGGGAAGAATTTCATCATCACGTGGAAGTTGGGAAGAATTCCTGCGTTCTCCCGAATATCACGCAGAATCCCGGAGTGTTCGGGCGGCAGGACGAACTCCGGCGGTGGTCGAGGAGGAGAGGATTCTCCTTTTCCCATTTCTCCTCTTCTTCTTCTCTCCTTTCACTTGAGTCCCTCTTGTGAAGAATGAGGGCTTTATTTATAGTTTTTCTGGAGTGGCATGGCTTGTAAATATGTGTGAGATCATGGGCAAATAGGGAGTGGTTCAATGGACAGCTGATATTGAATCCTTTGATCATACACTGTTCGTCAGCCATTGGAAGGCGTTAGTGATGTCGGTATCCGACGATCTTGGGTTTGTTGGATTCGTCTCGACGAGCCGTTCGATTCGACTATAAGCTCACTAAAATCGGAGACTGATTGGTAACTCAAATTGTGGTTCGAACCTTCCAACAGCGCTTTAGGTCCTTGATTTGGACTCATTTGGGCTCGGATTGAGTCAAATTTGGTGTCGTTGGGTTCGTATTTCTGAGACGCTCAGTTTGACTGTAAGTTTGCTAAAATCAGAGTTCAGATACTTCCAAATTTAATTTTTGAAGTTTTCAACTTTGCTTCGAGATTTGTGCCCGATCAAGATAATTTTTGCATGACGTATCAAGGTTAATTAAGCCTAGTTATAAAAATGATGAACTTTTTGATATTGTTGTGTCCTGGAGTATTCACGGTGGTAGAGAAATATATAGTTTAACGTCTTAACATTGTACGAAGATCCATCACATAATCAGATAAAAGAGAAGATGTAGCATTCATAAGAGACACTAGAATTTTTACATAGAAACCCCTGAAAAGAGGGGAAAACCATGGGACCTGGCCCATTTTGAATGAATCCACTATTATTTGCAGTCGATTACAAATGAGGCCCTTCCTTAAGAGAAGGCCTTGGCTTGATGTCACAAATGTACATCATATAGAGCACATTATATGGTAGGAGTTACATAGACATGTTTGTTTGGTCGACATGACCATAGTCGATGGGATAAAGGTTTGAAAGATCATAGTTGGCAGGAGGCCAGGGTCAGAAAGACCATTGTCCGGAGATGTAGGTCGGAATGATTGTAATATGCAGGAGATCGAGATTAGAAAGACTGTTGTAGTAAGGCGGTACTCTGATAAAACTCTGGGCATCATGTGGTGTCCTGATAGAAGTTTGGGCCTCAGGTGATGGTCCAGCAGAAGTCCGGGCCTCGGGTGATTGTCCGACAAAAGTCCAGGCATCAAATGGTGGTCCGGCTGAAGTACAGGCCTCAAATGGTAGTCTGGCAAAGCAAGAACGTCAGGTGGGGGTCCTGTGGAAGTTTGGGCCTTATGTGGTGGCCTGGTGAAGCACAAGGCCTCAAGTGGTGGTCAGGTGGAGCATATGGCCTCAAGTAGTGGTCTGGTGGAGCAACGACGTCAGGAAGTGGTCCGACGTCAGGAAGGAGTCTGATATGAGACGGTCGTACCCGTACTTGTTTTGACTGAGTTTGGATTGGATAATGTCGAGGACGACATTTTTCTGAGTTGGGGAGATTGTAATATTTCTAACTGCTCCAGTATCGTCCAGGACGATCTGGGATCGTCCTGGGACGATCAGTGTATATTCAGCTCCAGATTTTGCCAGAATTTGCTCTAAGTGATTTCCTGTAGGGATCGTCCAGGCCGATCGAGGTATCGTCCCGGGACGATCAGTGGATGGCACAAGTCAGTGAGTAGAGGTTTTTATCGCCTATGAATAGTAAACATCGTCCTGAAAAATCGTCCCTGGACGATGGGATTTTGGTCTGATCGTCCAGGCCGATCTGGACGATCGGCCGGGCCGATCTGTGTATTATAAAGCTGATTTCAGCTCATTTGAAGAGAGAGAAAATAAAAAAAAATAAATATCTGATTTCAGCTCTGAGGAGAGAGAAAAAGAAGGTTTTGGAAAAGTTGATTTCGGGAAGACGCGGAGCCGTTTTCGATCGAAGTGACTGTTGAAGAATTTGCTGTGCTCGAGGTAAGGCACATTCCGTCTTTCTCAATTTTCAGTTCCGTCGAGGTTGGCGGTATTTTTTCTGTCCGGATTTAGTTTTCGTTACGGTTTTTCGTCCGTATCTTTCGATTGGTTCAGTTTTTACCGCGTAAGTTTCTGTATATCGTTGCCGTGCCGGGTGTGCACGTTTTGATTATATTTTGAAGATTTTCGTCCGGATATTTTTGATTCGACTGTGTTTTTAGTCGACCTGATTTTTCTGTGAAATTGGAAATTATCTGTGCAGTAGAATAAATGTTCTGGAATATGCTTATCTATGTTCTGTGCGAATTCGGTGAATTTTCTTTGCAGGAATTTTTGTGTAAATTCTGTATACTGCCGTTGTGCTGCCCGATTTTCGGGTAATTTCTGAAATGTCCGGATTTCTTCTGAATTGTAATGCTATATGAATAAGCTATAAAAAGGGAGTTATAAGGGGCCTGAATCCTATGAGATTCAGTTAGTGAAAGGGGAAATCTGAAATGAGCTCAAATCTGAAATCTGATATCTGTTTCGTTCCGGATCCGATGAATTCTGTTCTGGTGCTATAAGCACATCTGTTTTGGTGCCGTGAGCACAAAGGGAGACATAAGGGGCCTGGATCCTATGAGATTCAGTCAGTGTCTGGGAAGGGAGGCATAAGGGGCCGGAATCCGTAGAGATTCCGTCAGTGTCAGGGCATTTAGCTATATGTATCTGTTCTGTTCTGTACGAAATTGTGATTCTGATACGATATGCTCCGTACGATTCTGATTTCCGAATTCTGATTCTGACTCTGTTGATTTGTTCTGATATGATCTGTACGATTCCGATTCTGATTTGATATCTGTCCGTATACGTTCTGATTTCCGATTCTGTTCCGATTTCTGATCTGATTTCTGTCTGATGAGTTTGGTTTTGGTTTCTGAGAATTTAGATTGGTGGTTTGTTGCTTTGCTGAGCTGTTGAGCTCACCCTTGCTTTCTGGTGGTTTTCAGGTTCTGGGAAGGGCAAGGAAGTCCAGGATTAGTTTCAGAGTCTGATCCGATTAGGTACTTTTGTACTTGTTGATTTTTGTACAGTCATGGCTTTCCTGTTCTGTCTTTCTTTCTGTTGAAAGCCATGTACTGTTCTGTAGATGATTATTTTGAGGAAATGAAAAGATAGATGTTTTGTTCCGCTGCATTTGATGTTTTTAGTAGCTCTGTTGTTCTGTGTGTTTTCTGTTGAGTTATGTATTTGGGAAGTTCAGTTCAGCAACCTAATCCAAAGCCAGATCCTGGATAAGCAAGTAAGTTTAGCTCTCGTCGCGATCCGGCTCGGGCGGGATCCGTCCCCGTCGGGTCGGGTCGTGACAAGCTTTTGTGGTATCAGAGCACTGGTTTTGGAAACTGGTTGAATTGTAAAACAGAGCTCTAGGAAGTGATCAGTGAGTCTGTCTGGGAGGTAGTTTTGGGTCGTTTGGCTTTTTATTGTGTTGTTTTTGTGTTGTTTTTGTGATAGTTTTCCGGATTTTCTGGATTTTTCTGTATGGATCAGCCAGACCCAGACATGACAGACGGTCAGAGTGATGATCAGGCAGCACCAGTGGGGAGTACAGCCCCAGTGGTCGGTGCTGACACACTGTCCCAGTTTGCTTCGCTGGTTGCTCAGATGATGAGCGAGACTCAGAGCAGAGCTTCTACTGTTAGATCTGAGGACATCGATCGACACCTGCAGTTATTTTTGAGGTTGAAGCCTCCGAGGTTTGAGGGCGCTGTTGAGCCCAGAGCAGCCGAGGAGTGGCTGAGGAGATTAGAGAAGACTTTTGACGGGATGCAGTGTCCGGCAGACAGGAAGGTTCCGTTGGCTGTTTTTCTGTTAGATGGAGAGGCTGAGCACTGGTGGGATGGCCAGCAGGCAGCCAGATTTCAGGGCAGATTGAACTCTTTGATCACTTGGGAAGAGTTCACTGAAGTGTTCAGAGATTGGTTTGTTCCCCCTTCTGCACGACAGCAGATGCAGGAGAGTTTTCTGAGGCTGGTTCAGGGGAGCAAGACGGTGATGCAGTACGAGGCTGAGTTTACTGCATTAGCCAGGTACGCTCCGCAGCTGGTTAGCACTTCTGCTGAGAGGTGTTACCGATTTCTGAGAGGCTTACGAGACACTTTGAGGCAGCCTTTGATACCGTTCCGGATTTCTGATTTCTCTGAGCTTGTGGAGCGAGCTCGTCTGATTGAGAACGACATGACGACTACTCAGCAGCGGTGGTCTGCGAGTAGGAAGAGGTTTGGAGGTGATACTTCTGGCAGTGGTTCCTCTGGGAAGAGGAGATTTGTTCCTGGTTCTGGATCTGGAGATTCCAGAAGGAGCGGAGGATCGTCTGGTACTGTTACCAGTACGACTGGTTCTGGATCTGTCAGTTCGGCACCTGTGTGCCAGAGTTGTGGACGGCGACACCATGGCCAGTGCTACAGGATAGCTGGTCTTTGTTTCAGGTGTGGTCAGCCGGGACATAGGATTGCAGAATGTCCACATATGGGATATGAGCAGCGATCTGAGGGCTTCGTCAGACCTGTTGGTTCAGCAGCAGGAAGACCGAGGACTGTTCCTCCACGCTCTGAGGGATTTGCTGGTAGGGGTGGTGGTTCTAGTTCTGCACCACGGAGACCACCTACGATTCAGAGGGAGCAGAGTAGTTCTGTTGCTTCAGCTCCTGTTCCAGTTCAGCCACGAGTTTACAGCTTGAGTCAGCAGGAGGCTCGAGATGCTCCGGATGTTGTGACAGGTACGGTTTACATTTCTGATCAGCCCTGTCGTGTTTTGTTTGACTCTGGAGCGAGTCATTCTTTTCTGTCCGAGCATTGTTTTGAGCTTTTACATTTGGATTCGATGGTTTTACCGGTTTCTTTGTCTGTGATTTTACCGGCTGGGAATCCATTGATTGCTCGACAGTTTTGTTTGTGTGAGATCGAGATTTCTGGCAAGAAGTGGAAATCGAGTTTGATTCGATTGCCGATTTCTTCGTATGATGTGATTTTGGGAATGGATTGGTTGAGTCAATATGAGGCTCAGATTGACTGTCTGAAGAAGCAAGTGAGTTTGCTTGTGGCTGGAGAGAGAGTTGTATTTCAGGGATTACGAGGTGTTCTCTCCAGTCTGATTTCTGCGTTGGAGGTGAGCAGAATGTGGAAGAAAGGATATCCAGTATTTTTGGCTTCGGTGCGGGATCTGAACCTGGAGGTTGGTTCTGTTTCTGAGATCCCTGTGGTACGGGAGTTTACTGATGTTTTTCCTGAGGAGTTGGTTGGTTTACCTCCGGATAGAGATGTGGAGTTCTCTATCGATGTTTTTCCGGGTACCGCTCCGATATCGAAAGCTCCGTACATGATGGCACCGAAAGAACTTTCTGAGTTGAAAGTTCAGCTTCAGGAGTTGGTTGACAGAGGATTTGTACGTCCTAGTGTTTCTCCTTGGGGAGCACCTGTTCTGTTTGTGAAGAAGAAGGACGGTACACTCCGTATGTGTATTGATTACAGAGATTTGAACAAGGCCACGATCAAGAACAAGTATCCTTTGCCTCGGATAGACGACTTGTTTGATCAGCTTTCCGGATCTTCGGTATTTTCGAAGATTGATTTGAGATCCGGATATTATCAGGTGAAGGTGAAGGAATCTGATGTGGTGAAGACTGCTTTCAGTACTCGGTACGGGCACTACGAGTTCTTGGTTATGCCTTTTGGGGTAACCAATGCGCCTGCTATTTTCATGGATCTGATGAACCGAGTATTCAGGGAGTATTTGGATCAGTTTGTGATCGTCTTCATTGACGATATTCTGGTATATTCTGCTTCTGAGGATGAGCATGCCAGACATTTGAGGATTGTATTGGAGACTCTGAGGAGGCATCAGCTGTATGCCAAGTTCTCCAAGTGCGAATTCTGGCTGAAGAGCATTTCATTTCTGGGGCACGTGATTAGCGGAGAAGGTATTTCTGTGGATCCCCAGAAGATTCAGGCAGTTGCTGATTGGCCAAGGCCGACTACGGTATTTGAGGTACGTAGTTTCTTAGGCATGGCCGGGTATTATAGGAAGTTTGTGAAAGGATTTTCACAGATTTCGACTCCTCTGACGAGACTGACTCAGAAGTCAGTTCCTTTTGTTTGGACACCGGAGTGTGAAGCTAGTTTTCAGAGATTGAAGGATTGTTTGACTTCAGCTCCAGTGTTGGCGCTTCCGTCAGGTACGGAAGGTTTTCAGGTGTTCAGTGATGCTTCACTGAAAGGACTGGGATGTGTCCTGATGCAGCATGGTCAGGTAATTGCTTATGCTTCGAGACAGTTGAAACCACATGAGAAGAATTACCCGACACATGATTTGGAGTTAGCTGCAGTTGTTTTTGCTTTGAAGATTTGGCGGCATTACCTGTATGGCGTCACATGTGAGATGTTTACTGATCATAAGAGCCTGAAGTACATTTTTACTCAGAAGGATTTGAATCTGAGACAGAGGAGGTGGCTCGAGTTGATCAAGGACTATGACCTGACTATTCAGTATCAGCCTGGGAAGGCGAATGTGGTAGCAGATGCTTTGAGCAGGAAGTCTTCTGGATTCTCAGGTATTCAGCTTACCTGTGATGACTTTCTGATTCGTGATTTGGAGAGATTGCAGTTGGAGGTGATTTCCTCCAGTGATTTGGAGTTGGCTCAGATGAGTATTCAGTCTTCTTTAGAAGCAAGGATTCAAGAAGCCCAGAAGTCAGATTCTGATTATTCGAAGTTGCTAGCTCAGATTGGATCTGGTAAGACTCCTGAACTTCGAATTTCTGATTCTGGTGCTATTTTCTGTAAGAACAGGTTGTGGGTACCTGTGTTTGGAGATTTGAGGCGGGAGATTCTGTATGAATCTCATCTTTCAGGCTACACTGTTCATCCAGGCAGTGGTAAGATGTACGCTGATATGAAGCTTTCGTTCTGGTGGCCTGGGATGAAGAAGGATGTGGCGGAGTTTGTGTCGAGATGCGAAGCCTGTCAGTTGGTGAAGGCAGAGCATCAGCGACCAGGTGGACTGTTGCAGTCGTTGCCTATCCCTGAGTGGAAATGGGAGGAGGTAACGATGGATTTTGCTATGGGTTTCCCTCGATCACGACAAGGACATGATGCTATTTGGGTAGTTGTGGATCGATTGACGAAGTCAGCCCATTTTCTTCCGATCAGACAGACGGATTCAGTTGAACGTTTGGCACAGATATATGTGAAAGAGATAGTCAGATTGCACGGTGTGCCTCGCGTGATTGTATCTGATCGAGATGGACGTTTTACTTCCAGACTTTGGAAAGGCATTCAGCAAGGCTTGGGTACGAAATTGCATTTCAGTACAGCCTTTCATCCTCAGACCGACGGACAGTCTGAGAGGACTATTCAGGTACTGGAAGATCTGTTGAGACTTTGTGTTCTGGACTTTAGCGGAAGCTGGAAAGATCATATTCCGCTGATTGAGTTTGCCTATAACAACAGTTTTCAGTCCAGTATCGGTATGGCACCGTACGAGGCTCTGTATGGCAGGAAGTGCCGTACTCCTTTGACTCTGACGGAGGTCGGAGATAGACAGACTTTGGGTGCCACTTTTGCTGATGAAACTGCTCAGAAGATTCATTTGATAAGAGAGAGATTGAAAGCCGCTCAAGATCGTCAGCAGAAGTATTACAATCAGAAGCACAGATTTGTTGAGTTTCAGGTTGGTGACTTTGTGTATGTCAAAGTCAGCCCGATGAAAGGTGTGAGCAGATTTGGTCAGGTAAGCAAGCTTAGTCCAAGGTATGTTGGACCATTTGAGATTTTGGAAAGAATTGGAAAATCTGCTTATCGCCTATTGCTTTCTGATTCTATGTCTGATGTGCATAATGTGTTTCACGTATCCACTCTGAGGAAGTGGGTTTCAGACTCTGGGAAGAAGGTATCAGCTGACGAGGTTGAGATTCAGGAGAATCTGGCGTACAAGGAAGAGCCAGAATTGATTTTAGCGTACGACGTCCGCAAGTTAAGAAATAAAGAGATTCCGATGGTTAAAGTCCAGTGGAAGCACCGGACTGCACGGGAAGCAACTTGGGAAAAGGAGTCTGATATGAGACGGTCGTACCCGTACTTGTTTTGACTGAGTTTGGATTGGATAATGTCGAGGACGACATTTTTCTGAGTTGGGGAGATTGTAATATTTCTAACTGCTCCAGTATCGTCCAGGACGATCTGGGATCGTCCTGGGACGATCAGTGTATATTCAGCTCCAGATTTTGCCAGAATTTGCTCTAAGTGATTTCCTGTAGGGATCGTCCAGGCCGATCGAGGTATCGTCCCGGGACGATCAGTGGATGGCACAAGTCAGTGAGTAGAGGTTTTTATCGCCTATGAATAGTAAACATCGTCCTGAAAAATCGTCCCTGGACGATGGGATTTTGGTCTGATCGTCCAGGCCGATCTGGACGATCGGCCGGGCCGATCTGTGTATTATAAAGCTGATTTCAGCTCATTTGAAGAGAGAGAAAATAAAAAAAAATAAATATCTGATTTCAGCTCTGAGGAGAGAGAAAAAGAAGGTTTTGGAAAAGTTGATTTCGGGAAGACGCGGAGCCGTTTTCGATCGAAGTGACTGTTGAAGAATTTGCTGTGCTCGAGGTAAGGCACATTCCGTCTTTCTCAATTTTCAGTTCCGTCGAGGTTGGCGGTATTTTTTCTGTCCGGATTTAGTTTTCGTTACGGTTTTTCGTCCGTATCTTTCGATTGGTTCAGTTTTTACCGCGTAAGTTTCTGTATATCGTTGCCGTGCCGGGTGTGCACGTTTTGATTATATTTTGAAGATTTTCGTCCGGATATTTTTGATTCGACTGTGTTTTTAGTCGACCTGATTTTTCTGTGAAATTGGAAATTATCTGTGCAGTAGAATAAATGTTCTGGAATATGCTTATCTATGTTCTGTGCGAATTCGGTGAATTTTCTTTGCAGGAATTTTTGTGTAAATTCTGTATACTGCCGTTGTGCTGCCCGATTTTCGGGTAATTTCTGAAATGTCCGGATTTCTTCTGAATTGTAATGCTATATGAATAAGCTATAAAAAGGGAGTTATAAGGGGCCTGAATCCTATGAGATTCAGTTAGTGAAAGGGGAAATCTGAAATGAGCTCAAATCTGAAATCTGATATCTGTTTCGTTCCGGATCCGATGAATTCTGTTCTGGTGCTATAAGCACATCTGTTTTGGTGCCGTGAGCACAAAGGGAGACATAAGGGGCCTGGATCCTATGAGATTCAGTCAGTGTCTGGGAAGGGAGGCATAAGGGGCCGGAATCCGTAGAGATTCCGTCAGTGTCAGGGCATTTAGCTATATGTATCTGTTCTGTTCTGTACGAAATTGTGATTCTGATACGATATGCTCCGTACGATTCTGATTTCCGAATTCTGATTCTGACTCTGTTGATTTGTTCTGATATGATCTGTACGATTCCGATTCTGATTTGATATCTGTCCGTATACGTTCTGATTTCCGATTCTGTTCCGATTTCTGATCTGATTTCTGTCTGATGAGTTTGGTTTTGGTTTCTGAGAATTTAGATTGGTGGTTTGTTGCTTTGCTGAGCTGTTGAGCTCACCCTTGCTTTCTGGTGGTTTTCAGGTTCTGGGAAGGGCAAGGAAGTCCAGGATTAGTTTCAGAGTCTGATCCGATTAGGTACTTTTGTACTTGTTGATTTTTGTACAGTCATGGCTTTCCTGTTCTGTCTTTCTTTCTGTTGAAAGCCATGTACTGTTCTGTAGATGATTATTTTGAGGAAATGAAAAGATAGATGTTTTGTTCCGCTGCATTTGATGTTTTTAGTAGCTCTGTTGTTCTGTGTGTTTTCTGTTGAGTTATGTATTTGGGAAGTTCAGTTCAGCAACCTAATCCAAAGCCAGATCCTGGATAAGCAAGTAAGTTTAGCTCTCGTCGCGATCCGGCTCGGGCGGGATCCGTCCCCGTCGGGTCGGGTCGTGACAGGTGGTCTGGCGGAGCAACGACGTAAGGCGGTGGTCTAGCGGAGCAACGACGTCAGGCGGTGGTCCGGAGGAGCAACGACGTCAGGCGATGGTCCGGCGGAGCAACGACGTCAGGCGGTGGTCTGGCGGAGCAACGACGTCAGACGGTGATCCGACGGAAGTTCGGGCCTCAGGTGGTGGTCCGACGGAGGCAAGGGCCTCAAGTGGTAGTCCGGCGAAGAAATGATGTCAGGCGATGGTCCGACTGAAGTCTGGTCCTCAGGTGGTGGTCCAGCGGAGCACAGGGCCTCAAGTCGTGGTCCAGCAGAGCAACAACATAAGGTGGTGGTCCAACGGAAGTCCATGGCTCATGTGGTGGTCCGGCGAAGCTGAGAGCCTCAAGTGGTGGTCCGGTGGAAGTGAGGGCCCCAAGTGGTGGTCCGGCGGAGGAGAGGGCCTCAAGTGGTGGTCCGGCGAAGCTCAGGCGGTGGTCGAGGAGGAGCTCCTTCCTTCTCTGCCTTCTCTTCTTCTTTCTCTTCTTCCTTCTTCTCTTCTTGCTCCGGTCCCCTTTCAAGAGAAATGAGGGTCAATTGATAGATTTATGGAGTGACATAGCCCGTAAGTAGGTGAGACTGTGAGAGATCAAGGGTAAATGGGGAGTGGTTGGATGAACGGCCACTGTTGAATCCCTTGATAATGGACCATTTGATGGACATTTGAATGTCTTAGTGATGTCGGAATTCAGTGATCTTGGGCTCGTTAGATTCGTCTCGTCGAGCCGCTCGCTTCGAATATAAGCACGTCATTTTTAGAAACCGTTGGGTAATCCAAATTGTGGTTCAGACCCTCAAACAACGCTTCAGACCCTTGATTTGGACCTATTGGAGTTCAGATTGAGTAGAATTTAGTGTCGTTGGGTTCGTATTTCTGAGACGTTCAGTTCGACTATAAGTTTGCTGAAATCGGAGTTCGGATGGTCCCAATTTTAACTTTGGAAGTTTCCAACTTGATGTTGCCTCGAGATTCGTGCCCGATCAAGATAATTTTTTGATGACGTATCAAATATAAATATTTTACTTTTGTTATACTATAATAAAATAATAATCATTAATTAATAAAATTTTAAATTAATTAAACATTATAATTAAAAATGTAAATTAATATTATGTATAATTTAATTACAATTACTTATATTTTATAATATTAAAACTTTTAGCTTTATTAAAATAAATAATTCTTATTTTATAAAAATTAATTTCTTCTTTATGTCATAATATTTAATTAGAATGAATTTATTCATGAATTAAAAATATTTGTTCATTTTTTTTTTTTGGATTATTTGTTTAAAGTGTTCATGAACAAGTTCTTTTATTAAAAGAATCATTTGTTTAGCTTGTTTGTTTGTAAACGAGCTTGTTTGATTGCTTAAAAATAACTCGTTAGATGTGTTCATAAACGAGCTCATTTAGTATGTTGAAGACTCCATGTAAATATGTTCACGAATAAGCTCTATGATAATTGTTTGTTAGTAGATCCAATAAAGCTCATTTGTTACGCTAATAAACATACAAAAAGTAAAGCCTCAATAAGGCTCGTTTATTTAAAGCTCTATAAATACAAAACAAACTAGACACAAACAAACATGAGTTTCTATCCTTCTAAATGAATCAAACTTGAATACAAATAAAAAAGCTCAAATTGAACTTGAACAAGCTCTTAATAAATGAGCTCAAATATGAACAAACAACTATTCAACTCAACATGATTCATTCCCAACCCTACACTCAAGTAAAGGATATATTATAGGTGGTGATAAAGGCCACCATGTCACAACCGCTGAACTTCTCCATCCTCAGCATACCTCATTGTGTGAAGAAATTATTCTGCGTGGACATCGGATAGTCCGAAGATCAACCAGAATATGTCACATCCCCCAGTACACAACGGTACCGAGCATCGATACCGAGCAAAAAAATGACACGACACATTATAATTGATCTCCGGACACTGTCTGGATCCGCACAGAATAATTTTTCCAATACGTGAAGGATAGTAATTGTCTCCAATCGCGGCAACATATTATTGTTATTGTGAAATTTCTTACAAAAGAATAAGGCTTCTCCAAGCTATTGCACCTATGATATTCCACCATTTTGCAAGTCAATCATGTGAAAACACTCATCTACAAGAGAGGAATAGTCCAGCTAAAAAAATACTGATATATTATCAACAATAATTTCCACTGATTTTATTCAAAACTTCTTCGATATTATTTTTGTCAGCTTAGTCTGTGTGGTAGGGAACCGGTTGGGCAAAGCTCAGGTGCCTGATTCGAATCCCTTGGACGACAGTGTAAGCCTTAACCGTCGCCTCGGGTAAATTGGTGTTGGTTGCCCGCTAGGTTGACCGAGATTTTAACTGGCCTATGGACAGTGTTTCCTCGTCTCAAAAAAAAAAAATCCAAAGTCGAGTTGAGTTAAACATCTGCCTAATCAAACTAAGTTTATTTAGTTCTTGTTGAGCTTGAGTATGCTTACTAAGCTCCAGCTCTACTCCTTAAAAAATTTAGGCACTAGCTGGCTCTATTGCTCAAACTGGCTTGAAAAGCTCAAATTTGACTTGATTTTTTAACTCTATTTCTCTTAGTTTTAAATTAAAATTTTCATTTTTTTTTTTTGAATTGTCACTTTTAATATATAATTAATGTAAATATGTTAAAATATATTATATAATACTAATTTAATTTAAAATTTAAATATATTTTAAATTAATCAAGCAGCTCAACCAATTTTTGAGCCGAGTCAGATTGAACTCAAGTTCAAGCTCATTTAGCGAACGAACTCGAGTAGAGGCTCAAGCATAAAATTATGGCTTGATAAGCTCAAGCTCAAACCAATTTGGCTAACTTACACCCCTAGTCACCACTAATATACCCATTGCATTATCACTTATGTTGTGTTCCATAATTCATAGGAGTTGGCTATGTCAACCTTAGAGCAGTATCACTTTATTATGCTTCGATCTTGCAAAACCTGTTGTCCATTGTTGGTAAATATGTCTACTTTCCTGAAAACAAATATTATGTTGTAATGTTTACTAGTTAGCTAAACAAATTTATAAGAGAATTAAGGCTTCGTTTGGGATAGTTTTTATGTTACTTTCAAAAATAATTTTTTAGTATAAAAATTTCTTGAATTAGAAAATTTTGTAATAAAAAACTGTTTTCGAAAGCAATAAAAAAGCTGTCCCAAACGAAGCCTAAATTTACATAATTGACCAAAGCCAAGATTGGGTGGCTCACATGATGTAATGATGATAGACAACAATGGACATCATTGGTGCCAACACCGATGGAAGAGGTCAAGTGGTATCCTATACAATTTGGTTGAATTCAGATTGCATCGTTGTATTTTAAATTCGTCTTATTAAGGCGAATTTGGAATATACAAAAAAAAAAATAAACTAAGGAGTTATTCAAATTAGTTTTAAAATGTTTTTTTTTTTTTTTTTCCTTTCAATCAAACTCCTGTATTTATTCTACTGTACACTCATAATACATCCAAATAAATAGCCCCTAAATAAACTCAAAAACACACTTTTTTTAAACAAATATTACTTCATAAGTTCAGAAACTCATCCATGCTGCAAGCCTACTTACACCAATTGGACTCAAACAAACCAATTTGCTGACATAACAAATAATGATCCTAAAAATCAAGAAAGTGCTATTTTATTCATGAAATCATACTTAAATTTTGCATGCTAAACCTTCACAAAAATTAGAATTAAATTTGGCTAGGGTTTTGTTTGGGACAACTTTATTACTGCTTTCTAAAGCATATTTCTAGTACAAAAATGTCAAGTTCAAAAAAAAAAATTGTACTAAAAAACTGCTTTAGAAAGTAATAAGAAAACTATCACAAACAAAGCCTAAATTTTTAATATCCTTTGTTCAAGAATAACTCTCCCTCTATCATATGCAACAATCAGGCGTCATCGATGGAAAACAAGCCAATATAAAGAGGGGGAGGGGTTTAATCCTAATTGTAGCCTCAAAAGGACATTTCCTATGTAAGCTTCCCTATGTCATCCGCAAACATATCAGTTTTGTGCAAATAAGTCAAAACTAACAAGGAAACAAAGCTATAATACATGATTATAATCAGATAACTCCATCCCTCTACCATTCATTAATAAATCAGTTTTGTAGAAACAAGTAAAGAATACAAGAGAATAATAGTTTTATGCACTAGACAATGAATTTCTAAGACTTCAATGGATAAAGAGCAATAACCGTTGTTCCTGAGGTTTCAGGAAAAAAAAAAATCTTTATTTTAATCAGGCTTTGTTTTAGGGATGTTTGATTGGCTAAAAAATAAATATATCTTAAAAAGAATTCAATGCAAAATGAGGACTTTGGACCTGTTTGGATGAAAGTAATGCATGTAATGTCAAGCTCAAAATTAATGGCAGCAACGACCGGCAGCAGTAGTGATGTTTGGCGCGCGGGTGGCAGTGGCAGCGATGGCGGCCACCGGCTATAGTGGCGACGGCGGTCGATAGCTGTATTGACCCTAGGTGACGACCATTGGTGGCTGACGGGTGGCGGGGGTAGTGGCCACATTCAAGTGAGCTTGCTTGTGATATAAATGGTTCTTGCTCAAAATTGGGTGAGTTTGATTTACTTCAAAAATGAACTAAGGGGCTGTTTGGTATGCAGAATTAAGAGTGTAATGTAATTAATTTATATGTATTTTATAAATTAAGTTGTTTGGTTGATTTTAAGGAGAACAAAAGTAATACCTCGGAAGCATTAAAGGTGTATTGCGACAGGCCTTTTGCGTGACTTCAAAACCCGCTCAAATCGAGCGGGTTCCAAAAGCTCTCGCACGAGAGAGGAGAAAACTCGCAGAACAGCAGTACCTTCGTTTCCAGATCGTCAATTTACCCTCACGGATCTTCAATTTAACTGAGGTAGGGCTTTCCTCTTCGTTGCCGTTCGCATGAGGTAGGGCTTTCTTCCTCGGCTTCGCTGGTTCGCGTGGGGCTTTCCGCATAAGAGGTTCTTCTCTCCTGTGACGTTGTTCCTGTAGGATCTAAAGTCGTGCCGCCAGCTTTCCGCATAAGAGGTTCTTGAAAGCAAGTTTGGCTTCAATCTCTTCACTGAAGGAGAGAAGAGGCTCGGATGGCTGATGAGAATAGGGAATGAAGAAGAAAAGTTACAGAAGAAGGTGAAAAAAGAAAAAAAAAAGAATCTTTTTCTTAAGTATCCTATAGCGACGGCGCTGTGTCGCTTTCAGCCAGCATTTGAATCTTTTGGAAGGATGATCCATTTGTGTGGGTTGCTGGTAAACTATTAGTTGATATAAATGCAGGGCTACCCTTGCGGCATAGAGATCCCTCCCCCAATACATAAAAGTAAACTATTCCATTCATCTGACGAGGAAAAGATGAACAACTGTTCAATAAGTTTGGCTTGGCCGAGCACTGATAAAGTCACTATGGATGCTAAGGGTAAGGTATAACTGTCATGCCGCACTTTTTTGGGATATTGTTTTCATATGCACTTTCTATTTTCAGATTTTAATGCAATGTTGGCATGTTTTTTGGAAACCAATGGAGCACGCAACTGTTGAAAGCATGAATCAGGCATTTGAAAAATGCAACTCATGTGCTTCTGTTTATTGTGGAAACAACAATGCTTACTCTTTTTCAGAGCATTTACCAATGACCGATGACTCGGTAAAGATGACTGGAAAATATTTGCACTTGTTTGAAATGAATGGGAACTTCACAAATGCTCAAATGTATGAAATACTAAAGAAGATGGATGAACCATTCACATCACCAAAGCACACTTTACAAGGTGAGGAAAGGTACCAAAATATAGTTTCTCCTCAAATTAATGGTGCAAAATGTTCTGGTGAAGGAATATCTGCATCATTTATTGAACACCAAGATGAAGATGTAGATCTTAACCTGTTCCTTAATCTTATAAGATCAATAACATGCATGTCAAAAGATCGAACAATTTCTTCCACCCATCAGGCAGTTCCATCAACTTCATTTTATGATGAATTTCATAATGATGAAAATACTTCTACTGCATTGAGCTGAAAACCACCAACTCATTTCCCAAGCTTCATGCAGAAGCAAGCATTGCTGCTTCATTACTGTTGCATCCTGTTGTTGGAGGAGCTCAAGAGAAACATGGCAATTTAACTCCAAGCATATCAGCTATTATTGCAGCCACAGTTGAAGCAGCTGCTGCTTGGTGGAGATTTAGGATTCGTTTGGGACGGCTTTTTTATTACTTTCTAAAACGGAGTTTTAGTACAAAAATAAAAAATTTTGTACTAAAACTCTATTTTAGAAAGCAATAAAAAAGCCGTCCCAAACGAAGCCTTAATGGGCTATTATCGTCTCCTTTTCAGTCAAACATTCCTTCTGCAACACAAACAATGATGCTGAATCTTACAAAAGCACTACATATCTACTTTACTTTACTCTATATCTACCTAACCAAACAAGGGAAACAGTTCTCCTGCGTTTATTTTACAGACAACCAAACAAGTGTAAAGTATTCAGAATGCGCTACATTTACTTTACATTGCATTTATTTTACACTGCATTTCTTTTTCCGGCAACCAAACAGCCCCTAAAATTGTTTATACTACATTCAATTTACTTTGCACCACTTTGTATTCCAAGTTTCCAACGAAATACCAAAATTTTTAAAACCCCTACATTTGCTACCAAACAGCCCCTCAAGAAAAACATTTGCGTTACCTTAAAAAGACCTTTTAAACCTTTTCGGATTAAAAAAAAAAACATAAACCACATCAAACGAAGGCCAACCATAAAAAAAAAGGCAGTCAAATCATCCACTGCTAACGCCAGCATTAAAAAAAAGAGTAAAGCTATACTACCTCACCCATGGCCTAAAAAAGACTACTTGCATTGGCATATGAAAAAAACGGTTTTACAAAACAATAAAAAAATTATCTCAAACGAAACATGAATGCTGACATTTCAAATTACTTCATAGAATTATAGTTGAACATCATAACATTTTTCTAAATTTTTTCTATTAAAAAAAACTAATGAGAGCTAAAATAAAATAAAATAAAAAGATTGACAGCCTTCACTCGGTAATTGTCTGGTGTGTCTTAGGTTTACTAGTTGAAAATCTAGGACAACCGTTCAGTTGGTGGTTTTAATTATACAAGCAGATGAGAGATGGCTCAACAAACAAGCACTAACGAAAAGATGAGCAAGAGAGGAAAAAAAATGGCACTAGTTAAGCCCTACTTGTATGTTGCATCTTCATTTCTCGTCTTTGTATGTTTTGTTCTTTATTTCCCTTGGCTTGAGGGCTTAGCAAGCAACTTCTTGGGCACCTTGTCCAAAGGAGTCGTTTTCAGCAGAAAAAGCCTGGAAGCTCGCTCCTGCAGTGTACCTCCACACTTTAGTCCTCGTGCCTGCAGCTCCATCTTTAGCCTGTCCATGCCAAGAACCTACAATAATATTGCGGGTAGAATGTTAGCATCAAAAGAGAAACAGCACCCTCCTAATGCACATAAAGATGTTATTTTAGTATATTATTGCAATCTTAGGTGGATGAGTGGCTTTACTCTTAGAGATAGGATACGGTTGGAATAGCTCCAGTGGAAGATAAGATTAGAGAGAGTCGCCTAAGATGGTTTGGTCACATTAAACGAAGGCCTTCCTATGACCCGATTAGGAAAGTTAAGGTATTAGAATTGACTTATGTTAAGAAAGGTAGAGGTAGACCTAAAGAAACTTGGTTAGAAAATATTAGAAATGATATTTTTTTATTAGATTTAAATGAGAATTTGACTTTTAACAGGACACAATGGTGAAAAAGAATTCATGTAGTCGACCTCACGTAGTGGGACAAAGGTTTGATGTTGTTGTTGTTGTAGTATCTAAAACCCACTCCAAATACGAATATATTCAACTTGATTGTAGCAATACTACTTGATAAGATAGTAGTTACATGTTTTATTTAGTATGTATTTGATATTCTTTGACGTAGTAGTTTAAAATATGAGAGCACTTATTTTATTAATGATGATCTCTGATCAGAGACCAAACAACATAAGGTTTAAGCATAAATATTCTGCCAGTTTATCCTTTGCATGTTATTTTACTTAGATAGTTTATTGTTTTATTGAATTTGACCACGCATTCATTCCATCATCGTTCTGTATTGTGTCAAACATGTTCACAAATTAATTGTTAATGAAAGCAAATACATTACTTTGCTTAAGGTTGACTACGAAGCTAAATCATATTGCAGTAATATTTTCCCGAATCATTAAGAAAGCAGCATGTAATGTGTTCACAAAAAATATTTTTGTATCGTCCAACAACAGGGAACTTCAAGCTCGAGCTTCAAGCTCGAGCTTTTAGTCCATATTACATTATAAAAAAACTAGGGTTACATATTCATCTACTTTTAACATATTTTTAAGCATAATTCCGTCATGGAAAGCCTTTTACCTTATTGAGGCATTTTCAAGTATCTTATAAGCACATATAGAGTTTTTGCATCTCCTTAAGAAGTTTTTCTGCTTGCTTTTACCAATTTATTTTTACTGGGATTCTGGTCAACCCCTTCTTATCCCCTCATAATTTTACATTGATGGGCATTTCAACCACGCTAATATACCTAGACTACACATTATGAGATTTGGGGTTCGTCAACCAAGTTGAATATCACACCCAAAAGAGAGAACTTTTGTCCTAGGGGATGTGACGTGAGCTGTGCCATCAGGTTAATTTCAGCTACAGGAAGGCTCCATCATAATTTGGCCAGATTTAGATCTGGCTGTGAGGTTCATGCGCTTTATATCAAAAGTGGATTAGTTTGTTTTGTCTTTCATGCAATTGGAATATATACTGCTAAAATTTGATGTTCCTCTAACCTTTTAAAGTAAAATTACTCCGACGATATTTTAGTTCAAAAGCTATGGTCATCCACCTCTATTCTGGAGCAAGATTTCTTTTGGGAAGAGATTAGCATCCAAGAGATTTGGAAGATTTAAGAACAGTAAGATGCAACCTTAATTAATTTTCTTTTCTCCCATCTCCCAACATTGACCCTTCTACAAACCTGCAAAAATATTCCTTCCCCTCTCTTGAAACAAAGAGGAGAAAAATGACCTTGCAATCCAATATAAATCACTTCAGCTGTATCCTATAACTCTTCCTTGATATGTTGCCTATGTCATCATGTCTATAATTCAGCTCTACATATACAAATGTGAATCTACTCAGCTTGCATTTGGCCCCATGATAAAAATAATTGAAAAGTATATATATATATATATATATACATCATCATCATCACACTAGTTACATTGAGATCAGCTTTATGAATCCTCCATCATAATTATCATATTTTGCTGATGGCGTCCTCCATCATAATTCTCGTGGAGCCTACATAAAATATTGATCTATCTTGGGCGTTTCTTTTTGCATAATGTCAAATAATATAACTATTGGTCGCCCTCTTTTGGCTCCTAAATCCTTCCACATAAAAAACACCCAGCAAGCTTACTAGTTAATCTCCTACACTATATCATACATGCCCCAACCATTTAAAGTATATTTTTATTACTTTAACTTTAATGTGTGGTACTTTCACTATCTAATCATAATCTCTATAATATAATATCTCTCACACTAACCATTCTAATATAATTTTTCCATTTGAAGGTTTATAATTTTGCCTTTAAAGTCTAAATGATGTTCTCATATTATATAACACTCCTAATACACGTCTCTATGTAACTCCTTATGCTTAATATTATATAAATTATGTTCTCTTCAACATCCTGTGCTTTTGTACAAAATAGATCCAAGATACTACAAGCAATACGAGTATCACTAAATCTTAACAATAATCAATAAACATTCACTAAACAATAAACATGCATATTACGTACTCAATGTTTTCCCTATTCACCTCAAGTAATTTGGCCTCTAAATTTCTTATTTCCTTAACATTTCACGTACTTAAAAAGATATCTCACTTGCAACAATTGTTATTTGCAAATAGAATACGTTTAAAGCTTTGCTTTAATTATCTTTTGCAAGAATGTTTGGTAATTAATACAAAAAGATATTTAAAATTTAATGTAACCCTATATTGATTGAAAACTCTATGGTCACTCTAGAACTATTATAATGCTTGTTATTGCTATATCATGCATATATTTAGTGAAATCAATATATGTTTAGAACACACATTTTCTCATTAATAATCAAAAAAATAAATCAACCTAGTACTTGATCACATGCATTTTTAAGATCAATGAAATTCATATGAAGATCAAATTTTGTTTTTGGTCTTAGCATCAAAATTGCATCCATAGTACAACTTTCTAGCACAGCATAAATTGGTTCTCTACTCAAAAAATTTTGAAAACCTTTTTTTCATCATCTGCACTAAAAACATCATTGTATGACTTAAAAGTTTAATTTTCCTATAATTATCATAACTCCTAATATCTTATTTGTTTCAAACATTAGCGTTAAAACAATTCTTAATTAGTTGGCATGTAATTCAATTATCATTTTTTTATTAAAATGTATGTTAACCGTTATTTTTAATCTTTCATAATTATACAAATCTCAATAATTACCTGTCTTTATACATCTTCTTCAAAGCTAACTCAACTCCGCTTCTTTTAATAAATCGATAAGACACTTCATGATTCTATTAATTTAGCTATTCTTAAAAAAAACAACTAAATTAAAAATCTTTAATAAGTCTCATAATAGCATTTGCACACTTTTACACCTTTAATAAGTCTGTGGATAATATAATATTCACCCTCAAAAAATCTCTCTACCAACATCACTATTTCTCATTTATCTTGTTTTAAATAAGTTGCTCACCTTTTTTTTCTTGTCTTATTGCTTAGCCTACAAAAATAAAATCATTAATGGTTGCTTCTTCAACTTTGCTTGCTACATTCTTCGACAAAGTATAGCGTGCTTATTACTATTTGAAGTGTCAAACTATGGTTATTGCCATTATTTAAAAGAATATTTATTTTCTTTAATTCTGGCTCCAGCACTAATCTTCACACACAACATATTTCTACATTTTCATAAATTTTTTTATGAACAATCTCTTTCAAACAAGTAGCCACTTTATCTCAAATCAAGTTTGGTTCTAACTTTAGCTTCTTAAATTTTATCTCTTAATAACATATCTCAGAAGATAAACAACTCCTACCCTTCTAAGTTTTATCAAACTGACCTACGCAAAATGTTTTTTCATGATTTCTTTTATATTACGAGAACATTCATGCTTGCATCCCATTACTAATATCATATATCATGGGGTCAAACTTACTTTTGGAATCACATAAACCTTTTACACAGGGAAAAAGTCCTACTTTCAAGTGAAATAAAGCATATCCAATATTTAAGAACTCCACTTTTGAAGTAAAACATTGTTGTTCTTATTTCTTGAACTATATTTTCACTATTACAAAATCAAATAATACTACAAAATTAATACCAACATCCATCACAACATTCCAATTTCTCATTCCACATCCATCAAGAATGTTCTCATAATTTATTGCACTAAAACTTACATGTTCATTTAAGCCACCATTAATAATTAGCTTATCTTCTACAGATATTTAAAGAGAGAGCCTAGAGCAATTGTTAAGTGACCTCCATTGTGACCTATATCCCATGAGTTTGAATCTCAAACGAGCCCATATGCAATGCAAAAGGTAAAGCTTTGTTCATCAATACTTGCTAGCTCGACATTGATAGCAATTTCAGATAAGATGTACACCATTAGGGAATATGTTGCAATAGTCCATAAATTTCTTATAACAAGGTTTTTTTTGTTTAACTTTCTTAATCAACTAAGGAACATGAACACTAAGAACATATATGATGCCCTCCCATTAATCATGAAACATATATCTCCATCCATTCCCTCATCATAAGATATGGGCTACTTCAAGCAAAAAATACTTTTGTAAAAATTTTAGCAATTTTATTTTGGCCCAACACTTCTTCTTTATGATCATTTCATGTTAATTCTATTATCTATATTATTGATGCATCTTCTGGCCTTTGCACTACATGAATAAACATATCTTCCACTATTATATCTACATGTTTGCTACCCTCATTGTCTTCCCAACATAATTAATTTTTACCTTACCTTCCTCATTTTAACACAAATACACATCTTAGCATCCAAGCATGCATCTTAATATTTCTCATTTTTTCACCACTCAACTTGTGTTGTGTGATTTCTTCATCGCCTAACACCTGATCAATAAAACATAATTAATCTACAGAAATTTTACAAAATTTACTTTTAAATCCACACCTATTCTCTTCTCACATAATACTCTAGATGCACTTCTTTATTTATAAAATAAAAAACTAGCTTTAATCTTAGATAGTCTGTCCATATTAACACCATAATTTTGAATTGATGTGATATACCAATCATACTTAACTATATGACATCTAAGGGTGTCGATTGATCTTCAATTACTATTAAATTATAGGGAATTCCAAATCCACTTAAATTGAATATAATGTGTTTAATCTTCTTCTTTTTTTTTCAACTCCTTGTACCTCCAAAAATCCTATAGTACTCTTCTAAATGCAACAAGCTACTTAGTTTAACATTAAATTAGGCATCTCTTTAACATTCAAATCTACCTATTTTACAAACATATATTTGGGGATCAATGCAATTTTTGTCTAAGTATAAGGTATTTTAATTAATTGAATATCAATAATCCTTCATTAACCCTATTCACCTCAATAATCTTATCTAAACATTCTTCAATATGCTACTATCCCCACATCATGTTAACCATCCAATCAAAAATAAATTATGATATTCCCTAATGGTTTTTTGGAAATTTCCTTTATATTTAAATCTTTGCAAACATTTGACATCCATTTTTTTCTCGTTACAATATCCCCTAATTCTTCAATTTTCTCATTCAATAGCCAAAATAGAAACCATACAAGAAGACGGAGTAAAAAATATACCTCTAGTTCTGTTGCTGAGCTATACTTATCAAAATACAGTGGTTCCTCCATGCTAGAATGGTCAATGACTTGAGCATCCAGTTTATCACCCACGGAAGGCTTTATCTGGCTATGCAACTCTGGTTTCAGCTCATCTTTTTCATGCTCTTTTACCCCATTAGAAATATCATCATTCAGAACAGCTGATTCAGGAACCATAGATTCAATTTTAGATGAACCAGTTGAGCCAAAATTGTTTTCCCAATTTGGACAACTTTGATCCGCTATGGGAAATATGCCACATTTATCATTTAATTCCTCTGAATTACGCTGTTCTGAAGCATTCCCCGAAGATCCTTCATTAAGTAAATTTCCATTTGCCTGCTCCAAATTACTCTGGTCTGAAGCTCCACCAGATGACTCTCCATCAGAACTAGCACCAGAACGAGTAACTGTTGATGGACTCATGTTGGCTCCCTTATTTTGCCTCAGAAAATTTCCATCATCAAGCACAACTGATTTGTCTTCAGTCTCATCATCATCATCACTATCATTTACATCATCATCTTCACTGCAACTCTCATCTACTTTCTTCTTCCCCAGCCTACAAATTCAAATAGAACATCAACAAAACTGTACATACAAACTCATACAGGAAACTGAATTCAAATTAAGAATTTAACTTTAGATTTGTAATAAGAGCCAAAAAAAAAAAAAACCATTATAACGCAAGCCCCCAAGCAAATCGCCAGGCAGTCGGAAAGGAAACCAAGTCTTAATCAAACATACCATATCTTGAATCGTTTGGAGGACCGTTCGGACGATGGGCAGGTCTTCCGCTTCAAATCCCTGTAGACATCAAAGGACTGACGAACAGATTCATCAACCTCCTCCATGCACTTGGCCGAATCCTCCCGGTACTTCTCCAGGTACTTGTCAACATCTACCGAGGAATTCTTCTTTGTCTCCTTCGCCCTCTTCCTCAAGAACTGCTCCGCCAGCTTCTCGAGCCTCCTGTCCTCCGCATCTGCCTTCCATTCCTCGAGCTTCCTCTCCGCGTTGACGTGACGGAGACGGCGGCCACTCATGTCCCTGCACGCGTCGAAGTTGTTGGTTTTCTTCTGCCCAGCCTTAGTAGCCGCTCCACGCAGCAACGATCCAAAGCCGCCCTTGCCACCGGAAAGGCGGAGAAGGAGAACGCATGAGGGAAAGAATCCATCGGCAGAGGCGGAGATTAGGGTTTCGTCGGATACGATCCTAGATCCCGTAATCAAGCGCAGGAAAGGATGAGGAATTCTAGTTTTCGCGAAGAGATGTCTTTTCAGGGTTTCGCCGGAGATAGTCGGAGATGAGATCTGGAGGCATTGAGTCCGGCCATCGAGAAGCTTGACGAAGATCTGATAGACCGCCATGCGAAAAAGAACCTTGGCGATAGGATTCCCGCACGCCCTCTCCCTCTCCCGTTTTTTATTTTTTGGGACTTTTAGGCAAGCAAACTATATATATATATATATATATATATATATATATATATATATATATATATATATATATATATATATATATATATTCGCTTAGATTGTTAAAAGGGTGGAGGACCGGTCGCTCCGGGTATGTACGGCAATTTTGATAACGGGTTTGTTCCGAATTTTTTTAAATAAATAAGTAATAGGAAGATTTACATACATACAACTATATAAGACTCATATTACATATTTAACATCATAAATTTAAATATTTCATTTATACCACTCAAACACAAATATAAAATCAAAAATATCACTCAGTGTGTATTTAGAGATCACGTCATTATTTCTTCCCCAATGACACCCTGCTTCCCGTGTTCCTTATCGCCTTCTTCCTGGACCGAGTGTGATATTCCCGGCTCCTTCTGCGACACCTTTTCGATCGTCCTTTTTTGCGATAGCTTTTCATTTCTATCTCGCTAAAATCCCTTTTCCCGACGTGGTCTCTTTCTTCTCCGCAGGCTTCACTTTGTATGAGTTTGGTCATCTCATCTTGCTTTAGTATCCTATATTTACATCTGTTGGCTATTAAATCTGTTAGCTATTCAATATGTTAGCATTTAAATCTGTTAGCTATTAAATATGTTAGCTATTAACTTTGTCTTCTTGCATAAGTTACATCTGTTACTCGCAACTTGTTTGTTGAATCGCAGATTGACCAACTGCAGCTATATTGAAGCATAGCAGTGGATGGGAAGAATTTTACTTGTATGTCGGTTTAACAGAACCATTATTATGGATTGATGCAGCTTTAGCGGGAGGAGCCAGAGGAGCACGGAAGCACTGCTCAGGCGGGATGAAACAAACGGAGTGAGGTTTTGTGGCTATGGAGTGGTATTTTTGATTTTATGTTTGTATTTGAGTGGTATAAATGAAATATTTAAGTTTAGGATGTTAAATATATAATATTAGTATTATATAGTGGTATGTATGTAAATACCCCTAAATAATATCACACAAATATAAATAATATTTTTGTATGAGTACTCTAATTAACTATAAAATTTAGAAATTTTTACATACATAACACTTAAAATTATGTTATTTACTCATCTAACAAATATATTTACACACATATCACTAAAAAGCTCTTTGCCTTTCAAACACACCACTTCTTCTCCTCTCAGTGATAACCAGTTCGACACCCTTGGCTCTTGGCTCTCTGTTCTCAAGAAACTCCACGGGTCGAACCCCATTTCCTTCTCTCTCCCGCCGGTCGCCAGCCCTAGCCAACACCGCCAACCTGCCCTTGCCGTCGGCTCTCCTTTCTTTGCCAGGTGAACTCTTCACATTCTTCTTTTTTCCTCCTTCATATTCTTCTACATATAATCTCTTTTCAAATCTCATTATCATTCTCAAATAATCATTCTATTTTGGTACAAATTTTATGTAGAAGTAAGAGTATGTGTTTGCTTTGTCTTATACTTCCTAATCAACCAAAATCTCTTAGGATTATAGAAAGAAGTTTCTCCATCTCATTCTCTTTCAAATAGGCAAGAAAAAATATATGAAATTGCAATTTATTAATTCAAAATGTTTGGGAAGCTTTGGATTATTACATTTTTTTTTCATGCTCTGTTTACCTTGGAAGAATGAAAACCAGTACAATTTACTTCATGAAATTTTAAAAATTGTGTAAAGCAGTTGTTCGATAAAATGCCAATAAGAGATTTTTATGTTTTCTTTGACCATATTGAGACAGCTGAATGAAAACCAGTGCAATCCACATTCGGACTAAATCAACTTTATTGAACACATAATTTTGCGAAGATATAGAACAAAATGAAAAAAGAAATTTGTAGAGATTTGACAGACCTATATAGTTCAATCTTAAGGTGGAAAGATATAATTCTGAGGCAATATTGTAGTACTTAAATTTCTTTCCAGCCATATACAAAAACAGTGAGCTTGTGTATTATTGCATTGATAAAGTAGTGAGGATTATGTTGTGTTTCCTCCAGCCATATACTTCCTTATCCTCTTCAATTGCAGGTTTTGAAATGTCATAAATTTATTGTTGGAAATATATTTTTCATTGTAGTTAAAAACTCAAATTTGATTTGCAATTACAGGTATTCTCGATTTGTGAAATGAGTTTGAGTCGGTCGACGCCATCAATGTGAAACTGGACATCCTAATATATTGTTGTTGTAATCTGCAATGTTCAATTTTTACTTGCTTTAAACCAAATAATCGAGGCAGAAAATTCTACCGATGTTTGTGTAATACATCATAGGATGATTGTCGATTATTTAGGTGGGTCGATGAACGAAATGATTTATTAAAAGAAATGAATCAGTTTACAAATGCAAATGCAGCTGAAGTCCATTCCAACCAGGTTGTCTCAGTTACAAATGAGTTTTTTTCAAATTAAAATGTTATTGGTGGTCCTAATTTTGCTTGTTGTAGTTGATTTGAATTTGATATCAAGGTGTTGTAGTTGTAAATGAGTTGAATCCACATTTTGCTTGTTTGTAATCCTGTTTGTTGTAACCAAGGCATTACTATTAATGCAGTTCTTTTTTGCTAAAGTGTAGTGTTTTAGTATGAAGTCCTTTTTTTTCCTTAAGAAAAATATGAAACTAGAGTATAAACTTAATCAGCAAAAGCAGCAAAATGACTTCCAGAACAAATTAGAAAGCTGAGATAACGTTGACTTCTAAACTATATTATCATTTGCAACTTGAATTTTTTGCGTTGATAATGTTGAAACTAATACATCATCTTTACAAACCAATAAATTTGCTGCATTAGCTACAGCTGTATGAATTTAGCATTAAAATGAATGTCACACATACATGTCAATTGAAAAAAAAATATCTGCAAACTACTTATGGATACAAAATAGCTGCAAAATTAAATTGTTACAAAACTTTGGATACGAAATAGTTGCATAATTAAATGGCTACAAAATTATGTTGGATATAAGCTTAAAACAATTGAAGATTAGCAATAACTGGATTGACGATCTACACACCTAATTGGCATTTTTTCATGTGGAGTAGAAGTTGTTAGCATATGAAAATCATGATCATTTTCTTCTCTATCAGCATTTAAAGGGTTCTTACAAGTGCTTCTATGGTGTCCCCAAGAATCACAATGTCCACACTTATGACTCATTTTAATCTTCTTTGTAGTTTCTAAGAAATTTTTAATTCTTCTTTTCTTCGGTCTACCACAAGGCCTGCGTGAATTTGGTGGACCTATAACCTCACCATTACTAAGTATCGACCACTACTCCTTCCCAGGAAGTGTTCCTATAGCTCCGTTGTCTGCCATTTTATATTTTCTCATTGTACAAATGTTAGGGAAAAAAATATTACAAGTCAATAAGTTCATTAATAAAAGTTGGATGCAAACCTAAATGTGTAGTAGTGCTTGTCCACATATGTGTGCCATATATTGTAGTGTGTTGATCCAATGAATGCTACACCATGTACTCATGGAAATCCACACACTTGCCAAAATTTATAACTACATATATGGTTCTAAATATGCACCTCATGACGATCATATTTTCCTTCAACCTCAACTTTGGTTAAAGTAGACATACGAATAATAAAGTGATCTTTCGTTGTTGTAACATCTCTAGCATACTCCTCCACACAAGGAAAAAGTGGCCCCTTCCAAGAAATGTAATTTAACTTCCTTTGAGAGAGTTGTTCCATCATCATTCCTCTAACCATATCGATTAGATCCACGATTGACTTACTTCTAGCTTCTTCCACCATGAATTGAAAGATTTTGACATATTATTTGTATTGTAGTCATTTTTAATATGTTGACAAAAAGTGGATTTAGATAACTTACATGTCAATGCGCTTAGGTATGAATATACTCGAGGACTAAGGCTTCAAATTTCTTCCAAATTTGCATTGAAGTTGTGCTGACTAAAACTATTTATGATAGTTCAAATCACCTTATGTAATTTGTGACCATCTTCGCAGTGAAAAATTTCGTATTATTTTTTTCCAAGTGTCTCATGCATAAATTGTGC
Organism: Dendrobium huoshanense; assembly: GCA_016618105.1. NCBI lineage: Eukaryota > Viridiplantae > Streptophyta > Magnoliopsida > Asparagales > Orchidaceae > Dendrobium > Dendrobium huoshanense. Next base: position 3,048,217 of record CM028343.1, on the reverse strand, counting down.
TCGGCATTTGAAAAACAACCTTAATTGCTTCACCTAACCCTTTCTCCATATCTAATATGAAGGCCAAATGCTCTATATCACAACTAAAAACTTCTGACAAATTCTTCAAAAACCACTCCCAACTCTTCCTTAATTCGAATTCAACAACGACGAATGCAATTGTAAAGAGACCATTATTCCCATCAAGACAATTCACATAAAGCAGTACATCTAAATACTTTGATTCCAAATGGCATGCATCAATGCTAATTAAAAATCTACAACCTGCAAGGAAACCATCAATGCAAACTTTAATATTAACAAAGAATCTCTTGAATGATTAGTTGTAGTTGTCATATTGGTATGTTATATGAAAGCATGGATTTTTTTTGAGTAATTCAGACCTTAGCGTAGGAACCCAATTGTAGTTATCATCTATTGATCAAAACATTTGGTCTCTTGTTAGTGCCCTTGATCGCCATATTTTCATGTACGGCAAACTTAAACCGTAATTAGTTTCCAAGTTCTTACTAATGTCCTTTGGTGTAATATCAGGATTTTTTTTTTTTTGACAATGTCTTGTATTTCATGTGCAACCCAGCTTGTAGTTGCTTGTTTGTTCCCAGCTCTATTTACCCCCGGGGAAAATGTGTAGGATATAATTTTTTCACTTTAAAGAAGTGGCCATCATAACATAACAAAGCTCGTATCCTCCATGGATAATCATGCTATGAGCATGTAGCAATAACTCTTGATTGTCACTAGCCTTAATCTTGATATCAAAGTTATGTATTATTGCGTTGGAACGAATGACTTGTTTGAAACTAAACGAATCCTCAAACTGTAATCCTATAACTAGAGAATTTTTTTCTAAATCGGGGCTCTAAAAAAACCATCTGACTTTCCACCAACTATTACATCATTGTTTTCCATTTTGTTGCCACTTAAATCATTTGTATCCATATACTAGTTGTCACAAGTAATACCCATATCTTCTTCAAGATCTTTCACAATGACAACCACCACCATTCTATGGCAATCAGAAAAATATGTAAGCATGTTCATTACATTTGTATCACCTATAATGGGTATGTAATTTTTAGGCAATGTTCCATTGATGTGATAGTGTAGGTCGTAAGCATGGCCGCTTAGCCATGGGCATAGCGCTTCAGTTTATTCTTTCAGTAAAAATAAATTAACATCACTTCTCCCAAGCTTTAAAGGTCTCTGACTACTACCAACATATTTTAGTTTGCTCTGTCCCTTTACTACACTCCAATATTTTATATATTTGAAGACAATATAAAACAAATTATTGGAATCTATATCTAGCAAAGAATTTATTAATTAGAAAATTTCCTTATCCTTCTATTTGTAGTTAAATATAATATAATAAAGTAAAACTAAAGGAAAAGAAAAACCTTATGTAATGTTAAAATGCATATTTCTATTAAAATGTATATATTATCTTTGACTGCAATTAATAAGATCATCTAGGTAATTAAAAATCTCGAAACATAAGACCATCTAAGTCACTTGCACTGAACAGCTGAAATGGGAGGTTGTTTACTTAATCAATTTTTTTCTATTTCAGAGGCAGAACATATAGGAGGAGGCTAAACGGGAGGCTCTAGTGGGAATAGTGGGTTGCATTTCGGCTGTAATAGAGATGTATTTTGTTCTTCAACGGAATGGAAAAAATGAGCAAATGCCGAAGGAATATGATTTTCATGCTCAAACAAGGGTATCAAGCAGGTTTTCAGGGCTTCCCATGGAATTGATACAGCAATGGCCGATGGTTGATATGTGATAGAATAATATTTGCTTGTTAATGTGATAAAGTTGCCCTCAAGATTGAAAGACTTCCTTTGGACTTAATAATAGGTCAAGGTAAAAGGACTATCTCTCTTCAACCATGCCCATGACATTGACATAAAGGAACTCTCAAGATTGAAGGAAAAATGCCACCCCCCCCCCCCCCCCCCAAGAATTGTTTCCCACAAGATTGACATGGTGACGGCTGATTTATTGATGAGGGATAATGCACGTTTGCCATTGTTGTGATGTTGCCTTCAATATTAAATGAATTATTTTGGAATTAATAAGAAATCATGATAGAGGGACTACCTTGCTTCAAACATGCCCTGGGTGTTGACGTATATGCCCTTTCAAGGTTGAAGCGAAGGTTGCCCCCCAACCAATGATTATTTTTCAAAGACAGTGACAAACTTTTGCGTTCTGAAACATTCATTGTAGTAGAGAGATAAAGCTTTGAACTAAGATCCAGCACATAAAAAAAATAAAGAGAGAGGGGTACATGAGTTATATGAGACACAATAATTTTTATGTGAAAAACCCTAAAAAAGGAGAAAAATTACAGGGCTTAGCCCAGTTGAAATGAATATACTAGTGCTTGTTGTTGATTATAAATGATGCCATTCATCAGGGGAAGGTGTTAGCTTAGTGTAAATCATATATATCATATTACATAGTTCGGGTTCTCAAGAGAGTATTTGGATGTTTTGTTAGTTGGTATGACCGTAATTAACGACAAAGGTCAAGGGGACTGTAATTAGGCAACGATGGTCGGAGAGGCCATTGTTAGTGGACGACGATGGTCGGAGGGACCGTAGTATGCGGCCGACGGTGGTCAAAGGGAACATAGTCGGTGGACGACTATAGTTGGAGGGATTAAACTTGGTGGCGCGATGGTCCTCGAAGGGACTATACTCTACTAATGACAAAGGTCGGAGAGACTATAGTTGATAAGTGATGTGGTCAGAGGGTGATGCAGGGCCATAAGTGGTGGGCGATAATGGTCGGAGGGACCATAGTTTTTGGGCAATGGTGGTCTGAGGGATTATAGTTGGCAGGTGATTAAGGCCTAAGGGACCGTAGTTGCCAGGCGACGGAGGGCAGAGGGGTCGTAGTCCACGGGCGATGGAGTTTAGAGGGATCGTAGTCGGTTGGTGATGGAGGTTAGAAGGATCATGGTCAGTTGGTAATCGGGCGAATGTCTGATGGTGATCATTGGATGATGGTGGTTGAGCAGAGCTTCGATGGTGATCGGTAAATGTGCGGCTGTCGGATGAAGGTCGGCGGGCAAAGGTCCAACAGTGATCGACAACCGGTTGGTGGTCCGACATTGGTCTAGTGACAGTCTATGAAAGGGAAGTTTTCCATCGAGGATCGATGGCCAGATGGAGTTCCGATGGTGATCGACAAGCAACCAATGGTTTGGCGGTAGCCGGTATATGGACAGTGGTACATCGAAGCTTGACGGACTGGCGGTGGTCCAGCGATGGTCGACGGAAGTTCGATGGCGATGGTTCTTGGATAGAACTCTAGGATTCTTGAAGCCTCAGAGCTCTCTCCCTCCTCTAGCAAAAGGTCCTCCCTCTTCCAAGAGTCCTTATAAGTGGGAGTCTATTTATAGATTTTTAAGAGTGGTATGCCTCATAAAATATGGAGAAAATATGATACAATTTCGGAGGGTTCTATCAGATGCCCTATATTTATCCCCTCTATTATTAAATATTAAATATTTATCAAGTATTTATATGCCCAAATGATGTCAAAATTAATCGTTTTTATACTTGTTGGATTCATCTCATCGAGCCGCTCGGTTCAACTATAAGCATGTCATATTTTGATATTATTTAGTCATCCCATTTATGCTTTGAACCTTTTAAATATGCCTCAACCCCCAAATGTTCATCCATTTGGGCTCATTGAACCGATTTTGGTGTTGTTGGGTTCGTCTGTTCAAGATGCTCATTCTGATCATAATTTTGTTGAAGTTAGAGTTCATATGGTTTCCAATTTTAATTTTGTAAGTTTCTAACTTGATTCGTGCCTAATCAAGATGATTCTTTGTGGCGTGTCACATATAAATATTTATTAACCTTATCAAATATTAATTGAGAGCAAAGAAGAGTTGAAACGAATGTTCCATACATATGCCATTAAAAAGAACTTTAAATTTAAGGTGAATATGATATATCCATTATCTTTAAACACATGCTTATGGAGCTTATGAGTAAAAAAAATGTTAGTTGCTCGAAACCGAAGTGTTAGTTATTAGACCTTATATTCAAAGTTCTATACATAGGAAATATGAATAGCTACATGCATTAAAAATATATATCTAGTTAGAAGAGAAGAGCATTAGGAGATTCCATATGACATAAATATAGTTGTTGTATTACCATAATTAGTGGAGCATTCAAAGGGGAAGAAGGATGTGGTCCAATGTTAGTGTAATCTAGATGGAGTTACAAGTCATAATCAAATAACTTGTAAGACTAAGTGTCGTTTGGAACAACTTTTTTACTGCTTCTTAAAGCAGCTTTTTAGTACAAAAATTTAAATTTTGTACTGAAAAAACTGGCTTAAGAAGCAATAAAAAAGCCCTCCCAAACGAAGCCTAAGTGGCCACCAGGCCCACCGCCTTCATAATTATTTTCTTGTAATAATCAGTTGTAGTTTTTAAAATATGGTTACGTAATGAATGGTTATGCAATGATGTATTTTCTGATATTTTTTATTATGTTACACATATTGTGATTGTTCATTTCTATATACCCTATTGGAACCTACTAGAACATTGTTTGATAATTGTATGACACCTTATGGTTGAATTTTTTGTGTTATCTAGAGTTATTATTCTTTGAATTTGTTGAGTTGTGTTGAACATCAAATGAACTTTATTCAACTTTGCAATTCAATAAATTCAAAAAAAAAATTATAATATTTATTTGAATATTTTTCAAACTATTTTTGAACATTGATAAAAAAATTTCAAGTTACAGAGACAAATATTCTATTAGGATTCAAAGAATATTCAACTAAGGATCGAATTTTTATTGCATGTATTCTAAAATTGATTGGTATTTGTTCAAATATCGTTTAAATATTATTCAAATTAATTTGGGTATAGAAAGGCTTAAGAAAGTAGTTTGCGGTCCTCAGTCAGAGTATTTTAGCCGTAAGAAACTTTTAAGCATATTATTCAAAAATTTAAGGGATTTTTACATACATAACTCTTAAAAGTTTATTATTTGCTCATTTAACACCTAAACTTGCCTATTTACACACCTCCCACCTAAATCTTTTTTAGTTTTCTAAAATACCATTATGTCACTACTTCGTCTTCCAGTCACTCTCGAGGCTGTTAAATGAATCTAATGAGAGGGATTCTGGTTCTTTAGCTGCAGAACCGTGTAAGTCTAGCATATCGGTTGCTGAAGGTTTGTCAACAAACAAGAATGTTTCAAGAAGTTGCAGTTCAGAGATCTTACAAAGTTCAAACAATTTTTTTCATTTCTGTATGTAAAAAATCCTATTGTAATTCATGCCCCAAGTTTGCAAATATTTTTCTCCAAGAGACTTCCCACTCATCATTTTAGGTAAGATTTCAATCTTACAAAAGAAATTGAAATGAAAATTGTCCATCATTCATATTACAAGGAAGATGACTACAAACAGAGCATTTGCCATTACAAAACCTAAGCTATAATCATGCAAAGAAGAAAAGCATATGGAGGATAAGTGTTAACTTTGCCTTTTGAGATTACAAGAGGCTAAAAGGAGACGGGAAAGGAAAGTTGTTTGAAGAGAAGGGGAGCTACTCTGTTTCCCGTGAGAGAGCTACTCGGAGAAGACGCAACACGAGAGAGCTGCTCGGAGATGTTTCCCGCGCACGAAGCCAACGCGAGAGAGCTGCTCGGAGATGTTTCATGCACGCGAAAGGCTGTTTTCGCGACTTGGCTTTGACAAGAGTAGACGGAGTGTTATATTTGATGAGGGTTAGATCATTAGGGTGGTAAAAGAGTAAAAACTAAAGTTTAGGTGTGAGATAAGTAAATAGAGATGTTTTGGATGTTAGGTATGTAAAAATCTCAAAAATGAAATATTAATTATATTTCTCTAATTTTAAATATTATGAGACATTAAAAAAAATCAAATTTTTTTAATAATAATAATTGGACCTAAGTGTATACTCAAAAGAATCAAAACCAAATAATGTTTGGCTTCCTATAGAGGATTAGAAGGTCTTATTCAAGTGCTAATCACTTCATTGAAGTACAAAACTCGAGTCTCTACTGTCCTTACCCCTTCGGTGGCCGGCACAGAACGAACGACGAGCTCACGAGGGCCGGAGAGACGGAGAGAAATGGCGAGGAAACTCTGCGTTCTTACTGCGCTATTCCTTCTTATCTTCTTATCATGCCTCGTTCCCTTGTCCATAGCTTCTCCCAAGAAGAAGGCGCCCCCCTCTGCGGCAAGGAAGGAGGACATCCAGTACATCAAGTGCCAAGTTTGTGAGAAGATCGCTCAACAGATCTACAACCAGGTTAAGGGAAAGGAATCCAAGATCTCGCCGAAGAAGGTTATCGATCCTGCGCTTTCTTCGCTGTCTTCTTTCATCTGATCCGACTGTTGATTGTTTGCCTTGTGGTGGTTGTGACTAGATATCCGAATACGAGGTGATTGAGATAGCGGAGAATGTTTGTAATCTGAAGAAAGCGGAAGCGGACTGGATTCTTCAGATCGACATCGTGGAGAAAGGGGATAAATTAGAGGTGAAGGAAATGAACATATCGTGATCTTTCAATTTGATTATGATCCTGATATTGTGTTTTTTTGTGTTCCTTATTTGTTTTGATTTGCGCTGCAGCTTGTGGAGCAGGGAGTAGAAGGGCAATGTAATTCTGAGTGCAAAACAATTGAGCGCGCATGTCAAGAGGTAATTTCATCTGATTCATCGATTGTTTGTAAGAAAATTGTATTTTCAGTGTAGAATAGACTGCTTTGGCGACTATTTGTTGTTTAGCGCCGATATCATGTCAATTTGGAATTGAATCTGTGTTAACTAGAATTCTAATATTTTGAGTGGAGTTTAAAGTAGATTTAGAGTCAACCCATCTCTAATCGATTCAAAATCATTTTAGAGCAGGTTTGAAATTCATAAGGACGACCTCTCCAACTTGCCAACCTGGCTGGTTCAGGGCAATAGCCCAGTTATAAACCTACTATTCCTAAGCAATTATTTGGCCAACTTAAGACCAATTCACAAAATAATTTGCAACTGCATTTCAAAACCATGTTTATAATTGAATAATATAAAATTTTGAAGTGAGTATTGTTTCAAAATATGCAATTACTAGATACTGTTTATGATGCATGAAACACTTAAGGATATATTTCTCTATTAATAATTAGTTCATTTCATCCCAAGTAGTTCTAGGCGCGTTATCAAATCTTTCCCTTTGTTTTCCATACTCATTTAGCACGTTTTAGCTCGCTAAATTAATTGAAATTTTGCAAAATGCAAATATTACGTGATGCTCACCCCAACATCATCTCTCTCTCAAAGAAGTTGTCCGTGTTCATTACCTAGTAAATAAACATAGGGTTTTTTTTTTTCCATCAATGTAGATGTTTTAATTTTAACTTTCTTAGTCCTATCATCTATGTCATAATGTTGATTTTTATGATTTCCGTAAGTTAATCATCACATGCACCCTATAATATCCATCTTGATTTTTTTATCTTGCAATGAATATCTTGTATCCAAATTGAGTTAACGTTCAAGTAGATAATTCCATTATTTTGATTAGATTCAACTTTTATAATCGATTAGTTTACAAAGCATTAATTTGCTCCTTAACTTGTGTTCTATCTTCAATCATTTTATTTTACTTCTTTCGTAATTCAACTAATTAATGTTGCAAAATTGTCAAATCCATTTGATGATTTGCTCATTGTAACTAGGGGTGTCAAAATCGGGTTTCAGGTCGGGTCAAATTTGGAACTGACCCTGGTTCAAACGGATCGACCCTAACACGACCCGAGTATATAAACGGGTTGGAAATTTGGACCCGAACCCGACCCGTCGAGTTGCCGGGTTGACCCGACCCGACACGGTTCTGCTTCTACTGGCGGCGGGATGGCGGAACGGCGAGCTGCAAGCAGTGTGCATACGGGACAATTTGAAATCTGGTCGGGTCCAACCTGAAATTTTCGGGTCAGGTTCGGGTCCGATTTTTGTGTCGTGTTAACTATTGACACCCCTAACTGTAACTGACATTGATCTGCATTTTTAATTGACATTTTGACCAACATTAAGCTCTAACACTATATTTGATGTTGGATGTCTTAGGGTCTAGGATTTTATAATGCATATCTAACGTGAGATATAAAATCGCACAAAAAATCAAATTTATAATCCATAAACTTTTAATGTGGGCAAAATTTCATTTTTTGTTGAAAATAAAGAATAAAAAAAAGCATCTCAAACTATGACTTAATGATTATTCAATTATAAATTTCAAAAGAAGTTTAGGATATAAAAAATTGCACTTTGATCAAGACTTACACCACAATCATAAAATCTATATTGTAATATATTTGAACGAAATGAATCATGTTTGAAAACAATTATGCAAACAAAAAAGTAACTATGTATGAATTTATTGAATAAGAGATCTAGATCTCATGCCGATATAAGGAGAGACTTCTTTCAAAAATTAACGATCAATACATGCACAACACTCAAAGAACTTGTATGCAACCAATGTGCTAGTTTTGGAGGAGTGCAAAAGTTTCAAGTAATATCCCACTTACATACATCAATAATCCCAATTAATCATCATTCAAATCCCAAATTTGCAAGTCTTGAATTTCCTAAAAATTATTGAAATGTCATTATATGTTATAATAGTTAATCTTATAAAACTGAAATCAATTAAAAGCATATTGGTATTTTCTATCAAAATTCGATCTTATAGATATGAAAGCCATAGTATTCTCTAGTTATTACGTTAAATATATTAATCCAAAAATCGATCTTGAAATGCAAGCCCACCAATTCATGAAAATATAATTTGCAATTAGAAGATATTTATTAGGAGCAATCTTGACAAATCTTTAAATCCTTAAGGATTCAAGTCAACAATAAATCCTAACATGAAGCGAACTAATTATAATAATGAATACATTTCCCTCGTATTGGAAATTGATAGGAAACCCTTGTAGATCTCAAGCAAATCTTATAAAAATATGAATCTCAGTGAGTATTCACAACAAATCTCCAATCAAACTCAGAAAAACAAGAATTACATTGTAGGAATTGATGAAAATAGAAAGAAAATGATAAGATACAATTAATCCTCTATTTGAGAGGCGGATCTTTCTCTCCCAACTCTCTAGATGCCGCTAGAGCCCAAGAGTACCAAGGAAATATAGGACTTCAACAATAATCAAGATAACCCTAACCTTAATTCCAACATCCTATATAAAACATACAAAAATAACTCTCTCCAGAAATGACTGAGGAACACCTTGTCCCTGTTGGACACTATAGACTCCGGCACCCCATACAGTCGAACCACCTCTCTTATGAACGTTGTTGCCACTATTACGGCTATGTAGGGATGTCGAAGGGGGATGAAGTAAGCATACTTGCTCAGTATATCCACTATCACCAAAATTACTATAAACTCCTCATATCAAGGTAACCTGTCTATAAAATTTATGGAGAACTCCTACATCAATCAGGTAGAGCCATGAGTTGAAGTAATCCCCCTAGAGCCATAGCCATATACTTATTTCTTTGACATACGTCATAATTGGCTACCAACTCCTCCACATCTTTGCGCATCCCTTTTCAATACAACTATGTTGTCAATCTCCTCTAGGTCTTCGACACCCTGTGTAACCCCCAACCGCACTCCCATGGAACTCATGCAGTAGGTGTTGAATATGGACTGATGTCCTCGACACCACAAATCTCCCCTAGTGCAGTAGCCTCTCCCATTCTACTAAATATGCCCTAATCCTCCCCAACTCATCATCTTGTGCGCTTTCCTTCTTAATTGCTACCCAATCCAACATCAACACTATCGATATTGCCATCTCCTAGAGCTCCTATATATATCTGGACAAGGTATATGTCTCCTTGTTTTCTATTCCAGGCCTACAATGAAATTCAAAGTAATATCCCAATAACTTTGGCAGCCACCTGGGGTGTTCCTCTATCACCATCCTCTGCCCCAACATGTACTTCAGGCTTCGCTGGTCTGTCCTGACAAAAAATGTCGACCCAACAAGTAAGGTTGCCACTTCAGTATGGCTAGTATAATGGCCATCAACTCTCTCTCATAAACAGACTTTAGGTTAGCTCTAGCTATCAACACCTGGCTGAAGTAAGCAATGGGTCGGTGGCTCTGCATGAGTACTACTCCTAATCCATACCCTGATGCATCCATCTCCACTACAAAAACCTGACCAAAATTTGGTAAGGCCAGGACTGGTATGGTGGTCATGGCCTTTTTCAACCTCTCAAAAGTTGCTATGACTGCCTCCCCCCAAAATAAGTTATCATTCTTCAACTATTCTATCAATTGTGAAGCAATGGTGTTATAGCCCTTCACGAACCTCCTGTAGTATCCTATCAGCTCTAAAAATCCCCTCAGTTCCCTTAAATTCTTTGGTAGTGGCCATCTCAATATTGCCTCAATCTTAGCCTGATCTGCGACCACACTCTCTTGAGATATTATATATCCGAAGTACTCCAAACTACCTATGCAAACTAGCATTTCTTCAAATTTACCCTCAACTGCTGCCCCTGCAACACCTCTAGAGCCGTCCTCAAGTGTTCCCAATGTTCCTCATCTAACCTGCTATACACCATGATGTCATCAAAGAAAATCAACACAAATGTTCTGAGATAGGGTTAAAACACCCTATTCATTGGGGACTGGAAGGTAGCCGGGGCATTAATAAGGCCAAAACTAGGAACTCAAAATGTCCCTCATATGTACTGAAAACAGTCTTCGGTACGGCCTCCTTTTTCATGCAGATCTGATGATCCCCGGACTTCAAATCTATCTTGGTGAAGATAACTCTCCCTCTCAGCTCATCTAATAGCTCATCTATCACTAGAATAGGAAACTTTTTTCCTTATTCAAAACTATAAAGTCCACGCAGACCTCCAACTCCTTCTTTTTTTCTTAGCCAGTAAGATTGGACTAAAAAAGTATCAGCGGCTATATTGAAGGAGGGGTGCCTCCACCCTCCTCCAATATGATCCCCTCTAATCTCTATAGCTCCACCAAGAAACCTTCCCCACCTCGTGCATGCTCCTCACTAAGGTTTTGAGGGACACCATGGCTTTGGATAACCCTGCATCTCCCCTAATCACTTCTCTTTTCCCCTCTACTGCTAGTTCCATGGTTAGTGCCCTAGTTAACCTTGGTATTCCCAAGATTTATAGTCACTTCATCGACAGGATAACATCAATGCTGCCTAACTCCAATGAGAGAAAATCCTCACTCACCTGAATCCCCTATATAGTCAACACCACTCCCCTACAGATGCCCTTACCCATCTCCACCTTTCCGTCCCCATCATCACTCCATAGCTCTCTGTATCCACCAAAGTCAACCCTGATTGGACCACGACCTAGTTGGAGATGAAATTATGGGTAGTCCCTTTGTCGATCAACACGACCATCTCGTGGTCTGCTATTTCCCCCTTTACCTTCATGATATGGCTAGGAATATATCCTACCACTGAGTTCAGCTAGACATCTGCCACATCCTGATGCAGCTTGCCCTTCTACTCTACCCCGATCTCACTCCCATCTCCCTCCTCAGCTTCCTCATCATCATAGATGGTGAGAACTTGAAGAATTTGATATTTGCACCTGTACCCCGGGATATACTTCTCATCACATCGGAAGCATAATACCTTTGCCCTCTTTTCTTGCACCACCCTCTTAGTCAGCTATTTGAAATTTCTCTCCCTTCCCCCTCCTTCAGGCTTCTCCCTCAAGATCTCACGAAAGTTTCCCGGTGTAGGCCCCTTAGGTGCTAAGAAAATGGTGGTCATCCTATATGAACCACCTGAGATGCCGCCTATGGCACCCCTTTCCTAGAACTTCTAATCCTCCACTAGCTGAGCTAGCTCCATCGCCTCTCCTAAGTCTCGAGACCTCATAACTCTCACTGCTGCTCGGATCTCTGATTTGAACCCCTTCATGAAATTCTCCTCCAAAACAGTCTCAGACAGTCGATCCAGTCGACTCGCCAAGTACTCAAATCTCTCGTGGTATTCTGCCACCGAGCCTTCCTGTACTAGAGCAAACTGCTCATAGAAGTCTCCTCCCCTCCTGATTTGGAAACATTCCATCAAGCACTCTTTGAACTCCCTCCAACTCCATATGGGTCACCTCATGTCTCTCCACTAATACCAAGCCAACGTATTCCTTTCCAAATATAGGTCAGTTGCCGTCAATTTCTCCTCCTCTGTCAATTCATTGAAGGCAAAATACCTCTATATCTTGTAAATCTACCCATGTGCATGCTACTCCTCAAAGATTGACATCTTCAGCTTCCCGACCTAATTCTGTCATAGTTTCCCCTCCACAAGTGGTTGGTCCACCTCCCCTCCCAGTGTCCATATTCTACCTTCTACATTCATACCCAAACTATTTTTCGAATTCCCCCCTCATTCCTTCAAAATCACACCTCTTCTACTGTAATCCCCCTCTTTTCTTTCCCAATTAGCACCCCATGCCTTTCCTCGTATTTTTCACCTTTCTCCTCCCTCCGGAAAGATTCCAAATTGGGTCTTCTCCCTTATCCCCCTACGATCTCCACATCATTTTCATCCCTATGAATTTCAAAATTCGTATTTTTCCCTTTCGGCCCTCTCATCTCCGATGATGTCATTTGGTTGTGGAGATTCAACATCTTTTTCACCATATCACGTAGGTCAAAGAATTGTTCTTTTATGGAGGAAACTATGTCATCCACCATTGCTTTGTTTGGTTCATCTCCCCCTCCAGACATTCTTCCAAAGCATCCACCTTCTTGGCCACCATCAATACCCGGATCTTTGTTTGACTCAAAAATCTGGATTTCGACAAAAAAAAAAAACAGCAAAGCCAAATGTTCAAAAGAGAAAAATGCTACTGGAAAATGCCGAAAGTAGCCTAAAACAGATCGAAAAGCGGTTCTGATACCGATTTGATATGAAACACTTGTAGATCTCAAGCAAATCTTATAAAAATTTGAATCTCAGCGAGTCTTCATCACAAATCTCCAATCAAACTCAGGAAAAACAGCAATTATATTGTAGGAATTGATGAAAACAGAAAGAAAATGATAAGATACAATTGATCCTCTATTTGAGAGGATGGTCTTTCTCTCCTAACTCTTTAGACACCGCTAGAGCCCAAGAACACCAAGGAAACACAAAATTTCAGCAATAATCAAGATAACCCTAACCCTAATTCCAACCTCCTACATAAAGCACACAAAAATTAACTCCCAAAAAGACTAAACAACCCTCCTAATTCAAATTTTCCCTCCTAATCCCTCATTCTCTTTCTCTACCTAAGCTGTGGGCCCCATAAGAGGGGGGTGAACACACTGGGGGCAGAAAAGCAGCAGGCTTATGCCTACTGTAAACAAGGGGCTAGCCCAAGTGTTGGACCGCTTGGGCCGGCTATACAAGTCTATCATAAATCACTACTACTATCTATGTTACCAGGCACGTAATGACTACATACTTATTTTTTAGGGCGGCACATCCATTATATGCATGGGAACGTATGAAGCTTAATAGCATCCTATTTCTAATGGCTTGTAATGCCACATCTCTTCCGAGACCTAGATCCTTAAAACTATTGCCCGTTGCACACACTGATTGAGTATTGTACAAATAGCATGAAATGTCGTGGCTTGAGCAGCACTTTCATTCAACTCACAATCAGAGACAAAATAGAAAAATGACTGATATGAGAAGCCATTAAAATGCAATGAGCTAGAAAAAAAGATAAATACCTGCACTTTTTATTCCATGAAATCAATTGGTGTCGATTCAAAAACAAGCCTAACTACAGGGATTTCTTTTCTTTATTTTACTTTCATGCGATCCAAAAGAAAATCTAGAAAGTTATGTCCTCAACTAAAGCCTTATTCTTTACACTCAAGTTACTTAGACTTTTCACACCTAAACATCAATTAATTTTGTAGCAATTATGATTGATAGTTATTAATTATACATGTATATATATATATATATATATATATATATATATATATATATATATATATATATATATATATATATATATATATATATATATATATATATATTCCACTACACGTCCTCTTTTCTTTGAAATTTTCTCAAATGTTCTTTTTCTCAACAAAGAACTCACTTGTCATGTAAATAATATATTATAAAACATGTGATTTAGAATTGTTTGGTTTGCTCATAAATGCTTGTAATACTATTGAATACTCTTATCATTCACTTTTGTAAACCAATGGCTTTTTTTTTTTTTGACATGCCCCATGTTAGCTTTTATAGTACTCTATGATATACCTTCTTAACATCAATAAAATTTATATGAATATCATTTTTTTGCTCTATACTTCTCTATTAGTTTTTCATAAAATTTTTGCCATGGTAGACCTTTTTTTTTTGGATAACCAAATTAATTCTCCTATGCCAACTTAATTTTCTAAGCCTATATTTATTTATCTCTCCCATACTTTGTTCAATGACTCATAAGTTTTAGTTACTATTATTACAAAGCTCTTATACATCTAATTGTAGAATTTTATTTTTTTCAATTATTTGGCATACTCTTAGCAATTAAGATTTCATAAAAAAATTGTTAATCAAATTATCTCAAGATATCCAGTCATTTGGTTGTTAGTCGCTTCTAAATGGTAGATATGCATTAATATTTGAAACAAATCAACTTTGATTCAGATATCAAATTAAACTGCTTATTAACGGCGAAATCCTCTTACCATTTTTGCTCGTGTTACTTGGTGAATATTTAAAAGATGTTGGTGATAGTACAAATCATGTTAGAAGTTTTCGCCTTTTCCCTTTCCTTTAACGCGTGCTTCCTACTTTCCCTATTGTCAAATTCGTTGTTATGGTATTTGACTCGATTCTATCACTGTTTTTTAATGTTGATTAATCGTTCATATTCAACCTTTTTGTTAAATTTTGCAGATCTTGGGATACTCTGATACGGATGTTGCTGAGTTTGTATTTAGTTCCAAGCCTTCTCTTGATTCACTGGTCAATTTTCTTTGCAATGATCTTTCCAAAGCATGTGTTGTTAAGGCACCCCCTGTTCCAAAGGTAAATGCATGCGGCATTCCTTATAGGCATTTTTTTGTCTTGTGGACTATGATTTTTAAGTAGCAACTAGTAAGCTTTGCAGTTTATAATTTTGTTATATTCCAAATATGACTTGTTGAAATATATCCGTGAATTAAAATATACATATAAGCATGGGAAAAGCTGAATAAATATGTGATTAAGGCTTTGTTTGGGACGACTTTCTTATTGCTTCTTAAAGCAGCTTTTTAGTACAAAAATTAATTTTTTTGTACTAAAAAGCTGCTTTAAGAAGCATTAAGAAAGCCGTCCCAAACAAAGCCTAAATGGATGGATGGATGGATAAATGACAAAAGAATGATGGCTGGATTTAATATATTCTTATAGATTATTGTTGATAGATGGTCTTTTTATTGGTAATCTTCATACTCCTGTGTACAGGCTAGAGTGCCAGGAGAACCATTTGTTGCGAAGCCCACTAAAGATGCTGAAATGGAAAAGATTTTAAGATCTATGGAGGTGCGTTTACAGAATTTGTTCAAAACTCTTCTTTCAGCCAATTTTATGCATCTACAGTTCCGCAACTCTTAAGCTGATTTCATGACAGGGTATGCCAGGAGCACCTGGCATGAAGATGTATTCTAGAGATGATCTAATGAACAACAATTTTGGCGACGAAGATAATGATGATGATGATGATGATAGCGAAGACGACTTTGGCAAAAATTTGGTATGAACTTTATCCTACCAAGTCATAAATATTGTTTTGTTTGTTGGATTTGGTATCTAAGTACATTTTTCTGCTGCTATTTAGTGATATTAACGTTGTTTTGTCTCTGTTCTCCAGAAAAAGGCTCTCAGCCAGAAAAGTACTCCAAAGTATGATATCAAGGAGAAGATACTGCGAGGAATTAAAGTAACTAGAAACACGATAAAGGGACATGTAAACAAGGCCTTGAAGAAAATTAGAAACTGGTGGAAGAGAAGGAAAGCAGCTTCCAAATCCTCAAAGTCTAGCAAAAAGGAGCTCTGAGTTCAAATAAACAGGTTATTGTGATCAATATGTTATCCCCTTAATGATGAGATTTCTTAGTTCTCCTTTTTTTTTCAACCTTTAACTAACCTAAATATACCAAGTCGCGATGAATATGTTATCCCTTTATTGAATATGTTATCGCGATAAATTTTTGTTTTTACATTATTGCGAAAAATGGGTGGTACTCTAATATTCTAAGGAGCTTTTCCTATATTTTCCAATTCTCCTAGATATTGCAAGCTATCTAGTTTGAAGGATTTGTTGAAGTTAGATAAAAAGAGTAGGAGCATTGAGACATTTCTTACAATAAATTCCATCAGTTAGCCTATATGAGACTAGTCTGAAGGTGACTTGATAGCTGCGTACATTTTTTCTTAATAGGGATTCTCCAACCACTTAATTCTGCACATTGTTAGCATATCTTAAACTATTTGTCATATAAAGTAACTCTTCTCCTTTTAAATCTAACATGTAAAATGACAAATGTATTTAAATAGGTTGGTTTTATGGATGCTGGTCTTAATTCTATTGTTTTATCAGTTGTTTTAAGCCCTTCTCATGTTCCTCTGTTTCTAAGTATTTGGTTGGAAAAATTGTACCCTTAAGTTTAACTTTTATTGCAATATAATGTAGTTGTTATATAATATTTATGTGTTTGGCTGATTGGCAATTGTGGCTGTTGCATTTTAGTAAATTCATAGCAATGGAGATAATTTTATTTCTTAGGGTAGGATGAAGATCTCTCGTATGCACAAGTTAAAAAGTAACACACATGAGCTATAAGATTTTTATATGAAAAGCTTGAGAAGGGAAAAATTATGGGGTTTTATCTAGTTGTAATGATTCCCTTAATGTAAGTGAAGGATTATAAATGATGCCCTTCCTAAGTGTCAATGATGCCCTTTTCTATAATTAGAGCAAGTGTAAATACAATGTTTTAGAGTAAAGTCGTCAGAGATGTCTCCTATTGTGTTAGTGGTAGAAGTTTTGAGATGTTAGAATTTTCTGGCAATGAGTATTGGGTGACGATTGATGGTGGTGCTTAGAAACTGGGCAATGAAGATCGATTGTCTTTATTGTTCTTTAGATAAGAAGGAAGACCATGCTATAAGAAAGAAGAACATATGTTGGTGGCTAATGAATATGAAATGTTTTCCTAATCGAAGCGACCAAGAGATTAGAAAAACAAACATTGATTGTTGGTGGATGATAGATGTTAAACATCACTCATTGGAAAGCATCAGGCGAAGAGCGATAAAAAATGTTAGAGGTTGGCCTAATTTTCTTTTGATAGAAGGGAAGACCTGACGATTGAGAAGATAGGCGTCAGATGTCGGTTGTTGGCAGCTGTTTGATGACGATATACAAGGATTATGAAAAGTTTGAGCGACGAGAGGTGTCAGTGTCATTTGACGGTTGACATTGAGTTGAAGAAGATGATGGTCATTTGTGTCGATCGTGACTAGCAATGGGCTGCAATGAGTCGTAGGTCGATAGCCGATGACAAGTGGTGCCTATCATTGGTTATCGATAGATCTAATCAATGGAGATGACAAATGGTGACTAGAGACACACAATAAGTGTTGGTTGACTATTGGAAATGCATAATGATGGGAGAAAATGCTATTGCTCTTTTTGAATTGTTATACAAGTGTACGTGTCGATCAAGTAATAAAGTGAAAAGTAGAGTGTCGATCCTACGAGAAAAAATTATATCCTACGAATGCCCCTATTACTATATCTAATACAAGTAGCAAAGTTTATCCTACTAAATCGTGATGAAATTAGTTATCTAGCAACTAATGTGATTGTTAAAAAGATAATTTAATCAAAGTAAAATATGTTCTGAACTTATGATGGTTGAATGTTACAATGTTTTCCTAAGTAGACTATTCTAAGGTATGTTGTGAATCAAAACATATGCACCCTTAGATTTTTATCTAGCTTATTAGAGTGTAAAGGCTCTCACCTTATTACAATGATTATATCTCCATAGATTCCAAAAACCTATTCATCCTATGTCTAGATATGAATTCATTTCAACTCTCCTATTTTTTTTCATCATTCCTCCATCAAGGTAATGAATCATACTATGTTTTAAATTCAAATATGGTTATTGCATGAACTAAACTAAGATCTTAGGAGTGATTGAAAATAATATTAAAACATTTTATTTACTAGTCTACATAAGAAAAAACATACTTCATTCACATCATAATAGCCCAAAACTAAAGAAATAGCTAGTCATAGACATGAGTTCAAACAAAACAGATTTCATTATATCAACTACAACAAGATACAAGAATTTAAGCGGAGAAAATATCACCTGAAATGGCGTTTACAATCAATTACAAACAATAGATGCTTCCTGAATTTATTTCCCTTAAGCACAATTACTCTCTCTCTCTCTCTCTCTCTCTCTCTCTCTCTCTCTCTCTCTCTCTCTCTCTCGTAGCTCTCTCTCTCGTAGCTCTCTCTCTCGTAGCTCTCTCGTAGCTCTCTCTCTCTCTCTCGTAGCTGCTTATGCAAACCATATTAAAAATTTATTTTGTTCTCTCTAGCTCTTCCGGGTATGTGCAAAAGGCCATCTCTCTCTAGCATCTCTCTACCTGCTGTGGAAAATGCCAAAAAGAATGTTAAAAAATAATTTTTGCTTTCTCTCTACTATTTGTATTTTTATATCATTTTCTTTTCAAAAAATTGATTAGTTCTATTTTTAAAAAAAATTGTTAAATTAAATTAATTTTTTTAAACAAGTAGTATAATTTTGTTTGATTTTAAATAAAAAAATTTCATATAGTTTGTGTTTATTTTTATTCACCAAGTAAATTTTAATTTTATATGAATTAATTTTTTAATTTGTCTGATCCTTCTCCGATGAGTGTATTATATTTATCTAATCTCTATTCTCTTTGACATAAATTTTAGAGAAGAGGGTTTAATAAATTGAATTTTTGTTTGTCGAGAGGTCGATCGCAATTTTGTATTCAAAGAAGGTAAAATATTTGCCCATAAATTACATTATATTCATTAAAAATATTTTGTTATGTTTTTCAAATATGTTTGTTCCCTTTTATTCATCATTTTTTTCATAGATATAGAAAGATATTTTAAAAGAAATGCTCAAGTTGTTGAGAAAGATGTCAATTGTGTTGATACTAATATACAATTCAAATATCTTCATGTAGAAAATTGTGATGATTTGCTGGTTAACCCTGGATTAAGAAAAAAAATTTCAGATTATCATCCATACAGAGAAGAATATACTTATTAAGAGGTATTTGTCAGTCTCGGATTATGAATTCCCACAAACACAAATTGAAAATAAATTACATAGGTTTAATCTTGCGGTGTTTAATGATTACAAAGCATGCTTAGAATATAGTCTGATCAAAGATGCAACTTATTGCTTATTTAGTTATTTTTATAGATCAGAAATAGGAGAGCAGGCAAATGGTGATAGCTTTGACATAAAGGGATTTCAAAATTACAAAAAAAAAAAAAAAAGAATAGATTTCAAGTAAATGTGGGATGAAAAAGGTTGGGTTTTTTTTTAATATTGATTATTTGTGCCCCCACATAAAAATTTTCTGCTCCGCCACTGAACGATAAGAGTTGGTTTACGGTTGATGATGAATGACTAATAATGGGTATCGGTGTCGCTAAACAACTAAGTATGGCCCATGTCTAAGGGTTGGTTGACTTTTGAATTCTCCAAATGTGTAGATATATGATTTATTTCAGATTTCACTCTGCTCAAAATCCACATGTAAATTTATAGAAATATAGTTTATTTACATATTTTAGAAATGCGCATTATAAGAATTAGGAAAATAATTGGGAAAATCCATTAGAAAAAGTGAATAAATTCTCATATTTTTTTTAAATTTTCTAAATATTTAAGTTTATTAATAAACCAGAAATTAGGGCTGTCAATATTTGACACGACACGAAAACCCGACCCGGACCCGACCCGAAAACTTCGGGTTCGGGTTCGAGTTTTTAACCCGTTTGAAAAACCGGGTCGTGTTCGGGTTGACCCGGAAACCCGGAAATGACCCGCTGCCCGCCCTGATCGGGACTGACCGAAGCTGCCCGCGCGGAGTCTGAGTCTGACCCGCGTCGCTTCGCGAGTCGCATCGCGTCAGCAGTTGCCCGCGCGTCGCGTCTGCCTGCGCGGAACTGCCCGCCCCAACCGCTACTGTCCGCCGCGCAGCTGCCCGTTGACCGCTGCTGCTCGCCGCGCAGCTGCCCGCTGTGCCGCGTCACGCTGCGAACCGCCGTCCGCCGAAATGTCGAACCCGCTGGCGCTGCGAAATCGCGAACCCGCGCCGCTGCCCGGGTCGTGTCGGGTTGACCCGAAGCGGGTCGGGTTCGGGTCCAAGATTTCAACCCGTTTGCCTACCCGGGTCGGGTTAGGGTCGACCCGATTGAACCCGGATCAGTTTCGGGTTCGACCCGAACCCGACCCGTGACCCGAAATTGACACCCCTACTGAAAATTGTGCACTTAGATTCATCAGATTTGTCTCATCTTTGATCCCTTAAATGACCCCAAAAAAAAAAACCTAATAGCTACAGTGAGCTATCGGCAAAACTATAGAATTCACCTTCCTCAATGACAAAATAGCCGATTATAGTAATTCTTAAATTTCTAATGCAGAAGCTTTTCATGACAAAATGGTCGATTGCTCTTCTCATTAAGATGGATGTAATTTCCTTGATGTACTTTCTTATAAATTTTTTTAAAAATATTTCAGAAGTTCTGGTTATATTTTCATATTTAAAGTGAAATATTAATGATCAAAATAACTATATTTGATGATAAATACAATATCTTTATTTATAATTGTAAGAAGATGATTATTTTGTTGCATAAAATTACACTCAAAACTCTTTTATGATTAAGGATAAGCTATATAATTCTCATTTCCAACTCCGTATGGCATAACCGGTGACCCTAAAAGGAGAAATTATTCTGTGCAGATTCAAATCACAGCACACCTCATCACCTAATACACAACAGTACCGAGAAGACGCAGTATGCAATAAGGGTGAAGAACTACATTAGCACAAGACAAGCAAGCACAAGATGCGATGTGGCTCTTAAAAAGATATATATAGTACCATTTTACAAAATAACTCTTAATATTTTATTGAATTACAAGATAACTCTTAATATTTTACAAAATAATAAATATTTTGCAAACAATCATTTTATATAACACTGCTAAATTCTTTCCCATATCAGCTATCCTTTACTCATTCCTTAACACCTCAAAAGCTAAGAAATCTGGGGCAACTCCTACCTTCTATTTTCTAGCTTGAACCATTATAGGTAACCAATTTTAAGATTGAGCTAAAGCAGATAGAACTGAATAGATGATAAAAAAGAATACAGATGTCTTATAATTAGCAATTTAATTCAAAATTATTCAAGAAGAAGAAAGATGCACTGAAGTTTTGATTAAAGAGTTATAAAACTGAAGGTATGAATTATAATAATGATGGCCAAATTCAGAAATTTCAAAAGGTAAAATACAGCACAACCTCTTCGGGGAGGGCATCAGAGTCAGGTGAGCTTCCTGAGCAGAGCATTTGAAGAGCTAAAATCACATCTTGGGACCTAAAGGAAGAAACACAATGAAGATTTTGGTTCTTTTTTTCAATCTCTCTCACCTTGGTAAATGGAAAATGGAAAACGAATAATTAGAATGAAGCCGCCGCCATCCAGGGAACAAGAGGCGGTTAAACTTCCACTTGGATTCTGGCAGTCTCGTCCGGCCCCGCCGCATTATGAAACAAGTGTCAACATCTAATGATGAAACAAACCCTCGTGCAGCTCCTTGCAGCTACATGAAGAAGCAAATGACTTTGTTTCCCAACAAAAAAATTCTGACCGAATTGTAATATATGTTGTTGATCCAGATCCATCGCTATGCATAATACATGTACAGGCTGTTTGCAGCAGCACAGGCAATTGAATTTTCAGATGGATGCCAAGCTAGATGGAGTAGCTTTGTAGTGAAATCGTAGGAGTTTCCGTTGGCATCAACACTGGGGCTTTCGGCTCCTATCGGCACAGAAAAACTGATGTAGTGAGAGAAAAGATAGCAGGGTTTCCTGACAACGTTTATTTAAAAAAATAATTGTTTGGATGCCAAGAACTTCAGCGAAAGAAAATAATTTCAAAAAATATTGAAAAGATTAAATCAATGATTGTAAATGATTGCAAATCCATTATGAGATTTCGGTTTCGTTTGAAACAGCTTTCTTATTGCTTCTTACTAGTACAAAATTTTTAATTTTTATACTAAAAAATCATTTTGAGAAGCAGTAAGAAAGCCGTCCCAAACGATGCCTTCATTTGATTTCCTACGGTTTCCTTTGATGCATACAGTGAGTGAATAGATTTACCTCTTCTAACAACGCGAGTTAGACTGCTAAGAGATCTTGCAGGCCTTGCAGGTGTTTGTACTTGCCTCCTGCATGATATTACATAAATTAGGTTAAATAAACTAACGCTAAACTCTGACTGCAAAACTAACCTTTCAAAAAAAATTTCAGCATATAATCAAAATTTTCATAGCGGAGAAGAACACTCTTCTGTGGAGGTCTGTAATATGTCCCAAGTACCTTATTGATTCAAAAATAAGATAAAATGCTTTAAGCCTAGATGAGATACCTCCCGAGTTTCGAGAATTTGGGGGAGATATTAGAGTAATATTGTTAAAAATTATTTTCAAGAAAATATGTGAAATAGTTAGACAAATTTCAGGGTAAGTAATTAAGAACAAAGGAGAGATGATAATGATTATAGGGGAATAAATTTGAGCGTTACCACAATATTATGAAGAGGGTAATGGGAGATATGCTAAAAAAAACCATGCCTGTATCAAATAAGCAATTCGATATTTTATGGAAGAAAAAATTACTATGAAGATGATTTTTGGGCATGAACAATATTGAAAAGGCACAATTGGATACCACAAGAATTAATTTGTTGTCATTACGAAAGAAATGTGTCTCAATGACATATTGAAGTTACTAAATATTATTTTGGATAACATAGTGAGTAGAGAACTAGCATTAGATGTTGGTTGTGGAAAGACCAAAGAGGCCCCGGTCACCTATGATTACAACAAAATCAATAAGTTCATGGATTTGGTAACTTTTGATAGCTAAGAGCAGTTGTAAATTGAAACTTAAGAAAAATAAGCAAATTTTAAAAAAGATGAGGCATTTAGGATTAAGGGAACATACAATGAATATAGAATATGAAATTTTAGTGAATGTAAAATTGAAAGTCATAAATCAATATTGAAAGGCCAAGTGATAAGTAGATAGGTTTGTGTATTTTGGGTGTATTAATATTAAAAAAGAAAGAAATCAATAAATGCAAGTTCAGTTATAGAGTTGAAGATATTAAGTTTAAATGGAGAGTTGTGTTAGAAATGCAAATACAACAATAAGCCTTTATCCCACAATGTGGGGTCGGTTACATGAATCATTTTTCACCATTGTGTCTGTTAAGAGTCAAATTCTCATCTAAATCTAATAAAGAAATGTTATTTCTAATATTTTCTAACCAAGTCTTTTTAGGTCTACCTCTACCTTTACTAACATAAGTCAAATCTAATACATCTACTTACCTAACCGGGTCATAGAAGGTCGTTGTTTTATGTGACCAAATCATCTAAGGCGGCTCTCTCTAATCTTATCTTCCACAGGAGCTACTCCAACCTTTTCACGTATATGCTCATTTCGTATCTTGTCTCTAAGAATAAAGCCACTCATCCACCTGAGCATCCTCATCTCTGCAAAACTTAACTTAATATTATGCTTCTCTTTTAATGACCAACATTCTGCACCTTAAAGCATTGTAGGTCTCACTACCATCTTATAGAATTTCCCCTTAAGTTTGAGAGGTACTTTTCTACACAACAAGCCCGATGCATTCCTTGACTTCAACCATCCAACTTGAATTCAACTAATAATATCCCCATCTATTTCACCATCACTCTAAACAATAGATCCAAGATATCTAAAACGTGTACTCTTATTAATGACTTGATCGCCCGAAGTCACAATCCCCTCACGAGATCTATTATTACTAAAATTATACTCCATATATTTAGTTTTAGATATACTCAAACGAAAGACTTTAGACTCTAAGGTTGACCTCCATATCTTTTGCCAACTTGCCAAGGGATCTCTAAAAAGTTCAACTAGAAGAGAAAAGATGGTACTTCTTAAAGGAAAAATACTATGAACCTTGGGAGTGATGACTTCTTTTTTTTTTTAACAATTCTAATGCAGCTATTATCACTAACACTTGGAACAAGTTAACTAGTGGAAAAAAAAAACATGTTAACTAGTGATGAGTGTGTTGCAGAGTGCATATGAGCTTTTATGCAGACAAACATATTCCCATAAAATATGAAATAGCATGTCCATACAACTAAGAAATTATACATTGATTCCCACCAAAAATAGACATACCTCATAGGATTCTTGCAAGCTTCTAGAGTTGTTGCCTCAGTGCTTCCGGAAGCACAACCAAAAACACGGAAAAGATTGCTGGTTTAACACAATAAATATAAATAATCATCAAAGTGAAAACAAATAATAGTCAATAAAGTCATTATCAGAAAAATGTAAAAAAGAATACCTATATGAACCAGTAGCTAACCGAAGCCCATCTCCACTCAGGCAGCACTCAAATTTATCAAAGATCGAATCATTTTCATATAAATCACAAAGCTGCACAATATATTGAGCTAATATAAGGAAAAAAAATTTTAAAAAATGATTCACTATTGTGAAAACTACTGCTCAGATAGTATATCATGCTAATCAAA
The DNA here is from genome assembly GCA_016618105.1 of Dendrobium huoshanense. NCBI lineage: Eukaryota > Viridiplantae > Streptophyta > Magnoliopsida > Asparagales > Orchidaceae > Dendrobium > Dendrobium huoshanense. The sequence goes on along the minus strand of CM028343.1, from coordinate 3,023,186 downwards.
TTACCTTAGGCCTCAAATACTCGTGGACCTGGAAAGTTGCGACTGGACCGGAATCCATGTTTATGTCCCACAGCTAAAAATGTAGACAAATAAGAAAACGACCAGAAGAAGGAAACAAAACGCGGGCAGAAAAAAATCAAGGAGACCTAAACAACAGATAATATACTTTTACTTGTGGTGACATTCCAAATGACAGCAAAATCAGCAGGCCAATGAATGAGTTCAAAACAACGCTATATGATAAGATACTTGATTAGTGATCATACAACTAGGCTAAAGTTTAACTTAAAGGACACCAAAACAATATGAATGCTTATATTATGGGTAAATGCAGGACCAGGATTACCTGAAAAATAAGATATCAGGGGAAGTAAATAATAATGAGAAACTTTAATGACCTAAAAAAAAAGAGGAATACATGAACAATTCGGAAGTAAATCTAGCCTGCAGCATTCATCAAATTAAATACATGACCAAGTTGAGAAATGTATATCCACTATGTGATAAACATTATAGGAAGAAACGTCTTCGAAGTATAAACAGCAAAACAGATAAAGAAAAATACAATAATACAAATATAGGGGCTGATTTTTTTATTACTTCTTCAACAATAACAAAAGATACAATTGATCAATTATTCGAGAGGTGGATCGACTTTCCTACAAACCTAAGCCGCCGCTAGAAAACTCACACCAAACTCTAGAAAATAAACTCAACACATATACCTCTCCCAACCCTTTCAAAGCTCCCCCTTAAATAGCCCTCACACACACTAAACATAATTGGAACATTTCTAAACAGCATAAACAAATTAAGAAACCTTCCTAAACAGCATAAACACAATTAGGAAATCTTCCTAAACAATCAAAACCTTCATAAACAGCATAAACACAATTAAGAAACAATCATAAATAACTCCCTTAATTCCTTCTCCTTACATAATGAATAATAGCTCCACTAGGCCCCACAAGGGGGGCCAAAATCTCCCCCTCTGTTGCCCTTGGCTTCGCCGAACCAAGGGCTGGTTTGGCCGAGGCTAAGCAAGTCTAACTGGGCTAGTTTGGGCCTGCCAAGTGGCCTCCCTTGGTATATCAGACTACGTTTTAGGTAATTTCTATCAAAAGATATTAGAGTTAAATTCTAACGAAAAAAATCAAAATAAAATATAATGAACGGGCAAGTCACGAAAATTACAACTTACATTCTCCGGTGATCTTAATGACCACAAAAACCAAACACAAAACTAATAATTGCATTATAAATGTATAGTCTATACTCAATTCTTTAGAAGACGGTTTTCAAACAAATTGTCATTGGGCTTAATTTGCTTCCATTAAAAGAAAAACGGGGAACCAAAAATGAATGATGGAGATAGGGTAGTTGCAACATTCCTTATCATTTTGAATTAATGAAACTCTCTAGAATTAATGCATAGTATTTTTGAGAATAAGATCATGTATGAAAACTAAAAATACTTACCACCATTGCCTGTGGCTAGCTGGCACAAATTTGACTTCAGTGGTTTGCCATGATAATTAAAGAGAGTTTTATTATAACAGAGAAATCGCTAATGGGAGTTGAGGCAAGAAAGAGAAAGGATTCAATGTACTTTGAGAGATTTTCTAAGAGGGTTGTTTTAAGAATGAGATTACAAAGAAGAAATAATAAGAGTCATTAGAGATGCAGGTTAGGAACGAATATAAGAACCAAAGGGGAGCATGATTACTGATGAAGCTAGAGGTGACGTGGCAACTAAAGGGGAGCAAGGTTACCAATATGGGTTGAAAATGGAATTAATAATCATAATTAATAGTTTATTTTATGACATGTAATTTACAATTTAAATAACTAGATTTCAAGTGCGAATTTACACCCTTTTAACAAACTTGGATCCGCACGTGTGAAGCATCTTGTTAGGCGTAGTTAAATGTAACCTTAACCCATATACTATAAATGCAATATGGCAGCCGCAGGCTTTAGGCTGCCCACTCAAACTTATAAGTATAGTAAGGATACCTTTGCATCAATCTCACCAATCTAACACAAATTAAATTATTACCAAATTAACAAAACTCACTCATAACAGCATTAGTTTATCATTGCAAGAAAAAAAAATATTGACAATTAAAAGCTTGATATATCCCATTTATAACACTAAAACCATCTCGAAACAATTCCGGTAATCAGTTTCATTTGTCAACCTGCTTTTCCACAAAATATATATATATATATATATAAACAATTCAGAAAAGACTCATATATCACTGACAGATCATTGAATAGGTGGAACCTTCAAGGGCTACATAGAATAAAGAAGTATTCTTACACTACTTTAATAAAACAAAACTGAAAATATCGATTTAAATTGGATGGATAGAAAATAACCTTAAGGGTCATGTAATCACGGCTCAGAATATGTCGTCCATATTTTGAAAATTTAATATCAGATATTGAAGCAATGATCTCAGTGAAAAAGGACCTTGACCCAGGTGTCTCACGCTCCTCAAACCTGTTAGATGCATCATTACACCGGAAACAAATAAACAATATGGCATTGTATAAGAGGTCATGTATCAGTTGGAACTTTCATTTCCCAGCCAGTGCACACGGAACCAAAAAACATATACCAGTAAAAATACATATAAAATATGGCCACTTACAACTTGGAGTGATTATCACATAAAGCTGATTGCCTCAAATCAATAAGCCTTATCGAGCCCTTAGAGCTACTATATGCTAGCGTGTTACATTGCATAGGATGAAACTCAGCTGATGTTATAACCTCTGCGAAGCATAAAATAATGAATCAAATCAAAATAGAACATATGGGCCATACCATAACTCATGCTTGAAAAAAAAAAGATAAAAAATATATCAAGTTCCATCAAAATTAAAAAAATAAAAAACAATTGAAGAGATTGAGTGCATTGATTGAAATTTATCTCGTGCAAAGGGTTGCCAACTTAACATTAAAGTGGAGTATGTATCAAAATAGAGAACAATCAATGAAGATTGTGAGGTCAACGTGGACTAAAAACATGGAGTGACAAGGTCGCAAGGTTGTGGGGATGGCTTAGCGATGATATGATCGTGAGCGAGGATGAATTAGGAGTTTGCCCAATTTGGACGGATTCCACATTCATCAAAAATAAGCCTTTGTTGAGGCATTTTAAATTTCCTAGATAATACTTCAAATTTTTTTACTTCATACCAAACACCTGAAAATTCAAAACCTATGTACTCCAAATGCAGTACACATTACTTCAAAACTAACAAGTTCTTAATGTATTTGAAATCCATCTCAACAATAAATAAAAAAATCAATACATTTGATTTGAATCCAAAGGAACAATTATTATATTTCTAGGAAGCATTCTAATTACTCTGTAGTTTTAAGATAAATGTATTTTAAAAACATCAAATCCTAATAAAGTTTATTTCTCCATTGCCAATATGTAGAAGACCTGAAGTGCCCCCATTTGATTTGTTTCTCCTTGCCCCTCTAGAAATTTTCTTACATTGCTTTATTATCTTCTCTTCCTTGACTCACTGCAACCTCCTCCCATAATATAATCTCCCAAACCCCATCAGCAATAGAGGCTTGCTGAATAGAAGAACCCTCTTCAATCATAAAGTTATTGGGTTTAGCTAACCCCAAAAAAGGTTTTCAATCATTTCCACCATATTTTAGTAGAGAGTTTTTTTTTTCCCCCACTTGGATGGGTATTGTCATGGTGTAGACAAGTATCAAACTCAAGACCTTAGCAATAACTTTCAAAACTCTTACCAATCGGATTAACCAGCGCACACTAAGTCTTGAGTGAGGTGAAACAACCTAATTTATAGTAGATTGCTTTGACTTTGTAAATTGTTTACCTGCCAATTGCAAATAGGGCATGTGGATAGGCATATAAATGAGAGGAGAGTCACAATTGTCAAAGGATGGTCACCTCTTCCACAATCAATGTTTTCTCCACCTACCAAACCTCCATCATAAGCATTGCGCCTATGGGAACAAAGGGCCAAAGTGGAGGTTGTTTCTGGTAAGAATGTTGTATAAAATATTTGTGGGCTCTGAAAACTCATGCCCCTACTTTGTTGACAGACTTTTCCTATAGATCAAATTTTTATTTTTCAAAAGGCAGATTGGATTGCAAACAAAATATTATTTAGAGATTTCACTCATATTTTATGAAGACTTTACCCTCCCTACATCTCCCCCACATAAGAGTCATCAACAGGGGTTTGAGCCTACCCAACACATCAAAAAAGACGTGTATGATTGATGTTCTAAAATATCATAGTCAAGGGAATCTTCAATCCAGAAATGCTAAAAAATGTGTATATTAGTCTTTGTGTACATATTTAAAAATTGAAATATTTCCCGCCATATTTAAAATACTTATAAGCTTACCACACCTAGAAGGATGTTAAATCCAAAACTATTTATAAGAAAATAGGCAGAACTCTTACAAAGAACCCAACTAAGCCCTTCATAGAAAAGAATGGGTTGAACCTAGGGAGACCACAAACATAAAGAGTAGATAGCAAAGGGGGGAGGTGATAAAGAGATAGACTAAGCACCTAACATTACATTCATGCTTAAGCAAAACATTTGATTCAGTATTTGTAGGTGAGAGTCAAGGCAGTGCTACAAGATGAGCTGCAATGGACTCAGATCACTACAAGAGCATACACATTTATAAGTTGTTGTTAGTTGTGTGAAGGTCCCGTAGTCATATCCCTATCATGCCTGCCTAAGACAAGTATTGCTTGGAGAAAGAGAATGACAAGTTCATTGGGTGAGTGCCTCATGCGAATATTGCTAGTTGATTGTATGGTGAATGAGAAAAAATTTTGAATGTCAATTGGCCAAGTTCGGCAACTAAAAACCTTGGATTGATTCATGCATGAAATAGTTTTTCTAAGTTGACTTGCCACTTAGTGGCTATGAACAACTCTTAGTAGGAAACTTGCAAATCTAGCTTGGTTTAAGCCAGTTCAACATTCTGAGCTCCCTAGATTCGGCTCAAGTTTATTTTCTAACTTGGTGCAGCTTACCAAGAGAATATCAGAGTATAATGGAAATAATATTTAGAGTGAAAACTTTATAACGAGGGATTAACAAAATTTGTTGGGTTGGTAATGATTTTCCTATTAATTCAAGGTTACCATGAGAGATTGACACATTATGACATTGCTAGTTGATGTACACTCCTTATGGCACCCTTCGATGCAATGGCAAAGTTATAGTAAGTACACTAGGGGCTCGTGCTTCCACTAGACCGGCCAATAATATATTAAATTTTAGTTTTTATAATTAGTTTCACAGCCTAAAAGAGCCATTTATATGGTCAATATCATCAACTCACAGCTAATCCTCAATTCACGATTCACGAACAGGGTTTCCAACATTTCCCATGGTGCACGAGCTATGAGTCCAATGATGCCAGCTTAGTGATCTCCCTTGCTTTCCTTCTTCCAATAATATATTGAGAAGGTGAGTACCTCTCTCTAACCTGCCTTAAACTCTTTGCTACCAATGTTTGGGCCAACCCCACCTCTAAATCATATAGGTTAATCCGTGTTTTTGTTCTCTTCAATCTTCTTACCAATTATTTGGCTTTAAGAGCATTAAACTCATTAGAGATTATAAGTACAACTTTAGATCATTTTAAAATTAAATTTATGATGAATTCAAAAATAAACTAGATATTTAGAAGTATTTTGTGTTACAGATTGGTAGACCAACAACTTGATTTAGATTGACTATAAAGATTAGTTTATCTTTTGACTCATTTTGACTTTATATAATATTTCACTCTAATATGCTATATGCCCAATCTTAATATGTTACTCCAAATCACCTATGAAAATAAATTTAATCAATATATTTTAATTTTTCCCCTATTTTAAATTTCACTAATTACAAATATTTCAACATAGCCATAAATAATGATTACTTTATACAATTCTGAAGGCAACAATATCCCTTAATTTCTAAGGGGGTTAAACCTTTTAGAATTTATACAATCAACCATGTTTACACCCAATTTGAATTCCTAGTAACTCTAATTCAATGTAGACTTATAATTATCATAGTTAAAAGTAAGTTTCTTATAAATATTCTCATGCAAATCATACATATAATTAATGAATGATGCAATATGATGTGATGGGCATAATGATAAAGCAAAAAAAAAAAAAAATACTACCATTCCATATGAATACTAAGAAAGATACTATAACAAATTCCTATAAGGGGAAATGATGAAAAAACATTAAAATTGATATTATTAATGATGAGTACATCGTCACAGATTTCGACACATGTACCATCAGGAGACGCTGGAGATCGACGGCCACGATCATGAGTTTTATTTTGAGTCATTTTATGTAGTAGTTTATTTGATTTTTATGTGTTTCCGTTTTTGCCCTTATGGGTATTTAGTCGCTATTGTAGCCCAAGGGGCATTTTAGTCTTTTGTTTTCTTTGACATTTGGTGGCCTATATATATGACCCTTTTCTCATGTAATAGTAGTTTTGATGAATGAAAATTTGCCACTTATTTTCTCTTTGTGAGTTCACCCTCCTCGATCTCTTAGTGAGTTCGTAGGAGAAACTAGATCTCTTTGTGAGTTCTAGGTTTTTCTTGTCTTTCATTTTCTTTAGTTCTCTTGATCACTTCGTGTTGTGGAGATTTGGATTGAAGCCACTCACTAGTGGGAGATTGGATTTTCATGCTTTGGATCCCGAGAATTTCCCCCACACTCTCTCCTCCCTTGCTCTTGCAGCCACCCCCTACCTGGATTGCCCAGGCCGCCGGCCTGCAGCCCCAACCGCCGGCCAGCAGCCATCGGCCAGCCCTTCCCCAGCCCGCCGGCTCCCTTTCCCCCTTCCGGCCGCCACCTCCTTCCCACTCTTTTGAATTTCGAATTTGAAATTTGAATGTTTTATGATCCATTACTTGTTTCCTAATTTAACTCCTTAATTTTAGGCAATCAATTTAATTGAGTTTCAATTTCAAATTTGAAATTCAAATTGCTCCAATTGATTGCCCTCAAATTAGGAAGTTATTTCCCCTTATGAAATCTGAAATTTTATTTCAGATTTTGTAAAAATCTGTGATTAAGTTTGTAGTCCCCATTGCATTAAACCCAAGCCCCTCTCTCCTAGTCATGTGGCCGACGCCTTAATGGCCTCCTCTCTCTCTCCTAATTACCTTAATAACTCCACAAATTCAGCCCCAAATCTTCTCCCCATTGCCGCCCCTCTCTCCCTCCTTGGATTAATTTGAAATTCAAATTAAATCTCTCTCCTAAACCACTAAAATCTGGATTTTATTTCAGATTTCCTGCATTTGCCTCTTAGCCCCCACCATAGCCGACTCCCCCCCTCTTCTCCTCTTTTGCTTCAACAAGTGGTCGGCTCAAGGGCTCAAGAAGAGAGTTCTCCACATCCATGGACGGCCGATCCCGACATCGACCATGGCTTCGTCTTTGATGATCAAGGAAGAAAGGATAAGACGTTGGATGCTCTCTAGTCATCCCATGGACTACCTGCCACCGGCTACCACTCCAACGGACTACACTTTGTGTGCCATTTGTCTCCTAGTGGCATCGCTCGGTTGCTCTCAATCTTCCTCCCTTAAAAGTGCCACCAACAAGAGAGTGAATGAGAGACCCAAGGTGAAAAGTTCTATTTGTTAATTGTGGATTATTGTTTCTCTCCATAACATTACTATCTAATTCTATGTTGTCAATTTGATATTGTCCCATTAATCTAGTTGTAACCACATGCCTTACTTAATTTTGACTTGATAATTCCGAGAACTTAATTTGGGTAAGCATTAATTCTATAACTAGCAAAGCTTTAACAATCTTATATTAAAATCCCCAAGCAGTTCTTGTTTCCATGCATTACGTTTCTGTGGGCTCCGAAAATTCGGTCCCGGCCTCCCCGCCGCGCTTTTCTTTTCTTATTCGGCGAGGGAGTTTTAACGAACTAAGTTCCGGGGTAAATTTTGGAAGGCAGATGGGTTTGTAGATAAGACACTACCCAGAGATTTCGCCCTCATTTTGCGAGGACTTTATGATCTGAGTTCTGGTTTCCTGTAGGCGCAAGCCCCTATAGTTAATTACCCCTCTCGATCACGAGAGAGAACTTTCGATTAAGACTAGTCATTGATCAGATACGTAGAATATACGTGTTATCTGGCATATAGTAGCAGCAGCATGGGTTTGGGTATTTGAGAATTTGGAGAGTTTGATATTTAAAATAGAAATTGCACCATCTAGCACTTAAAGCGGATGGTGGGGGAATGGATGATGAGCCCGATCAAGATCCCATGGTTCTGTCGTCCCGGGCCATCGTGGTCCCTGGTCTACTTAGTCAGACGAGGTAGTCGACCCAACCTGACAGAAGGATCCTTGTCGGCAGCCATGGGTTGCTTCGTCCAAGGGGACCTTGTAGACCTGGGTTGGATGTTTGTCTAAGGGGACAAATTTGAATCCACCTTAGCTAACAGAGGGCTTTGTGCCCTATCGATCATATCCTATTGATTCATATCTCAAGGATTTGATACCAATAAGGAGCGTACTGGCTCTGGTCATAACTGATATTTCGTGGTGCCATTTGGCGGCGAAACCACTCGGTTCAGAGGGCCCCGGGTCATAACCGTTTTTCCTGCGGTGCCATTTGGCGGCTAACCGCCGGTTAGAGGACACGTACCACGTCCTTACTGGCAGGAGATTGTTTTGAGAATGGATCCTAGTGATATTTTCGACTAGGCATTTGGCTCTTTGTGAGCTAGAGTTTATTTGAATTTGTCCACCCCGGCAGACTGTTGCGGAGGGTGGATGAATTTTGCTTTGAGTGATTGATGGATTGATTTCAGATTTAAATATCTGGATTTTTGGGATTGATTTTTGGATTTTTGGAGTATGGATTTTGTGTGGACTTTGGGTATTTGGGAGACATTTGAAATATTTGAGAACCCCTCCGGTTGAGATCTTCAATCAACGCAGCCATCATCGGGGTATTTGGGGTCATTTCCTTTTGTTGATTGGACCTTGTCAACTCGAGCAAGTTGTTGCTCGAGGATCAGGTTTCATAGGCTTCATGCCTTTGATTTAGTGAATTATTTTGATTGTAGGCCTTGAAGACCTAATATGAATGTATTGAAACAAATACATTGATCCCCACAATCATGTATTTATTTGAAGGTTCGAACCCTGTCGACTTCTATTGATCTGTATAGAAGGATCGGGTTCGAACCTGAATTCACTTATCAACCCGCGCAGCATCCCTAAGCGTCACGTGTGTACCAATAACACGCTCGTCGGGGCGCGTGCGAGTGATTTTTATATTGATTTAGACGTACCCCATTGTGTACCTATGTGTATACAAACTATAGTGTAGGTGCAGGAGTACTTTGAAGTATTTGTAGTTGTGTAAATAACTATCATCTGGATGCACACAACTTTTCATTTGAGAGTTTATACACGCCTTCTGTCCGCTAATACGAGTGTTGCGGATCCAGTGGCATTGCGTTGTAGATTGTAGACGCCTTCTGTCTGCTTGTATAAATGTTGCAGATCCGGTGGCGTAGCGTTGTAGATTGTAGACGCCTTCTGTCTGCTTGTATCAGTGTTGCAGATCCGGTGACGTTGCATTGTAGGTTGTAAACGCCTTCTGTCTGCTTGTATCAGTGTTGCAGATCCGGTGGCGTTGCATTGTAGGTTGTAGACGCCTTCTGACTGCTTGTATCTGTGTTGCAGATCCGATGGCATTGCATTTTGATGTTGACTCCCCTTTCTCATTCACCGGGGAAAGATTTTCTGGATTTTGGAGTCAAAGATTGCTGATTTGGAAAGAACTCCTTTTAGGCTCTTCGGCGTAGTGGACTTGTCATTTCTGGTATTTGTAGATGTGAAGATAGTTTTCTTTCTGAGTATAGAATCAAGAAGTAACTTTGGAACACCAGGAGATTTAGCTCTGATTTGTTCAAAACATCTCTTTCCTTCTGCTAGGAAGCAATCTTTTTCGTACATCAGATTGCCCTTGTACCCGACGTACTTGACGATTTTGATTACCATTGTCACCGGTGATATTTGTACTTGTGTCCACAGTGGTTCAATATGCTTACGATATGCCCACTGTTGTTATCCACAAGTAGTCATTTGTAGGGGACCGCTGTATCCACTACGACTTCCTGAAAATGTTTTTAGAAGACCCATTGCTTCTGCATCATATCCACCCTTTCACCAATCTCGGGTGGATTGAGTTCATCCGGATTTGAATTTAATGCTTGCAAATTCAAATTTCACTTGGCGCTATATAATTCAAGTTCGAATGCACAAGTTCTCGTTGTCCACATCTTGTTTTAATTTGAGTTCAGAGCACAAGTTCAAGTGATTGTTCAGGGTCCTCTAAAGTCTTTGCAGGTACAATTTCATGTTCAAATTGATTTGAGTTTGGTTCCAATTTGATTTCATTTGAATTTGATATTTAGAAATCATTTGAGTTTTGTTCTGATTCAGGTCCACAGTTCACTGTTCATTTGAATGCAGGCTCTTGTTCTTTTTCTGTTCATACAAGTCCTCTGCTCATTTTAGTTCAAGTTCTGTGCTTTTTTGTTCGAGTACAAGTCTTCTGCATTGTTGCCCAAGAAGGTCTTCAAATTGTTCAAGTCTTTGTACATTTCAGTGAAAATTTCGGCAGCACTCCGGCATATCCCCCGTTTGGAGGAAAATAGGGGAGCTGGGCCTTCCCACCACGCTACTATAGCGTGTATGGTAGGTGTCCTTGGACACCGCGGCCATACAAAATTTCATCCCACCATGCTACAAGAGCATGTATGGGGCCTTCAGCAGTACCCGTACCAGAACAGCAGTGACTCTCCCCACCACGCTACAAGAGCGTGTATAGGGCTCTCCCACCTCGTCGTATGCGTCGCACCGGGCTCCCTCCTACCGTGCTACAAGAGCGCGTATAGGTGGTTCCCCGATCCGCTGCAAACGTCGAGAATGGGATTTTGGAACATCATACCTTTGCGTAGCAGTCGTTGGCGGTGTCGGTGTCGAGGTCGAGGTCGAGGACCGTCCCCACCACGCTACAAGAGCGTGTATAGGGCTTACCCGCCTCGTCGTATGCTTCGCACCGGGCTTCCTCCTACCGTGCTACAAGAGCGCGTATAGGTAGTTCTCCGGTCCGCTGCAAACGTCGAGAACGGGATTGGAATTAGAAATGTATACCTTGAAGGACCGGTGACTAGCGGTGGAAGGCTCGCGAACCGAGGCAAGTGGAGCATTCTCTTTTTTTTTGAATTAATTATAATTAATATTAATTAATTACAATTAATTAAGAAATTATTTTTAATTAATTACTTATAATTAATTATAATTAATTAATATAATTAATTAAAGTTTATTATAATTAATTAATATTAATTAAATTTTAATAAATTATAATTAATCAAAATTAATTAATGATAATTATTTTTTATAAATTATAATTAATTAAGTTAATCCTAATTATAATAATTTAATTAGAACTAAATGTAATTAATTATAAATGTTTATAATTAATTAAAAATAATAACTACAATTAACCAAAATTAATTAAAACAATTATAATTAAAATTACTTTTAATTAAAAACTAACTCATCTCTCCCTCTACCTCTCTCGGTTCGGCAGATTACGGGACTTGGCCGGAGTAGCGTGCGGAAGGTAGCGAGTTACCTTCACTGCGGCGGGCTCCCGTTGTTTGCTCCGATCAGACAGAAGGGAAAGTCGACGAAGGGGCGGGGTCGGACAGCGAAGAGGGAGCCGGAGAAGCAACGTAAAGGGGAGAGAGTTATCTCCACTGCAAGCGAACTCCCGCTTGTGCTTCCGATCAAAATGTTGTACTTCCGACCCGATAGAGAGGGAGTCCGGCCGAAGGAGCGACGTCGAACAGCAAAGGGAGGGCCGGAGAAGATCGTGCGACAGGGAGAAAGTTAATTCACAGCCGGCGAGCTCTGTTCTTGCACCCAATCACAATGTCGTAACTTCCCATCCGAAGAGAAAGGGAAAGTCGTCATGGGAGCAAAGTCAGACAGCACGAAGGGGCCGGAGAAGCAACTTCACTGCGAGCGAGCTCCAACGTCTCTTCCGATCAAAATGTTGGCACTTCCGGTCCGACAGACAAGGAAAGTCGTCGACAGAGCAAAGTTGAACGGCGACTGAGGAGTCGGAGAAGCCGCGCGAAAGGGAGAAGCTTATCTTCACAGCCGGCGAGCTCTTGTTGCTGTTCCCGATTAAAACATCGTAACTTCCGATCCTTCTGGAAGGGAAAGTCCAGGAAGGAGCGGCGTCAAACAGCACGGAGGGAGCCGAAGAAGCAACGCAAGCTCCCGTTGTTGTTCCCGAACAAAATGTCGTAACTTCCAATCCAACGGAGAGGGAGGTCCGTCGGAGGAGCGATCGAACTGCAACAAAGGAGTCGGAGAAGTGACGCCAAAGGGAGGAAGTTAACTTCACGCCAGTTAGCTCCTGTTGTTGCTTCCGATCCGACGAGTAGGGAAGATCGCCGAAGCTACGAAGTCGAACAGCAAAGGGATCGGAGAAGCACGCGAGAGGGAAGAAAATAACTCCACAGCAAACAAGCTCCTGTTGTCGCCTCCGATCAAAATGCCGTCACTTCCGATCTACGGGAAGGGAAAGTCGAAGCGGAGTCGAACAGCGTCGAAAGAGAGCGATTGCGAGAGTCAGAGTGAGGAAGCTCGAGAGAGAGCGAGAGATAATGAGAGCGAGACGTCGACGTGCGAGCCTTATGCGGAGATCGTGGGAAAAATAAATGAGATCGTGCTGAATTCGGCGCTCGAACGTGGTCGGACAGGTACGATTTTTTTTTTTTTTTCTCTCTTTTGTTTTATACAGCAGGTCAACAGTTTCACATCAATTAACTTACCTCAAGTTTTCTTTCATAAGAATCAAATTACATGAATATGGCACATCTATCATATGAAAGAGCAATATATAGAAAATTAGCTCAATTAGTTTAAAAACTAATCATGATAAATATGATACCCTTGGATTTCATCATGAGTAAAATTATTAAATTGCTCAATTAAACATCAATCACAATATACACGATTTGTTCAATTTCATATTTAGGAATAGCTTCAATTTCTATTAGAAGTTTCAAGCTCATGACGGCATTCTAATGTAAGTGCAAACTCAAATTCAATAAAATCATATTGTATTTATAAATCTTCTTTAGCAAATATTGTAAAAAAAAAAAAAATTTTGATGAACTATAGTTTCTTCAATAAGATTAAATTTTACCATACACAATCTTGTGTTGTAACATGTTTAGCAAGCTTTTAGATGAGATGATAATAATTTAGTTTTAAAATAACAATCACCGTAGACTCCAAATATGTGTATTATATATCAATATATAAAACTCAATATAAATTCTCGTAGAGTTTATGAATTTTAGCATATTTTATCCTAAAACATTTAATGAAATAAATAATGATAATTTAATAATCTAGACAAACAATATTTTGCTATAAAACCTTTAAATCCTGCTTAAGCTTCAAACAAGCTATTGTCACCTTAATGAAATTTCTTAAATTGATTATGCACCAATACTCGCTAAATGATAAATATTATTATTTAAGTTTATATTTTACATCAGCTCATATAGATTTTGTTTTAATTGAAATACATCACAGAATTAATTAAATTAATTAAGCATGCCCAATTAATTTTGTTTAATAAAATTTTGCTCCTTGCAAATTAGACAATCTTTAAGGAAAAAACTTCCATGTTATATATCAATTTTGAAATTTTCCTAACATCATACCTCCCATCAAATATAAGAACCTCATAATAGTTAAACTTGAATTTGTACATAACAATGATACAGAATCTATCATTGTGCTTTAGTCATGGATGTTCTCACTAGACATTTGCAAGAGGATGTACCTTGGTGTATGCTTTTTACTGATGATATTCTTCTTGTTGATAAGACTAGAGAGGGAGTTGAAGGTAAACTTGAATTATGGAGGTCAAACTTAGAGTCTAAAGGTTTTCGCTTGAGTAGATCTAAAACGGAATATATGGAGTGTAATTTTAGTAGTAATAGACCTAGTGAGGTGATTGTGATTTTGGGCGATCAAGTCATTAATAAGAGTACACATTTTAGATATATTGGATCTATTGTTCAGAGTGATGGTGAAATAGATGGGGATATTATCAACAGAATTCAAGTTGGATGGTTGAAGTGGAGGAATGCATTGAGCTTGTTGTGTGATAGAAAAGTACCCCTCAAACTTAAGGGAAAATTCTATAAGATGGTGGTGAGGCTTGCAATGCTTTATGGTGCCGAATGTTGGACATTAAAAGAGAAGTATAATACTAAGTTATGTGTGGTAAAGATGAGGATGCTCAGGTGGATGAGTGGCTTTACCCTTAGAGATAGGATACGAAATGAGCATATACGTGAAAAGGTTGGAGTAGCTCCAGTAGAATATAAGATTAGAGAGAGTCGTCTTAGATGGTTTGGTCACATAAAACGGCGGCCTTTCGATGACCCGGTTAGGATAGTAGATGTATTAGATTTTACTTATGTTAAGAAAGGTAGAGGCAGACCTAAAAAGACTTGGTTAGAAAATATTATGAATGACCTTTCTTTATTAGATTTAAACGAGAATTTGACTTTTAATAGAACAAAATAGAGGAAAAAGATTCATGTAGCCAACCCCACGTAGTGGGATAAAGTCATAAAGGCTTGATGTTGTTGTTGTTGTAATGATACAGAATGTATTAGAGTCTATGATTTACAATGCAATTTTACGATGAGATGTACACAAGATCAAAATCCTAGCAAAAATAATCAATCACGACAATAACAAAAAAATATAGATTATACCAAATTTGTAAATAATCAATCAAATAAAAAATAATAAAATTAGAAAATTAAAAATAAAGCAAAGGAAAAAATCACCAAAACAACAAGGAGAAATTTCAAGCATAATCATAAATATGGACTATTTATAGACTAACACCCCCTTATCTCCATTCTTACACCAAATTCTCAATAATTAAATCTTCACATAGACAAATTGGAGTTGCTAGATCCTTTTTTTTTTAAGTGTACAAGATTTTTTAATAGTGTAGATTTCCATTGCACGTGCTAGATTATACTACATTTGTAAATAATAATCAACCATGCATGAAATTAAAAGCAAAGAAAAAATCACCAAAATAACAAGACGCAATTTCATACGTACTCTAAACTTTTGACCATTTATAAAGTTAGCACCGTTGTATCTCCATTCTTCCATCCAAGTCCCAATGATTTGATTACGACATGCACAAATTGATAGATTTGCTAGATCTTTTTTTTTTTTAGGAAGTGTTAGATTTGTACAGTGTAAATTTACATAGCACATGCATAAATCTCTTAAATAACAATTTAAACCTCCCGTCGTCGAAAGGAGATGGCTTTCCTCAAAATTTCAAAGAGCTATCAAGAAATGAATCATGCATCGAATTTGTTCCATCATAATAGAAAACAAATAGAATTATTTTTATGTGGCTAAAATATCTTATGTACAATAAAAAAGTTTCATTTAATTTACAACAGACATAGTCAATAGTCCCCTTACAAAAGGATGAGAATAACAGTCTTCCTGCAACAAAAAAAATCCAAAAGTTGCAAATCTCATAAGACTTGTACAAGGAAACCACTCATTTTGTGAAAAACCCATAATTAGAAATCACATATAGGTTTGCAGTCGCATTTAGTAGTATCTCACATGTAAAAGACCTACGATACTTATGTTACAAATGATTGAAGCAATGCAAAGACTCGGGTGAGGCATAGATAAGGTTTTGATGAAGCAAAAGTTTTGAAATCAATTAAGATTGCAATCAATCCACCAAACCATATTCACCTGAAATAAGGTAATAGAACCTAGTCAAGAAAAGGAATTGCTTGAGTACCACTGAAAACCATAGCGAAGGAGCTCTGCATCACATGGTTTAATTGATTTTATTTAAATTGCGTATTTTATTTCTTTATTATTGACTCAAAAATTATATCCTAGCCCTAGAAACCATAATGCAACATTAAACTCTGCTATCAAATAAAATTCAAAATATCTTAGGATCAAGGGTTTCCTAATACAATTTTATAAAAAGATACACCAAATCACGCACACACATTCAAAATCAAGTTCACAAACCCTTAATTTAGATTACTACTCATTCCTCTACATGAAAATAGAAATATGAATAATCAAATGCATGAGTATATGCTATAAAGGAGAATCAATAATAATAGAGATCAAACCAAGGGAGATCAGAAGTTCGACGAGTGCGGCATCAATAAGGTGTTTAAAGAAGATCAAAAAGATTATGGGTCATGGAATTGATACTATGTTAGAAGGCGCAGAGAATCGCAAAGGGCTCTCATCTTTACTTAGTTTTCTTTATAGTAAAAGTGAAGTGCAAGTTAGTCCAATGGTCAGGGCCCTTAAGGGTGTTGTCAAAGTTTTAGGCTCGTTCCTTACCACATCATATTTACTTCCACCCTATAAATTTTGAGGTGGAAAAAAAAAAAAAAAAAAAAACATATATTTACCTATATGTAGGCAAGAGAAGAGAACATTAAAAGATAATATAATAAAGGAGAATATCCTCAATATAGAGAAAGCATCATAATAAGAAAAAGTGTAGATTCCTAAAATAAATAGCTAGCATGTATGACAATTTAGATATGATAACAACAATTATGAAACCTTCCTTAATTTACAATTAAAATAAATAAGAAGATTCGTCAACAACCCATCCAGCTAATTAATCGTAAGGGTCGTGTAATAGTTGGAGAACCAAAAATATCATAACTCACCGGCATACTCTAAAATTTTAGAGACAACAAAAGGGAGTCAAAACAAAAGGATATGGAAATTTCACTAAGGATATTACAATGAAATCTTAAATAAAGGTTGAAGACCAAACTTAATGGTGAATAAAATATTAAGCTTGTTATTTGTTGAGCTTTGTTGCATACTCTCTTTAATTTCTCTACTAAGAAGGATAAATCTTCATAGTTACAACCAACATTTTGAAAACTAGACCAAACCAGCCGGCTCAACTGGTTTGACCATAAATCTACCAAGTAACTGGTCTAGTCAAATCTAAAAACCATCTTTGCATGAAGCCAGCTCGAACCAGTTTGAACCGCCAGTCAAACCGGTCCTCCTAGTTTTAGAAAACTATCCGATTTTATAAAATGTTTAAATTTATTTTAATTAAATTTAAAATAATATTTTTTTAGTTTATTAAAACCTTTTAGTATTTTTATTAGATATGAAGATGAGTTCAATAATGATATATTCATGTCATCTCACATGGCATGCTTTGTTGTAGGTTGTGAGTACTTTATACTATATAAAGACAGCTATCTCAAACTCCCCTATGATGTGGGACCAAAAAAATTACATGAATACTCTATGAGTTGGAATGTAAATTTGGACTATGTTGGGCTATGAATTTTGGGCTGCAAATTTGGGCTACAAATTTTTTAAATATGTATTATAAATTTATACATTATAAATTTGTTATAATATATATTATAAAAACTAATAATATAAATTATTTATAATATAAAATTCATATATTATGTTAAATATTATTCTTATTATAAATTATATTTACATTTGTATTATATATTTTCTAAATTTTGTAAGTATATTTAATGCTAATATATTTATATTTATATTCATATTAATGATTAACCAAGCTTTTTATTACACTTGATATCTCTTTAATCGAGCTTGTTCAAGAGTCTTAATTGGGGTAATTATATATTCAATATTAAAATTTTCATTTATTATATAATTTAAATTATAATTAAATAATTTTAATATTTATTACGTCATCAGGTTAAACCCCGGTTCAACCATTGAACCTTGAAGTCTTGAACTACTCTTGGTTCTATATTCGGTTCGGTTTTCACAATCTTGTAACATTTATATCATATAAATGTTTCATGTTGGTGTAGTTGACTACCATTGTCATAAACAAGAGTATCAATTTCGAGTCACGGGTCGAACCTGAAACTGACCCAACACTATTTGGGTCAACTCGAACCCAACCCGTTTCAACAAATTTCGGACCGAACCCGACCAGCTTCGAATCTAGGTCAACCCGACACGACCCGAATGACCTGGGACGAACCAAAAAAATGCTAGTTGTCGGGTCAAAAAATGGGTCAATCTCTGATATTCGTGTCAAAAGCGGGTCAAAACGGGTTTTCGGTTCAAACGGGTCAATTTCGAGTTACTGGGTCAACCCGAACCCGACCCAATTTTTGAAACAGGTCGATTTGCTAAACCCGAACCTAACCCGTTTCGGGTCCATGTTAACCCTAACCCAGAATTTTCAGGTCGGGTTCGAGTCAGGTTTTCGGGTCGTGTCAAATATTGATACCCCTAGCCATAAATATATCAATGGTTTTTGCTGCCCCATGCCTTCAATGTCTTAAGATGGGGAACAATACCAAGTTTTCCTTGCAAGCCATTGTTACATGCTAGAGCAAATCCATCATTGATTGGACACCTCGATGGGAGCAACATTGTCAGCAATTGATCATGTTCTGGGATGAGTATTAATTAAACCTTTTAGTAACAATTTATTCAAATTTTAGTCTTGAGGACTCATTTCCCTCACTTTGAATAGTATATGTAATCATTTCACTTTCCTGAACGAATTTGTATTTCAGTTCGCTTATCGTCATTAGTATACATTACATTATGTGAATTCTTTTCTTGTAATAAGAAACTGCATGACTTGATCTTAAATTTTGGGTTAAGCCATGTCTGTGGAGTTTAAAAATCTCTTTATCATGTCTAGTTGCTGGGGTGTACCACCTTGACCTTAGCTTTTGGTTTATGCCATGTGTATAAAGGTTAAGTCCCTTCATCAAGTTCAAAATGTCAGGGAACTGCCTTACGGACCCAAAAGTTGTGACCAGGCTTCTAGTCAAGATAAGCACCAGCAATGAAACAAAACACACCGTAATATAAACATAAAGGGAGTAATGCTATGTGCTGCATTTGTATCCATAAAAACGCTGAAAAAAAAATAATAATAAAATAACTGGGAGAACAGAACAAGAGTGCGGATTTATGCATGTGAAAGCACACATTTCTGCATCATAGATCGATCATGTTCTTGAAAGAAAGCTAATCAAAAGGTAAAAGAAAAAAAAAAGTGAACTTCTTAAATTATAGTGATCATTCGTGAAAATGAAGACTAGTACCAGTTAGATCCTCCATATTTGCAGGCTTGACATCAACAATATTAAAACTCTGGTTACTAATTTCCAGATTCCAAAGATTAATGCGCAAATCATCAGCTGAAATGAATGTCTCGCCATCACTAGAAGCAGGCAAACAAAACAATAATGAGAATGCGATATTATAAGAAACGCAACAGTCAAATAAATGGGTAAAGCATATCTAAAGAATATAAAGCGTGCAGCCATGCATGTACATAGAAGGTCATGCATTACCAAAAGCATGACCCATAAATATTTTTTATTAGGTGCACCATGAAAATTGTAAGATTGTAGGGTAGATTAAAAGCAGGGGAAAATTCATCACATCATCATAAATCAAATTATCACATGTATTAATATCCAGATAATAATAATGATTAAAAACTGAAAACAGCTACATATAAGTAAATCAAATACACACAACATATCAACGTGAATACAAGCAATGCAATAACAAAACTGCTGAAACTGGAGAAAAACGCAATTGAGTAAAACAAAATTCAAGAAGGTAGGCCAAGATAATAGAAAACTAAATCAGCACTAATCAATAAATCGGATGACCACCCACCCCTGAAACACCAAAATATTAATGAAAAGAAAGGAAACGGATGAAAGAAAATAATAAAAGTTGCACCCAGGAAAAAACAGTTTGAAAAGAGGGAAACAATCAAAATTTTGAATGGCTTATGCATTCTGCAAAGAGTGAGCTAAATGCGCTGATAAACAATAAAATCAAGCATTATTCATCTCAACAGAATGCTGTTACAGCTTTAATGATGGTAAAAAATTTATTGTTAAAATTACCAATAATAGTGAAATTACTAGGCTACATCCACTCCCATAGTCACACCAATGGTAACCAGCAGAATAAAGCAGCTGATAATCAGCCATTGAGCACATGCTTCTTATTTCTTTTAACATGTTGGCTGTGCAAGTCGATGCAAAATACTAGAAATTATGAGATACCAAGGGCTCAACATCAACTAGAACATAAAAATTGAAAAGAACTTTGCTTATGATGAAGCATTCAAATGGCATGTCCCTGTAAGTTTGTTTAAGGGTTACTATCTAAGAAAAATACTTGAGGCCTGATGGATCAAGCAAGCTATGTTAAAAAGCCTGCCAGGAGTTGTGCAGATAGGAACCATTTTTATATAAAAATGTGCCCCTGCTTAGTCATATCCAATCCAACCAGCAAGTACAAATAGGTTCAAGCTTAATGAAAAATAGGTCAATCTGCATTTCAGCATAAAGCTTCCAAGTTTGCCCATAGATAGTTTAAATTATGAATATCTTAAAACTGTGTTTTCCCATTGCGAGGTGCTCTTTTAACCCCAAAACTTGGAATTTATCCATTATGTTGAACGGAAGAATTTTAAATGTGACTTGCTTGGGAAAGGGAATATTGACAGGGGTTCATTTGTTAAGGGGATAGTGATGTTAATGGCAGCTGCTGGTCATCAGTGCTCAAAAACTGCTCACGCAAAATCAGAGTCAATTAATTTTGTTTAATTAGTTGGGTGACTTATTGAGTCAATAAGAACCTTAATTATCACAAGTAAGCATAATCTTGCCTATTTAAGTCAACCTAGTTGACCTAATTAAGAACTTAAAACACAAAAGCCAAGTAGGTTTTGTTTGATATGGATGACTGATTTTGCTGAATTTTATTAAGATAATCATAAAAGATTTAAAATAAAGAAGCTATGAATTGATGTGCCTATAAGGTTAAATCGGACCCAAATCATACTGGTTAACTTGTTGAAGCCATTATTATGACAGCAGTTGGCAATACATTCAGCTCAATCACTGTTTCGTTTAATTAAAAAGCAGCTCAATTATTGATTAGCCATTTAATGGGTTGGCAAAAGAGCTTAAAAAGAAGATGAAAACCACAAGTCTTGTCACTAGAAAGACACATTTTCATATCCCCTTCCTCTTATAGTTCTTGTTTTCATTTTCTAATGGTTGGTCGCCAAAGTCCTTGTTTTGAATTACATGTCCCTTCATCATCTCCAATGTTCTTACATGATGGGGCAACACAATGCATGAATACAAATAAGCTAGTGATAAATAATGAAAACTAAAGAGAACGTTGCTATGCTTCTTCCAGTCTCCCTTCTACTTTCATGTCAATTGTAAGCCGCAAGATGCATTCTGCTTGAGATTTCGATCTAATTCAGCACAAAAGGAAACAATCCCCGCTGTAGCGATGAAGCTTGTATGCAAGCCCGCCGTACAGATCCCTTTAGGTCATGCTTCCCATGATCCAGCTCTCCCGCTCATGATCTCTTGGCCCCAATCCCCTTCACCGACACAAACCTAATACACCACTCTCAACCTTGCTCACCCACTTGCTCTCTACACCACAACACCCAGCCCTCATTCGACTTGGCCATGGAAATGTCTCTCTATTGTGTTCTATCTCTCCTCATGAATCACCTTCAACCCTCCACATCTGCTCCCTCTGCGGCATGAACTCTAACTAATCCCAACTTTCAACCACAAACGTCACTTATGCCTCTAACATTGTCCGCTCTCCTCTTACCAATTGCTTGACTTCCAACTGTGAACCCATCCTCACGATCTTAGGATCCATCTCTCTGAGAACCCACTCCTTAAGCAAAATAGATATAATACAAGTATAACCTAGCAAATGCCATTTCTCATTTTCCCATCTCAATTGTACAAATCAGGGCCACACCCCAATATGATAGTTGTTTGGGTGAACCTTTTAGCTTTTCACATGGTTTAAATCATGTCATCCCACACCATCACATCTATCAAAGCAAGCCGCATAGCTTTATTAACATTAAAAAATTCTCTAAAACTATTATCTTTTTGCAAATTCAACTCTCTAGCTAGTTTTTGCATTTCCTAAAAAATATTATGCATTAATGTCAAACTCAATCTAGATACTCACTCAACAAAGAATTAAAGTAAATATTATGAAGGAATCTGTAAAGATGCTCACAAATTTCAACCATTAACATGCTAAAAAGTATAATCTGAATCCTGTCACTTTAGAAGCAAGTAATGGCTATCAAAGAGCCATAATTCGTAGGCATTAGATATAACTCATGTGTCCTACCATCTTTTGACATATCCAAAAGGTTATAAAACATGCAAATTTTCTGCCTCTTCTCACAATTAGTCATAAAATGTGCAATCTAATAATGCCAATCTTCTGATCATAAAATACTACATTTTCTTTTTTCCTTGGCCAAGCAAGAAAAAAAAAAGATGAAGTATTTAAGTTAAGCCCTACAAAGCCCGCTACCATTTAAAAAAAATCAGATTCTTGAAAAGTGTTGCTTCTGCCATGAAGTTTCCAAGCATACAAACAATCAAATGCATATACATGAGAAAATAAAGCAAAAAAATAATTATTATATAAGGAATGACAAAAACTAATTTACTGACATACGCAATGAAAAATATGATGATGGAAACAACAATATATATCAAATGATGTATATATATATATATATAATGGAACAACAACATTCTCTAAGCATTACATATTGCATGTCATATATGTACTTTCACCCATGATCATAAATGATATTCGCAAGCTTTCAAAAATCGGGCAACTAACATTTTTGTCAACAGTGTTACAACAATACCTATCAATCCTTCCATATTTACCACCATGTTAATATTTATGCTAAGGCACAATTTATAACTCACAATGCCGGTTTGGTTAATTAGGCAGATTGGCCAAATATTTAAGTTAGAATTTACTATCTCCAATTGATCCAAAGACGCTAGTGAATTGGAAGTTACTATCTCCAATTGATCCTAAGACCCTAGTGAATCATTGTCTTAATATGAAAGTTAAAATATGCACTACATTGAAAATCAAAGTTAAACCAACTTGAGTAATTGTATGCATTGAGATGACGGAATAATGGTTTGATTAATCAGGTAGATTGGTCAAACTGGGTTCTATTGTAGACTTCAGATGATGGAATAATGGAATCTTGATCTCCATTCCCCCAACCATTTTCCATTCAATCAAAAACCTCCTTAATTGAGAGTACTCTCCCATGGCATGAGGGACAATTAATTATGGCAGCTTTTGCCCATAAAAAATCTCAATCCTAAATCAAAATAAATCATGGTCTGGTGTTAGAGGAAATCTGATTAAAATAAACCTAACCTGCCTTAAAAAATATTACTCTGAGTCCTCTCTTACATATCAATGAAGCTTACAGGAAGGGATTGACTTTTTCCTAAGGAATCAAATTAACTTCATCAACTACAATGATGCTTGACTTTTAAAGTACAAATGCAAATCATTCCATCAGATCATCCTTCTGATCTCAGCTCTATGACATCTCGTTCCATCTCACTAAACTATCACTCCATTTTCTAAGCTTTCTGTAATTCTGGCAAAGGTTATCCCAACTTTTATTCAGTTTTCCACCATCTCTTACCATTCAAGAGATAAGTCTGAAGTCGTTTATATAGGGAATGATACATTGAATAAATTATCATGATCTGCAAGAATTCTCATACTTTCCAATTATGAAAACCATAAAAAGATTTTTTCCAAGAAAAAGTAAAGCCTAAAATGACAAATGCATTGCACATCAAGTATAGCACCAAAGAGATAGTAAACGAACCTGTTATTAGAAATAGAGTTAATGTGATAATCATGAGCATGAGTATATACTCTTCGACATCTGGCCAGAAGGCTTGTTTCCAGGCTAGGTACCTAAACAAAAACGTACACAATAAATGTCAGCCTCTGAGATTGATGAAGTTAGCAAAGAATCTTAAAAAATATATGTTCTGGTAAATAGATGAAAATAAAAGAAAAAAATGGACTGAATCTGAAAAGCTTTCAATCTGCAACATGCATAGGTTTAAAGTTTCCTGATTATTTACTAGCAGAACCTCATTTGACAAATATTTTAGTTATTTCATATTAAACCCGTTTGCTTGTTTCATAGAACTTCGAGTATGCAATTCTAGACTACTTGTTCGCTCTAACACATTTGGTAGGAATCCGCATTATTGCAACACAAGCAAAGAGTTAACCTCAGGTTAAAATCTGAAATAAACAAGTTCCGGATGAATTGAAGACATAATAATTTTATCTGCCGTTCATTAGCTGACACTAAAACAGAAATCACGTAGAAACTTGTAGAAACCTCTGCAATTATAAAAAGTAGCTAATCTGGAAAGCCAATAAGTGTTTAAAGATCAACTATGATCAGGAGTTATAAGCAAAAATTGTACGTTGGTAATATAAAATGTTAACACTGCATTCACTAAAAAACTGTGCCATAGATTTTGAAATATAATGCATTTATTCACTAAGAAGGGCTGAGTACAACCACCACAGGAAGACGCAATGTAGGAAACCCTCCAGGAGGAAAGTTGATGTCATGGCTCAGATTCTTGTATGGAACCTCAGAACACGCACCATTTGGGAGGTACACCCTTGGACTAGCTGTATTTGAGCTAGAAATGTTACCATTTCCAGCAGCTTGTGAAGGATCCACATTCATCTCAGAAATTCTCTTGACTTTCTTCTCTTGCACCTGCATGGTAACAGGAGATGGTATACTATAATGTTGGAGATAAAATGAACGTAAAGCACAATGGAGGCTGTCTTCACCAAGGAAAAACTATTTAAAATGCAACCCATAAGTGCTATGCTAGAGTGTCAAAAATCTATATTTTTAACCCTAATATATAAGAACAAAAAGTCCCTTTGAATTGCATGTAACATAAAACAAAAAAATACTAAATCTTTAAATACTTGGAAGTTTGATATATCATAAACAATACAACAACAATAATAACAACAACATCAAGCCCACTACATGGGATCGGCTACATGAACACTACTACAAAAAAAAATAAAAATTTTTGCCCATCTAAGGGAGTGAGGATTTGTTGATGTAAGAGAGATTCAAATCAAAGACATTGGCAACTACTTCCAAATATTTACCATTTGAACCAATTAGCACCAACATCAACACTATTGAAACATCAAATATGCTATGATGCAGAACTTTAGCATCTCCCCTGCTCCAGGTACAATGGCTCTACCTTGTAGAAATTCTATGGTTATCATGATATTGTTCCACCATACGATTCTTGCAACTCCTCTATTTGCAACCGGTGCAACTTCCTTTGCTATAAGATGTGTAAGGCTACATCAACCCTCCAATTTGCAGCTGCATGTGTGAGAAAACAGCAGATATTCCGTGATTTATTTTCAAAATTGGCAAAGAGTCCTCCGGTTTGTTGCTATGGAGATTCTTTAGATGGTTGTTATTTTTGTTTATTCTTTTGATAATTCATGGGGATTATATATAAAGCTACAAGGCATGCAAAGAGAACAGCCAGTTATTAATAAAAGAATTGCTTTGAATGCACAAATCGTTCTCCTTTCGAGATTCAATTCTTTAATCAAGTGTGATAATTGAAAATTCCAAAAGAGGCTATCTATTTGTAATAGGAGGCTTGCTTTTTTTGTGACAGCTTCCCCTTCAATCATTTCTTACCCTTCTTCCACAACTAATCATTTTTAGTTATTATCGTAAATGTTTACACTTTAGAGTGAGTCTCCTTAGATGGTTTGGTCACATAAAACGACGGCCTTCCGATGACCCGGTTAGGAGAGTAGATGTATTAGATTTGACCTATGTTAAAAAAAGGTGGAGGTAGACCTAAAAAGACTTGGTTAGAAAATATTAGAAATGGCATTTATTTAATAGATCTAAATGAGAATTTGACTCTTAACAGGACACAATGGAGAAAAAGGATTCATGTAGCCGACCCCACGTAGTGGGATATAGACTTGATGTTGTTGTTGTCGTCGTCGTCGTAACTTAAGTATGACTGAATTTTGTCCAATTTGCTAATTTCTATAATATGATTTTGTCTTTTATGCAAAATTTTCAATCATGTGCTTGACTATCATGATTTATCCTCTCTCTTTTTTTCATCAAAGGCAGTAAAATAATATTTTAAGATAAATCGCTTGCTTCTCTCAAAGTTACACATTTTTTGTAGTATTTGGTTGCATATAAATATATATTGCTTGATAGATCCGCATTCCCTAGATCCTAGAATTACCCATCAATTTTGGTATCAAAACTTAAGACAATAGTATACTATCAACTAGATGTAGGGCTTAATATGAAACCAGCTAAAAATAAACAAAAAATGTAATTTAAACAAAATAAACTTAATTACGACTCATGATAATTTCAGCACAACTATGGAATTAAGAATAATATTCTCACATTTGATAGGAGACATAATTCTGAGATAATTTTAAATCATATAGATAAGATAAAGAAATTCTTTTAATCGTATAATATGCATGATTTCCAAGGAATTGAATATGTTAAAAAAAAAATTGAGGAATTTACTCAAACATTTTGGCAAAGTGTGGCAAATAAAGTGAAACCTAATTGGGTTAACATGAAACAAAATCTTTAAAAAAATATTGCAATTCTTCTATCATAGTGAAAAATTGTATGACTAATTTAAAAAAAAAATACATTAACTAAGTTGCAATTCTTCAAAGATAATAGATGAAGCTAAGTCTAACTATAGAGTTTTAGTGATTTAAATATGCTTTACTCATCCTTCTGTTACAACTATTACACCTCTCCTTAAATTCTTTAAGGAAAAATCTTCTCTATCTAGCCCAAAGTTTTGCAAACAAAAATCGACAATAATGATACATATAGCCAAATGACTTAAAAATTTATACAATTAAAAAAACCATAATTCAAGAATATAATTAGAAAAATGAATTCGATGCATGAAAAATTCATAGTTACATGATAACTCTAAATATGATATTTTATTTAAACCTAAACTGGAATCTCCACAAGAACCTAACTTCAAACTCCTAAACCTAAAAATGAAAAGGAGTCAAAATCTAAAAGATAAATTAAAATTGAGTATAAAACCATATTTGATTCCAACCTTCAATAAGAATGTAAATATATTCCTAACTTTGAAACTGAATATATCATAAATGTTTCCGTTAAATTATTTTGGCAATCTGATAATGTAAAACCTAATGAATTATTTATTGAAAATTCCCTATGTCGACACATCAAACATATATTGATTTCTTGATTCACAAATTCATGAAAAGAATATTATTCATCATGTTGAACTACATGAACATTCCCTCGAATTTATTCATGATAACAACCTTCAAGGAAATGTGAAATTTAAAACTCCATATTCATAATCAAATCAAAACATTCTTAACTCATTACAATTTTTTCTATTTAAACCATTATGGCTTTTCATTAAAGAGGTCTGTCCACGATATATACTTGCCTTATTTGAATCAAATCCTCAAAAAAAGACTTTGTGGAATCTTATAAATATTTATTGTTTAATCTTTTGCCCTCATTATCTAAATAGTGTTAATTTGAAAACACATAATTATTTTGTCATTACCCTTGGATATGTTATATCCTATTGCATAACTCATTACTCATATGTATAATTTGCCTGAGCATTGGAAACAGTCAACAACCATGAAAATTAAAAATCTTATATAGAAAAAATGAATAAAATTATACAATGAATTATGATGATGTTACGCCGGCCCATCCTGGGCCGGCTGGACCGGTCCACCCTGGACCGGTCTTGGCTTACAGCCGGCGGAAGAAAACAGGCCAGGGAGGGGGCGGAAAGAGCAAGAGGGGCCCACTTGATGTTAATTGAATTTTGGGAGGGAAGATTTGAATGAGAAGGGTAATTAGGTCACTTGTAATCCTCCTTTCATGTTAAATGAGGAGGAATAGGGGGAATAGGGTTTTTATCTTGAATTTGAATCTTTTTGAGATCTAGGGTTTGTGTTCTTGGGCTCTAGGCTACGGCTAGAGATTTGGAGAGTTTTTCCTTCCTCTCGAATTGAAGGAAAGTTGTATCTTGCAAGTGCTTTTCATTTCTCATCAAATAAAAGTGTTTGCTTTGTTTTCTCTTACGTTTTCTCCTTCGTTTTCTCTCCGAATCCACTGTTTTGGGCGGTTTTCTTGTGCGGACAGCAGTTTTCATCCTAGATCTACTTGGTTCTTGGTGTGAAACACTTGGAAATCCAAGTGTTTCCTATCAAATTGGTATCAGAGCATCGATTTGGGACCGCCGGCGGCTGAAATTCTGAAATTTCAGCAAGTTTTTCCTCTCCGGAAAAAGCTTTTTGTGGATCCGTTAAAAGAAAGATGGCCGGGAAGAAGGTGGAAGTTCTAGAAGGCGAGTTTGGTCAACTAAAGACAGATCTGGAAGGGAAATTCATGGAGATCTCCACCAACAATGAGAAGTTGGAAGGTAGGTTCGCGACGATGGAAGAAATGATGAAGAAATTATTGGAGATGAAGACCCATCCGGACACATCGGAAGTGAGAGAGACCACTGACGGCCATGGCGTAGGAGGAAATCCAAACCCAATCCGGGGGAGGAGGAATCCGGAGGTGGAGATTCTCGAAGGTGAGGACGACATGCCACCTCTAGAGCCATTCTCTAGAGAGGAGATAAGCATGGGGAATGATCGTCGAGGTGCTGATTTTCAGCGTCGAGGTGCTGATTTTCAGCGTCGAGGTGCTGAATTTCAGCGCCGAGGTGTGGATTTTGGAAGCAGGAGGGGGGAATATGAAGGTAGTGCAGATTTTGGAGGGAGGAGAGAAGAACATCAGCGTCGAGGTGCTGAATTTCAGCGTCAAGGTGCTGATTTTGAAAGGGGGAGAGGAGATTACGACGAAGATTTCGGTTACCAACGTCGGAGGGAGGATCGGGACACTTGGGGAGCACCTCACTTTCGAGGAACGGGAGGTTACGGAGACTTCCGGGGTAACGGCAGAGATCCGAAGGTGAGGAAGTTGAAGATGCCCATCTTTGAGGGTGAAGATGGTTATGGCTGGATATACAAGGTAGAGCGCTACTTCGCTGTCAACGGGTTGACAGACGACGAAAAACTGACGGCAGCAGGTTTGTGTCTGGAAGGGAAGGCGCTGGCATGGTATCAGTGGAGAGACAGAAGAGAGCCTATCAGGACCTGGCGAGAGTTCAAGGATTGTTTATTAGAGCGTTTCCGAGCCGACGGGGGAGGAGACTTCTATGAACAGTTCTTTGCTCTGACTCAGGAGGGGACTGTGGCCGACTACCGGGACAGATTCGAGTACTTGGCTAGCCGTCTGGATCATATCTCCGAATCGGCCCTGGAAGGGAATTTCATGAAAGGGCTCAAACCGGAGATAAGAACAGCTGTCCGGGTGCTGGAGCCAAGGAACTTAGGCAAGGCTATGGAGCTTGCGCAGTTGGTGGAAGATCAGAAGAAATCGGAAAGAGGGGCTCGAGGCAACTACTCGGGGGGATCGTACAAAATGACTACCGCTGTACTACCCTCAAAAGGGGTAGCCCCAGGGAACCAGAGGGAGGTGCCCAAGGAGAGATCTGGTGGGGGAAGTATTGGGGGACAGTTCAAGAGGTTGTCTGAGAAGGAGGTACAGGAGAAGAGAGCAAAGGGGCTATGTTTCCGATGTGACGAGAAGTATATGCCAGGGCATAAGTGCAGAGACAGAACTCTTCAGGTTCTCCTCGTTTGTGATAACGAGGAAGACGAGGAGGAAGATGGGAGCAAGTCTGAAGTGGAGGAAGAGAAATTGCACCTGGATGTGGCAGAAGTCTCTCTGAACTCTGTAGTGGGATTCACTCCGAGTCACACTATGAAGGTGAGAGGAGAGATAGCTGATCGTGAGGTGGTGGTGTTGATCGACAGTGGGGCAACCCATAACTTCATTTCCACTCAGATAGTGGAGTCGCTAGGAATGGAACTGGTAGATACAGGCGGCTATGGGGTGATGATGGGCACGGGGAAGGTGGAAATGGGTAGGGGAGTTTGTAGAGGGGTGGTACTGAAGATTCAGGGAATCCAGGTGAAGGAAGATTTCCTTCCTTTGGAACTGGGAAGTACTGACGTCATCCTAGGGATGAAATGGCTGCGTACCCTAGGGGAGACAAAGATCAACTGGGGGACATTGAGGATGGAACTGGTGATAGGGGAGAGAAGGAAAACAATTCAGGGGGATGCAGGGTTGACAAAAGCTGGGGTTTCTCTCAAAGCCCTAATCCGGACCATTCAGCAGGAGGGAGGAGGCTACTTGGTGGAGTTGCATAGTTTGAAGGGGGAAGGAGTGGAAGAAGGAAGAGATATACCCCTCTCTGTTCAGCCACTGATCCAGCAGTTTCCAGAGGTTTTTCAGCCACCTCAGGGATTACCCCCGCAGAGGGAGCGTGAGCATGCTATAGTGTTGAGGGAAGGAGTATCCCCCATCAGTGTACGCCCTTACCGCTACCCCAGTTCCAGAAGGATGAAATTGAACGGTTGATTAGAGAAATGCTGGAGGCTGAGATCATCAGACCCAGCATCAGCCCTTTTTCTAGTCCCGTTCTTTTGGTAAAAAAGAAGGATGGCAGCTGGCGTTTTTGTGTAGATTACAGAGCCCTCAATAAGGAGACCGTGCCTGATAAGTTTCCTATACCTGTTATCGATGAGCTCTTGGATGAATTGAGTGGGACTGTGATCTTCAGCAAGATAGACTTGAAATCGGGCTACCACCAGATTAGAATGAGGAAGGAAGATGTTCCTAAAACCGCTTTTAGAACTCATGAAGGCCATTATGAGTTCTTGGTGATGCCCTTTGGCCTCACCAATGCACCTGCTACTTTCCAGGCCCTGATGAACAAGGTTTTCAAGCCTTATCTCAGACGGTTTGTGTTAGTATTCTTTGACGACATCCTGATATACAGCAGGACAGAGGTCGAGCATTGGGAACATTTAAGAACGGTGTTAGCGGTCCTACAGGAGCATCAGTTGAAGGCAAATTTGAAGAAATGCTGCTTCGCTCAAGCCAGTGTAGAGTACTTGGGCCATGTGGTATCAAAAGAAGGAGTGGCGGCTGATCAATCCAAAATTGAGGCGATGCTAAGGTGGCCACTACCGAAAAGTCTGAAGGCGCTGAGGGGATTTCTGGGATTGACAGGTTATTACAGAAGATTTGTGAAGGGGTATAGCACCATAGCCTGGCCACTTACAGAACAGCTGAAGAAGGATGGTTTCCTATGGGGAGAAGCAGCCACCTCTGCTTTCGAGAGCCTGAAGAAGGCAATGACTACAGTGCCAGTACTAGCTTTACCAGATTTTACTCAGACATTCATTGTGGAGACAGATGCATCGGGGTACGGACTGGGTGCAGTACTTATGCAGAATAGGAGGCCCATCGCTTATTTCAGCCAGGTGTTGACTGCTCGGGCAAGGATGAAATCAGTATATGAGAGGGAATTGATGGCCATCGTGTTGGCCATCCAGAAATGGCGGCCTTACCTACTGGGAAGACACTTCGTTGTCAGGACTGATCAGCGGAGCCTGAAATTTCTTTTAGAACAACGAATGGTGACTGAAGAGCATCAGAGGTGGTTATCCAAGTTACTGGGGTACGACTTTGAGATTCAGTATAGGCCAGGGGTGGAGAACAAGGCGGCAGATGCCTTATCCAGATGTATGGAGGAATTACAGACAGTCGCTCTATCCGTGCCTTGGATGCTGGATTGGGAGGCCATCAGAGAAGAGAGTGCCAAAGATGAGAGTTTGGGAAAGATCAGGACTGAAGTACTGAAGGAACCGGGTAGCCACCCGGGATACTCCTTGGAGGGAGACAAGCTGTTGTATCAGGGAAGATTTGTTATGCCCCGAACGTCGATCCACATCCCAAACATACTCCATGAGTTTCACGGGAGTGCGATAGGGGGCCATTCAGGCGTACAGAAGACATACAGAAGGCTCGCTGGGGAGTTGTACTGGAAGGGGATGCATAAAGATGTGGAGGAGATGGTAGCCAGATGTGAGGTCTGTCAAAGGAGTAAGTACCTAGCGATGTCACCAGGAGGATTACTACAGCCTTTGGCTCTGCCTGGTAGAGTATGGGAGGAGATTTCCATGGATTTCATAGATGGGTTACCCCGCTCAGAAGGGTTCACAGTGATCTTAGTAGTGGTGGACAGGCTGAGCAAGTATGCCCACTTCATTCCCCTACGACATCCCTACACCGCAGCAACAGTAGCATCAGCTTTTATCAGAGAAGTGATCAGATTACATGGGGTGCCAGAGGCGATCGTATCAGATAGGGACAAGGTTTTCCTCAGTCATTTCTGGAAGGAGCTATTCAAATTGCAGGGAACAGTGCTCAAGAGAAGTACAGCCTACCACCCACAGACGGATGGCCAGACGGAAGTAGTCAACAGGAGCTTAGAGACATATCTCAGATGTTTTGTTTCAGAGACACCAAAACTATGGGCGAAGTGGCTATCCTGGGCTGAGTACTGGTACAACACGTCCTTTCACTCGGCTTCACAAATGACCCCATTCAAAGTGTTGTACGGACGGGATCCCCCACACTTGGTACACTTTGGGAGCAGTAGTACTCCTGTTTCGTCAGTAGAGGAATACTTGGAAGAAAGGGACCGAGTATTAGAAGAATTAAAGAAGCACTTGCTGAGGGCGCAACAAATCATGAAGAAGCAGGCTGATGGACATAGAAAGGATATCCAATTTGAGGCAGGGGATAGGGTGTTCTTGAAGCTACGTCCATACAGGCAGAAGACAATCGCCAACAGGAGGAATGAAAAGTTAGCTCCAAGGTACTTTGGGCCTTATGAAGTGATGGAAAAGATTGGGGCAGTAGCATACCGACTGAAATTACCCCCATCAGCGACGATACATCCGGTTTTTCATGTCTCCCAGCTGAGAAGGGTCATTGGTGACCACATCGCCACTCCTGAGCTACCGCCGACACTTACGGAAGAGTTAGAGGTGATCATGGAACCCTTAGAGTTGAGGGGTGTTCGCCAGAAAGAGGATGAAACTAAGGAAGTGTTGATCCAGTGGAAGAACCTTCCTGACTACGAGGCCACGTGGGAGCCATACGAGATGGCGGAACAGCAGTTTCCTGATTTTCACCTTGAGGACAAGGTGATTCTTTGGGAGGGCGGTAATGTTACGCCGGCCCATCCTGGGCCGGCTGGACCGGTCCACCCTGGACCGGTCTTGGCTTACAGCCGGCGGAAGAAAACAGGCCAGGGAGGGGGCGGAAAGAGCAAGAGGGGCCCACTTGATGTTAATTGAATTTTGGGAGGGAAGATTTGAATGAGAAGGGTAATTAGGTCAATTGTAATCCTCCTTTCATGTTAAATGAGGAGGAATAGGGGGAATAGGGTTTTTATCTTGAATTTGAATCTTTTTGAGATCTAGGGTTTGTGTTCTTGGGCTCTAGGCTACGGCTAGAGATTTGGAGAGTTTTTCCTTCCTCTCGAATTGAAGGAAAGTTGTATCTTGCAAGTGCTTTTCATTTCTCATCAAATAAAAGTGTTTGCTTTGTTTTCTCTTACGTTTTCTCCTTCGTTTTCTCTCCGAATCCACTGTTTTGGGCGGTTTTCTTGTGCGGACAGCAGTTTTCATCCTAGATCTACTTGGTTCTTGGTGTGAAACACTTGGAAATCCAAGTGTTTCCTATCAGATGAGTGCATACAAGTTAGCAATCCCATGACACTCTAGTATTACTTAAAATTTCTAATGTATCAAATCTGACTTTAAGTCAAGAATCATCAATTCATTCACTATATTTTTCTCATTTTCCACCGTCTCCTTTAACATAAAATAAATGATATGCATATTTATTGGATAATATTATCAATATTATCTCATAGAACTATTATTGGTGACAAAAACATGCCACTTTTGATGGTAGACATCAACAGTACCATCTGAGGTGGAAAAAGAAGTTTACATGTGATGATGCGTAGACGCTTATGTACGAAATGCAAAAATCGTACCCATATATGTTGGAATAATAACAACTAAATGCTTCACCCGAGCCAATTTTTTTCAAGCTAGCATAATTGATGTAATGTGGGACGATAGCAAGTTCTTAGTTATGGGTTTTGTGGGGTTTTGTGGCTCCAACAACTATTGTCGAAACTCTCTAATTTTTATTTTGGGTTCTACGATTCTGTTAAACCGGTCCACTGGACCGGTCCAGGTCCAGGCGAGACCGGTTCACGGGCGAAATCGCAAAAACAGCGGAGAAAGCTTCCGCCTGGGCGGGACGGTTTCGGGAAGGAAATTTGAGGGAGTTTAGGAGGGAAATTGATTGCAGGGACAGTTTAGGGAATTCCTTTTGAATTGTATGCATTAAGTAGTTGATTTTTCTAGGGTTTGGGGCATCTGGAATTTGGCTGAAATTTGAGATCTCATAGATTTAGGTTTTCTTTGGGCTCTGGCGTTGTCAGAGATTTGGGAGAGATTGATCCTCCTCTCGAATTGCGGATCAATTGTATCTTGTTATTTTATTAATCTACTAGTGAAATACAAGTGTTTTGCTTGATTTTATTTCAGATTTCCACTCAAATCCCTCTGTTTTCTGATGTAGACAGCAGAATTTCTGCTATTTTCTCGCTGTTTTCCAAATATTGATAGGAAATACTTGAAAACTACAAGTGTTTCCTATCAAATTGGTATTCAGAGCATCATTTTTGGGACCGTTGGCGGCTGAAATACTGAAATTTCAGCGGGAGTTTCGTTTCCGGAAAAAGATCTTCGTGAATCTTGAGAAGAACGATGGCCGGAAAGAAGGTTGACGTCTTGGAAGGCAAAGTCGGCCAATTGAAAGCCGATTTGGAGGAAAGACTCTTCAACCTTCAAAATCAAATCACCTCCAACAATAAAAGGTTGGAGGGGAAATTCACCGCAATGGAGGAAATGTTGAAGAAACTACTTGAGATGAAAACCAATCCGACGACATCGGAAGTAAGAGAGAACGCCGACGGCCATGACATTGGAGGAAATCCGAACCCCTTGCGGGGTAGGAGAAATTCGAAGGTGGAGATCCTAGAGGAAAAGAACGACATGCCTCCTCTAGAGCCTCTTTCGAGAGAAGAGATGAGTATGGGATATGACAGAAGGGGGGTGATTTTGGTGGGAGGAGAGAGGGATCTCATCGCCGAGGTGCTGAATTCGAAAGAATTCAGCGTCGAGGGGGGGATTTTGAATGAAGAATGGAGGAACGTCATCGTCGAGGTGCTGAATTTGAAGGTATTCAACGTCGAGGTGATGATGTTGAAGGGAGGAGAGGTGAGTATGAAGAGGGGTTATAGTATATTCGTAGGAGGGACGATCGGGACAATTGGGGAATGCCTCCTCTGAGGGGAATGGGAGGCTATGGAGGATACCGGGGAGATCCCAAGGTGAGGAAATTGAAGATGCCCGTTTTCGAGGGGGAAGACGGCCATGGCTGGATCTACAAGGTGGAGCGTTACTTTGTTGTCAATGGGTTGAAATAGGATGAGAAGCTGACGGCGGCAGAATTGTGTCTGGAAGGAAAGGCTTTGTCATGGTATCAGTGGCGTGATAGGAGGGAGTCTATCAGGAACTGGAGTGAATTCAAAAACTGCATAATATAACATTTCCAAACCGACCGGGGAGGAGATTTCTATGAGCAATTCTTTGCTCTGGTGCAGGAGGGATCAGTAGCAGACTACCGTGAGCGGTTCGAGCACCTGGCTAGTAGGGTGGAGCGATTATCAGATAGCGTATTGGAGGGGAACTTCATGAAGGGGTTGAAGGCAGAGATCCGAACGGCAGTTAAAGTTCTGATGCCTAGTGATTTGGAGGAGGCAATGAAGTTGGCACAGCTGGTAGAAAATCAGAATAATCTGGAGAAGGGAGCCAGGAGCAGCAGCTCAGGAGGCTCTTACAAGACTACGACCACTCTTTTCAGCACCAAAGGGGCCTACATCAGTCAACAATAATGAGATCACCAGGGAGAAGCCAGTAGGAGGAGGGAGTGGGGATAACTTCAAGAAGCTCACTGAGACGGAATTACAGGAGAAGAGGGCAAAAGGGACTTTGTTTCAGATATGACGAGAGGTATACGCCAGGGCACAGGTGTAAGGACCGAACTCTTCAAGTTCTTACTGTTTGTGATGAAGAAGGAATGGAGGGTGTCGTCTTTCCACCTTGCGGACAAGGTGGATCTTTGGGAGGGGAGTATCGTTAGACCGGTCCAGCCGGTCCAGGCGAGATCGGTTCACGAGCGAAATCGCAAAAACAGCGGAGAAAGCTTCCGCCTGGGCGGAAGCCGCGCACGAGACGTGCGCCTTGCGGGATGGTTTCGGGAAGAAAATTTGAGGGAGTTTAGGAGGGAAATTGATTGCATGGACTGTTTAAAGAATTCCTTTTGAATTGTATGCATTAAGTAGTTGATTTTTCTAGAGTTTGGGGCATCTGGAATTTGGCTTAAATTTGAGATATCTTAGATTTAGGTTTTCTTTGGGCTCTGGCACTGCCAGAGATTTGGGAGAGATCGATCCTCCTCTCGAATTGAGGATCAATTGTCTCTTGCTATTTTATTCATCTACTAGTGAAATACAAGTGTTTTGCTAGATTTTATTTCAGATTTCCACTCAAATCCCTCTGTTTTCTGCTGTTTTCTGCTGTAGACAGCAGAATTTCTGCTATTTTCTCGCTGTTGTCCAAATATTGATAGGAAATACTTGAAAACTACAAGTGCTTCCAATCAGATTCTTCACTGTGGCATTTTCAGGATTGTTCTTTTTTTTTCCTTGCGTGGTTCTTATGAGTTATGTGGTTCCTCTATTTGTGGTTGGTGCGGCTTCTTTTATGGATATATGTGCAAGATTGTTGCAACTATTTAGTGGTTTGTTTTCATGATTAATTAAGGGCCCATTTATTTGATCCTATGCCAGTTCCTTCCTCCAAAAATTTTCTTTCTTATTCATTTGATATACCATAGGGATTATTATTAGAGAGCTGTGGTATGTACAGAAAATAATATATGATTTATAAAAAATTTCTTTAGATGTGTAAATCTTTTTTCTTTCATAATTCCTTCCTTGATCAAATGCAAAACTTGGAATTCCAGAAAATGGGATCTTCTTTTGCAAGCATGAGGATTATTTTTCAAAGACATGTTCCCCTTTATTCACTAGTCTCCATTCTTTTAACCAAATTTCATTATTAGTTGAAAGAATGATTGAATTTAGTCAAATTTCCAAATGCATGCATTTCTTTTGCATGAAATTGTAATAGTGCGAGCCATTTCAATGTCCCTTAACTTCTGCAAAACTAAAAGGTCATAAAAATTTCATCATCTAAACAGGACCGTTTTTGTCATTTTCAAATTTCATGGACAGTAGCAAATAATTGTTTTGAAATTAATAGCTTGTTTCTCACAAAAAAATATTATATTTTTACATTATATGGCTGCAATCAAATTGATGCAGACAACTAGATAGAAAAACCAAAAGGGGAGAACACCAGGACTAGTAGAACTATTCTCGATTCAAAATTTAGAAAGCCAACATCAAACAAATCTTCAAGCAAACGAAAGTCAAACAAACGAAAACTAAATTAAAAATAAAAATAGCTACTCTCTGAACAACCGACTAGCGGTCACCTCACAAGCCACAAAATAGTAGTAGGTAAAATAAAAGATGTGCTTAAGAACATGCAAACCAATGGTCCACCACAGCTACTTAGGCCAACGTCCACCACAAACTCCTCAGAAAAATGCTACCAAACCGGCCAACCAACACCTCCAATAGCTTGAGAAGAAAGATACAAGTGGAGTGGAACTTGTTGAGAGAAGTAGGTAAGAAGCCCAAGACGAAATCGAAGAGAGGAGAAGAGAAATGGAACAAACTCGCAAGCTTTCCCAAGAAGAAACCCTCAAGTTTTTAGAGAACTTTGCTCGGCAAACAACAACCTACAAATGCTCCAAAACATCACATATATATAGGTGAAAAGAGGCAGCCAAACAGCCCCAAACACCTCCAACCGAACCAATCAGGAAAGGGGAAACATAAGGCCAGCAGGCGACTCCAGGAGCAGCACCGGAAGGGACCACACGAGGGACAGGAACGGGCAGCCACGGGGTACAGGAAAAGCCAGCCAAGGGGCAGGAGCCAGGCAGAGGAACCGAAAGGCCAACAGAGAGGGGGAAAGAACCAAGACCACTCCCTTAATGAGCTAAAAAGGAGATGAACTACAAAAAATAATGAGCTGAATAAGAAGCAGTAGCTCAACATAGAGCTCCCAACAAAGCAGCAAAACCCGAACAACCAAGCCCAAACCGAGAAGCCCACCTCAACCCAAGAGCCAAGGCACCAAAGTAGCTAGCACACCCAAAGTTTGACATGCCCAAAATACTACCTACTCATGATCATTGGTTGCCTTCCATCATAGGGTGGCATAAAAAAATCAAAAATAACTATAGCATTCAAATTACAATAAAAAACTAAAACAAAAATTGAAATTTGCATGCATCATAAATCTATATTACATATAAGATCTGCATTAAAAATTCAAGACGGTAGAGCATCCCACATCAACATGGTTGCCTAACAGCAGAAAAATCAAAATCAACAACGATATATCACACAGAATTTCTATCATCCAAAACAATGATTTTGTTACATAAATGGTATTCTATTATCTTTGTTTATTTTTGTTATTTTAACATGATCCGGGTTGATATGCAGTTTTTTGGTCCTGAACAGACCATTGCCCTGACAATTGACACTTCATTTGTATCCAGCCTTTCTCATTTACTTGAGTGATTTTGAGCTGAGGCAAGCCTGTAATGATAAAGCCATGTCCTTAATGTAATTTTCATTTTCCCTTTGAGAATGAAATCAAATAATTTTTGAAAAATTACAAACAAAAGTAGAAAACATCTTCCATGTACTTGGAGCAAGAGCGATAGGCCCAACAAGAAAACTACACGTCGCACAAATGATGCAATTAATCAATTCCCATGCACTCTTTCCCAGTTTCCTTCCTATTCCTACCAACTGGGTCAACCAAACAATAGATAGCGAAAACCTCCACCTCTTGGACAATTTTGTTATGATGCCCTAATTAATTCATGTTATGGCAGAACCTCTATTATATTAAAAAAGCAAAATTAAAAATTGACGCTAAACATGGGCGGGCTCACCAGATAAACAATTCATTTGGTTGGACTTCTGTCCCTTTCTTTATTCATAAATTCCTCATTTTGCAAGCATTTTTTGCTTTTTGCCCTCAACTTTTTAGAATCATCTGAATTTCCGGCAGCCTGAATCTCGCTAACTCAAGTTTGCAAAAATGGTTCTACGAAACAACAATCTTAAGTCATGTTGTTACCATTTCAAAGATGAGCACTCTTCATTTTCCTATTTTCTAAAATTTTGGTAAAATCTAAAATTTCCCAGCATTTATCCGATGATAACATGAAATACAGCATTTTAAGACTTTTCCCCTTATTTTTGTAACTTGTTATCTTTAAATCTTGCTCGAAAAAAATGCTCTTCCAGCATTTTAGTTTGCATCCAAGCATCTAACATGACATTTACTATCTTTTGAACATTGCAAAAAGGATCAGAATAACCTTGCCCAATCTTGTGCTACTGGCCTACATGACTCTAAATAAATGAGATAAATGAACACAAGTGAAACTGCCACGGCCATGGTCATAAATTACCAGAAAAAGGACAGCTGCTATTTAATTAAAGGGAATATTTCCCAGAAGGACACTTAACAGCAATATCAATTACGAAATTGGAAAAGAGAAACGCACACAATTGCTTTGACGTGAGGTGGTAAGCTACAACCAAACAGGCAGCTCAAATTTGTCGTTAAGTCTCCTTCTTGGAAGGGTTCCTAATTCTTTTTTTATATAGTTTGAGATGCAGTCCCACTATCACAGACTGTATTAGTTAAAAAACAGTTTACTCTGAGTGATAACGAAAAGAGAGTACTTGTTTGAGTGAAAAGAGAACAGGCTGAAGGTAAATACATCATTCCAGATTCAAGCATGTTATGTAAACAGCTGCAGTCAGCTTTAAAAATATTTTCAAAAAACAATATCCTAAACAGCATTGATAAAACCTTTCACATAAAAACAAATGAAAAACATGCAAATGTTATTTAAGCTTAAGACCAACAGTTCTATGAATTTGAATTTACATTTGAATTCATTATATAAGCGTATGAGATTGCATATTGATATCAGAAGCTAACAAGCTAATGGTACGAGAAATATGAAAATTAACAAAATAATCTGCTAAAAGACTGATATGTTTACAGGGTGATATTGAACTGAACTCAAGCAAGTATTCGTAGCTTGAAATCTAATGTTTCAGTCATGACTCAAGTCAAACAAGAGTTGAGCAAAAAAAGATTAATTTTAAGTCAACTTTTGAGCTAATTTGAGCCTCCTAGTTCTAATTTTTTTCGTAATTTCTATTTGAGATTATATATATTCTCTAATAGAATTTCGGAAATATAAAATAAAATAGTAGCTACAAATCAGGTTAACAGTTGACTCAAATTTATTTGTGTGTATAATATATATAGATATGTGAGTGTATGTTTGTGTGTAGAGAGAGAGAGAGAGAGAAAGAGAGAGAAAGAGAGTTTATAGATTGTGTGAGACACACAAATACATGTGTGTATTGAGTTTATTTCAAGCTGAATCAAACTAATTTGTAGCGAGTAGTCACAGGTAACAGTAAATTGAATTTAATTCCAAGGCAATTAAAACTCGAGTATCATAAATTTTAAATTTAAATTTAATTATCAGCTCTATGCTTACTGTACAATTGAGAGTAAATGTTAAGGAAACAACCAACTCAACAATGGGGCATCAAGATATCTCCTACATGAATCAAAAGCATAAAGTTCAAACATTTAATAACTAAATTAGAACCTGAGCATCAATAAGATAACTAGTAATGCTCAAGATGGAGAAGCATAGCAACGAAACCATAAATGAAAAATAGCCAGCAAATAATTAAGACAACAATGGTAACGCTGATAATAACTGAGCACATAAATTTAAACAGCAAATAAGCACAGGAAAAAAGAAAAGAAATAAACAAGAAAACAATTTTATTCCAAGGCAACTAACAAAATAAACATCAACTATAAATTTATTATTTAAAGCAACCACCAAAGATTTTTTTTTAAATAAAGAAAATTGTTTAATGAAAGGAACTCCCTTAATATACAATGGAACACAAAAAACGTTGGGGTGTACAAATCCGTCCACCCCCTGGCATGCACGCATAAATAGATGCAATA
This sequence comes from Dendrobium huoshanense, assembly GCA_016618105.1. Lineage (NCBI taxonomy): Eukaryota > Viridiplantae > Streptophyta > Magnoliopsida > Asparagales > Orchidaceae > Dendrobium > Dendrobium huoshanense. Next base: position 2,981,657 of record CM028343.1, on the reverse strand, counting down.
AGAGAATCTTTTATATGATAGAATAATTTATTCTGGCAACTGATGGATGAAATAGGAATATCCGCTAATAACTACACGTTGCCTTAAGTTTCTAAAAAGAAGACTTTCTTGTTGCGCTCTAACAAAAAATGCCACAGTGATAGAGTTGAAGCAGAAACGTGTTTGAATGAAAATATTGCCTAGAAAAGCAGAAGAAAATTAGAGTGAAAATGTACCTTCCAAAACTTGATAGTTTTGTCATTAGTTGACAGAAGAAACAATGCGCTGTTAGAAGATTGGCACCACCTGATTTTGTTGATTTTCTCTTCTATTTCCAAGCTTTTCAGGTAGTCAAACTGAACACAAAAAAAAAAGGAATGTATGGAGAAAAGGAACTGTTGAGCGAATCCTTTTTAATGAATTTAGTCAAGATGAATACCTCAGGTTCATGACTCTGAAATTCTGTTTTGTATCGAAATTCAGGATGCCTGCTAATTACATAATCTTGCCTCTCAAGATCCCTTCTGGAACCATGCTGCACAATGGATGTAGATAAATTCATAAAACTGTACAAATAATAAAGAATAAAGATGCTAATAGGCAAATTTTAGCAAAAAACAGGGAAGCCCTAATACCTCCTTAATATCTGTCCTCTCGAATAAAACCACACGACCTCCTCTGTCTCCAGTGGCAAGATGGTCTCCAGATTTATCAAATTCAATTGCAGAAATAATGTCAACTGCAAGAGATATTAGGTTCACAAAAGAAAACTGACAATAAGGTGAAGAGGGACAACTTGCAGCAGAAGTAGAAATGTGAGAACATCAAAAATTAATGCCAACAAATAGGAAAAAAAATACAAAATGACAGGCAAAGGAAGATTGCAACTTCAACAATGGGTTCTAGGAGACAAATGACAGCATTAAGAAGGGAAACGGTAATATTGAAACCTACAAGATATAGGAAATACTAAATGTACAACATTACACACTACAATGAGCAACAGTGGAAAGTCTTTTGAATATTATATAGCAATCACAGCATAAAAAGGACCTCAACTTATGTATAGGGATGTAAACGAGCAACACATAAATGAGCAAACGCTCTGTGTGATGTGAGCTCAATTTATTAATTTATTCATTGTTCGTGCTTGATTCATGCACATAAATGTTTGATTTTTCTCTATTCTAGCTTGATTCATTATTGTTTGACTTATTCATGATCCACTTGCTAAAAGCTCATCAAGATGGATTCAAAATCATTTAATCGGATGGCTAAGAAAAATAAGCAAAAACAACATTAAGGTGGATTTAAGTTTAAGTCTCTCATGCAGCAAATTGTTTGAACTCTTCAACCACGCCATAGCTCAATGTATTAATTTACAAATTGTTAATAAGTACCTCATGCAATGATGTCCTGCAACACCCAAAAAAAAACACGAAATCAATTAAATTGGAACCAAACCAATTATTTCATTATTTAAGAGGAGGCCGTGTAAGCCTTATAGCCCTAACATAAGGAATGGAATGAGAAGTGAGAAGGGACATAGAGCGAGAAGGGCACAAAAGGAAGCAATTAAACGGGCAATCGAGTGAGATAATAAGGAGGTTGAGAGTGACAGAGGTCATAAATTTTTCATCATCAACAGCACAGTGTAGCACTTTATCAAAAAAGCTCTATGCCTTGGCTCTTATTTTATTCCCTTTAGCTTTCTTTCATAAGTATTCCCTTCTTTTTTAAGAGAGGCTGGCTATAATATATTTCTAATGATAATGCTTCCAAGTGTGAGGATTTGTCTCCACCTAGCATTTTATGCTCATCCTCTACCATTAAGTTTGAAACCCATAAATAAATAAAAGAGAGAAAGAGACCTAAACTATATAAGGGATTGTTTGGTTGAAAGTATTTCGAATTCAAACATATTATAAATACAGTATAAATTATAAAGTAAACCTAATGCATTTGAAATAATTTTTTAAATTTTATTGGTTGTAGAATAAATTCAGATGATTATTTTTTTTGTGCTTAAATTGCTATAAATTAAACTCTATAAGTTGGCACTGAGCTTGGGGGGTTTATCGTAATTGTGAGAGAGCGATGGTGGCATGTAGGAGTTTGATGGGTATGGAGCTAACCACACCATATATATTATAGAGTCGCCTTAGATGATTTGGTCATAAAAAATGTCGTATGTTCAATAATACTGTTAGGAGAGTAGATGTATTAGATCTGGCATATGTTAAGAAAGGTATTGATAGACTGATAGGAAGTTCATGCAAAAATTTAGAAAACCCTTGGCTGAAATTTGATTTCAATAAAACCAACGTACACAAAACAAGAAAAACTAGGAATATAAACACTCAAGACAATTTTTATTGAAAAATTTGTGAAGGAAATAGCAAGATACAAGTGGATCTTCAATTTGGAGAGAAAGATCTGACTCTCTCAAATCCCTATTCGCCAACTAGAGCCTTCACAACCTAAGAAATTTTAATTTCAGCAAACACAAGCAATCAAGCATAATCTGAAATCAGCATATATTTAGTCTTAAATAGGCTCCCCTAATTCCCTCTCAAATCAATCATATTTTCCTAACAACAACAACAATAACATCAAGCCTTTATCCCACTACGTGGGGTCGGCTACATGAATCCTTTTTCTTCATTGTGTCCTATTAAAAGTCAAACTCTCGTTTAAATCTACTAAAGAAAGGACATTCCTAATATTTTCTAACCAAGTCTTTTTAGGTCTACCCCCTACCTTTCTTAACATAAGTCAAATCTAATACCTCTACTCTCCTAACCGGGTCATCGGAAGACCGCCGTTTTATGTGACCAAACCATCTAAGGCAACTCTCTCTAATCTTATCTTCTACTGGAGCTACTCCAACCTTTTCACGTATATGCTCATTTCGTATCCTATGTCTAAGGGTAAAGCCACTCATCCACCTGAGCATCCTCATCTCTGCCACACTTAACTTAGTATTATGCTTCTCTTTTAATGGCCAACATTCGGCACCATAAAGCATTGCAGGCCTCACTACCATCTTATAGAATTTTCCCTTAAGTTTGAGGGGTACATTTCTATCACATAACAAGCCCGATGCATTCCTCCACTTCAACCATCCAACTTGAATTCTGCTGATAATATCCCCATCTATTTCACCATCACTCTGAACAATAGATCCAAGATATCTAAAACGTGTACTCTTATTAATGACTTGATCGCCCAAAGTCACAATCCCCTCACTAGGTCTATTACTACTAAAATTACACTACATATATTCCGTTTTAGATCTACTCAAGCGAAAACCTTTAGACTCTAAGGTTGACCTCCATAAATCAAGTTTACCTTCAACTCCCTCTCTAGTCTTATCAATAAGAAGAATATCATCAGCAAAAAGCATACACCAAGGTACATCCTCTTGCAAATGTCTAGTGAGAACATCCATGACTAAAGCAAAAAGATATGGGCTTAAGGCTGATCCTTGATGTAGCCCAACCGAAATAGGGAAATACTTGGTCAATCCACCTTGTGTTTGAACACAAGTAATAGCTCCTGCATACATATCTTTAATGATTTGAATATAAGCATTATTGACTCCTTTCTTTTCAAGAACTCTCCATAGCACTTCTCTTGGAACTTAATCATATGCTTTTTCTAAATCAATAAATATCATATGTAGATCCTCCTTATTTTCTCTATATTTCTCCATCAAACCTCTTAATAAATGTATGGCTTCCATAGTCGACCTACCCGGCATGAATCCAAATTGATTTTGAGAAACATTAGTATCACGCCGCAACCTATGCTCCATAACTCGCTCCCAAAGTTTTAAAGTATCACACATTAACTTAATACCTCTATAATTCGCACAATCTTGTGCATCACCTTTATTCTTAAAAATAGGAATTAACACGCTCATTCTCCACTCATCTGGCATCTTTTTAGTCTTCAAAATAGTATTAAAAAGTTTAGTACGCCATGAAATTCCTTCATCTCCTAAGCATTTCCATACCTCTATTGGAATATCATCAGGTCCAACAGCTTTTCCACCCTTCATTTTATTTAAAGCCTCTCTAACTTCAGTTTTACTAATACGCCGATAAAAACAAAAATCTTTATTTTCATTTAGGGTGCTAAGGTCATTATAGTCAATCTTATTTTCACAATCTTCATTAAAAAGTTTAGCAAAATATCTCATCCATCTTTGTTGAATATCATCTTCTAAGAAAAGTATTTTTTTATCTTCATCTTTAATACACTTCACTTGAACTAAATCCTTACTACTCCTATCTCTTTGTTTGGCTAACTTATACATATATCTTTCTCCCTCTTTAGTATCTAATCTATTATATAAATCACTAAAAGCTAATGTCTTTGCATCACATATTGCTTTCTTAGCATCCTTGCGAGCCACTTTATATATTTCCCAATTATCAGAATTTTTAAAATTAAACCAATTTTTATAACAAAGCTTCTTATTTTTAATCTTTTCTTGCACATTTGGATTCCACCACCAATTACTTTTACTATTATGAGCTTTTCCCTTTGATACACCAAGGATATCTTTAGCAATATTCTTAATATTACTAACCACTTTTTCCCACATAATATTAGCATCTTCATGCACAGACAAAATCTTAAGATCTAAAATCTTATTTCCAAAAATATTTTTGTTAATATTCTTTAAATGCCCCCATCTAATCCTAGAAAAACGTTTTACTTTATTTTTTATTTTATGTCCCTTTATCTTAAAGTCTAAAACTAATAATTCCATTTTATATTTGAATTCAAATTAGATCTCTTTCCGTAAATAATTTTATCCCAATTGTAATTAAAACTTTCTAAATAATTCTCCTTTGATTAAGAACATTTCTAATTAGTTCCCTCTTGATTATGAAACTTCCTAATTCCCTCCCAATCAAATCGGTCGGACCATCAATACTCTCGTCCCAAAGTGCCACCTTGTCCTCAAGGTGGAACGAATGAAACTATTGTTGAAACACTTCACTAATAGCACTTGATTGATAAATGGACTGTCACTGGATCGAATGATCCCTGCTCCATCATCTCCTTGATCAATCACTTGATCTCATCCTTCTGGAGTAGGGGAGAACGGTACGAATGAACACTGATATGTGAGACTCCTTTCAAAATGATAGCATGCTCGTTTTCCCGCAGATGAGGCAACCCCTGAACTGGCTGGAACACCTCTCGGTATTGTTGTAGGAGAGGTTGAACCATGTATGGTGCTTATATCTTTTTATCATCTTCTTTTCCTTTCAAACTCTACATCTCCACCAAAAATCTCACTCATTCACCCTTTCCCCTCCTTGGAAGTGGTTCCAAAGGTGGCATCTCCTCTTCTTTTCCAACTCTTGATTCTCCCTCATTGTCTTTATATTAGGTTTTCTCTCATTTCCTTGTCCGATCAACGCTGCTCTCTCCTCCGATGTTGTCGGTTTGGTTTTGGCCTCGAGCACCTTCTTCATTATCTCCTCCATAATAACAATTTTCTCATCGATATTCTCATAGATGGCTGAAAATTATTTTTTAAAATCTGAAATCTTTTCCACAAAATCATATTTCAATTGTCTGATCTCCCTATCCATCACTTCTACCTTTCTTCCCGTCATAGGTAGCTGGATCTAGGCTCCAAACAGCAAAAAACAACGAAAATAGTCTTCCAACAGCAAAAATAAGCAAGGTGAACGGAACAAACGCAGCAGAAATCAGCGAGGAAGACTCATATTTCAGCAGAGGACACTGCTTTGATAGCAATTTGATAAGAAGTGGATGCAAAAAATTTCATCAATTTTCCATTGATTCATTATTAGTAGATAATATTTGTTTGTGCTAGAAAGTTTGTTGCCCTACAAATTTTTCTAAGTTCTATCACAACAAACAAAGAAAATTAGAGCAATGAAATATGGTTTTTTAAGCAATAGAAATGTAAAGCATTTTGGAATTTGATTTTGTCAGTCAAGGATTTAGCATGAGTCATCTTTACAATGCCCAATGTGGTTTGGAATTTGTTTCAACATTCTATTTCCATCTTATGTAGAAAATTCATAAAAGATTTATTGAGGATAAAATTAGCTTAGCATAGCATTCATAATGCTATATATTAGATTTGCATTAGAAAACCACCAACATAAAACATCAAGCAACGAAGACATTTCTAGCTTGAATTCGAAAATGTTATGGTTCTTATGAATACATTGAATCCTTCTTTTCAATGTATAAATCAATAGAACACGTCATCCACTAAAATCTCTTTCATCCATGTCCATCCCCAAGGCAACAATGCTTTTGATAGGGATTTCGCATAAGGGTCAATAACTCTTATCTACCCAAACCAATCCACCATTATAACTAATGTTTTGTTGTTTTGGCTGACACATGGAGATAAAACTAAAAACGAAGGTGGAATTCTTGTGCTGACATACTTATCATGGTCAAAAAAACATGTCTAAATGTGCATTTAGCATAGATTAGCTAGGGCCATGCTCAAACGTTCTTTGAAAGTTTTAAGCATCAACAATACTCTTGAGAAGAAGCATAGACAATGCTGGAGTTTTTCTTCTGACATATCTACCATTGTCAATAAATAAATAAACATGCATCGAGCACAATTTAGTTAGACCATGCAGAATCAATTGTTAAAATTCTCGAGCTTTCACAACGATTCAAACCATAAATAATCTTGTTTGGACAACATGATCCATGCACTTTGCAGTTTGCACAAGGGCTATACTTCTATATTTAGTTATTCTCCAAAAGCATAATAAGATATATATTTTGCTGTATTTGCCTTCCATCTAGCCTTCGTAGCTAAGTGTTCATTGTAAATCAAAATTTCTTGAAAAGGATTCTGAGAATATCAACTCCAAGCTTTCTTCATGTAGACTACGCAAATTTGAGCAAATCATCAGTATTATCCTTTCAATATTACTAAAAAGCACATTTTTGGGAGCAATCTCGAGCAAAATATTTCATGATTCGGCACAATTTATCGCTCATGCATACTGTTGCTTTTGAATGCTTCCTAAGAATATTGAAAATTCCGTTGTCAACAGCCAGTATTCATGGAAAAAGCGCATTACAGAGAAGATAAAAAAAAGGATTCTTCTGTATCAAGCTAAATATAAACTAAACAAGGATAAAGAAAAGGGTAGCATGGTAAAAGGAAATGCTTTCATCTACAATGGCATAACAAGAATTTCATTGATTCCATAACAAGAAAAAACATTAAACAGATGCATCTAAAGCAACAATAAATTAGATAAGCGAGGAGATAAATGGTTGGTTGTGTGTATATCCACTAAAACTCAAGTTCGTGACTTAATGGAGCTCCTCAGAAACACAAAATAAAAGAGAGAGCGCATGACTAATCCCAGTTCACCAGCAGAAAATTCAAAGAATACAAGCTCCCTTCTCTATCTTAAACACAGTCTTCGGTTATCAATCCCCTTCTATTTCAGTACAATACTTCGAGCGAATTTCTAGCAGATCCTAAGTGCTCATCGACTGGAACTAGCAATCGTAAGCAGCGTATTAAACATCGACTACCAGAGTCCAGTGAGTAGTAGATCTAAACCAGAATAAAGGATGCGGAGGGGCATACCTTCCTGAACTTCTTCGCCGGCGGTGCGCTCACCAAACACCTGAGAGAATTTCCAATCAAGCGGCGGCGACGCCGAGGAGGACGCTGCCGTGCCGTCCTCGCCTCCTCCATTACCGGTCATGTTCCAAGCTGAATCCCAGCGAAAGCTTCGGCTTCAAGATCGGCTTGTGCATCCAAAATCCCTGCCCTCCCGAGATCGCGATTCCCGCGATGGAGATCAGGCGTCGCAGCAGCTCGCCTCGTTTGTTAGGAGAATCGAGCCCGACTCAGCGATAGTGAAGAAGAGAGAAAGGGAGACGGAGATGAACCGACGAGGGTTTCGGCAGAAGGGGCAGAGAATTGCTACTCCCTTGTCTTCCTCCTCTTCCGCACCAAGAAATGATGTCGTGACTTCTTTCTGCCTTTATTTTCTCTCAGTTTTTCGTCTTTATTACTGTCTTCATGTTTCCATTTCATTTTGAGAGTTATAGTGCTGCTTCGGTTCGATGAGTGAAAAAAATAGATTTGTCGGGTGTATTTAGTCATTTATATGAATGAAAGTAAGCTTTATATTTCAGCAATATTCGCTAAACAAAAAACAAAATAAAATAAAATTATATATATATTTAATATTTCAACAATATTCGCTTATTTTTTTCATTAAATCAACAAATAGCTTTATATTTCAACTCGGACGCGGACGCGGACACAAGCGGGTTGGCGAGGCCGCGTGGGCAAGTGCTGGCACGGACGTGTGCGGGCAGCAGTAGCGGGTGTAAGGCGTGCGGGCGGGCGCGCGAGCAGGTAGTCGCGCGGGCGGGAGGGAAGCCTCGGGCGCGCGGTAGCATGCTGGCAGGCGTGGGCAACTTCGCCGGGCACGCTAGCAGGGTGCGGGCAAGGCTCGGGCAGGGTCGGACAGCTCTGCGGGCAGCCGGGCAGAGGGCGGGCAGGCTAGGGCAGGTACGCGGGCAGTGGGGCAGACATTTTAAACGAGTTTCTGGGTTGACCCGGCAACCCGTCGGGTCAACCCGAACCCGACCCGTTTTTCAAACATGTCGAATCCGCGAACTCGAACCCGACCTGTTTTGGAAACTGGTCAGACCTAACCCAAAATTTCCGTGTCAGGTTCGGATAGGATTTTCGTATCGTGTCAAATATTGACACCCCTATCTCACTATAATAAATATATATCATATTTCTAATTTTAATGATTTTGTATTTTTGGGATTCTTTTCAATCAAATATGTATTTCTGTTACTAAAAATGAGAATAATTTTGTATTAGTAAAACTTTCAAGTCGTAATTTTTTATAAATTATAGAGATCGATATTATGAACTGTTTGAATTTTTTATTTGAGATTTAATTCTCGATGATTTTGAAAAAACAACGACTATTACTTATTTAAAATTTTATTTTTACAACTAAAAATAATATTTTAATTCAACAAAAGCTTCATAATATTGTTATATACAATCTTTGGTAATTTTATGAAATTATGAAAATATGAATTTTTTCGGTTGGGTTTTCTTTTGCCCAATTTTAGGATATTTTGACACTTTTTGAATTAAACTCAATTATGTTTTATTTATTGCAATATATTTAAAATAAATATGAATAAGTAATTGAGTAATAGCTAGTCGTTATTATAGTTATAATATTGTGATAATAATGTGTGTGGAGGTAAACAAGTAAAGAATGGTTGTTCACTTACATTTTTTAGAGACTTATTGATCTAAGTAGGATGGTGGGCCGACGGATTTTCCTTTAAATATTATGGCTTGATATTATCCTCTACTGACTAATGTGATACACTAAATGAGAGTTATAAGGAGATTATTATTGTGTCCACGGGTCAACAGTGATGAATTTGTTTATTTAGCCGACGGGTTACTGATGCTGACACTGATATTGTATGTGAAACCCCTTAAGTAAAGGAAAGTTAAACTCTTAAACATCGAGACATCTTTTGTGTAATGGTTGAAATTTCATCAAGAAACACCGCAGCTAAGCCAACTCATCCTGGAGCAATTATTGGATGGGTAACATACTGGGAAGTTATATCAATATGACAAAATGGTGAGGCTCTTAAACCAAAGCAAATAATATATCTCAAAAATTAAGAGCTTAGATCATTACAAATAGTATTAGGGTAATAGACGAGCATAAGTATGGGAACTAAGCACCACACATTATAAAGTGCTACAACATAGTAGCCACCTCTTGAATCTTGTATGGGACAATGTGCTACATGACTGGAGCCATCACTTGAACTTGTAGGGTGCCCTAAAATCTTATCTACCTGGTGGATGATTATGGGATAAAGATGCTGACGAAGATGTCAGTTACTTAAGTGAGGGAGATTATGAAACCCCTTGAGTAATAATAATAATAATAATAATAATAATAAAACTCTTAAGCATTGAGGCAATTTTTGATATAATGGTTGGAATTTCATTAATAAATTCTACAGTTAAGCGTGTTCATCCCAGAGTAATTCTTAGATGGGTGACCTACTAGAAAGTTACACAAACAGGATAAAGTCATGAGGCTCTAAAGTCAAAGTGAACAATATCTCGATAATTAAGAGTTTAGACTATTACACTATAAAAGAACCATTGTAGTCAGGACATTTACTTGTTTAATAAGATTATTAAAATACATGTCATTGAACCACTACCAATGTACGACTTTACTGTTATTTTCACCAATGATGTTGTTGTTACCACTGTTCAAATATTATTGATATGTTGATCATGTGATATACATTGAGCATATGTACTAGACACTGACACTGAGTTGACATTGATATGATATTTCTGAGCATATGAGATACACAAATACAATTATTTTAAATAATTTTACTATATTGACATGATTTTGATAATTATTATTGCTACTTTGATTTGACGTTTTATATGATTTCTCAACTAATTTTAATATTGATATGCCGATTGATTTTTATTTTAGTTATTCTTTCGTACTTAAGATAGAGTTGTGATACATGCTTATATATATATATATATATATATATATATATATATATATATATATATATATATATATATATATATATATATATATATATATATATATATATATATATATATATATATATATATATATATATATATATATAATCTTGATCGTGCATAAATCTCGAGGAAAAAATTTAGCTCGAAACTTCAAAAATTAATTATGGGATCACCTGAACTCCTATTTCAACAAACTTAGAGTCAAACTGAGCGTCTCAGAAATATGAACCCAACGACACCAAATTTGACTCAATCCAAGCCCAAATGAGTCCAAACCAAGGACCCAAAGCGATGTTAGAAAGTTTATATCACAATTTGAGCTACCAAACGATTTACAAACATAACGTGCTTATAGTCGATACGAGCGGCTCAACAAGACAAATCCAATGATCCCAAGATAGCTGAATTCCAACATCATTAAGACCTTCAAATGTCTGATAAACTATTCACGATCAAAGGATTCAATATCGGTCGTCCATCTAAACCACTCCATATTTGCCCCTGATCTCTTATCTATTTACGGGCCATGCCACTCCATAATATCTATAAATAGACTCCTCATTTCGCATTTGAGAGGGCCCAAGCAAGAAGAGAAGAAGAGAAGGAAGAAGAGAAGATTAGGAGGGAAGAAACTCCTCCTCAACCACCGTAGCGGGAATTCAGACCGACTTTCGAAGTGACACCGGAATTTTGCCCGACTTTCAAGTGATGCCGAAATTTTGCCTGACTTTTCAGTGACGCCAGAATTCTATCCGACGCCCAGATGACGTCGGAGTTCTGTTCGACGCCCAAGTGACGCCAGAATTATGCTCGACAGACCTCCGCTCGTCATCATATTTCTATCTGACACCGAACTTCTACTCATTGTTGGATTTTCATCGGACATCTGTCCGATACTAGAATTATATCAATTGCTGGACTTCTATATGACGTCATCCTTCTAATCGCTATTGTTAGTCAACCGTCCTTCCGAGCTCTGTCACCCGCTGACTATGGTCCTCCTAACATACGTCACCCACTGACTACAATCCTTCCAACCTCCGTCGCCCGCCGACTACCATCCTTCTGACTTATATCACCCACCGACTACAGTCCTTCCGACCTCCGTCGCCCGCCGACTACGGTCCTCCTGACTTTTGTCACCCACCGTCTACAGTCCTTCCGACCTCCGTCTCCCGCCAACTACGGTCCTCCTGACTTACGTCACCCATCGACTATAGTCCTTCTAACCTTCGTCACTAGACAATGATCTTTGAGACTTACGTCTCCCACGGACAATAGTTCTTCTAACCCCATCGCCCGCCGACTATGGTCCTCCCGAATTACATCGCCCACCGACTACAGCCCTTCCGACCTTTGTCACTCGTCGACTATGGTCCTCCTGACTTACGTCACCCATCGATTACAATCCTTCCGACCTCCATCACCCGTCGACTACGGTCATCCTGACTTACGTCACCTACTGATTATAGTCCTTCTGACCTTCGTTGCCAGACAACAGTCTTTGTGACCTCCGTCAACCGTCGACTACGATTTTTCTGACCTCCGCCACTAAACTATGGTCCTCCCGATCAAAAGAATATGTCAACAATGACTCTTTGTATTTACATCATGTAATGTAATCTATAAGATGTACATCAAGCAAAGGTCTTCTCTCAAGGAAAGGCCTCATTTGTAATCAACTGCAATACTAGTTGATTCATTCAAACTAGGCAAGGCCTGGTGGTTTTTCCCCCTTGTTAGGGGACACCCAAGTGACGCTGGAGTTATGTCCGACGGCCAAGTGATGTCAGAATTCTGCTCGACGGACCTCCACTCGTCGTCAGGTTTCTACCTAACATCGGACTTCTGTATGTTGTTGGATTTTCTTCGGACATCTGTCCGATACCTGATTTATATCAATTGTTGGACTTTTATCTAACGTCGTCCTTATAATCTCTGTTGTTAGACAATAGTCCTTCTGAGCCCCGTCGTCTGCCGACTATGATCCTCCTGACTTACATCGCCCACCGACTATAGCCCTTCTGACCTTCGTCGCCCTCGGACTATGGTCCTCTTGACTTACGTCTGACTTACGTCGCCCACCGACTACAGTCCTTCCGACCTCTGTTGCCCGCCGACTACGATCTTCATGACTTATGTCGCCCACTAACTACAGTCTTTCTGACCTCCATCACTCGCCGACTATAGTCCCCTTGACTTATGTCTCCCACCGACTATAGTCCTTCTGACCTTCGTTGCCAAACAACGGTCTTTGTTACATACGTAGCCCACCGACTACAGTTCTTCCGACCCCGTCGCCCACCAACTATGGTCCTCCTAACTTACGTTACCCACCGACTACAGTCATTCCGACCTCCATCGACAACCGACTACAGCCCTCCAGACTTACGTCGCCCACAAACTACAGTCCTTCTGACATCGTCACCCGTCGACTACGGTCCTCTTTACTTACGTCGCCCACCGACTATAGTCCTTATGACCTTCGTCGTTAGACAACGATCTTTGTGACTTACGTCGCCCACCGACTATAATTCTTTCGACCCTGTCGCCGACCAACTATGGTCCTTCTGACTTATGTCGCCCATCGACTACAGTACTTCCGACCTCAGTCGCCCGCCGACTACGGTCCTCCTGACTTATGTCGCCCACTGACTACGGTTCTTCTGACTTACGTCTCCCACCAACTACAGTCCTTCCGACCTCCGTCGCCTACCGACTACGGTCCTTCTGACTTACATCGCCCACCGACTACGGTCCTCCTAACTTATGTCGCCCACCGATTATAGTCCTTTTGACCTTTGTCGCCAGACAACGGTCTTTGAGACCTTCGTCACCCGCCAACTACGGTTCTTCTAACCTCCGTCACCAGACTATGGTCCTCCCGACCAAACAAACATGGCAACAATGAGTCCTTGTATTCACTTCATGTAATGTACTCTATAAGATGTACATCAAGCAAAGGCCTCATTTGCAATCAACTGCAACACTAGTGGATTCATTCAAACTAGGCTAGACCTCATGGTTTTTGCCCCTTTTTAGGGGTTTTCCATGTAGAAATATTGGTGTATCTAGTGAATGCTACACTCTCTCGTATTTGATTATGTGCCGGATTTTCGTACAAAGTTAAGACGTTAAATTTTATATTTCTCTACTGACGCGAATACTCTAAGACGCAACTATATATATATATATATATATATATATATATATATATATATATGTGTGTGTGTGTGTGTGTGTGTGTGTGTGTGTGTGTGTGTGTGTGTGTGTGTGTGTGTGTTAGAAATGAATACATATGTATATTGATGTTTTGATCGATAGTTTTATTTATGACGCTATTAGGCACCTTTGGTTGTGTAAATTAAAAAAAAAAGATGCTTTATTTCAATTGAGATTCTGAGGCATCACAATTGTCAGACAATAAAAAATTAAACATAATGAGACAATTAAGTTTAGAAGACTATTGTTAGGTAATGAAGATCGAAGGATTGTAGTTGAGTTATGGTAGTCTACAAACCATAAATTGACAACAAAGATCAAATGATCATAATCGGTTATGATGTTTAGAGGATAGTGCTAAGGTGGTGAAGATCGAAGGACCATAGTAGAACGACGCTAGTGAACAGATACTAGTCATGTGGTGTTATTTATAGAACTATAATATGGCGATTGTGGTCACAAGGATAATAGTTGGGCGATGGAGGTTGGAGGATCATTATGGATTAATAGCAATTGGAGGACTGTAGTCAGGTGATAGTTTTTCAAGGATTGTAATAAAGCAATAATGATGGAAGTATTATTATCTGGTGATAATAATGGGAGGATTGTAATTAAGGGGCGTATGTCAGAGGACTGTAGTCAAACAATGGTGGTTGAAAGAATCTTAATAGGGCAACGATAATCAAAAGACTACAGGCAAGCAATTGCAGTCGAAGAATTATAATTAGACGAAGGTGATCGAGGGAATGTAGTTGAGTGACAATGAAAATCAAGCCATGGTGTGATGGAAATGGTTGGATTGTGACCCAACAATGGTGCTCCGAGATCCTTTGAGCTTCTAAACTCTCTTGAATCTCAGGCTAATGTCCAAATTTTAGGTACAAGCTCTCCCTTTGTCTAGAAAGTGAGGCTATTTATATATTTTGGAGTAACATACTAGCATGCTCCATAAATTGCTTCGTTGGATAATCCATATTATATCCTAAAATAATAAAATATTATCTTATCATTGAAGTGTCTTAATGATGTTAAAATTAAGTGATATAGGGCTTGTTGGATATATTCGTCTTATTATGAGGTTTATGTCAAGTCAAAATCCTATTTGACAACATTTACGCTAAATCCTACTCAAAGCCACCATAAATCCTATTGCAACAAGTAAGATTTAGCAAAACATATAGATCCAAATTTAGTAAATTTTGGGTATGTTAAATCCTAAAAATTGTTTGGCAAGATAGTTGTTAAATTTTGTTATATGTTGTGAACTGTTTGACAGCATAATTCAGGATTTAAGGCAGTTTGTTTATTTAAAAATTAAATTTTAATGTGTTTTGAATTTAATTTGTGTGTTTTGTATGAGTTACTTATTAAATTTAATTTTAAGTATTGTTAATAAGTTATAATGATAAATAATAAAATTAGAAGCTAGCTTAATTTTGAATAATTTAATTACTTATTATGTACTTATTATCAAATTACTTATTTAGGTAATAATTTAATAAGTATTTTATATCTAATTATATTCCTAAACCCTAATTAATTAATTCTGAAATGACTAATTATTTAAATAATTTTCATACTAATGATTTTATTAATTATTTAAGCATTATTTAACACCTAAATAAGTAATCATACTTAAATATTCTACTACTAATTAATTATTTAATTATTATTTACAAAATTAAAAATATAATTAATTATTTATATTTTAAATAATAGTTATTAACTAATTTAATGACCAATTATGCTAATAATTATTTAATTAAGCTAAATTATATTACTTAATCACTCTACTAATCATACTACTAATTATTTAAATAATATAATTACTTAAAGATATTTAAATTATATTAATAACGCTAATTTATATTAATTTCTAATTTAGGAGGCTTCATAAGGTTTTCTTTTCATCTCATATGTGTGCTTTGTTGCTATCGTTTTTCCTCATCACCATTTTATTCGTGGTTGTTTCGGCTTCGCGTGCTTCAAGTGGAATAGTTTTTGATTGAGTCACTAAAGGAGCTTCTTCGTCTCCTTTGATGACGTCGGATTGGAAGCCATGAAGGAAGCTCGCTCGCATGAAGGTACTCGTCTTTATCCATTTCATGCACTTTTTCAGCCAAATCCCATAAATCCGTTGACTTCTAGTATTTAGTAGATCTAGGATTTTGGCCAAAAATCAGCTAATGACATATTTATCTCACTGTGATATTTATGAGACTCTCAAATCCTGTTTGGCATGATTTATGCTAAATCTTGCTCAAATTCCGCATAAATCCGGTTGCCAAATAGCTTAGTGTTACAAGACTAATGATAGAGTCAAGTTTGCTTTAGTGTTGTTTGGATATTTAACATCAATTTTCATGCTTCTTTTGGGCCTATTTGGATGCATAAAAGATTTAATATAAGTATAATTGTTAAGAAATATATTAAATATTGACAAATCCTATATAACTACTTGACAATGCTATTTAGGATTTAAGTTGGTTAATTTATATGACATTTGTGTTTTAAATATGAGTTACTTATTAATTCAAATTTTAATTAACACCAGTAAATCATAATTATGAATACTAATTAAGGTGTTATTTCATTAAGTATTTTATTAATAACTTTTTTAGGTGCTATTTGAATAAGTATTTCAATGCTAATGAAAATCATAGTTGTTGCGTCCTGGAGTATTCGCGGCATAGAGTAATATATGGTTTAATGCCTTAGCGTTGTACTAAGATCTAGCACATAAACAGATAAGAGAGAGGGTGTAACATTTATAAGAGACACCAAAGTTTTTACGTGGAAACCCCTAAAAAGGGGAAAAACTACGGAGCCTGGCCCAATTTGAATGAATCCACTAGTATTTGTAGTCGATTTACAAATGAGGCCCTTCCTTAGGAGAAGGCATTGGCTTGATGTCACAAATGTACATATATATAGCACATTATATGGTGGGAGTTACATATACATGTTTGTTTGGTTGACATGACCATAGTCGATGTGATAGAGGTCGGAAAGACTATAGTTGGCAGGAGACTGGGGTCAGGATGACCGTTGTCTGGTGATGGAGGTCGAAAAGACCGTAGTAGGCGACGAAGGTCGGAAGAATCATAGTCGGCAGGAGATAGGGGTCCGAAAGACCGTAGTTGTAGGACTGTACTTTGACAGAAGTCATGGCCTCAAGTGGTGGTCCGGTACTTTGGCAAAAGTCCAAGCCTCAGGTGGTGGTCCGGCAGAAGTCCGGGCCTCAGGTGGTGGTCCGACGGAAGTCTGGGCCTCAGCTGGTGGTCCGGTGGAAGTCTGAGTCTCAGGTGGTTGTCCGATAGAAGTTTGGGTGTCAGTTGGTGGTCTGACCCGTAAATAGGTGAGAGATCAAGGGCAAATGGGGAGTGGTTGGATGGTTGGCTTATATTGAATATCTTGATTGTGGACTGTTTGTCAGACATTTGAAGGTCTTAGTGATGTCGGAATTCAACGATCTTGGGCTTGTTGGATTTGTCTCGTTGAGCCGCTCGATTCGATTATAAGCACGTAATGTTTGGAAACTATTTGGTAATCCAAATTATGGTTCGAACCTTCCAACTGCACTTTGGGTCCTTGATTTGGACTTATTTGGGCTCGGATTGAGTCGAATTTGGTGTCGTATTTCCGAGACGTTCAAGTTGACTGTGAGTTTGTTGAAATCGGAGTTCGGTTGGTCCCAATTTTAAGAAGTTTCCAACTTGATTTTGCATCGAGATTCGTGCTCGATCAAGATAATTTTTCAATATGACGTATCAATAGCGATCAAATTAATTATTTAATTATAATTTTAAATAGTAAATCATTTAATTTTAAATTAAAATAATTAATCAATTCATTATAATTTAAAATGATTAACCATTTAATTACTATTTACACTTATTATTTCATCACCTTTTAAAATATTATTTTAATGAATCTTAATTACTAATTGTATTATAAATTACTAATTAATCAATTAAATATTTTATTACTAATTATTTATTTAATTAATATTTACATTACTAATCATCAAACTAAATATTTATTTTTTAAATTATATCAATTAAGTTAATTAAATTAATGCCTAATTAAGCATTTAATAATTAATCTAATCCGGATACATCTTCGGTTTCTTTTCGTTGCCATTCGCGTGAGAAGTCGAGCTTTTTCTTCAGCTTCGTGTGGGGTAGAGCTTCGAACGAGTCGCTTGCCATTGCCTTTGAGGGGCTGTTTAACAACAAGTGAGATTTAACTTTAGTGGGATTTAGTAAATCTGAAATGCGTTAAATCTTAAAAATACTAAGAAACTGTTTGGCAACATATTCCTGGATTTATGATAGTTAGTGATTTAAATGCGAAGAAGATAATTATTGATACGTCATCACAAAATTAGCTTGATCGGGCATGAATCTCGAGGCAAAAGCTAGTTGGAAACTTCAAAAATTAATTTTGGGAGCTCCTGAACTCCGATTTCAGCAGGCTTACAGTCAAACTGAGCGTCTCGGAAATACAAACTCAACGACACCAAGATCAACCCAATCTGAGCCCAAATGAGTCCGAATCAAGGGTTCAAAGCGCTGTTAGAAGGTTCAAACCGCAATTTGAGTTACCAAACGGTCTCTGATTTTGACGAGCTTATACTAGAATCGAACGGCTCGACGAGACAAATCCAACGAGCCTAAGATCACAGAATTCTGACATCATTATGGCCTTCAAATGCCCAACAAACGGTGCATGATCAAAGGATTCAATATCAGCCGTCCATTCAAAACACTCCCAATTCGCCCCTGATCTCACGCCTATTTACGGGCTATGCCACTCCAGAAAAACTATAAATAGAGCTCTCATTCTACACCAAAGGACTCAAGTGAAGAGAGAGAAGAAGAAGAGGAGAAAGGGGAAAAGGAGATTCCTCACCTCCTCGACCACCGCCGGACCTCTTCCTGCCGCCTAAAGACGCCGGAACTCTGCCGGATTTTCAGGACACGCAGGAATTCTGCACAAATTCCACGTGATGCTGAAATCCTTTCCAATTAACAACAGAGTTCCCTCCTGACGCCGAAACTCCACCCAAGTGAACCCGGAGTTCTCCTCTGCCACCAAAGACGTCGGACTTCTACGCGACGTCGGACCTTCACTCTTCGGCAAGTTTCTACTCGACGCCGGACTTCTACTGGTTATCGGACTTCGCTGGATGTCTATGCGAAGATGCATTTCTTTCCATTGCTGGACTTCTACCTGACGCTGTCCTACTGATCTTCGTCGTCAGACTACAGTCCTTCCGACCTCCGTCGCCAGCCGACTACGGTCCTCCTGACTTACGTCGCCCGCCGACTACAGTCTTTCCGACATCTGTCGCCCGTTGACTACGTACGGTCCTCCTGACTTATGTCGCCTGCCGACTACAGTCCTCCGTCGCCAGCTGACTACGGTCCTCCTGACCTACGTCGCCCGCCGACTGCAGTCCTTCTAACAAAGTGAACATGTCAATAGTGATCCTTTGTATTTACATAATGTAATGTACTCCATAAGATGTACATCAAGCTAAGACCTTCCACCAAGGAAGTGCCTCATTTGTAATCAACTGTAATACTAGTGGATTCATTCAAACTGGGCTAGGCCCCGTGGTTTTTTCCCCTTTTACAGGGATTTTCCACGTAAAAATCTTGATGTCTCATAAATGCTAGACTCTCTCTCACTTATCTGATTGCGTGCCGGATTTTCGTACAATGCTAAGACGATGAACTTATATTTCTCTACCGCCGCGAATACTCCTGGACGCAACAATTATAAATTAAAAAATAAATTTATAATTAAAAATAAAAAAATACTGAGTTATGAATTTAGTAACATTTTAAGTATAAATTACTAATTAATTATTATGTACGCTATTAATTATATATTTAATAATATATATTTAAGTTATATTAATTAAGCTAAATATATTAATATTTAATTACTAATTATACAATTTAGTTAAAATTAGATAATTAATTTATGCATTAATTATACAATTAATTATTTAATTAATTATTAATTATTTTAATTATATTAATTAATTTAATCAATAATAACTTAGACGCCTCAAGGTTTACCTTTCATCTTCTCTTTTCGTCGTTGCTGTTCGGCTTCGTTGCTTTGCAGGAGGTGTATAGATTGCCCGCGTCGGCTCCTTCGTGGCTGTTCGACTTCGCTCCTTAGACCCTGTCGGATCGGAAGTCACGACATTTTGATCGGAAGCAAAAACGGGACCTCGCTGGCTGTGAAGGTAACTTTCTTCGTTTTGCTCGCTTATTCGGCTAAATCTCGTTAAATCTGCCGAACCGAGGGATTTAGTAAATCCGGGATTTAAGCAGCAAATCTGTAAATCCGGGATTTCTCGCGCACAAAAACCGTTTGGCTGGATTTAGCGTAAATCCGACTTAAATCCCATGATAAATCCGATACCAAACAGCCCCTGAGGGTTCGCTTTTCCTCTTCTCCATTAATTCGTTTCTGTTCTTCTTCGCGTGAAGTAGAGTTATGAAAGAGTGGAAGCTTCTCCGCCTCCTGCTCCTCCGACGTTGTTTCTGTTAGATCGGAAGTCGCGCCGGGAGCTCGCCGCGAAGGTAACGATATTTCTCCCCTGTCGGGCGCTTCTTCGGTCGGATTTACGAAATTCGCCAAAAAGGCGGATTTAGGGAAAAATGGCGAAAACGCCGTGAAGTAGAGATTAGACTTACCGTGAGATTTAACTTTGTATTTTTTGGCGTTTGGCAGGATTTAGCTCAAATCTTGTGTAAATTTTGGCCTAAATTCTGCATCCAAACAGGCCCCTAGATAGGCGGAAAACGATACTTATTAAATTGGGATTCTTTATTAGATAGAAAAAAGAATGCCAATTCTCTTAACCTATTGAATTACATAATTTAATGTGATTACTTTTGCTTAACTGTTTATGCACAATTAGAATACAGTTCCTTATTCTCAAGAATTTCAGTAAATGACCATTGCAAGCTAAAGAGAGGTTGCTTGACAATTTTTAGGACATCTCACTTGTCACGTGACAAAAGTGGACTCATAATCTTAGTTGAATAGAGAGATGAAGGACGAAGTCAAAGGTGGCAAGGGAACGAGCTTCCCAGTGGATCCAAATCTCCCAAGGTGGGTATGCCAGAATTGCCGACATGCTCTTTGTGTTGTTGGTGTGGAATCCTTTACTGACAAGTTCTTTAATGATCCGTCTCGATCTGGTGAGGGCTTCCTCTCACTTATTTTTTCTCATAGTTTCAGTTGACTTTGTTTTCAATTCTTATTTAGAAAAATCATTCAAATTTTCTTATTTTGTCATGTTGGATTTATTAATGAATACTTTGATTTCATTCTAAGAAGGAAACCACACACTGATTGGTCATTTGTTCATTGTTCTATTTGGTATTAAGTTAATGTTCATATTTTTACTTGTAAAATTGTCTTTCACTTTTCCTGGAAACCTAGATTGATTTTTGTTTATAGATTATCTATTATAAATAAAGTTTGAGCTTTTTTCACAAACTTCTTTGTTTACAGTGTTTGCCTTGTTAATGTTTATAAAAAATAATTGAACACTCTTGTGAGATGGATACAATAAGATCATCAAACACAATCAACAAAATTATTTACCACTGGAGGTGCAAGGTGTGTGCCAAAAAGACAAGGAGATCATGGATATGTTGATCAAGTGGAATAATCTACCAGAGTATGAGGCGACGTGGGAAGCCTACAACATTATCCAGAGGAACTTCCCTGATTTTCACCTTGATGACAAGGTGCTTTTTTGGGAGGGGAGTATTGATGCGGTTGTGGACCCCACCTGCTCAGTGGAATTCCAAGAGCCAAAAGGCTCCTATTTTGTGGGTCGCAACACCTCTTTTTAGACATATAGGAGGAGAACGATTAAGGGGAGATCATTGAGGACATGTGAGGTGCATTTATGATTAGCTTAGGGCTAGTTTTAAGGTGGAAATTTGCATGGGGGGATTTATGTGAGGAAATTTTTTTGAGTAGTTTTCTTAGATGTTTTGGGTTCCTAATTGATGCTAGGAATTAAGGAAGAGTCGATTCACCTCTTGAACAACCATAGTTTAAAATTGCACAATAAGAGGCAAGCCTCTGCGCAATTCTACCACAAAGAGCCTCATTGCTTAAGCAATTTCGGGTATGGGTGAGGCTTACGCCTCATGGATCCTGAGGCGCACCTCAGAGGCTTAATTGCACAATTTTGGGTGAGGCTTACGCCTCATTGGGCCAGGTCCCACACTCTTAAGTTCTTAAAAAAAAAGCCTTTCTTCTTTTCGTCTACCCGAACATAACGGAAGAACTTCGCAAGCCGCAGTCCGCACGCCCTAGCTTCCCTCAGCTGGCCTTCCCACCGCCTCTCCCGCCGGCGCCGCCTCACGCCGGTGAGCAACTTGAGTTCGACTGCCATATACAACACCTCTACTATGGGTTTTAGGTTTTTTTTTTTTGATTCAAGGTTTGATTTTTCAAGTTATAGAAAATCTAGGGTTTAAAATTTTCTTAGATTTTTGGTTTGATTTTGCATTTGTGCATTAGGAAGCATGGTTAGGGGAAGAGAAAAGTCAAATACGTCATTGTAGAGGGACCCTTATTGGAAGTACAATATACAGGTTGACGTAGGTGTCAGCGAGAATACATATGTGTATTTGAAATGCAATTTTTGTGATGGGACATGATTGAATTTTAGATGTTCTTTCTTATTTGTACTTTGGGAGTTTTGAGTTTTGATAGACTTCAAGTTGCGATTTTGTACTTTGAATAATGCTATGAGATGCATATATTGCATCTATTTTATTATGTTCCACTAAGTTCACTTCTCATTTAGATGTTTTTAATTTTTTATTGTATCATAGACTCTTACTATTATTTACCTGCTAGAATACTTAAATTCCCATTTACGCAATTCTTCATCCATGAGGCTTACGCCCCGCCTCACAGACGAAGAACGCCTCGAGGCTTATTTACGCAATTTTAAACCTTGTGAACAGTGAATCAATTGTATCTTGTATTTCTTTTGATTGGAGGTTATTATTTCAACTTTATTTGTGTTGTTTATGCATACCATTGTTTTTTTTTCTTGATTTTGGTGGCTATTTTTTGCTGTTTGGTGCTGAATTTATTCTAGTGGCTGTTTTGGGTGCCAATTTGATCTCCAAATCATATCATAATACTACATATCATGAATATGTCTAAATCTATCTTTATTCTTTAGTAAATAATTTTCTCCATTGTTTTAATTTTCAATAGATATGCCTCAACACTTTAACTCTTGAACTACAGTGAAACTTGGCAAGAATGCCATATAAAGGCAATCAAAATTTTGGCATCTGTAAATTGCGTATGGTAACTTAACTCACTTTTAGTTTCTTCTTTAAGCATCTCCAGTACTAATAAATACTTACAGACTTAACATTGATCCTTGATGTGATTCTATTATGATAAAAAAACTCTTTAACTACTTCTAAACTTTTTATAATACAATTCTCCATTCTATTCTACATATGATTAATAAAAACTTATTTTTGACGCCCATCACTTCTTCTCATTGCCCTCCAACAATTATCATGGCACTTGATCACTTGTTTTGTTAATATCAACAAAAATCATATGAAAATACTTCTGTTCTTTATTTATTTTTATTAATTTCCTTGGCTGAAAATTTGCCTTCATAGTTTGTCTTCCTTGGATAAAAATCAAATTGATGTATGATGTTGACATGATTATCTATCGCATGTTTCATTATTCCCTAATAACTTCATTGCTGACTTATAAGTTTGATTTCTATAATTATCGCAATTATGTAACTTCTTCATTCTTAAATACTATAAGAAATGTGTTCTATATTAATCAGCTAATGATATAAATAGATTTTGAGGTCCTGATTGTTGTTGTTTCATTTAATGAAAATTTGAGATTACTGAAATTTTATATCAAAAAGTTGCACGTACTAATTTAACTATAGGTATGCGCTCAGTTTGGAAAGTGGAGTTTGTGCTGTTAATATGACTACGTATATCTTATTTTGTGTTCTGGGAATGCGAGTAGGTATGCAGGCTTCTTCAATCCAAGGAAGCATGCTGGGGTCTACCCGAATGGACCATTCATTTGTAGTTCTTTCGAAACACAAGGCTCAGGGCCATGGAATCCCTCCTCGGCCAAAAAGTGTGTTATCTCAGCCTGAGGGAATCCCTTCTGCAAAGGGAATGGAGGAATCATTTGTTGTTTTACCACCTGCTGCAGCTTCTATGTACAGTAGTGGTTCTACATCAGAGGGAGGTGGAGCTCATTTACCAATTCCTGGTGTTAGCAATAGTTCTCCCTTGCAGCCAAATAATTCTGGATTCCACACAAGCATTACCGTACTGAAGAGGGCATTTGATATCGCCACCTCCCAAACACAAGTACAAAAACTATTTGTTTCTGTATTTAGTTCTTTAACATAATTTTCAACCTTCTGGTTTGTATTTTTTTTTTTTAAATTTTGTAAGCTTTAATTTCATACCTGATTTTTGAGAGCAATGCTTCTTTAGTTTAAAGATGAAATTGTATTCAAATGGAGTTAATTTACTGTTTTCTCCATGTTTTCATCCTCATTAAGCGGAAAAAAGAAACCATAAACTTTTTAGAATTTTTGGTGGACATGTTAGCATTGCTTTTTTGAATCTCTCGTTGATAGATACAAATTTTGGACTGTATGCTTTATCCTTTTTAAATAAATTTTTTTACTTGGGCTACCTTTTTTTGACTTTTTTTCATGTGCTGTGAGATCTTTAGGTTGATCAGCCTGTCTGTTTGGAATGCATGCGTGTTTTATCGGATAAACTTGACAAAGAGGTTGAAGATATGAATATGGACATTAAAGCGTATGATGCATGCCTCCAGCGTTCTGAGTTGGAATCTTATGACATCCTTAACGATGCTGATTTTCTCAATGAGAAAGTAAAGGTATGCATTCCATAATTTGCTTTTCTGGTTTGCCAAGTGATTTGCATTCACCTTAAACAAATGTTTCCAGGTAGTAATGATTTGGAGGTTTATTTTAAATTAATCGATGACATTTGGCTTTTCTCCTTAGCTAATTGTTCTGTGTGCACACATAAAAAAACATTTTTTCTGGTAGGAATGAATTGGGAGTTTTCCTTAAAGTTAATCAATTGCACTTGTCAATTGTTATCTTTTTAAAGTTGAATAGGATGGATGAGACATCCCCTTTTTCATTTTCAGGACTAATTTAATTGCTCAAAGCTTGAAAATATGTTTTAAAAAATGGCAAAAATTGTTAAATCCACCATTTGGTTGAATTTAATTATAGTAAACCTTCTAAAACTTCCTCAAATGTAATGAGTTCATTTTCATATAAAAAGTAAGTGAACAGAAATCATCGTTTTGACCAACAATGTTACTTCTAACATTGTTTCAGGAGGAATCATCTAAATTGGCCGATCTAAGAAATTAGCAAGTGTGAAAGTTTTAGCAGAATAAAATATGCAAGCAATTTGGATCTGTTTATATAAGTTTATAATTAATCTTAGTACTAATATATACATAAGTATGTTACCTTTTGAATCATCGTTTCTTAGTATTGCAACATTTATGATGCAAGAGGGGAGGCTTGCCGGTTTGGCACTCACCTAGCATATGCCAAGATAGACTTTTTGATAAGGCATTGATGTTAGGGCCTCAGACTTTCATTATGGGATCTTCTTTTATTGTATTTTATTAGTTAATATTTTATTAGGCTTGCGAACTGTTGCTTTAAAAAAAGGGCACGAAGGGGTTTTTCTATGACATATTTCACCTCCATTTTATTTTTCGACATTTTATCTTTCTAATTTCAGGTATCGGCTCCAAAAAACCCACTTATTGTTTTGGTCAACGTTGCATCTTCTAATGAAAATAAAACTTTATTAGACTATACCACAAAGAATAATAATTTTTATGTATTTTCTTATTTTATTTCATGTATATGAAATGTAATCTGGTGACTTTCTATTAAATTTCTTGTAAGAATGAGGAAGAAGAGAGACGACTGCAAGCTGCAGTTGAAGATACTGAGCGGCAGTTTGCTGAAGTTAAAGTTCAGAAGAAAGAGTTAGAATCAAAATCAAAGCTCTTTAAAGAACTAGAAGAAAGGTGAGATTCCTTGCTTATTGAGTTACTGTGGTAAAGGATCGTTGCTTTCCAATTTGTCTATATCCGTTACTTGGTATAAGAGCACTGCAAAATTTAACAAGAGCGGGTGGGAGCAGCTGTGAATTTCCAAGTGAACTATATTTACCTTACAGCAATAACAACAACATCAAGCCTTTATCCCACGCAGTGGGATCGGCTACATGAATTCTTTTTCTCCATTGTGTTATGTTAGGAGTCAAATTCTTATTTAACTCTAATAAAGAAATGTCATTTCTAATATTTCTAACAAAGTATTTTATAGTCTACCTCTACCTTTCTTAACATAAGCCAAATTTAATTCATTTATTATCCTAACCGGGTCATCAGAAGGCCGCCGTTTTATGTGACAAATTCTAAGGCGACTCTCTCTAATCTTATCTTCCAGTGGAGCCACTCCAACCTTTTCACATTTATGCTCATTTCATATACTGTCTCTAAGAGTAAAGCCATTCTTCCATTTGAGCATCATCTCTGATTTTCCTTAATCATAATATTTATTGCCAATCATATTCTAGTTTTAATTCATCCTGGTTACGACTTCTCTTTATGTGCTTAGTCAATGTTATGAGTAATATGTTAGCTGTTTGCTGTAACAAGTGCTACATTATTTCTCGGTTAGGATTCTGTTTGGGTTTATTTATGGAAATTTTCCATTCAAAAATAGAGGAAATCTTTTTAATGCTTCCATCAAATTTTCTTTTCTTCCATTGCTGACTCAAGAAATTGGTAGAGGTTATGATATGAATTGAATGATTGAAAACTCATATTGATATGTCATAATGCAAGCCTTGTCATTTTGCTTTTGTGGAGCCATGTTTGTGTCGGTGTATGTAGGGTTGCAAACAAATTGTGTTGAATCAAATAGGGTGTTGTTCGAGCTCGAGCTCATTTACCAGAAGCCTGGTGGAGCTCGGCTTGAGATCATTCAAGCTTTTACAAGAGTATTCAAGTTTGGGTTGTTTGGATTCAGGCTTGTTCCATGAATTTAGGCTTGTTCCAATTTGGTTTGAGTTTGGTTCATTTAATAATTATTGAGTTTTAGACAAGCAACTCGTTTAGAAATGCAAACAAGCTCTTCTCATACTGAGCTAATAATAGCTTATTCTTTGCTAATCGAGCCAAGCCCAAATTTACAAATGAGTCAAGCTAATTGAGCCAAGCTCCAATTTAGAAAAGAGCTTGTCACGAGCTTATTGACTTGAGCCATGCAAAAATGAAGTGTTTGTCACTTCGAATCAGGATGGAGCTAGGCCCTGCTCCTGCTTTTATTTCTTTTTGAAATAAAATATAAAATACCTCTCAATTGTTTTGAACAAAATTTGGAGCAAGCTTTCCTCTTTCTTTCTATTTAAATAATACTAACCTTTACCTCAACAAGATGTGACACTATATTTTTGATGGTATAACTTCATCTTTAAAAGTTAAGGCCCTAACAATTTCTTAAAATTTTGTTGGAAATATTTATGGGTAGAATTTCTATAGTAGAAATTTTATTATGAGCTACATATTTAAATACTATTTAGTGAACTAATCTTTTTATTAGTATCAAAATTATCTTGCAATATACGCATAGGCTTATGTACTATATATTTGTCTATTGAGTTAATAATATTTAGTCTTTTTATACATTTTTAAATAAATGAAATAATTTTAATTTAAATAAGTTTTAATTATATTTTTTAGTTGTAATTTTATATTGGGTTATAAGTCAATTACATATAAGTTAATTTAGTGTTAAATGTGTTTTATGCATATGGTGGAATTATTTTATATATCAAAATATTTATACTATGTATATATCTGTATATATTTATACAATCGAGCTTCATGTTGAGCCTTAACATCAAGTATTTTATTGAGACTTAGTTGAGCTTTCTATTGTGCTGGTCATGAGTTTCTTTACAAGTTTGTTCAATATCATAAACGAATTGAACAACATACTATTTTGATAAGCTTTTTGGCCAGCCAAAAAGAAAAAAAACACCTTTAGAGTAGCTGTAGTCTTCAAAAGAGAATAAGGAGAACGAAGAAATAGAAATTATTCATTCCATAACTTTTCATTACCGAGTTTTGGATATTTAAGCTATTTTGCTAGACCAGTTTTACAAGAGGGTACCAGTTAGTTTTAATTACGACTATATGAATAAAAAGAAACAATTGTTTTCATATAAAAATTGTGCTTGCTGGGTTAATCCATGCGAACCAAGGAAGCTAAACTCGTGCCAACTGTGAGCTTTATTGGCTGAAGCCTGGCGGACCAGTTTTTTAAGGCTAGACAGAGCTACTGTGTTGCTGCTGTGGAGGTACTTATAGTGCTGTTGTGGAATGTTCTGATTTCTTCTTTTTATTTAATAGACTTTGATACTTATAGATTATTTTTCAAGATTTCTAGAGCAAGTTTCACAATATTTTTGTGCAGCCTTAGGATCCAAGAAAATGTGTTGCTATTTAATACTCTCTTTGCCATGAAAAATAACATTCGTCGTCCTTAAGGTTGAGAGATGGAAAAGAAGAGTGTTGAAAAAATTTCCCACGTGATATCATTCAACATAGAGTTTCCATTGTAAAAGTACCTGATGGTGGGGCTGATCACAAAGTTGTATAATGTGAGGCTAGAATTGCATAAGGTATAAGGAGTGGTTGATTGTTGTCGTACAGAGGGGGTAGAGGTGTGGTGGTAGGCAGGATCCCATTTGAAGGCATATTTTTTGAGAAGATTAGTTAAAGAGGCGGTAATGGAAGCATAATTAGATATAAAACATTGGTAATACCCAGTTAAACTTAAAAAAGGAACGAAGATGTAGTAATGATGAAGGAACTGGCCATGTATTCATAGCATCAATTTTATTAGGATCAATTGGGACACTTCTAGTGGATACCATATATATTCAATAGATGATTGACAAAATTGGCATTTGTTTAATTTAAGAAATAAGTGATTTGTCATTAAACATTGAAAAACGAGATGAAGATGATCAAAATGCAGGTCTTGAGTAGGACAATATATGAGAATTTTATAAAAAAATATTGACAAATTTTAAAAAAATAAGAACAGAAAATTTGATTCTTAAAATTTGAAAAGTAGATGATGTATTTGTTAAGCCAAAAAACATAACGAGGAATTCATAGTGACCATCATCGGTGCGAAAAGTAGTTTATGGATATCTTTAGGGTGCATTCAACTTGATGATGGATGAAACGAAGATCAAGTTTAGAAAAAAAAAGTGAGTCTCGATGTAATTCATCTCAAAGTTTTGATAGTTAACAACCCAAAATAATGGGAAATAAAGCAGAAATTCAGAGAAAATCAGCAATGCACAGTAGTTTTCACAGAATTTGGAGAGAAATCACCAAGAAAATCACTTAGAATTGTGTGGGAAAAGAAAAAAGAAATAACCTGATACAATGAATCTTCGATTTGAGAGGAAGATTCCACTCTCTAAATCTCTAGCCAAAGCCTAGAGCCCGAAACCAAACACAAGATCTCAAATTCATATTACAAAATTCAAGATAACCCTAACCCTAACAAGACGAATAATTAAAGCAAAATGACAAATATTTAATCTCTAAACATCCCCTAGTTTAAAATTTCCTTTCAACACAAAGCTTAATCCCGCCTCCTGTAGACCAAAATCAGTCAAATATGGACCTATTCAGTTGGTTCAGCTGGCCCCCTTGGGCCGGTTTAACAAGTTCATTAATGAGAAATTTATCTTTAATAGTGAGAATATTAATGCCCTGATAATACACAAAAACTCCAATTACCATCACGTTTTTTAACAAGCAACACAGTGCTATGACTATGATGAATAATGTAAGAGTGTAACATTTCATAAACCAATTGTTTCATAGCGTTCTTATGAAAATGTGGATAACCGTAATTTTGATTGGTTTAGATAAAGATGGAAGATGAATATGATGATCAGTGGTATAATCCTTGTGGTGGCTGAAATAAATGTTGAAATTGCCTATAGTAATGTGGAAATGGATATAGACAAGGGATGTGTAAGGTTGGTAAGGTATTTGTCTAGAAGATTTTTAGATGGTGCAGGATTCAAACCTTAACAGAACACCAATTTAATAAGCTTCTTGGCAAGTCAAGAATTTAGAGTAAGTTAAACTCCAAAGAGAAGGAGAAGGAGAAGGAAGAAACATAAGTTATTCATTACGTAACCTTTCATTACAGAATTGGGGTATTTGAACTATTTTGTTGGCCCAGTTTTACGGAGTGTTTGGTTTTAATTACAACTGTATGAATAAAAAGAAACAATTATTTAAAATAAAAATTGGGTTTGCTGGCTAGACCCACACGGACCAAGAAAGTTGAACCCGTGTAGATTGTAGGCTTTATTGGCTTAAGCGGGGCGGACCAATTTCTGAAGGATGGGCAGAGCTATTGTGTTGCTGCAGTGGAGGTACTTGTTGTGCTGTTAGGGAATGGTTTTGATTTCTTCTCCTTTTTTGATAGACTTTGATATTTGTATTGATATTTGTAGATTGTTCTACATGATTTTTAGACCTAGTTTCACAATATTTTTGTACTATGTTAGAATCCAATAAAATGCGTTGCCACTTAATACTATTCAAGCTTGTTTGTTTAACAACCGAGTGTTTATGTAAGTGTTCAAGCTTATTCAATTAGTTAATCGAGTGAACATGAACAAGTTCTTATCGAACCGAGTCATGAGTAGCCTGTGCTTGTTAAATGCTCGGTTCATTTGCAACTCTATGAGTGTGCATTTTTTTTTTTTTTTTTGTGTGCAAGGATCATGCAATGAGGAGTCGCTGCTTAGTTTCCCCGAGGCTTACAGTGGATGATTCCACAAACTATGTTTTATTTAGTCTACATTTCCTGTAAGAAATATCCCTCTGCCATGCTGACTCTACTTTCCTCTATTAGGTATTGGCATGAGTACAATAACTTCCAGTTCCAGTTGGCGTCACATCAGGTAAATTCCATTGATATTATCATTTAATAATATGTGATGTACTTTTTGGTAGAACTGCAATTCAATTCTTTCTAACTATCATGATTTTCTTTTTTTGATAGTTTTATCCCAAATTCACTAGACAGGATACAATTTCATGCAACTCTCCAAGTCTCCGAACTCTCCTTATTATCATTTAATTGAGTTTATTCGTCTGGTTGAAGTTACTTAAAGTGAGAGAAAAGAACAACTTAAATATTTGAAAGCTTGTGAGCAGTAATACGGCAATTGTTCATAAGCTTTAGTTTTTTGCAATAGGACAGCATTTTCTTAGTGCAGTTTCTCTTCTACTTCTGTTCATAACGAATGTCTTAATTAGTTTCTTGCCGATGTCATTGTTTTGCTAGTGATCCTTCTGGTATGAAGAATGCTGTGGCGGGCTAGACCCTGCAGCTGCTTCAAATGTACCCCAATACATTCAAGCTAACGAACAGATTTTCATGGATATGATAAACTAAATGCAACTGCCTTTACTTCATAAGACTTTGTGGTAGGTAAAAAGAAGTGTTTTCCGTAGAATGCAATTCACAAAGATGCGCCACCAATTTCTAAAATTATACCCAAATAACTATCGATCGTACATGCAAGTTTATTTTTGATAGTGCAGGCTCTAAATCTCAATAACCTTTGCGTGAGAAAATATAGGGTTGTATGTTCGAATAGAGCTATTTTAAGTGATATGAAAGGGAATCCTAGATATTGCATTGTTATGTAGTTTATCTTTGGCTTTCTTAATTTTCATATTTCTTTGTGTAATTTCAGATCAAACTATTCATTTTTTTTAAATGGCAGGAGGAGGGAGATGCAATTTTGGCTAAGATAGAAGTTTTTCAAGCGCACCTGGAGTTGCTGAAGCGAACCAATGTGTTGACTGATGCCTTCCCTATATGGCATGATGGGGAATTTGGCACCATCAACAACTTTCGACTTGGTCGTCTCCCTATGACACCGGTATTTTAGCTTAAAAATAAGCAAACCTTTTGGTTTACTTGTTTTGTTTGCCTATTATTGCATAATGGTTTCTAGGGGGTGTAAAGGAGTGGAGTCGGCTGGAACTCGGCTCGTTAACGAGCTCGCGAGTAGAGCTTATTGAGTCACGAGCTCGAGCATAAAGTCGAGCTCGAGTTTGAGTTTGACAAAACTCGGCTTGTTGGCTTGTGAGGTGGCTTGTGTTTTTTAAAATAAAATTTAAAATACTATTTTTGATATAAAAAAAACTAAAAACTAGATACAATCATGTACCGTCATTTCTTGCTTTAAAAAAGAGTTAATGAATGTCCCATTGCTATCATTAAATACATTTTTTTTTAATTTTTTAAATGAAAGCGGTGTAGTTGCTGGTGTTTTAAAAGTTGTCATTTCTTCTATCCTAAAACTTTTTTTTTGGGTCATAAAAGCAATACAACAACATTAAGTTTCTTTTTTTTTTGGTTGAAAAAACAACTGCACTTCTTCCCCATCGATTTTGAGCTCCATCGCAAGACTTCCGCGGTCCGTTTATCCAACTTCTTCTCCAGTGGGTCCTCGCTCAATGCCTCTCCGGCGGGGTCCGTTTATCCAACTTCTTCTCCAGTGGGCCCTCACTCAATGCTTCTCCGATGGGCTTCTCCAGTGTCGACACGCTTCTCCGACGAACTCGAGTTAACGAGTCAAGCTTGAGCTTGTGTTTATTTTAATGAGTTGAGCCCAAGCTCAATAAACAAGCTTGACTCAAGCTCGAGCTTATGTTCGAGCCCACTATTGATTGGACAAGCTGAGCTCAAGTTAGATGTGACTCAAGGTCGCTCGACTTGTTTACACCCCTAGTACTTCCTGTGAACCTCCTGTTTAAACCATAACAATGAAGTTCTTTTGGGCATGCTCTTTTACTTGAGCTTATTAAATAGCGCTTAATAGTCTAAAATATATTTTTTATCCATACATTGTTGTCCTGTCTTCACTCCACTAAAGATTGTTCTTCAAGTACATTGTTTCATGTGTTTCATTCTGACCATGTGATTTGGTTGAAATAAAGTAATGCTGCTTGGTCCATGTTTGCTAGATAATAGAGTGTTTTAAATTTTTTTCATGGATATATTGCCACAGCTAACTTCAGAGTTATTAGTGCTTTAATTTGTTTTTAGGTTCATTGCTTATGTCTATCCATTAAATTTGAATTCATCCTTCCTGTCAAGGTTTTCTTTCATTATCCCTTCAAACCCCAACCCAAAAAAAATTTACGAAAGTTGTGTTTCTGTGTTTTTGCATGGCATCCCATGCTTGCTTGACGTGGTGTTTGATAACTATGTATTTATTGTGGATAATGTTGTCTGACCAGGTTGAGTGGGATGAAATCAATGCTGCTTGGGGTCAGGCATGCCTATTACTGCACACAATGGCTCAGCATTTTCGTTCAAAATTTCAGTATCCAGCAATTCTGCTAAGCTTTGTACCTGATTTTTTTTTAAAATTTTTATGCTTCATTTATTTTATTCTCTCTTTGCAAAATTTGCATAAATTCCACACAGTAGGAGTATATATGATACTGTTATGGATTACATCTTTAATTAGATACGTAATCAAAATTATTCCAATGGGAAGTTATCCTCGAATAGTTGACGGCAACAACAACACTTACGAATTGTAAGTTTTTTTTATCTTTTTGGCAAAGCCTTTGTAAAGCCAATTGTTGAAATTATACTTTTTATTTGGTCAACACGTCGTTGAGGAAGGAACAACACGACATCTATTATTAACCTGAAAAGTATTCTTCTGTTTTTTTGCCAGGTTTGGTCCTGTAAATTTGTTTTGGAGCACTCGCTACGATAAAGCGATGACACTGTTCTTAACATGCCTTAAAGACTTTGCAGATTTTGCCAATGCAATGGATCGAGAGAAAAATGTGCCTCCGGATAAGTGCTTTAAACTTCCTTACAAGTGAGTATTCCTCCATTCTTCATTATTTATTAATTTGGCGCTAGTTTTTTTAGCTTGAGAAATATTATAACTTTGGACAAATGAACTCAGTCCTAGATTTGTCTGCAGAGCTTTCCGGGGTTGAAATCCCTTTCTAGGTTTTTCTAATTACTCTTGCATTATTTTGAACCATAGGAGAAAGCTTATAAAGCTTATCTCAAATAAGCATGTTCTAGAAGTCAATTCCTCCAATGCAAATTTATGATTTTTGTGAGGGAAATTGAATTTAATTGTTTTGTTTTGTTTCTCTTAATATGTTACTGTTGAATTATCAGCAGGTTCTGTGGCAAAATTTGAAACGGGTAAGACCCTCCCAAGGCTGATCCCTCTTCTACCTTAACTAGTTAACATAGATGAACCATATTTTAGCTTGATATTCTTTGAGTTGAGAATGTTTACATTGTCTTGTCTGACTATTTTTTGTTTTAATCTTAGCTTATATTCTGATGCTGTTTACCTAGTTCCTATGCTAGGAACTCAAAAGCCTGATATCCAATTTTAAGAATAAAAAATACATAATGAAATTCAAATTTATAATCATAATAACAAATTGCAAGTCAAATTTAGTATTACAAAGATATGGTCTAAATTAATTTATTCATTTGATTGGTTACATTACAAATTTACAAGATCTCCGAGCGCTCTTAGTTCGTTTGATTGCCTAATGAGCGCTTTTCAAGCTCCTTGTTTTCCAAACCCTTTGATCTATATCTCAAATTCTCTATAGATCGTTCCTATCTTCCTGCAAGAATGAATACCATGACCATTTCCTTATTAGGCTAATTAGAGTAATAATTAGCCAGTATAGTGAAATAAGTTTCCAAATTATTAAAAAAATAAAAAAAATAAAAAAACTTGAGGTGGCCGATTAAGCATAAGAAATAATACTAATGAACCTCAAAACTCAATAGCCTACCTTTCAAAGGACATACTTACCATTTGTGCATATAATTAATTGAAGAATTGAATTCTTAAATTAAAGTATGAATTTCTAACTCCTCTATAGGGTTGTACTAGCCATGCCTATTGCCTTACCAACTATAAAAGAATTAAAATTAAAAAGTTATGTACCTTTATACATATGATTATATACTAACTACATGATAATCAACATAAAAAATCCTTATAGCCTCTCAACATGATCTAAAACCAACTAGTTAAAACTTAAAATACTCTATTCCAAAAATTTAAGCATCTACAACAAACTGACAAAGCATTCCTTAATATGCACCAAATAATAAGCCACGTAATCCACTTAATCAAAGCACTCAAATCTCGGTAGGGAGATCAGGCTCAGATTAAAAATCATCAAACCGAAAGAGAACAAAAATTAATGACTGAAGTTTAAAATTTCCGCAGCAAACTCCGTATAAATACAAAAATAACAATGAAAGAGTAAGGACTCTTCATAAACCATAACTCGATATCAATAGCCCAAAAACCTCACATTATGATTTTTCTCAATTAACTGTTGTTTTAAAAATTAAAGGACTATAATCAAATATAGAATGACCAAGAATAATAATACATCTTAAAAACTTAAATTAATGGAGGAGATTATCAATGGAGTTTTAGGTCTTTTTTTCAACTTTTTTTCTAATCCAATTTGCTGGATAAACTAAAGCATTAATCATTTTAGCATATAAACAGTTCTTATTATCATTAACCACTCTACCCCCAATACTAAAAGTAGACTTTGATGTAATTTTAGTCATATGAATTGACAAAATATCTTATGGTATTTTAGACAAATAGTGGTTCTTAATGGTAATCAATTTTCACCATTAAAAAAAAAACAAAGTGGTCAAATGTTGCACACAAATAAAGCTTCTTCAAGATAAACCTTTTAGGCATGCTTGGATGATTGCATCGACCCAAATGAGACAACATAATCCTTGAACGCTACCAAACAATAAAATTAAGACAAAAAACTAGAGTTCGCGGCTGTTGAAGAGCATTCTTCGTGTGACGCATCCATTACAAAACCCGTAGAGGCAAAATCATTAATATACAATGCATATATTTCCCAAAAAACATCTTGAACTATTTAATCATTAGAATCCAGCTCAATAGGTGAATATATCTTTGGAAATGTGAAAATAATGAACTTAATTTTCAAATAAGGATCTAATACAACGACAAACGTTAATAGATTGCACCTCCCCTAATATTTATCAAGTTTTTATTACATAACACGATCCATATTCTCTTTAAAATGAAAGAAGGTATTAATATAATGTAGAAGGGAAAATTATCAATGTCGTTATTGACAATTTTAGTTAGGAGATGGTGATCAACATACTTCGACGTAATTTAAGATGCAAGTCTCGCAAGAGACCGACAAGTATTGTGGGAATCCATCTTCAACTTTCTTGCATGGGGCATATATATCTTGAATCAAGAGACCTTATTACCATCAACCATACCCCAATTCTTTGATTTCAACTTTTTGAATCCTCACTTTTCTGTCGATCCTATCAAATGTTGCATAAAGTGTTAAATCTATTTTTTGCAATCTCATTGAAATAAATCATGTCCATGTTATCTTACATCTGCCCTTTTTTTTCAAATCATATGCGGCTAAATTCCATCTACTTGTTTAATGGATTCATTTTGTACCATTTGCACCTAAGTTTATTTTTTATTATTTTATACAATCAAGTAGAGGAAACTCTAGATGTTCTCTCTTTTATTTTTGAATCTATTTCAATATTTCTCATTGTCTCTCTCTCTCTCTCCCCCTCTTCATTACAAAAATTCTTTTGTTTTTGTGTATATAGGATTGAGAACGACAAAGTGGAGACTTACACCATAACACAGAGCTTCAACAAGCAGGAGAACTGGACGAAGGCTCTTCGATACATGCTTTGCAATCTCAAATGGGTCCTTTACTGGTTTGTTGGGAACACCTACTTCGAACCTTTATCAACTTCATCTCATCATTCTGAAGCTCCAGTGGTAAGGCCTCCTCACTCCAAACAATCTCGCACCAGAACCTGATGCTTGCTTTACAAGACGCTCTTATTCTTCTCACTGCTATGGAAATAGACCACAACAAAACATTCGAGAAAAGGATCAAAATGGTCCCTTGACTCTTTACGAAGGATCAAAATGATTCTTAATTTTATTAAAGTATCATTTTGATCACTTGACTCTTTATAAAGCCGCCCAAATATATATAGTTCATAGTGTTGGTCTCAAAGTGATATTATTATATATATATTTTATTTATTTACAAGAAACTAAAGAAACTCCTTGTCTTTTGTTCTAGTTGTACATATGTGAATACAATTTTTCTTTGTGTAATGATTTTAGTATAGTCTTTTCAAATCGATTTGCAGAATGGTTTGATTATTCCTATGGATAATAAAGGTGCTTATCAATTTTCTTCACTTTCATAAGCTAAGGTTTTGTTTGGGACGGCTTTTTTTTCCGCTTCTTAAAGCAATTTTCTTGTAGAAAAAGATTAATTTTTTTACTAGAAAGCAGTCTTAAGAAGCAGTAAGAAAATTGTCCCAAATGAAGCCTAAGACTGGATAAGATAACAAGACGCTGTTGAATTCAAACCAAACAAAATCAACTTAAATTTATGGAATTATTACTTAAGAGCTGTGTTGTGAACTTCTTCATTAACATGTATATTAGTCTTGTTTTATTAATATATACCAAAGGAAGCTAATATTGAGAATTACACTTTCAATCGCCTGGGAATGATAAATCATTTCAGAACGTAATTATAAAAGGTAAAAATGATTATTTGCCAGGGAATAAAAATTGTATGGGGTTGGTTATATAATTTTTTTTTATTGTATCAATTAGAGTTAAATTTTCATTTAAATTTATTAAAAATGTTAATTAAGTCTTTTTAAGTCCATATCTATGTTTTTAAGATCTACTCTCCTAATAGGGGAAAAGTTTATGTCTGGACAAAAAATTAGAAATCCGAACAAATACAGAGCGATACCGAGTGCTTAGTATCAAACACCCAAGTGATATGACGTTTTGTTATTGGTCTCTGGACATATTCGGTGTTCGGACACAATAATTACTTCCTAATAGGGTCAGTAGAAGTTGTCATTTTATATGATTAAATTATCTAAGATGACTCTTTATAATCTAATCTATCATTAAATTTGTTTCAACCTTTTATATATATATGGCATATTCGGTGTTCGCTCCAGCCCGCGCGGCGGCCCGCCTGGGCCGCGCCTGCGGCCCGCGCTCCAGCCCGCGCTGTGGGCTGCTGGGCCAGCTGCTGGCCCGCGTGACAGCCCGCCTGGGCCCGCGCGGCAGCCCGCTGGCTGCTCCTCCATCGCCTCATTTGAATGAAGGGGCGGGTCTGTTCAGCCCACCGACCTAGTGGGCCCCACCTGCGCAGAAAAATGAATTTTTTAGCCTTTTTTGGCCGAAAAAATTCATAAAAAATCCCAAAAAATTCCGAAAAAATTTAGAAAAATTTGGAAAATTAAAAATTCTAGAAACTTCTTTTCTTTCTCCCAAAAAACTATAAATAGGCCCTTCAAGCCCTTAGAAAATCATTTCACTCCTCTTCTTCTTCTATTTTCTTCTCAGCTCCTCCTCCTTTCTTCTCATCTCCCTCTGTCCTTTCTATTGAGGCCTTCCCTCAGTTTTCTGAGGCACCTCTCTTGGCAAGGAAGTTCAGAGATTCTTTTCTTTCATCATCTCCCTCTGTCCTTTCCATTGAGGCCTTCCCTCAGTTTTCTGAGGCCCCTCTCTTGGCAAGGAAGTCCGGAGATTCTCTTCTTTCCTCATCTCCCTCTGTCCTTTCTATTGAGGCCTTCCCTCAGTTTTCTGAGGCCCCTCTCTTGGCAAGGAAGTTCGGAGATTCTTTTCTTTCCTCATCTCCCTCTGTCCTTTCCATTGAGGCCTTCCCTTAGTTTTCTGAGGCCCCTCTCTTGGCAAGGAAGTCCAGAGATTCTCTTCTTTCCTCATCTCCCTCTGTCCTTTCCATTGAGGGCTTCCCTCAGTTTTCTGAGGACTCTCTCTTGGCAAGGAAGTCCGGAGATTCCCCCTTCTACTTTGAGATATTCTATGGAGGTCTGATGTTAATCAGTTGGCGATGGAGGTCGGATAGACCGTTGTAAGGAGGGAGGTTGAAGTGACGGGCATACTTCCAGCATCGGGGAGAAGTATGATGACAGGCAGGAATTCAACGTCAGGTAGTCATATAGCGTCAGACAGAAGACAGACGAAAGTCTATTAACTGGTATAAATCCGACATCTGGTAGAAGTATGAAGTCAGGTAGAGGTGCAGCGCCATATACAAGACCGACGAAAGTCTGTCGACGGGCAAAAGTCTGACAACGATTAGTAGTCTGACGGCAAGCAGAAGCCCGTAGTCGGGTAGAAGTACGGCCTTGGGTAGAAGACCGATAAATGCTCGTTGACGAGCAGAAGTCTAACGACGAGTAGAAGTCCGATGATAGGGAGAACTCCGACGTCGTGTAGAAGTACAACCTCAGGCAGAAGACCGATGAAAGTTCGTCGACGGGCAGAAGTCCGACGACGAGTAGAAGTCTGCTGACGAGCAGAAGTTTGACGACAAGGAGAATTTCGGCATCGGGTATTAGTCCGTCGAAAGTCCTGCAAGGCAAAAGTTCAGAGCAGGAGGAAATTCAAAATCGGGTAGAATTTTAACATTATGGAGAAGATAGAAGCCCATTAACGACATTCTGGCGACGTTAACCAAGGATGTGAGACTTCTCCAAGGTTGTAAGTCGGAGCCCTGCTCGACGACGTTAACCTGTGTGGAAGAGGTCGGGAGAATCCACTAAGGATGTGAGACCTTTCCGAGGTTGTATGCCGGAGCCCTGCTCGACGACGTTAACCTGTGTGGAAGAGGTTGGGAGAATCCATCAAGGATGTAAGACCTTTCCGAGGTTGTATGCCGGAGCGTTTGCTCGACGACGTTAACCTGTGTGGAAGAGGTCGGGAGAATCCACTAAGGATGTGAGACCTTTTCGAGATTGTATGCCGGAGCCCTGCTCGACGACGTTAACCTGTGTGGAAGAGGTTGGGAGAATCCACCAAGGATGTAAGACCTTTCCGAGGTTGTATGCCGGAGCCTTTGCTCGACGACGTTAACCTGTGTGGAAGAGGTCGAGAGAATCCACCAAGGATGTAAGACCTTTCCTAGGTTGTATGTCGGAGCCTATGCTCGACGACGTTAACCTGTGTGGAAGAGGTCGAGAGAATCCACTAAGGATGTGAGACCTTTCCGAGGTTGTATGCCGGAGCCCTGCTCGACGACGTTAACCTGTGTGGAAGAGGTCGGGAGAATCCACCAAGGATGTAAGACCTTTCCGAGGTTGTATGCCGGAGCCTTTGCTCGACGACATTAACCTGTGTGGAAGAGGTCGGGAGAATCCACTAAGAATTGATCATCTGCTGACTGAGCTATAATGATTATGTATTTGCTCGAATCAAGAATATTAACGTTCACAGCTTTTGCAAATTTATCAATACAATTTTACTCGAAAAAGATAAAGAAACAAAGTCTTACTGCATTAAGCAAAAACATAGCTCCCTAAGACAGCTTAGGGAGGGAGAAGCTACAAACACCACAAATAATATTCAAAATTAATGACAGATAGTACTGAAGTCATGCAATACTAAAGATATACGATACTTAAAACAAGCAGCACTACTGTGCTCTACGCAATTAAAATTCGGCAAGGCGTTGATAGGCCCCCAGCAATGGTTCCAATTTCCCCCACTATTTGGCGATTGTTTATCGACTGCCTTTGTTGTTGATTCTGCCCCCCAGTCGGACCAACTTCATCTCGGGCTGGTGCATTCTTGATGAATTGTCGGAGATATCCTTGTCGAATCAGTCTCTCAACTTCTTCCTTGAGTTGCCAACATGCTTCAGTAGTGTGCTCACGGCTACGGTGGAAGTGGCAATATTGCTCCTGGTTTCCGACGTTGGGCTTCAAAGGGTGTGGCCATTTTATGTTCTCCTGATCCCGGATGGCCATTAATACATTTGCTTGGGATGTATTGAGTGGTGTGTACTCCTTTTCTTGACGAAGTTCTTGTCGCGGCTGTGAGGGTCGAGGAGGAAAATTGTAGTTTCCTTGCTTCTTCCTTTGTGATGGGGGGATTCTCCATCCCTGGGGGATATTTACGCTTCCCGGTCGTCTGCTCAAATTGCTTTCTATGAGCATTGATGGCATCATCGGCGGAGATTTGAGCCTCTACTCGATGGATTAGATCCGCATATGAATGGACCGTATCTCGCATGAGTGCTGAGTAGAAGGGGCCTGGGCGGAGTCCTCCAAGAAATACACCTCTAAGCAATTCGGGATCTACCCCTGGAATTTGTCAGGCTTCCGTAGAAAACCTCTGGAAGTATTCTTTAAGGGATTCACCCTCATTCTGACGTATCCCTGAAAGGTGGGAGGAATCTTTAATCGTCCTTCGGTTGGCGACAAACTGTTCGACGAACAGTTTGACCAATTTAACGAATATCGGGATGGATCGGGCAGGCAGTGAGTAGAACCATGTCCGGGCTTGCCCTTTAAGGGTGGCAGGAAAAACTTGACAGAGCAAAGCGTCCGGGGCCTGCTGGATATGCATAATAGTGCGGTAGTGGTCGATATGCTCGTAGGGGTCTGAAGTTCCATCATACGAATCAATATTCGGGAGTTTGAATCTTGCCGGAATGGGGTATCGGAGGACAGCTTCGGTGAAAGGTGATGACTCCTGAATATCTCGTCGGCGAAGGGACTGTCTGATACCCCCTGTGGAGAACTCCTCTCGGACTAGCCTCCGCAATTCACGCCGTAGAGTATTGCGGGGGAGTTCAGTGACGTGCTGTTCGTCCAGGTCCTCGGGGACGTCCAGAGGCATATGCTGCCGGTGGCCCGTGCGTGAAGGATGGGTAGAGCTTGCTGTGTCAGCAAGTTCATTTTCTGGGCGTGTTAGAGGGCGCATTCTTGGCGGAGGAAGGGGGACTTCCACATGAAGAACATCTTCAAAACCTGGCTGGTCTCGGGGGAGGAGAATGTCCTCCTGAGGTACTAGTGCTGGTCCTCGAGTCTCCCTTAAGAGTTGTAGGATCTCGTTCTGAGATTCTTCCATCTTTCTGATGCGCTCTTTTAGGGATGGTCCTGAAGTTCCTTCTCCGGCAAGGTTCCGTCCACCGGGGTGAAAAGAGGCAGATGCCTGTCGTCCCTGATTCATGGATTGATTCCTGGACTGGCGTGAATTGGAGTGGGAGGTTCCCATGATGCGGTGGCTACGCCTGTTGGCCATTGATGGAGTACTTAGTATAGTGAGATTGACTGTTCCCACAGACGGCGCCAATCTGTTGCGGGCTAGAAATTACGCGGCGATAGAGATTTTATTCTACGTCTTAGCGTTGTACGTATAACTAGCACACACAGAGAACACAAGATTTTTTACGTGGAAAACCCTTAAAAGGGAAAAAACCACGAGGCCTAGCCCAGTTGAAAAATGGTTCCACTAGACTTTGAGTTTGTTACAAAGGACTGAATCACCTCCAGGGGTGATCAGATTACAATCAATTACTTAAGACGTCGAGTCTTCGGCAGGACGTAGGGACTGAATGTCGGGCCCTGAGTATGACGTCGGGTCTTTGGCAGGACGTCGGGTCTTCGGCAGAATGTAGGGACTGAGTGTCAGGCCTTGAACAAGACGTCGGGTCTTTGGCAGGACGTCGGGTCTTCAGTAGGACGTAGGAGCTGAACGTCGGGCCTTAAGGTGGTGGTCCGGCGAGGTTATGTGGTGGTCCGGCGAGGTTCCTGCGGTGGTCCGGCGGTGGTCCGACGAGATTCCTGCGGTGGTCCGGCGGTGGTCCGGCGAGGTTCTGCGGTGGTCCGGCGGTGGTCCGGCGGCTGTCGAGGAGGAACTCTTTCCTTCTCTTCTTCCTTCTCTTCTCTTCTTCTCTCTCTTGCTTGGATCCTCTCTTGTGAAGAATGAGGGCTCTATTTATAGATTTTCTGGAGTGGCATGGCCCGTAAATAGGCATGAGATCAGGGGCGAATAGGGAGTGGTCAAATGGACGGCCGATGTTGAATTCTACGATCGTACACCGTTTGTTGGCCGTTTGAAGGCCTTAATGATGTCAGAATTCAGCAATCTTGGGCTCGTTGGATTCGTCTCGTCGAGCCGTTCGATTCGAGTATAAGCTCGTAAAAATCGGAGACCGTTTGGTAACTCAAATTGCTGTTTGAACCTTCGGACAGCACTTTGAGCCCTTGATTCGAACTCATTTGGGCTCGGATTGGGTTAATCTTGATGTCGTTGGGTTCGTATTTCCGCGACGCTCAGTTTGACTGTAAGCTCGCTGAAATCGGAGTTCGGATGCTCCCAAAATTAAATTTTGAAGTTTCCAACTAGCTTTTTGCCTCGAGATTCGCGTCCGATCAAGAGAATTTTTACATGGCGTATCAAGTAAGAAAGTTATTCTAAACAAAACTTTAGAATCCAAATTGAGAAATTTTTTTCTTATTATTTATATTTTCTGATCGGTATTACATATATATTTGTTTATTTATTTTAATTATTAAAAACATTATAGTAAATAACATTTTTTATATAAAAACAGTAAAAAAATCATTTCAAATAAAATCTAATTATAATTATGATAAAATATAAATATATCTTAAAAAATTTTTAAAGCATGAAAAGATGAGGTGGAGGCTGCAAGCCACTTTTTTTTATTCACAGGAAAAAGCAAAGTTTCACCACTGCGCGTGCGGACGAGGACCTCGAATCGGACGTCTGCACTGCCATTGGCCGAAAAACCGGGTGGGAAACTACGAATGCAGGCTGGAAACCAAATCGAACTGCTCGACAGTTCGTTTATGTGTTGTGAG
Organism: Dendrobium huoshanense; assembly: GCA_016618105.1. Taxonomy (NCBI): domain Eukaryota; kingdom Viridiplantae; phylum Streptophyta; class Magnoliopsida; order Asparagales; family Orchidaceae; genus Dendrobium; species Dendrobium huoshanense. The sequence goes on along the minus strand of CM028343.1, from coordinate 2,937,801 downwards.
TTGAATTCGAGCTCAATTCGAGTTTGAGTTCGAGCTCAGTATTTGAAAAACAAGTCGAGCTCGAACATTTCTGACTCGAGCTCGACTCGACTTGTTTAAACCTCTAACCCCCGACCACAATAAAAAATAATAAAAATAAAAAAGTAAATTTGATTGTGTCGTGGCTTAATCTCAGTTGCTCAAACGAAACGCACGGTAACGATAACGTCTGTAGCGAATTAGAATTCCAAGCATTTAAATTGCAGGCCGAAGCTTTCGTCTTCCCCAATACCTCTCGGAAAGCTGTTGCTGCGGGTGATCGGAGAAGGTATGTATGTTCGGGAAGAATCTTTGATCTCTATTGCTTGGCCTGGAATTTACATTATTTATTTTTCGTGTTTATCTATTCTGTCGGTTTTTTTTCCATCATTGCGATCTTGTCATCCCTTTTCGAATTAGGATCGAGGGTTTCGTTTGAAGATTAACCTCTAAGATTGCATATCAAGAAACGATGAAACTAGAATTTGATGTTAGATGCGGCTAGGTTATGGTTTCTGTTGGATCCCATGTGCTCTGTGGAAACATATCAAGATCGCATGATGCGTTCGATCAATGACCTCCTGGTGATGACCAAGTTTGATTATAGGTTTCTGGGTAATATCTTGGAAAATGGATAGCGATATCTGGAGAACGGCAGAAAAATGAGGACAAGGTGGATATCGAAGATGTATCGCGACTTTGAGTCTGGCGCGTTGTCACGGCAGATCCATAGAATGAAACCAGCGTGCGATCTTCCGGTATCCATTTTTCAGAGACAGCGCGATCTTTTGAGTAGAGCCGTTCTCAAAAACTGCAAATTCGCGTTTCTAGCCTAGAATCTGGCCAAGGCCATGATATTGCGGCGAAATTGGTAGTTAAAACTGGTGTCGATCTTTTAAACGCTCTTCATAAGTCTTGAACAAAGATGAGTATCTGAAGGAAACTTGCAACAAGAGCATCAATGATAGAATCCTAGGTACCAAATCGAGCAATTCTAGCTTGCTCAAGCTCCCAATAAAAGAAAAGGCAAACAAGATACAAGAAGGGGAATTTATTTGCCATTTTTCATGTCTCATCTGCCCCAAATGGCAGTATTTATAGTCCTACAAAGAATTAAGTTAAGTTTGTTAGTGAACCTGGCTTATATCAATCACCAGCCGAAAATTCGGAGCAATTTTTAGATTGAGAATGGGTAACCTTATAGAATTTTTCAAGCAAGAATCCCAAGTTGGGTGATTAGTATTTGTGATGAGCAACTGAGCTCCTTTGGCAAACATCCTAGATGAACAAGAGACTTCATGAGTCATTAGGTGAGTTCAGTAGCTAAATATTGAGGGCCTTATTAGGGCTTATTTTTTAGGTGATTCAATTAGATTTGGCAATGAGCGACTCAACAATTAGGCATAACAAAGGTGAAGTTTAGTTAAATCTAATGAATAGGTTGGCTATTTATTTCAGGATTCAAGTCTCTAAGCTAAAATAGGATTTTAATAATAATTATTTATGATTAAATTAAAACATTTTATATGTCCCATGCTCATAATCAGTATAAATAGCATTTCGATTAGGATAGCATCTCAACTAAACATTAGTAATTCCTAAGGTAATTAAACAATGATTTGTGTTTAGTCAAATTAAATAAAATTATATTAATTTAAATAATATTAGTTTTCTTAAACATCTTTCAAATTAATTAACATTAATTATCTGAATTAATTTAAAAAAATATGTATATAACAAATTAATTGAAACCCTTGTTTTCCCCCTCACCCTATTCAAGTATATCTAAAACCCTCTAAGAAAAAGCAATAAAGAGGCGGCAATAAGACATCTATTTTCGGTAAAAAAGGAATTTAGTCAAAACTAACTAAGTTTATTTTTCATCAAAAAAGAATTAGAATACTTTACATTGCAAAATGAATACTTTACACTACATTCATTTTTTTTTTTCCAACAAAAAATCAGTTTTTCAAAACCTGTACAAAAAAAATACTTTACACCTAATTTACTTCAAACCAAGCAACCCTTAGTAAATTTGGGATTTACTATGAAATGGGGGAGAAATGAGATTTAAGAGTCTTAGAGTCCGTAGGATTTAAGAGAATAAGACCAAAATGGCCCTTTAACTTTTTATGAAAGGCTAAAATAATCTTCAATTGCATTAAAGGACTTTTTTCGTCTCTTAACTCTTTAAAGAGGAATCAAAATAGTCTCATCATTGAATTATTTTGATTCTTTTCTAAAGACTTGAGGGATCAAAATAATCTTTTAATATAGTTGCAGACCATTTTGGTTATTCATAAAAAGTCAGTGGATCATTTTTGTCCTTTTCTCTTGGATTTAACATGGACTTTGACACTGTTTAGCATGATTTACACCTAAACCCTATGTAAATTCGGGATAAATCAGTTACCGAACAAACCCTAAGCAACTTGAAGTATGAAGAATTTTAGGCCCTAGGAAATTCAAGTCGTTTCACAATCAATGGTTTATTGAACTTAGTTTAGATTTTATAATGATTTGAATAATTTAACCCAAGCGTATGAGGGGTAAAATTCCTTAAACTTTTTTTTCCTTTCAATTTTTAGATAAAATCAGCAGTCTTCTTACATTTGACATATTTTAAGAGGACTTATGTGGTTTCTAGTAGATTGAAACCATATTTTAGTGCACATTTTCTTGCTTTTAGATTAAAAAAGATGTTTTGAAAAGTGGTGGTTTTTTTCTCGATTTTCTTAGTTTCTTTCAATTACGCACCTATGTGGTTGAATAAATTAGAGAATGATGAGAATTTTTTTATATGGAAAATCTAAGGAGAGAAAAATCATGTGGGCGTTGCCTTGTTGAACAGCTTTAATTAGTAAGAAAATGATTACAATGGATTATCATCTAAAAAAATTGATAAGACATCAATATAATGACGAATTATAAGCTGTCAATGGCATTGTTGGCAATTTTAGACTTTTAGTTTGGATAGTGATTGACAGGCATGAAGATAATTGTGGCTCAAGACTTGCGGAAGACCGCTTCAATGGAAGTTTTATCGGTGGTGATTTTTGCTCCAGTACGTGGGTTGTGGCCACAACATGAGTAGAGGCAAGCATCAGTTGCAGCACAAATGAAAATGTTGGCATATATCTTACCTGTGATTGTTGTGATGCAAGCAAAGGTTGCAGCACATTTTTTGTTGCGATGATGATTGCTCTTAGGAATTCTTTGAGGAATCATGTGGTCTTGAGAATTTGTAAAATCTCCCCAAATGGACTGATTGAGCAGTTATTTATAGTTTATATGTAGGCCATCCAAATTTTGATTCGAAATATATCTCTTAGTTATCCATAGTTTAACGATATAGACTGAATTTCGCACACTTGTTGAATTTATACACTCATAACAAGGCTCATTGAATTTTCCTGAATATTTGTTGGACACACTCAGTGATCCGGAACTTCTTTACTCCTAACATGACTCATAAAATTTTGTAAGTTCATTAAATTCTACAAAAGTTTTGAAAATTAGTTATAGAATGCATCTACTCATTATATTATTTGTTCTTCAGAAGAAAAGACTCTCTGCTCCTACCCTCCAAAGAAAATTATTAATCTTTGGGTCTTTATTATGGATTGGTTTTTGAATGATCCGTCTAGTTGTAGGAGAATGTTTTAGGCAAACATTTGAATATTGAAGCTATTTAATATGCTTTAGAAAGTTGGTTTGATATTTCATCGTTGATTCAAATTCATCGAATTTTTATAGTCTAGCTGAGGAAGTCATTTTTTATGATTTGGTTGTGCAAATTGGCAGCTTCGTCAAACTGTAGAAAGACGAAGCTTTTGGGCCAATGAATTTCCTTCTATGGAGAACTATTCATGGAAAGTTGATTCAATAAGAAAGTGGTTTCTTCTAAGTTTTGGCGGATGGTTGAATTATGATGAATTTTTAAATTAAGAGCTTGCTGAAGTTTTGCCAAAAAATTGGAGCTTCTATGTAAATTTTCGCTATCAAAAGGACGAGTTGAGTGTGCGTCTCTTTTTTTTTTTTCAGTTTAAGTTGGAGAATTAACTGCGTTGTGATAATGATATAAATTTTCAGAAGCTTGCTATAAAATTTTCTAATCTTTAATTGAGCATTATCAGCTCGAGTCGATAATGTTTTTCTGAAATAATAATAGCATTAAAGAATAACATTGAAGAACTATAGTTCATGGAATGCTGGAGGTATTAAGAAATAAGACGTAACTGAATGAGGAATAGAATTTAAACCAGTTGTGGGTGGTACACATGCTTTTGGATACCGAGCTTTCGTATTTTTTATTCCCCTTATGGAATAGGATTCAAAATTTTAAGTTATCATTTATGACCTTTAACATTTTTCATATGCTTTTGAATACGAAGTTTAATTTCAACAAAGATTTTGTAGCTAGAATAATATGTAATGTTTGGCATTTGGGCACAACTAGTTACAATCTTTCTATATAGTATTATGAAAGTGGCATGGGTGGTGGAACTTTTGTTCTGAAAATTCCCGTGGTTTTTTGTAATATTACAGCCAACCAATTAAAAAAAACTGAATGGGATGACATTATATATATATATATATATATATATATATATATATATATATATATATATATATATATATATATATATATATATATATATATATATATATATTCACTTATTTTTATAGTGATGATTTTGGCTCTTTGATGGGTAGACAGTGGGTACTATTGTGAAAGTTGATGAGTTTTCTTCCTCTAAAATTACCGTGGTTATATATATTTGGGTTCGTAGATGCAGTTGTCCTGCTTGAAGAAAAATAGGATACGTTATAAGCTTTTCTCCATTAAGAAGTTTCTCAATTTTCGTGAATTCTTGTATTATATGAAATCAAAATTTTCTTCCATAATTAACTAATTACAGATTGCTCAAGCAATTGACAACATAAGAAAAGTTGCTGCTTTGTTTGAAAGAAATTATGCCCATTGAATAAAGGTTAATGTCCTAGCAATTTTAAGCTTTTTGCTACTACTAACTATTCAGAATATGAGTTTTCTGAATATTTTTATTCTGTAATCACTTAGAAGAATTCTTCATTGATCTTTAGCAATTTGCATTGCCCTTCCACACGAAAACTTAATACAACAACAACAACATCAAGCCTTTATCCCACTACGTGAGGTCGGCTACATGAATCCTTTTTCTCCATTGTGTCCTAATAAAGGTCAAATCCTCGTTTAAATCTAATAAAGAAAGGTCATTCCTAATATTTTCTAACCAAGTCTTTTTAGGTCAGCGTCTACCTTTCTTAACATAAGTCAAATCGAATACCTCTACTCTCCTAACCGGGTCATTGGAAGGCCGCCGTTTTATGTGACCAAACCATCTATGGCGACTCTCTCTAATCTTATCTTCTACTGGAGCTACTCCAACCTTTTCACACGAAAACTTAATAAAGTGTCAAAAATATCTTTAACAATATCTACATGAAGTTAAACCACATTTCAAGCCATACTTTCATGTCAAACTTATGACTTCCCTGCAAACAATTTTTTTTTTACTTATTTACTTTATGCGCTGGGGTAAATAGTTCTTAAATTTGCTCAAATTCAACTCGTTTACACTCCTACTTCCATTCACGATCTTCTTTGCTATTTACATTTCAGAATAAAATAAAATGGCATCGAGTGGGGCAGTGTTGCCAAGAGGCAGTGCAGCAGCAGCTGCAAGTTTGCGGCGGAGGAGGTCTGGTGGTGGCAATGCTGCTGGGAGCAGCAATGGTGGCAATGGAGCTAGCAGAATGCTCCAGTTTTACTCAGATGATACTGCAGGGAGAAAGATGTCTCCCCATACCGTCCTTATCATGAGCATTGGATTCATCGCTGTCGTTGCTGTTCTTCATGTCTTTGGCAAGCTCTACCTGGTCAGTCCTTGACTATTTGAAATAGATAGGATATATTCTACCGTTAAGCAGTTTAATTTTGTTAGCCAAATACCGACATTTGAATGGGAACATACTTTCTGTAGACAAATTTGATTAACATTATCAAAGAAAAATTTCATTTTCTAATGTAAGGGGAAGGAAATCATGTTTCAGTAGCTGGTTTAAAGAAGCTGAGTGAGGTAAGAAATGTTTGTGGATATAGATTTCGTTTGTGACAGCTTCCTTATTATTTTTTAAAGCAGTGTTTTAGTAAATAAATGTGAGTACTTATTTCGTCTCATCTAGTTTATATTAGAGATTATGAGAATAGTAAAGGTATGAAGATAGTAAATAAATGATGCTGTAAAGAATGATGGTCGGATAATAGTGATCGGATAACGCCATTTGAATGATAAGGAATGAACTTTGATAGCTAGGCTGCGATGGTCACAGGATGACGGTTTATATCCTAGATTTTGACTTATGATAGATTTTAAAGGCAATTTGAATTCAATTGAATTCATTCATTACTCGAGCAACATCGAGTGTACCCTTCTATTTAGTGAGAGAATATAAAGAAAGCAGATTATTGTAGATAAGGGAAAAGACATGCATGGGAGAAGATGAAGAAAGAATTACATCATAGATATTTACTAGAAGACTTCTACTTAACACCTTATGAGGCTGAGCCCTAAAATACATCAGGATCCTTGATTAGTATCTTGTGACCCAACTAATTGGCTAAACCCACTTGGTTGCAAACCCAATCGATCCGCAATAGGTCAATTAACTATATGTGAGCTTGATGATAAGCCCAATCATACTCCTAATTAGAGGTGTAAATGAGCCGTGCTTGCTCATGAGTCGAGCTCATGAGCCGGCTCAAACTCGACTCGATGACGAGCTCGCGAGCCGAACTTATTGAGCCTCAAGCTTGAGTTTGAGCTTGACGAGGTTTGATTGTGAGCTTGCGAGTTAAATGTTTGCCAGGGAAAAAAAAAGTATTTCAAAAGAATCTAATCAAGGGATCTCTTAATAGAATTTCAAAAGAAATCATTGCAGATTTGTTGTGGATTTAAAAGATTTTTGAATTTATCATAAGTTCATTAGAATTATTTTTTTTCCTAAAAACTTATTGGTAAGAACAATGATCATTAATATTGCAGCGGGCTGTGATGAAATGAACTTATGATAATATATTTATATACATTATTACATTTTCTTACCCAATTTTTAAGGGCTGTTTGGTTGTGTAAAATATTTTAAAAATACGGGTTTTGAGAATATTAGTATTTTGTTTGAAAAAAAAAATGCAACGTACAATTTTAATGTATTTGAAATTCATTATTTAGTTCGTTTTTTATGCATTTGAAATTCCTCATATTTGTTCAAGTTTCAAATATATCATAAATTCATTGCAATTGTTGGCACTCGATCGCATGACACAAGCTGCCGGTCTTCGGCCCTCACCTCTGCCAACCATCACCGTCGGGTCGACCACCGACTACTATCCTTTTTATATTTACATTGCATTCATTTTATTTTAAACTAAACAAATAAAAATAATCTCATATATTCTTTTTACACTCGTCTAAATAATTTCAAAATATTTATTTTATACTCATTCCTTATACTACATTCTTTTATAGGCAACGAAATACGCCTTTAATCAAAAGATGAACAAATCAAATGAGCTGTTGACCTAATGTGGTTTCTATTTTACCTTCAATTTGTTAGGTTTTGAAATTTACCCCTAAAATTTTTTAAATGAGAAATTTCTTAGCTTCAGAATTAACAATCAAACTCATTTCAATTTGACATTTTAGATTAATAATCTTCACCATTCTAATTATTATTTTGACCCCAATAGTTGATTTTGTAAATCTCTCTAATAATTTTCTTTTAAAGTGTCACGTGCATGTCGTGATAAACTAGGGGTGTCAATTTTTGACACGATCCGAAACACGACCCGAATCTGACCCAAAAAAATCCGGGTTCGAGTCAACCCGAACTCGAAACGGGTCGGATTCGGGTTGAACAAATCAACCCGTTTAAAAAATGGGTCGGGTTCGGGTTAACCTAGCAACCTAAAATTGATCTGAAAGTGACACGAAAACTCATATTTGACCCTAAAACCCGAGATTGACCCGTTTTGACCCATTTTTGACCCGAAAATTGAATATTGACCCGATTTGACCAAAAAATTAGCAATTTTAGTTCAACTTTAGGTCATTCGTGTCGTGTCGGGTTGACCCGGACCTGAATCGGGTCCATAAGCTTGACCCGTTTTTAAAAATGGGTCAGGTTCGGGTTGACCCAATAGTGCCGAGTCAATTCCGGGCTCGACCCGAACCCGACCCGCTGACCCGATTTGACACCCCTATTTTAAACACGCTTTAGTGGTTTCATAACATGTCCCCTATAAACATATTTGTAAAGTAATTTTTTTTTTAATAGTCTTTATATATAATTCACGTATGTTTGTATGTTATGCCCAAAAAATAAATGTACCAAACTTGAAGAACATTGTCTTCCAACAGAAATTGATGTTACTAGCCATTGAATCTATTATTCACAATAATTAAAGATTTAATGCCTAAAATTTTATATTTATTTCTGTACCCATAAAAAATTTCTTTGTTTTAATAATTTAATATTATATAATTAAATAGTAAAATTTGGATATTAGATATTAAAATACATGTGTAAAAATTCTCCTTATAATTGCACATAAATATATGTGCCATTTACCTTTATTCCACCAATATTATGTCCCTTATCTTTTAATATTTTTATTTATTAGTGATATCAAAATTCCATCTACAAATAATATATATCAACATGATATTTAAACTTCATTTAGAACAGTTTTTTATTTAAAAAAAAAAATAAGAAACACGCTTTTCACAATCATTTCAGGTGATAGAAAATCAATGCTCTTCTTAAATATAATTCTATTATATTTTTATAATTAATTTTCAAATTCAAATCATTGTTCCATCCACTTCTTTAACACCTTTTTCCCCCTCAAAACCACAAAAAAACATAAGTGAAAAAAGGGGATATAAATGAGCAACATCAATTTTTATAATGGTAAGTAAACATTGTTTTGATAAATGTATGAAGATAGAATGCACGCCCTTATTTGTTACATTGGTTCTACTAAAGATGGTGATCAAAAGCCGCTCACCAAATCGTTGTTGCATATTCAGTTTGCATTCAGGTTATCTGAAAATTTTCTCCTCACATGTTGATCAGTCGGCTTCTCTCGTATCTGCAAATGCATCAATCAGCATCTATATTCGGTTTAGGCACGTCGTACCAACTTCAGTATAAAAATTAAAATTTGTATGCTGGAAAGCTATTTTAAAAAGCAGCAAGAAAGCTGTCTCAAACGAGAGATTATTTTGTGCGTAGAACGTCATTGGTAGACCAACCAGAATGCGCCACATCACCCCTTCGCTCGGGACCGCGGTTCGGTACTGCTGACGTAACGTATTCAGATTGATCTCCGAATGGCGTTCTGCGCCCGACCTCCGCACAGAATAATTTCTCACTAGTCAGACCAAAAAATTGTCCAAATTCATTGCCCAACTATATAAACCGTGAAATTAAATAATATATGAATTACTTAGATATAAAATTTTCAACATTTTTATCATTTTCCATGTGGCAAACAGCTGCATAAAAAAGAAAAAATAAAGGTGATCACAGTACCTTTACCCCATCTGGCAAATCGTTCAGTGTTGTGCTCAGCTCCCTCAATACAAATGATGGCAATGCAAAGGAGGCCTTGTGCATCTGTCAAAGTAATTAAAAAAACAAAAACACAGAGACTCCTCCATCAGAAACAAGCATGGGACATAATACCCAAAAGGTTCAAATTGTTCTGATACAGGGATTTTATTTATCCTTCTCTGAAAACTAGGAAAAAGATGATCCAATAAACCCTAAACCTTCTAAAGCTTACTAAAAATTAACTGTCCTCCAGATATAGAAAGACATCTTTCACTTTTATACTTCTTACAAGCTCTCTTTGGAGGTGTTTCTAGTATCTAAATCACAACTTTAGCGTCTAGACACTTGGCAAAGTGCAAATATATTATCAACTTTGTATAAACCTTCTAAAACATACAATGCTGCATGCAAAAATGTATTTTGTGCCATCATTAAAGATGTCCATGTATCGAAATACGGCTAGCTCATCCAAATGTCTTGATAAGATTTTTCTTGAATAACAAAGACAGGTTTGAAACCATACTAGCTTAAAATTCCCATTATATTTGAAGAACATGTTTAATGCCAATGTTTAGTTTGGTGGCCTACGAGTTAAAAGATACATAATGACAACGACCTCATGTATCTTTTACTCTCATTAATACCTAATATATTATATAAATCATTAAAACAACCCAAATCTTAAGAGACATAAACAACAGTGCAAGATTAAACATAGAAGGTATTTTTTTCACATAATATTAACTTCCTCTGAACCACCCAAATTTTATATGTCGATAAAACATAAAGACTTAACTACAATCTGAACTATTAAGTATTAACTACAAATTAATATTTAGATTTCATAATTTACCTACCTCTGAGTTATAGAATCTGAGTTCGCTTTGGAGCTTTACTGCTGCTTCCTGCTTCTCAATTGGGTTTACTGGATTCAAGAAGTCAACATGTGGACCATCCGTTGAGCACAACAAGAATCCAATGACACCGCTGCATTAAAAACAAGGTAACGACATGAATAAAATGTATATAATTAACACAAACACTCAATAATGTGCGACAAAAAGATTAATATTTGGTGGATATTTGCATGATCAAACAGGAAATCATAAATTCTTGACTATCCTAAATCATCATTTTCCTTAATGGAACACCTCGCTTCATAACAGTCTCAAAAAAGTTTGTTGATAATTTATTTTGAATGTCAAAAAATGAAATTCCCTCTCTGACAACATAACCCGTTATAAGGGTAACATTAAATACAATCATAAGCATTTCTTAGCAGAACTTGAACGCATCCTCGCCGATACTGATGGAGAAAAATTCAAATCTAACGAAATGCAAAGAGCTTAGGAGGAAAGATTATCCTGAAGTTGCCATGGCATTATGATGATGTCCTATACTAATGTTCACTTCAAGTAAACACAGGAATTTTAAAAAATAATGGTCAACATACAAAAAATAGAAACTGCAAAAGTCTACCTAAGCCCAGCTTGAAGTAGGCTTTCCCAGTCAAATCAGGAGCATCAAGAACCTGGAGCTAAATTATACAAATGATAAGATGAAAAAAATTTCTCCATGGAGGATTGCTTGACATTCTCAATCTCATAAACAATAATTTTCAATTAAAATAACATCAAATATGTAAACCAAAGGTACATTAACTGAAGAATAAAAAATACCTGGGATATGTAGGAACACTTGTCCAAGCATAATGCACAGAGCCCTTGAATACTTCGCGACAAATGGAAAGCATATCTTGAATAAGATGTGTATGAAGCCACATACTTTCTGCTTGATTGCAGAGGACGCCACCAGGCCTCAAAGCCTTTGCAATTGTTTGAAAAAATGGCTTTTCAACAAGCTCCTGCGCAGGCCCTACAAATATTTAGAGCAAAATAATTATCAAATTAAGGGCTTTGTAAAATATTAGTCATATTCAAACTCATCATTATATTCAGAATTCTTAATGGGATAAGGATTTAGTATTTGTGTAAGCTGATTTTCATCTTTTATTTAATAAGAGGAGCCCAAAATATATTCAAGGAGAGAGTAAGTTATGGGACATTAGTGGGGATACATTAATTGAATCCACACTAATGTTATATTTATTCTTATTTTAGTTGATTATTTTAAAAAGAATATCAATATTTATTTTTTGGCATTATATAGGCAACCTTTAGATTGGCAAAATATGTAACAACTAGAAATGATTACTGAAGGTAAATGTTGGAATGTTGTCAAGAAATGACAATTGACATCAGAAAACATTATCAATAATATTTGCTTTCCTTTTATTAAGCATACACATATGATATTATACTTCATAGGGAAAATGCAAAAGAAATACTAGAAATTACATATTTTATATTAACAATTATGAATATACCATGCCTATGGCTTGTTATATCCTACTTTTTAGAGTTATGCTATGTTGTTGTGTCTGTGTCCATGCTTCCTAGCCATGAACAGAAGCCCATCTTCTCAAAACAACCCTACCATAATTCACGAAAATCAAATAGGGATGCAAGTAAACGTGTAAAGAACCCAAACAACAGCAAACAGAATACCACAAAATAATGTGAAAAGCAATAGTAGCAGCAATCAATAACAACAAACCCGCAAAGATGCTGCAGTCATGCATTACTTAGTCAATTCCAAATTGGTCCAACAATTCATCTCGTAACTTTAGAGATTGAGATTGGACCTTTTTAACATTTCTAACCTAACCATAGTAACGTGCATAACATATTTTTGAAATAAATTACAGCAACAGGTCTGGTCAGTGAAAAATTCACTTGAAGTCGAGCGCTATCCTTTTCCATGAATATGGAACTGCCATTTTAGAAACAAAATTCCAAGCAATCATAACAAGATTCTTCTTCACAACTATCCTTAAAGTTCTTTGTCATTATGGTAAAAAAAAATGTAATAATCATGAAGATGTTGTTGACAAATAAGCAAAACCAATACAAATAAAGAGAAGGAAAGACCATAAAACAAAAAAGATCAATACACAAAACATAATAATTTTATATAGATTCACTAAATTGATGGCTACGTTGGATTGCCGCTGTAACATATCTCACTATTGATGGTGGAGAATTACAAGCCTAGTTTCTAAGACACATGGCATATGCTATTGCCCTTCTATTTTTTTAATATCCTAAAGATAAAAAAACTTGTGGAAAGCTAAATCACGGCTAGTTTGCATTAAACATAAAATGCAATAGGTGCTTGCCACGATAAAAAAATGACACAATTTTTCACTAAAGCTACCTATTTACCAAACAATGAACAATCCTCCATCTTTTCTATCCATCCTGCTCGCATAATATTCTTTGAAAAGCATATTAAAGAGACTTATCTCAGCCTCCAATTCCCAACAGTGTCCCCAGAAGTTGTTTCCAGAACAAGTAACCAAATGAAAATGGGAATAGGAAAAGCGATTCATAATACCTATAGGGTCAGATGAATCTACAATTATTACATCATACATCCCTTCACATGCATTTCTCAGGAAATCAACAGCTGCAAGGTAGAAACTTTAATATATCATCATCTGATAACTGAAACAAAAATGAATTTGAAATAAATAGGATTTAAACAAGTAAGATCAATCGTAGAATCCCAACTTCTTCGGCATACCATCACCAACGTGAAGATGAACACGAGGGTCCTCAAAACCAATGGAAAGTGCAGGGAAAAATTCCTTGCAAACCTATGAGAAGGTAACATATCATCCATACAAAAGCAACAATATTAAGGAATAAAAAAGGTAAATACATATATTAATGCAGTTACAGTGATGACAAGCTCATCTATTTCACATATATCAATGTGCTCCACGGATCGGTGCCTACAAATTTCCCGCAGAACACCACCATCACCACCTCCTATGACCAATACCTGTGAACAGCAGCTCCATTACAATCAACGCATAAATTTCATGATACTAAGACAAAAGGTAATTGAGTGTGTAATTCGGCGATCGTTAATGGAGACTATCATCACTAAGAACATAACATTAATTATTTATACTGTTATCACCCGTGAAAAAGGAAGCACTCTATCTTGCCAACCAAAAAGAAGATGGTTGGAAAGAGATTAATTCAAGAACATCTACAAACCAAGTTATATATAAAGATGACAAGCATAACCTAGTTTATGAAAATATCTGATTTCCAATTAACCATAGAAAAGAACTGATACACTATCATAAGATGATACAGAAAAATAAGACCCCTGTCCTGGATCATCACAACCTTGTGAATGAAAGATGATACAAACCACTTTCAATCGTATATTATGGCAGTTAACACAACATTATTCTAATATGGCCTCCATTTAATCAAATCTAACTTCTGAATTAAGGGTTCCAAAGGTTTCCAAAAAGATTGACACGTTTTATAAATAAATATTGATTTGACACATCCATCTTCAGCCAAGCCCAATTCTGAATTCATGATAAAATGGACATAACAATGTGTGGAAGATGGATAGAGCTGACATGAATTAGCCAAATTGAACTTAATTGACTCAAATTTTGACTCGATTGAGTCAAAGTGAGTTGAATTTGACTCAATTGAGTAAAGTGGAATCTGACACAAATGTGTAAATTTTGATTTTAGCGAAGAAATCAACTCAATTTAATTGAATCTACTGATTCAATTCACCTGAAAAAAAATTTGAGTCAAATTGAAACTTATCAATCCAAATTGACCTAATTTAGCTTGGTTGAGCTAGCTCACACTCAATTGAGCATTTAAATGTCGATTCATTCGCATTAGGAGGTAGAGACGCACGTGCAAGGGAGACTAAGAGTAATAGAAAAGCAAGTTGTGCTTCTTATTCCTTTTCCACAATTTTTTGCTTGTCCCAGAGGTTTGCAAGCTGCAAAGGGCAAGGAAAGTCGCATCCAAACCGTTTCCTTGCAACGACATGATGGGGCAAAATTGACTTTTTCTACCCATTTTTGCTTGTATGTGCAGGGATTAAAGAAGAAACAAGCAAGGAAGTTTTTTTTGGCTCTTAGGTTGGAGTCATGAAAAAAAGGGGGCATTCCATTGGGAGAAAAGATGAGAGGTTTTTGTTATGGCTCTCGGGTTGGGGTCACGCAAGAGAAGGGTGGGGCGATCAACTAATTTGGGCAAATTAGAACAAGAGGAACTTCTTTTTCCTCATTTGGCAATTTAGCTTCATTTTCATATAGCTAGAAGTGTAGAAAGGGCCACTGAAATCTCTTTTTTCCTTTAATCATCAACTCCGTCAAGTTGGTAATGGTGGCAAAATCAATGCACTTGTTCAATTCAACACAGGTTGTATTTGATTCCTACTCAATGTAGATAATAACAAAATCAATCTAAATTAAAAAAAAAAAAAAAAATAGGAAGCTATTTGCTAGTCTTCAATTTTCCTTTTTTTTTTAAATCATTAAATGCATCTATTTGATTCTACAAAATATATATGAAATGCTCTTTAGATGTTCAAGAGTCCAAGATTCAAAGTTCATATTGCTTGGAGATCAATTACATCCAATTACAAAATTTTTAAGAAATAGGTAATTAATCAAATGAAAAATTACCTTGATTTAGAAAAGCTCATAATTGAATTGCAAAATCCTTAGTTTAAACAAAATTAACCTAACTTGATCTCATAATAAAAATGAGAAAGGAAAATTCTATTTTTTAACAACTAATTAGAAAATATCCTGTCAACTTCTGAAATAAAGTAAAATCACTTTCCACGTGTTTTTGATAATCATTAGATTGTGCCAAGTTTATCTCATTTGATTTTCCAAGTCATAGATGGGCCATCATATCTTTAATGAATCCAAAACATTTAAAAGAAATAGGAGCATACTTTCATGGATATTGTCTGAAGCTTCCTAAAGCTCTGAAAAATTCATCCCATGAATCTTAGAGCTTTCATGGAGTTAGTCTTAGGGTTACTTTGACTCAAGCTTAAGTAAATTCAACTCGAGTCTTATCCTATCTATGTTCCTCTTGTTTGATGCCTTCTTGGACTCACATAATGGTTTTCACATTAACTCTAAAGTGCTCAAGAGAATGCTCACAATTCAAGCTCCAAACCTTGCATAGGACCCAAATCCTAGCTTTTGCTACTTGGTTAACTCAATCAATCAAGTAGCATCTCATGATTTCAATCCATTTGGAAACCACTCTTTGGCGTGAACAAATCTTGACATAATTTGAGATTTTTATGGATCGAACCAAATTTGACCATTCTCTATATGGATTTTCCTTTCTTTGTGTTTTCTAAAACCTCATATGAAAGCCCTACAGCCTTCTAATGAATCCAAAAAAGCATTAGCACTACTTAAGACCAAATACTAAGTTTTTAAAATATCTTTGATTGCCCAAAAGCAAGTAAGTGATCCCCTTTTTCCAAGGACCCACATCCTAGCTTTCTTCACTTGATTGACTCAAATTAATCAGGTAATATTCTATTTTTTTCTGAATCCATTTGGGAATCTTATCTTGCCTTTAAGATTTAAAGTAACCTGAGTTGTTGAGGTCAAACCCAAATTTAACTTCCTCAAAAGAATTCTTCTTGCTTAGTGTTCTTCATAACTCAATTTAAAGATCCCCAAGATCTTTTAATGAGTTTCAAAGAACCTAGTAATTGTTAAGGACCCTTCTAGGAGCTAAGCAATTTTAGACATGCCTTAAGTTTCCATTGGTTTGAATTGAACAAAATTCAATCTAGACCCTCCCCTCATTCAGGATCTTTATTGTAACACTAAGTCCCACATGGAGGCTCCTGAATGACTCCTAAAAGATAATGAAGTTGAGGTAAACTTATTCTAGAGCTAAAATCTTTAATTTTCTTTCATTTGTTTGACCTCAAAGTAAATAAATGATTTCAATCCTTAGCATATGACTATTTCTAACATCTTTCATTTGTTTAACCCAAATCGAGCAAATGAGTTTAATCCTTAAACTTCCAAGTTATAGTATTTCCTCTTTGGCTTCAACTCGCAAGTTAGAAGCTAAAATATTCAATCCTCTTGCATTTGTTTGAAACCGATTTAAAAACAGTTTAACTATATTACGTGACACAAAATCACTTGACGTACATATCACTTGTCTCCAAAGCTATATGATGCGTCAAATTTCTTTAACTCCAAAAGTTATTGAAGCATTCATATGCATTTGCTTGAACCCCAAATTGAGTGAATTGATACATCTCCTAATTTAGAAACCCAATTTAAATGGATATTTTTCTTTTAGCCTCAAAACCATTGGCTCACTTGCTTGACTCAATCAAATGGGTGTTTTTTTTTTTCCTTCTTAGCCTTAGTGCCAAAGTTCACTTACTTGACCCAATCAAATAGGCGACTTTCCTATCTAAACCCAAATTCTAGATTTCAATTACTTGTCCAAAATAAGTTATTACATCTTTCAATTTTAAAATTAAAATCAAAAGCTTCAAGACTCATTTAAGAACCTATATTCTGGAATTCACTTGGCCAAACTAGGAGAATTTCATCAAATCTCAAGTGAAACTATTGGCTAACTTGTTTGATCCAAATTAGATAAGGTTCTCTTCCTCTTAATCAAACATAAGAGAAACACTAAAATCCATAAAAATAGTTAAGTTTATTTTGATGCAATGATGTGTTATTACACCTCAAAAGGTGGATTTTTATATTATTAGATCTCAAGACACCGTGAATGACAACTTATCTTAAAATAGTGGTCATTTCATAGAGTTCTTCATAACCCATTAAAAATATTAAATCATTTAAAATTTAAATAAAATCTTTAAGTTAAAAATAAATTGAAGTGACATCACCCTTAGACTAAAAATAAATATCTTCATATTCCACATTAAAATATTACCTCAAATAATAGTGTGGCAGACACACAAGCCGACATACATTAGATGCACATTATCTTAGGCATCCTAAGATTAGTATATTTCTTTTTTTACACATATGTTTGTGATGTTTGATATGTAATGATTGCTTATAGATTGCTTGTGTTATGGACACTTACTGATGCATTCAATATCTTTCAACATATGTTTTATGATTCAAATATATATTTTTTTAATTTTTATTTTGGTCTTATGTAATTTGAAATTTTATGTTTTATTTTGTTTACCCTATGATGGAAGATAACCTATGAACATGTTTAAGATTGGTGCTCTTAGGACGTTTCACTCCTTTGGTTTGCTAGATTTCTTTGATTTTTGGGCATTTGTTGTTGGGATGAAATTATCCTATTGGGCTTGGCCCATTTTCCCTTGGCTGCTTGGTGTTTTGTTATTTCGGCTGATAGGTTTTTCTTGGTTGTTTGGATCCTGGGTTGGCTGTTGGTTTTCTGGCTATTTGGTTCTTGGGCTGGTCGTGCCTCTCTCTTGGGAATTTCCTATGTTTTCTGATTGTTCGGATCCTGAGCTAACTGTTGGTTTTCTGGATGTTTGGTTCCTGGGCTAGCCGTGCCTCTCTCTTGGGTATTTCCCATGCTTTGGGTGCTCCCATTGAAGGCTTGGGGCGGCACCTTTTTGGGGTTTGTTTGTATTCTTTTTCCCTATTTATAGGGATTGTTTGTTGCTATTTTGAGGGGTTGAATTATCTGAAATTGTTTCTAAAACCTGAGGGTTTTCTCTTCCTAACATGTGAGCTACTTCTTTCCTACCTATTTCCTCTTCTAGTCTTCTATCTATTTCTTCTCTCCACAAGTACATTTTCATTGTATCTTTCTTCTCTATATAACGTGAGAGTGGTGTTGTTGGCTGGTTTGTTGGTATTTGCTGGAGGAGTGCCGACGATTGTTGGATCAAAATTGTTGTGGTGGACCCCTGGTTTGAATGTTCTTTAGAGCACCTAATTTTTTCCTAATTATATCGATACATGTGAGGTGAACTTTTAGGTTGCTTGGAGGGTCGTGTTTTTATAATTGTCTTTTCTTTCTAAGTCATCTTTTATGTTTCTTGCATCGATTTGTTTCTTTGTCAGTGGTTTATTTAACTTTTACTTGGGTTGAGTTTTGTTCCGTTTGTCCCTAGTGTTCTCCTTCTTGACTTTTTAGAATTTAGATCCCATCACTTACCTTTCAATGTTATGAAGGAGATTTTTATTTTTCGGTGAAGGTGGTCATGCCCAAAAAGTGCAAATAAATAAAGACTATCATCTAACAACATGTGTTGGTAGGTGCTTCTTATGTGTTAGAGCCCTAAGTATCCATAGTCAACAAGTTTAAGAAATCAAATTGACACCATCAATGTCATGCAAATCTGTGAATGTTATGATTAATAAGTGTGTGAATGTTATGATTAATAAGTGTGAATGTTATGATTAATGAGACATATTACATGCTGTTATAATCTTTAATATGCAAGGAAGATCCTTTTCTTTTTATTTAAAAAAGGTAATTCATCCATCATTTTAGGAAATCATGTAGGCCTATGGGATATAATAAAGAAATTACGAACGAAAAAATACACTCAAAATTAAAGCTTTGGATGCATCAAAAGCCAAAACTTGAAGATCCACAAACCAAACCTGTAAATTTAATTGTGTTATATAAGGATAGCAACTCAGCTACACTTTTTATATTTTCTTGGTCATATAAAAGACGTCTATAGTAATTTATGATTGATTTTCTATGATTAATTACTGGTTTGTTTTAAGTGTGCATTATAAATGCATTTTTTTTTAGATTTCTTCTAATTCTTTGCTTGTAGGTGTTATTCGACATTTTGTACAGTAAGCTCTTAGGAAATTAAATTTTCTACACATTAAAATATAAACAAACTTAAAATCAACCATGACATAATATTTTCAAATAAACTTGCATGGCTTATCTAAAAATAAATTAACTTTTTCAAAACCAAAATGAAATGCAAAGCCTCTTTATGATTCTTAACATACAATCAAGTATTTGACTGATTGTTTATCCATACGGGTGTGCTTATCAATCAATATCAAACCCCTAAATTTCGCAGATGAACATATATTTCTAGCCTTGTAAGTTGCATATAAAAATAAATTCTCCCATTTTAAGGATTATATGACCAAAAATTAAATTATGAGTCAATATATACATACTCTCATTGTCAGGCATCTTAGCTTAAATGCTTAAACTGTAAGTCCTATTTTCCTAACATCAAAATAATGTTAACTTATCTTACATATGCATTGAGACTAATATTACACGGTTCAAAAATTGCGCACTTAAGTGGGTTTAACTAGTCATCATTTTCAAGCATGATTGTAAGATCAAAGATTGGGTTGACTTAAATGCATGTGAGGATTCAAGTTCATAAATTACATGCATTTTGGCATATTTAAGTTCGAGTTATTACTTATCAGTTGTTCTCATCTTAGATCTAAGGCCTAAGGTTGCTTTTTCAGTTATATCATAATACTTCATTTTTTTGGGCATTTTTCACTCTTGTGTTATTTGAATATAAACTTCAACTTTCTAAATAAAATTGGCCTATTTTAATATAAATTAAATGTCAAAAATGTTAAGCCCAACATAAAGTAGCTTAAGTACCTTTAAGTATCTTAGAATCAAGTACTTCTAACCCTTCCTTCGGTTTCTACTCGAAATCAATTCTAACTTGATCCAATCTTACTCGAAGTTCCACTTGAAAAATCATATAAATTGTTAACCAAGTTTAGAAAGAAAAATGTTAACTACTATTTTAATTAACTTTTTTTTCTCAAGAGTCAAACATTATTTGAAGACAAAAGATTTGACTTTTAGTTCAAGTGAAGTGTATTAAGGATTAAGATCAAAAATTATTTTTCTTAGAAGATGATATTCAATAAAGGTGGATGAATATTTTGCTAAACTTTTTAATGAAGAATGTGAAAATACGATTGACTTTAGTGACGTTAGTACCCTAAATGAAAATAAAATTTTTTGTTTTTATCAGCGTATTAGTAAAACCGAAGTTAGAGAGGCTATAAAGAAAATGATGTGTGGAAAAGTTGTCGGACCTGATGATATTCCAATAGAGATGTGAGAATGCTTAGGAGATGAAGGAATTTATTGGCTTACTAAACTTTTTAATATTGTTTTGAAAACTAAAAAGATATCAGATTAGTGGAGAATGAGTGTATTAATTCCTATTTTTAAGAATAAAGGTGATGCACACGAGTGTGCAAATTATAGAGGAATTAAGTTAATGTGTCATATTTTAAAACTATGGGAGCGAGTTATGGAGCGTAGGTTGCGGCGTGATACTAATGTTTCTCAAAATCAATTTGGATTCATGTCAGGTAGGTGTACTATGGAAACCATACATTTATTGAGAAGTTTGATGGAGAAATATAGAGAGAATAAGGAGTATCTACATATGATATTTATTGATTTAGAGAAAGCATATAATAAAGTTCCAAGAAAAGTGCTATGGAGAGTTCCTGAAAAGAAAGGAGTTAATAACGCTTATATTCAAATCATTAAAGATATGTATGTAAGAACTATTACTTGTGTTCAAACACAAGGTGGTTTGACCTAGTATTTTCCTATTTCTGTTGGATTACATCAAGGATCAACCTTAAGTACATATCTTTTTGCTTAAGTCATGGATGTTCTCACTAGACATTTGCAAGAGGATGTACCTTGGTGTATGCTTTTTGCTGATGATATTCTTCTTATTGATAAGACTAGAGATAGAGTTGAAGGTAAACTTGAATTATGGAGGTCAACTTTAGAGTCTAAAGGTTTTCGCTTGAGTAACTCTAAAACTGAATATATGAAGTGTAAGATTAGTAGCAATAGACCTAGTGAGGGGATTGTGACTTTGGGCGATCAAGTCATTAATAAGAGTACACGTTTTAGATATCTTGGATCTATTGTTTAGAGTGATGGTGAAATATATAAGGATATCATCAGCAAAATTCAAGTTGGATGGTTGAAGTGGAGGAATGCATCGGGCTTGTTGTGAGATAGAAAAGTCTCCCTCAAACTTAAGAGAAAATTCTATAAAATGGTGGTGAGACCTGCAATGCTTTATGGTGTCGAATGTTGGCCTTTAAACGAGAAGCATAATACTAAGTTAAGTGTTGTAGAGATGAGGATGCTTAGGTGGATGAGTGGCTTTACCCTTAGAGATAGGATACGAAATGAGCATATACGTGAAAAGGTTGGAGTAGCTCCAGTGGAAGATAAGATTAGAGAGAGTCGCCTTAGATGGTTTGGTCACTTTAAACGGAGGCCTTCCAATGACCCGGTTAGGAAAGTTGAGATATTAGATTTGACTTATGTTAAGAAAGGTAGAGGTAGACCTAAAAAGACTTGGTTATAAAATATTAGAAATGATCTTTCTTTATTAGTTTTAAATGAGAATTTGACTTTTAACAAGACACAATGGTGAAAAAGGATTTATGCAGCCGACCCCACATAGTGAGACAAAGGCTTAATGTTGTTGTTGTCAAACATTATTGGGATGTAATTAACTAGATTTTTACCCTTATGGGGCATGCACCCCATAATAACTAAAAATAAATACTATTCAATCATTCATATTGTGTTCAAAAAATATCTTGGAATATAAAAATAAAAAGTAATTTTTGTTATTGAGTCTGTAACAATATAATATTTTGATCCTTGAAGATAATTTATTATTTTTTATGTCGTACTCAATCACAAAATATTTTAAATCCGTTGATAAAAAAATCCCCATCAGAAAACAACTTAATTACAATTTTGTCTAACTGCTTAAATTTCATGTTCTTTAAGCTCACAATGTATGAGTTACAAAAAATTATGATAAACAAAGTACTTTGGATTCAATTCAACAAGACGTTCACTATATCAAACAATGTTAACCTCATGCCACATCCTACCTCATTAAAACGTTGAAGAAAGAACAATATATACATTTTTTAAAACAATTTCCAAAATCAGCTATATGAAAGATGCTAAATAATAAGCTCATGTTTTACTTACACTATAAAAATATTTAGTATTTGCTCATACCCAAGCATTTTCTCATAGTAAGGCATACTTCAGTCATGCATGCGTACAAATAAAGCACAACCTCTTCTGGGATAGACAATAATGCATTGCCAAATATATTTTCAGCTAGTTAAGTCATAAAATTACATTCATGAGGAATTCATTGATCCATGCAATAAGGAGATATTAACGCATAATTAATCTTATGTATGTAGCTATGCATTGGTGGGGTTTGATGAAATAGAAAATCAAAAGGATATAAAAAATTTCATAAGGAATTCTAGTGAGTTCTTTATGATGTTATGATCGGTGTATTTGATGATGTTTTCAAAAAAGAAAAAAACAAAAGAGGAGCACCTACTTGCATGTATATCTAGCATACACATTGTTGGCATTTAATTCCTAATAATGGACGGAGATTATATTAGAAATATATTGATAGGAAACAGCCCGAAATAGTGGATAACAGGCTGAAATTCTGCTGTGGACAGCAGTTTTTGCCAGAATTCCTGCTGTAAACAGCAGTTTTTCTCCAAACCAACGGGAAAATAAGGAAGAAAACACTTGAAATTCACTAGTAGAAGAAGAAAAACAGCAAGATACAATTGATCCTCTATTTGAGAGGAGGATCGATCTCTCCCAAATCTCTAGACACCGCTAGATCCCAAAAGAAAACCTAAATCTAGGAGATCTGAAATTTCAACTAAATTCAAGATGTCCTAACCCTAGGAAAACAAAGTATTTAATGCATACAAATCAAAAGGAAATCCCTAAACAGTCTCTATATTCAAATTTTCCACCCAAATCCCTAAAAAATTCTTCCTAAAATGCTCGGTTGGCTTTGGCGGCTCACGTGGTTCGTACAGGGAGGCGGAAGTCCTTCACCATTTCGCGCACCGGCTGGTCCCATAAGACCGATTGGACCGGTCCAATAGACCGATCTAACAATACTCCTCTCCCAAATATCCACCTTCTCCACAAGATGAAAAGACGACACCCTCTATTCCTTCTTCATCACAAACAGTAAGAACCTGAAGAGTTCGGTCCTTACACCTGTCTCGGTGTATACCTCTCGTCACATCTAAAACAGACCCCCTTCACCCTCTTCTCCTATAATTCTATTTATGTGAGCTTCTTGAAGTTGTCCCCAGGTTTTCCTCCAGCAATCTTCTCTTTAGAAGTCTCCCTAAGAGTACCCAATGTTGGCTCCTTGCTTGCCAAAAATGTGGTGGTCATCCTGTACAAGCCTCCTGAACTACTTCCCCTTGGTCCTTTATTCAGGTGCCTCTGATCATCCACCAATTGAGTTAGCTCCATAAACTCTCCCAAGTCCCGATGTCACTCTAATTGTTGCACGGATCTTTGGTTTTAGTAAAGTTTCCCTCCAGTAGTCTCTAGAAGCCGATCCAATCGACTACCAAGGTACTCAAATTGCTCACAGTACTCCATCATTGTCCCCTCCTGCGTCAAAGCGAAGAACTGCTCGTAGAAGTCTCCTCCCCTGCTAGTTTGAAAACGTTCCAACAGGCAGTCCTTAAACTCTCATCAAGTCCTTATTGGTTGCCTCGTATCCCTCCACTGGTACCATGCTAAAGCTTTTCCTTCTAAGCACATCCCGACTGCCATCAATCTCTCCCCCTCCGTCAATCTGTTGACAGTAAAGTACATTTCCACCTTGTAGATCCACTCATGGGCATCCTCTCCCTCAAAAATAGGCATCTTTAGCTTCCTCATCCTCATATCACCTTTATTCCCTCTGTTCCCTTCATAATTTCTTCTTCCCCAAGGGGGTGGTTCCCCCAAGTATCCCAATCATCCCTTCTATGTTCATACCTAAGCCCTTCATCAAATTCTCACATTCTCCTTTTAAATTCAACACCCCTTGTATCATAACAAACCCTTACCCTTTCAGATGCAGTTCTCCTTTGGACATAATTATCCTTTTCCCTTTCAAATTCGGCACCTCTTCGATCAAAATCAAGTCCTCGTCTTTCCAATTCAGCCCCTCTTCTTTCAAATTCAACAACCCTCCACTCATGCACAACCCCTCACATCTCTCCACATACCCTCTACTGGACTCCTCCCTAGGAATATGTCCTAGGGGAGGCATTTTTTTTGTTCCCTCCAAAATCTCCACCTCTTGATCTTCCTTTCGTCTTGTTGGCTTCGGATTCTCCCCACTTTCGTGACAGTCGAGCCGCCTTCCCTCACCTTTGATGGTGATATTTTGGTTTGCCCCTCGAGCACTTTCTTCAACATCTCCTCCATGATGAAAAATTTCAAATCGAACTTATCATGGATGGCTGAAACATCCTATTTTAAATCTAAAACTTGAGTTTGGAGAACTGAAATTTCATATTTCATTTGTCCAATCTCCACTTCGAGACGTTCCTCCAACGCATCCATTTTTTTGGCCGCCATTGATCCCCGGATTTTTGTAGAAATAAAAATCTAGACTTCGACCTTCAAAAACAGCAACTTTTTTCTTCGAAATTCCAAGAACAGCCGCTGAAATTCACCAAAACAGCCCACCAAAGGTCCCAAAAACTGCTATGATACCAATCTGATAGAAAACGGCTCGAAATAGTGGATAACATGCCGAAATTCTACTGTTAACAGCAGTTTTTGCCAGAATTCCTGCTGTAAATAGCAGTTTTTCTCTAAACTAGTGGAAAAATCAGGAAGAAAACACTTGAAATTTACTAGTAGAAGAAGAAAAACAACAAGATGCAACTGATCCTCTATTCGAGAGGATGATCGATCTCTCCCAAATCTATAGACACCGTTAGAACCCAAAAGAAAACCTAAATCTAGGAGATAGCAAAATTCAACCCAATTCAAGATGCCCTAATCCTAGGAAAACAAAGTATTTAATGTATACAAATCAAAAGGGACTCCCTAAACAGTCCCTACATTCAAATTTCCCACCCAAATCCCTCAAAAATCCTTCCTAAAATGCTCTGTTGGCTTTGGTGGCTCACACGGCTCGTACAAGGAGGCGGAAGTCCTCCGCAATTTCGCGCACGGGCCGGTCCCGTAGGACCGGCTAGACCGGTCTAACATATATCCATATAATTGATATAATTACCAGTTATTTATTTATTGTATTATGACTATTATCATGTATGCTTTTTTTTTTAAAGAAAAAAAAAAAAAAGAAAGAAAAAAAGAAAAAAAAATCATGTATGCTTATTTATAAGCTCTCTTATAAGTCGATCAAACCAAGTTTATTTCCTCTTAGCATGATTTTAAAATAAGGAAATCCTAGTTGCTCACCTTATTAATCCTAATCCCATACTCCAAAGCTTGCCTCATAATCCTAGTTACACAGTGTGCCCACGGATTCTCGACCACTTCTGTCCCAAGTAAATTACTGTGGTTATCACCACACTTGCTAATCACTACAATTTGTAACAAGCACCGCTTCTATCCTGGATACCCCCACCTCACGTCTATTGTCCTTATACATCCAACTACAAACCCTGCTAGAGTTGTTTGTCCTCACAACTTGTGTTAATTGTGATGCTTCCATGTTACATCACAATTTGTATGTGATCTCCATCCAACTGCATAATTTCATCATTCTAGACCTCAACCCATGACACCACCTCCTACCACGTTGTCAAATTCAACTGAATATCCAACAGACAATGAGACATCTAACCCATATCTTCCAATCGCTCTTAGATGCGGTAAAAGGAAACATATTGATTATCTTATTCAATCTTATATTTCATTCAATTATCCACTTTGTTTTCTGCATTCATCTTGTCCCTGCATTTGTAAATATTCTCAAGATATCAAGGTGTGTTGTAGTATTCTTGATGAGGTCATCGATAGGAGATTCCGGCGCATCTACCAGAGACGACAACGGAGATCGACGGCCATGATTGAGAGTCTCTATTATTGATTTTACTTGTACCAACAGTTTATATGTTATGCTTTTATTTTCCGTAGTTCCCATTTTACCCCTGAGGGTATTAGTTGCTCTTGTAGCCCCAAGGGGCATTTTAGACTTTTGCATTTACTTTTATTTGGAGCCTATTTATATGGCCCCTTGTATCTTGTATGAGTTAGTGATTTGATAAATGAAATTTCTATTGTGTGATCTCTTTGTGAGTTCAAAGATCTCTTAGTGAGTTCTTATCATGAGATCTCTTTGTGAGTTCTCCTTGTATTAGCTTTCTTGTTCTACCCCTCATCCACTAGCACGCCATCCACACCATCAATTGAAGAGAAGTCGGGCCCCTTTGCCTCCTTGCCGCCGCCTTGAGCCCCATCCGCCGGCTCCATCAACCTGGCCGACCACCTCCACCGCCGGCTTTGCATCCCCTTTCTTATTCCCCCTCTTCCACCATCCTCCCACCACCAATCTTCTTGAGATCATATTCAAATTATTTCCAAATTAGGAGTTTCCAATTTTGGAAAGTTTTTGAATCTTGAATCTTATTTCACATAATATGAAATTGGGTTCATGAGGATATTATTTTCCTAGTCATCATCCTAATTTGGAATAATTTCCCCTCTCTACCACCTCTCTCCCCCTCATAGATGCCGCCGGCCCCCCTATGGGAAATCCCATTAATGACTTAATTACACCCCAAATCCTATTTGAAATTCAAATTAGGATTTAAACTTTCCCTCCACTCCTCTTAAAAACTGAAATAATTTCAATTTTATTTCCCATAATCTCTCCTTAATTGAAATTTTCAATTAATGCATTGATTACATTAATTGAAATTTCAAATCCCTAATCTTTCCCTCCTAATTTCACAAAAACTGAAAGTAAATCTCAGTTTGCTCTCAACCAGGCTGCCCCTCTCCTTGTTCTACCGCCGGCTCCCCTCTCCCTTGTCCAAGTCGCCGCCCCACCCGCCCTCCTTGGGAGATCTTTCTTGCGGCGACCATCCGGCTCCACTTAAAGGATGCATGGACGAACCCGAGTGGAACTTCGGGTTTGAATACGACAACAACGGAAGGGTCAACATCCTCCGATCACAGTTCTTCGACGTCGGATTTGACTTCGACGATACCGTCGAAGAATACTTGGACCGGATCTTGCCGACGCTAGTAGATTCCATTGACGAACACTTCTCCATCTACACGTGGATTATCAAAGGTCGATCTACCGTGCCCCCTCCGCCTCCGAGATCCTTTCCCACGGCGACGTTCCTTGGTACCTCCATCCTAGTGGCAACCTCGATGCTAGTCTGGACAATCTTCCGTCGCTCAACTTAGTCCCCGTAAGAAAGAGAGAGTTAAAGGTCTCAAGGTGTGAACAACTTTGTATTAATTGTGGGATTTTATTTACTAGCCTTTGCTTTATGTTTTCCTTTGCGTTTGCTTAAATTGTTTAGCCCTCTTGTTGTAGTTTCTTTGCCTAGCAAGTTGAACATTGCGAATTACTTGTAATCAACTTAACTTTGATGCATGGTTATATAATTCGTCGAGCTAGAATTTAATTTTTTTTTTAACTCTTGTGTAACTCCACCATTGCATCACATCAATTCTTTATATAAACAAGCCATGGACATTGAAATAGATGCTCTTCTTGACCATCATATATCGTATTTAGTTGCCCCCCTCTTGGGGTTGAACCAATTGCTTACCCATGGGTATTCATCATCAAATTTCACCTTGATGGAACTATTTACCACTGTAAAGATTGATTGATTTCCAAAGGAATACATTCTCCCCTACTAAATGTCAAAACTTTGTTTGAATATTTTTTTTTGTGGCCCAAATATAGTTAGATTGTAATACAAATGGATGTAAGTATTTCCTTTCTTTATGGTGTCCTAAAAGAAGTCGTTTATATAGAGTAATCTTTATGATATGTTGCTCCGAGAAGAATTGCATGTCTTCTCGGGAAGGATATTTATGGCTTAAATAGAGTCCACGTGTGTGGTTTTACAAACGGGGCAAAGCCCTAGATGAGATTGAACTTTGAAGCAGCACTATAGATCACCCTTTATTCATCAAACATACTCCTCAAGGATCAATCATACTTGTCGTTTATGTTGACGATTATTGAAGGCTCAAGAAAGAATTCATTTGCAAAAGCAATTTGTCACTAAAGATCTAGTAGAATAACCCAAGTTATTCCTTGGAACTGAGTTGGCCTACAGTAAGAAAAGGAATGTCTCTTTCTTGAATAAAATATGTTATTGAACTTTTTCAAAGAAACAGACCCTTGGTTATAATCCTATTGATGCACTATGGAGGGTCACACCTCCAATGATGCCTTCATGATCAATCTCAATATTGCAGATTAATTGAACAGTTGATCTATCTCATCATATAGTTACAAAAACTAACATCTCGTTCATTGTTGGAGTGGTAATCAATGCATGCATTTAAAAAAAAAAGCGAAAGTTGTTCTTCAAATCCTTATATATATATAAAGTTCTTTAAGATAATAATTGATATATGTTAAATTTGAGGATTTAACATTAATGCAGTCTCTAATGTTGATAATGCTTGGCTCTATTGAAAGCAAGAAGTAAACTCTTCGATATTGCATCTTTGTTATATCAAACATAGTCACCTAATAAAACAAAAAATAAACATATTCTCATGTATGACTATTTTTGTGACTCCCCAAAAGTCAGTAAGATGCAAATTTATTTTCTCAACACACATTTTCAGTAGTCATAGGATTCATTGACATAAATTTAGAGCATATGTTTTTTTTTTTTTTAAGTTTTGACAGAAGCTCACAATGTGTATTTTAAACTTAAATGACCTTTAAACATATAATATAAGTAACAAATCTAAAAAACTAGTTAGTTTAAAACAAAAGGCAGAGCAATGAATTATAATTGGTGGTATTCTACAAGCAAAAGATGTGCAATGAAAGTGTGTGGGCTCCGAAAATTCGGCCCCGGCCTCCGCTCGCTTTTCTTTTTCGGCGAGGGAGTTTTAATGAACTAAGTTCCGAGGTAAATTTTGGAAGGCAGATGGGTTTATAGATAAGACACTACCCAGAGATTTTGCCATCATTTTGTGAGGACTTTATGATCTGAGTTCTGGTTTCTTATAGGCGCAAGCCCCTATAGTTAATTACCCCTCCCGATCACGAGAGAGAACTTTCGATTAAGGCTAGTTGTCAATCAGATATGTATAGAAAATACGTGTTATCTGGCATATAGTAGCAACATAGATATTGAATTTGAAAATCGGATTTGGATTTGGGAATTTGGAAAGAGTTTGATATTTAAAACTGGAAATTTCACCATCTTGTACTTAAAGCGGATGGTGGGGGAATGGATGATGGACCCGATCAAGATCCCATGGTTCCGTCGTCCCGGGCCATCGCGGTCCCTGGTCTACTTAGTCAGAGGAGGTAGTCGACCCAATCTGACAGAAGGATCCTTGTCGGCAGCCATGGGTTGCTTCGTCCAAGGGGACCTTGTAGACCTGGGTTGGATGTTTGTCTAATGGGACAAATTTAAATCCACCTTAGCTGACAGAGGGCTTTGTGCCCTATCGATCATATCCTATTGATTCATATCTCAAAGATTTGATGTCAGTATTGGCTCTGGCCATAACCGGTATATCGTGGTGCCATTTGGCGGCAAAACCACTCGATTCAGAGGGCCCCGGGTCGTCGTAATCGTTTATCCTGCGGTGCCATTTGGCGGCTAACCACCGATTAGAGGACACGTACCACGTCCTTAATGGCAGGAGATTGTTTGAGAATGGATCCTAGTGATATTTTCGACTAGGCATTTTGCTCTTTGTGAGCTGAAGTAAATCTTGATTTGTCTACCCCGACAAACAGTTACGGAGGGTGGATGGATTTTTCTTTAAGAGTTGATGAATAAATTTCAATTTTAAATATCTTGGAATTTGGGATTTTTTTGGAGTTTTGGATTTTTGGATTTTTATGGGTATTTGGAACGGCATTGGAAATATTTGGGAACGCCTCCGGTTGAGATCTGCATTCAACACGACCATCATCGGGGTGACCTTGAGGTCACTTGAAAAATATTTGGATTTTGTAGAGGTTTGAGGGCATTTTTGAAATATATTGTGGACCCTTTCGGTTGAGATAAGCAATCAACACGGCCATCATTAGGGTTTTCTTGAGGTCATTTCCATTTGTTGATTGAACCCTGTCAACTCGACCAAATTGTTGCTCGAGGATTGGGTTTCTCATAGGCTTTGTGCCTTTGTTTATGAATTTCTTTGATTTTAGTTGATTGAACCCTGTCAACTCAACCAAACTATTGCTCGAGGATCGGGTTTCTCATAGGCTTTGTGCCTTAATTTGTGAATTTTCTTGATTTCAGGCCTTGAATACCGAATATGAATGTATTGAAACAAATACATCGATCCCCACAACCGTATATCTATTTGATAGTTTGAACCCTGTCGACTCCTATTGATCCGTATAGAAGGACCGGGTTCTGTAGACTTCATGCCTTTGTTCATGAACTTTCTTTGTTGAAGGCCTTAAAGGCCAAATATGAATGTTGTAGACGCCTTCTGTCTGCTTGTATCAGTGTTGCAGATCCGGTGACGTGGCGTTGTAGGTTGTATACGCCTTCTGTCTGCTTTCATAGATATTGCAGATCCGGTGGCGTAGCATTGTAGGTTGTAGACGCCTTCTGTCTGCTTGTATCAGTGTTGCAAATCCGGTGGCGTGGCGTTGTAGGTTGTAGACGCCTTCTGTCTGCTTTCATAGATGTTGCAGATCCGATGGCGTAGCATTATAGGTTGTAGACGCCTTCTGTCTGCTTTCATAGATGTTGCAGATCCGGTGGCGTGGCGTTGTAGATTATAGACGTCTTCTGTCTGCTTGTATGAATGTTGCAGATCCGGTGGTGTGGCGTTGTAGATTGTAGACGCCTTCTGTCTGCTTGTATGAATGTTGCAGATCCGGTGGCGTAGCGTTGTAGGTTGTAGACGCCTTCTGTCTGCTTGTATATGTGTTGCAGATCCGGTGGCGTGGGATTTTGATGTTGACTCCCCCTTTCTCATTCACCGGGGAAGGATTTTCTGGATTCGAGAGTCAAAGACTATTGATTTGGGGAGAACTCCCTTCAGGATCTTTGGTGTAGTAGACCGTCATTTTCGGTATTTGTAGACACCAGAGCAATTTTCTTCTCAAGTATGGAACTAAGAAGAGACTTTGGAACACCCGAAAGTTTGGTTCTAATTTGTTCAAACATTTCCTCCCTTCTGCCAGGGGGTGTCCTTTTTCGTACATCGGGCTGCCCTTGTACTCGACGTACTTGTAGCTCTTGATCACCATTAACGTAGGTGATATTCATACTTGTGTCCACAGTGGTTCGTTGTATTTACGATATACACACTGTTGTTATCCACAAATGGTTTGTACATATTTACGGGAACCCGTTGTAGCCACTACGAGCTCCTGAAACTATTAGTAGGAGACCCATTGTTGCCTACATCATGCCCACATGTCACCAATCTCAGGTGGGCTTGCTAATTGTACTTGTTTACAGGGGACGGTCTTGGACTGTTGGTCTCCAGTATTGTCATCTCAATCAACAGATACATGCAGGCATTTGTCGTAGGATTTCATGCATTGAGGTCTTATGTGTTGTTCTTGAAAGTTCGAGTTCTTTATTGCTCATGTCAAATTTGGATCCAACTTGAGTTCAATTTGAGTTCCCTACTCTCCACATCTTGTTCCAGTTTGAGTTGAAGTAGTGAGCTTGAGAGATCTTATTCAATTCATGTTGGAGTTCATTTGAGTTTGAGTTCTATGTTCGGATCCCCTGATGTTGCACAGTTTAAGTTCCAAAAACAAGTTCAAGTGCTTGTTCAAAGTCTTCTGGGATCTTTGCAAGTTCATTTTCATGTTCAAATTGATTGTCAAGGGTCCTCTGAAATCTTTTGAGTTCAATTTCTTGTTCAAATGATTTGAATTGGGCTTCAGCTTGATTTTATTTCATTTGAATTTGGTCTTTAGAAATCATTTGAATTTTGTTCTGATTCAGGTCCACAGTTCACTGTTCATTTGAATGTAGGCTCTTGTTCTTTTCTGTTCATGCAAGTCCTCTGCTCATTTTAGTTCAAGTTCTGTGCTTTTTTGTTCGAGTACAAGTCTTCTGCATTGTTGCCCAAGAAGGTCTTCAAATTGTTCAAGTCTTTGTACATTTCAGTGAAAATTTCGGCAGCACCCCGGCATATCCCCCGTTTGGGGGAAAATAGAGGATCTGGGCCTTCCCACCACGCTACTAGAGCGTGTATGGTAGATGTCCTTGGACACCACAGCCGTACAAAATTTCATCCCACCACGCTACAAGAGCGTGTATGGGGCCTTCAGCAGTACCCGTACCAGAACAGCAGTGACGTACCAGAATAGCAGTGACGTACCAGAACAGCAGTGACTCTCCCTACCACGCTACAAGAGCGTGTATAGGGCTCTCCCGCCTCGTCGTATGCTTCGCATCGGGCTCCCTCCTACCGTGCTACAAGAGCGCGTATAGGTGGTTCTCCGGTCCGCTGCAAACGTCGAGAATGGGATTTTGGAACATCATACCTTTGCGTAGCAGTGTCGGCGGTGTCGGTGTCGAGATCGAGGACCGTCCCCACCACGCTACAAGAGCGTGTATAGGGCTTACCCGCCTCGTCGTATGCTTCGCACCGGGCTCCCTCCTACCGTGCTACAAGAGCGCGTATAGGTGGTTCTCCGGTCCGCTGCAAACGTCGAGAACGGGATTTAAGTTAGAAATGATACCTTCAAGATCCGACGGACTGGCAGTGTAGGCTCGTAGACCGAGGCGGGAGGAGGGTCCTTCTCTTTTTTTTTTTGAATTAATTATAATTAATATTAATTAATTATAATTAATTACTAAATTATTTTTAATTAATTATAATTAATTAAACTAATTAATTAAAGTTTATTAAAATTAACTAAGATTATTAATTATAATTAATCCATGAGTAATTATAACTAATTAATTTTAATTAATTTTAATAAATTATAATTAATTGATATTAATTAATAATAATTAATCTTATAAATTATAATTAATTAACATTAATTCTAATTAAAATTAATTATAATTAATTAACTTAATTAT
Organism: Dendrobium huoshanense; assembly: GCA_016618105.1. Classification (NCBI taxonomy): domain Eukaryota; kingdom Viridiplantae; phylum Streptophyta; class Magnoliopsida; order Asparagales; family Orchidaceae; genus Dendrobium; species Dendrobium huoshanense. Next base: position 2,904,125 of record CM028343.1, on the reverse strand, counting down.
AATAATTTAATTAGAATTAAATATAATTAATTATAACATTTGTAATTAATTAAAAATAATATTTATAATTAATTAACATTAATTAAATATAATTATAATTAAATATATATTTAATATATATATATATATATAGAATTTGACTTTTAATAGGACACAATGGAGAAAAAGGATTCATGTAGCCGACCCCACGTAGTGGGATAAAGGCTTGATGTTGTTGTTGTTGTATATATATATATATATATATATATATATATATATATATATTTTTTTTTTTTTTTTTTTTTTTTTAAATCCCTCGGGACGGTGGATTTACGGGATTTTGGCCGGAGAAGCACGGAAGGGATCAAGTTACCTTCACTAGCGGCGTGCTCCCGTCGTTGCTTTGGATCAAACTGCCGTAACTTTCGGTCCAGCTGGAAGGAACGCCGCCGGAGGGGGGGGGGGGGGGGGGGGGGGGGGGGGGGGCCGAGCCGCAGCGAAGGAGTCGAAGCAACGTCCGAACGGGAGGAAGTTGTCTTCACTGCCTCGAGCTCCAGTTGTTGCTTCCGATCAAAATGTAGTAACTTCCGATCCAATCGGTAAGGACGGCGTCGAATGAGCAAAGTCAGACGGCAAAGAGGGAGGAGATGAAGAAGCGCACGGAAAGGGAGAAAGTTTCCTCACAGTGAGCGAGCTTCAGTTCTTGTTTCCGATCCTAATGTCGTAACTTCCGATCCAGCAGGTGGAGAAAGTCGTCGGAGCAGCAAGGTCGAACATCCACGAAGGTATCGGAGAAGCAGCGAGAGCAAGAGGGAGTAACCTCACAGCCGGCGAGCTCTGTTCTTGCACCCGATCAAAATGTCGTAACTCTCGATCCGACCTGGAAGAAGAGAGAGCGAGAGCGACAGATGGAGAGCGAGAGTGAGAGAAAGAGAGAGCGAGAGCCAGTTAACACGATGTAGAGGGACATCCGATCGTGCGAGGTCGTGGGCGACGACGTGCTGAATTCGGCGCCGGACAGGTACGTTAAATCTTTATTTTTTTGCTTAGGTTTGTAGGTCAACAAAGTGAAGCGCTGAAAAGTGAATATTAACAATCCAACAAATAAAATAATTATGTTCTGAAACAAATTGCTTACAGTTTTTGGGGATAAAACTGAACAAAGAGGAAGGTGGGCAATCATCTCCTGGTACGCACTTTCATCTTTTTCCGTGAGTTGGACAATGCCATCGAGCACAAGCACCTTTCCATATATTAAGGACTGTAAAACAGACAAGTGATCAGTATATGCCAACAGAAGAAAAAGTGCATGAATCAAGGAGAAAGAATGTACAAAAAGGTACATCTACAAACCTTAAAAACTAGTATCTCTTGATATTTTGACTTCCCTTCATATAAAATTTCTTCCACCTTCAAGGAATGTGCTTCTCCTGAAAAGGAGCAATTAAATATATGAAAAAATAAATCAGATAATACGCTGTCAAACTACCTAAACTTCACTGTCTACTTGTGGTAGAAACATAATTACCAGAAGAAACCAAATAAAAAAAGGGTTTGTAGCAATAATACTTAAAAACAACTTGTTATGGCTTTGAAAGCCATTTTTTTAATAATTTGATCGGTATAGATAAAAGCTCAAGAAAACAAAATCTAGTTTAATATGTGTAGCACTAATGTTCTCATCAATGGAAAGACAGAATTGTTTATATATATATATATATATATATATATATAGAAGACAGAAATGTTATGGTTTTGAAAGCCTTTCTAGTTGCACTATATTATATAAAACTTGAGAAGAATACCGTCAAACTATTTCATTACATTCAATGGAAGCTACGGCAGCACATAAGACTTAGTAGAAAGCTCCATTGATTCAAGTAGAAAGCAAAAAAAGTAAGATAAATAGCTCTGCAAAAATTCAAGATCACAGGTGATGTGAAACGTAAATGCCATATACTTGCCTAGGTGGCAAGATTAATTAAAGCCCAAATTAATTTGGGGAGAGAGAATGGAAATCTGAAATTAAGGAGTAATTAAAGCTAATTCAAATTCAAATTTTGAATTTGAATTGTCATTAATTGGGAGGATTAAATGATTAATTGATTTAAATCTGAAATTAAATTTAAGATTTAAATTAATGGTTATTGGCTTAATTGGAGGGACAAATTTAAGGAGTAATTAATGCTAATTCGAATTGTCATTAATTGTGAGGATTAAATGATTAATTGACTTAAATCTGAAATTAAATTTCAGATTTAAATTAATGGTTATTGGCTTAATTGGAGGGACGAATTTAAGGAGTAATTAATGCTAATTCAAATTCAAATTTTGAATTTGAATTGTCATTAATTGTGAGCCTCTCCTAATTAAGAAATTTCTTTATTCCAAGGAGGAAGAGAAGGGGAGGTGGGGGTTGGTGGGCGTCGGCCTAAGGGATGGCCGGTGGGTGAATTTTTGGACGGGCCAACAGGGCCGGCGGCAAGGAGAACTTGGGGAGGAAAAGCCCGAGCTTGGTAGAGGATGAGAAGTTTGGGGAAATCTTGGAATTTCTAACCTCACGCTCTTAAACTTCAAGATCTCAAAGGAGATTGTAGGGATGTCGGAACTCACACAGAGATCCACGAAACTCTCCTCAAGAACTCACAAAGAGATCTTGAGAATCTCGAAACTCACAAAGAGATCCGCGAAACTCTCCTCAAGAACTCACAAAGAGATCTTGAGAATCTCGGAACTCACAAAGAGATCCGCGAAACTCTCCTCAAGAACTCACAAAGAGATCTTGGGAAAGTCGGAACTCACAAAGAGATCTTTCTGAACTCACTAAGAGATCAACACGAAAATAAAATTTTTCATTATCAATAATCCATATACAAGATACAATGGCCATATAAATAGGCCCAAAAGAAAATAACGCGCAAAGTCTAAAATGCCCCTTGGGGCTACACAAGCAACTATTACCCTCAGGGGTAAAATGGGAAACTACGAAAATAAAATCATAAAATGAAAACTGAAGATACAAGTGAGATCAAAAATAAAGGCTAGCAATCACGGCCGTCGATCTCCGTGGTCGTCTCTGATAAGCGCGCCGAAATCTCCTATCGATGACCTCATCAACAGGAATAACCTATAATCTGTAAATCACTATAACAGATTCGGGCCTTGATTAGCAAAAGTAACTTTCTCTACCAGCATATCAGAATAAGTTCATTCAACTTGGGGATAAGAATTTCAAGGGTTAGGAATGGATTGGAGATTTGATTGTTTGAAGTGTCTTCATAATCTGGCTTCAAATCTCTCATTCATATATGATATGATTAGAATTCCATCAGTTAGTGATGTAATGGAGATGTGGTTACTACAAATAATAAGTGTGCTATACACTGGCTTTAAATCCCCTTTATGTGAGATATGATTGCTTTCATGGATTAATTTCTCTCTCACATGAACATTCAAACAAGGGTTTTTTTTAGGATGGGAGCTGCTTTCCCAATCCTCCCAATATACTTGTGGTTTTTTAATCTTTCTTGAATTAAATTCAGTGTTAGGTTGCTTCATTGCTGTAAACTAAGGTAATGGTATCAAGTGGATCAATCAATATGCCTAAATCCCCTTGGATGTATTAGTAATAGTAGCAAACAAGACTTGAATATGCATGTAGAAAAAATAAGATAAATGGGTTTACTTCAGCAGCCTGGAATTTAAGCAGTACCGAGAGGGGATTAGATTTAATACAGAAGTGAACATGAGATTCAGTTGTGGATTATTCAAGTCAAAACTTGGGAATTCTGTCATCAGAATCGACACCAAATTTGCTCTTATTGCTTATCACACAAAGTGGAATAATTTCTATATCAACATTTCAATTTTAATATAACTCGCTACTTTGCAATGTCTAACCACAACTAGAAAGATAACAACAACAATAAGCCTTTATCCCACTATGTGGGGTAAGCTAATTCTCCATTTTGTAATATTAAGAGTCAAATTATCATTTGAATCTAATAAAAAAATATCATTGTTAATATTTTCTAGCCAAGTCTTTTTAGGTCTACCTCTACCTTTCTTAACATAGGCTAGCTCTAATACATCTACTCTTCTAATTAAGACATCAAAAGGTCAACATTTGACGTGACTAAACCATATAAGGAGACTATCTAATCTTATCTGCCACTGGAGCTACTCCAAATTTTTCACATGTATACTCACCTCGCATTTTATCCACTTAAGCATAGATTAGACCGGTCCAGCCGGTCCACAAGGGACCGGCTTTGGCGGAAAGAGAGTGGAAGTGTCCGTCTCTCCTGTCCCGCACAAGCCGCAAGGGTTAGGGAGTTGTTTTGGAAGAATTTTTTAGGAATTTGAAAGGGAAATTTGAATGTAGGGACTGTTTAGAGAATTCCTTTTGCATTGTATGCATTAAATAGTTTGTTTTTCTAGTGTTAGAGCATCTTGAATTTGGCTAAAATTTGATATCTCATAGATTTTCTTTGGGATCTAGCGGCGTCTAGAGATTTGGAAGAGATCGATCCTTCTCTCGAATGGAGGATCAATTGTATCTTGTTATTTTCTTTTGTAGTTTGTTTTCTTGCAATAAAATTACTGTTTTTCATTGGTTTTCCATTGGAAACGTGGAGATTTCTTACTGTTTTTTGCTCTCTTGATAAGATTTAATTGAAATTTTCAAGTGTTTCCTATCAAATTGGTATCAGAGCAATTTCCTGGGCTGAATTTGAAGTCTTCCTTACTGAATTTTGTTGTTTTTTGTGTTCAATCTTTTTTTTTTTTTTTTTTTTTTTTTTGCTTATTGGAGGCCACAATTTGCGTCAAATTTGCGGCTCTTGCTATTGGAGTCTAAATCCAAGTTCTCATGTCAAAAAGAAAGTTAGATGTGTTGGAAGGGGAGATCAAACAATTGAAAACTGAAATTTCAGATCTACACACTCAACTTTCAGATGTTAAAAGTCAAATTTTAGCCATCCACGAGAAAATGGATGTGAATTTTTCCACCCTAGAGGAGATGTTAAAGAAGTTGCTCGAAGGCCAATCCAAAACAACGTCGTCAAAGGTGAGGGAAGCCTCTGGCAACCCAGGAAGGGGGGAAAACTCTAATCCAATAAGGAAAAGAGAAGACCAGGAGGTAGATACTCAAAAGGGAAAAGAGAGAATGCCTCCCCTATATCTTATTCCTATAGAGGAGCCATGAAGAGGGTATGGGGAGAAGCTTGAGGTGGAGCATGAATAAAGGGGTGTTGAATTTGAGAGGAGAGGGGCAAAATTCGAAAGGGAAAGGGGTGATTATGACCGAAGGGGAGCTATAATTGAAAGGAGAGGGACTTATTATGATCCAAGGGGTGCTGAATTTGAAAGAAGACTAGGAATTTGATGAAAGGCTTGGGTATGAGCATAGAATGGATGATTGAGACACTTGGGGAGAACCACACCCTTGAGGAAGGAGAGATTATGGAGGGAACAGAGGTGATCCAAGAGTGAGGCAACTAAAGATGTCAATCTTTAAGGGGGAGAATGCGCACGGGTGGATCTACAAGGTAGAAATATATTTCACCGTCAATAGGTTGACGGAGGAGGAGAGACTGGCGACAGCAGGCCTATGTTTGGAAGGGAAGGCTTCGTCTTGGTACCAGTGGAGGGACATTCGACGACCCATATAAAGTTGGAGAGAGTACAAGGATTGTTTGATAGAACGTTTCTAAACTAGCAGGAGAGGAGACTTCTACGAGTAGTTCTTCGCCTTTACACAAGATGGTTCAGTGATGGAGAACCGGGAGAATTCGAGTACTTTGCTAGCCGATTAACCGCCTTCCTGAGACAATGCTAGAGGGAAATTTCAAGAAGGGACTGACACCAGATATCAGGGCACCGGTTAGAGTAATGATGCCTCGTAACTTGGGAGAGGTTATGGATCTAGCTCAATTAGTGGAGGATCAGAGGCACCTGGAGAGAGAGATAGGAGGAAGCAATTCAAGAGGTCCGAACAGGATGACCACTACCTTTCTAGCACCAAGGAGTCGATACCGGATACTTTTCAGAAGACTTCGAAGGAGAAAACTATAGGAGTAAGACCTGGGGACAACTTCAAGAAGCTCACAAAAATGGAATTCCAAGAGAAAAGGGCAAAAGAGTTCTGTTTCAAATGTGACAAGAGGTATACGCTGAGGCACAAGTATAAGGACCAGACTCTTCAGGTTCTTACCATTTGTGATGAAGAGGGAATGGAGGAGGGTGTCGTCTTTCCACCTTGCGAACAGGTGGGTCTTTGGGAGGGGAATATTATTAGACCGGTCCAGCCGGTCCACACGGGACCGGCTTTGGAGGAAAGAGGCAGAAGTGTTCGCCTCTCTTGTACGAGTCGCACAAGACACAAGGGTTAGGGAGCTGTTTTGGAAGGATTTTTTAGAGCTTTGGGAGGAAAATTTGAATGTATGGATTGTTTAGAGATTTCCTTTTGAATTGTGTGGGTTATGGCATCTTGAATTTGGCTGAAATTTGAGATCTCATATATTTTCTTTGGGCTCTAGCTGCGTCTAGAGATTAGGGAGAGATCGATCCTCCTCTCAAATAGAGGATCAATTGTATCTTATTATTTTCTTCCGTAATTTGTTTTATTGCAATAAAATTACTGTTTTTCACTGATTTTCCATTGGAATCGTGGAGATTTCTCGTTGTTTTTGCTCTCTTAATAGGATTTACTAATTTTATGCTTCTCTTTTAATGGCCAACATTTTGTGCCATAAAGCATTGCATGTATCACCACCATCTTATAAAATTTTTCTTTGAGTTTGAGGGGTACTTTTTTATCACACAACAAGCCCAATGCATTCCTCCAATTCAACCATACAACTTGAATTCTACTAATAATATAATCATCTATTTCACCATCACTCTGAACAATAAACACGAGATATCTAAAACATGCACTCTTTTTAATGACTTCATCACACAATATCACGATCCCACCACTTGATCTATTACTATTAAAATTACACTCCGTGTATTCAACTTTAGCTCTACTTAAATGAAAACCTTTAATCTCTAAGGTTGACCTCCATAATTCAAGTTTTTTTTTCAACTCCTCTAGTCTTATAATATCATCAGCAAAAAGCACACACCAATGTACATCTTCTTGCAAATAGCTAGTAACAATATCCATGACTAAAGCAAAAAAGATATGGGCTTAAAGTTGATCCTTGATGTAATCCAATTGATATAGCAAAATACTTGGTCAAACTAACATGTGTTTGAACACAAATAATAGCTCTTGTATACATATCCTTAATAACTTGAATATAAACATTATTAACTCTTTTTTTTTCTTAAAAATCTCCAGAACGCTTCTTTTGGAACATTATTATATGTTTTCTCTAAATTAACAAATATCATATGTAGATCCTTCTTACATTCTCTATATTTCTCCCTCAAATCTCTCATCAAATGTAACCTACTTAGTATGAATCCAATCTGATTTTGAGAAATATTAGTATCACGTCATAGCATATGCTCAATTAATCTCTCCCATAATTTTAATGCATAAGACATTAACTTAATTCCTCTATAATTCTCATACTCTTGTGCATCACTTTTATTCTCAAAAATAGGAATCAACACACTCTTTCAACACTTTGGCATATTTTAGTCTTCAAAATAATATTATGAAGTTTAATAAGCCAATAAATTCCTTAATCTCCTAACCACAACCAGAAAGAACCAGCTAAAAATGCTTAGTAACCAACTTCAGTTTCTCATTTAAAGAATCACAGAAGCTGCCCAACTAAAAGGCAAAATACCAAAAATCACGCAATCCAGAATCGGCTAAACAGTTATCTGTTAGGGGCCTTGAACGTGTGCCGTCAAACAAAAGACAACAGCACATGTGGTTGATTTTTTAACAAAAGCTTACCAGGCCACATTGGATTGTTGTAATAAAGAGGCCGGCTGTTCTTATCTGCAATCAATTTAATAATGACGTGTGAAGATTATAATCAACTTTATACAGAAGGCAACTAAAACAACCAAAGTAATCAGATATTGACCAGAGCTGCACCGATGTCCAGAGAACCACCCCGATACCACCGTGGCATGCAGCTTCGCTTCAGCCTCAGGTAGCGCAGCCATCCCCTTCCTGCAGCAAGATGGAATGGGTTTCTCAACCTTCTTCCCGCTTCCATTCAACTCTATCACCTTGCTGCACCCCAAACCATTTCCTGCGCCACTTCCCTCCATGGATCCTGTTTCTCTTTGCAGTTTCCAGTCTCTGAACAACACCAAAAATAAATCAGGCACTCCTCGATTGAATTCCACAGCAACAAATGATAAATAAAACCTACTAGGTTTTCACAACCGATAAGTTGAATGAGATGATAAAGGAAAACGATTGATTTATAGCCACCTTCGAGTGGGTTCTGATAGCGAACGGCGAGAGTAAAAGAACGCGGATGGCTTCTTCGACCCAAGAGAGAGTAAGTGTGAACGTACAAGAGTAAAAGTTGAAGTGTATCAGGTTCGATTACCGCCTCGTCCTTTTAAAAGCTCGAGATCAGATCGCCTCGATCTCGCTTCACCTACTTTGATTCTTCTTTTTCCATCTGAGATAACTATTTTAGAATTCTTTCGTGCGGGTTTCGATCAGTCCAGATTCTTTGGGCGAGACGAAGACGAGTTCTCATTACGGGAAAAGTAAGCGGTCATTCAATGGACAACTTTGTGTGCGGACAGCCGCATAGATGTAGTGCAACAAAGAGGAAAACGAGTTGGTGAGGTGGGGGCGCCCGCATTTTAATGGTCGCGGGGAATCGATGCTTTTTGTTAATTTATTTTTTAATATTTGTTGATTAGTAAAATAGAGGTACGTGCAGAACTCGCGGACTACATTGGCAGTGCTGAATAAAAGAAAAATATAAGAGAATATATATATATATATATATTCGACCAAAAATCTTTTTATAAATTAAGTTGTCCACTTTCAAATATTTTTTACCAGTAGAATTGTTAAGGATAAAAAATATATTTAGGAAATAGCTTTCTTTTTATATCAAATTTTGATGATAACATTATTATATAAATAGATGATGAATAAATAGGGGTGTCAATTTCGGATCATGCATTGAGTTCGGGTCGAATCCAAAACTGACTCAGAACTATTCAGATCAACCCGAACCAGATCCGTTTTTACAAACGAGTCGATTTTTTGGACTCGAACCTGACCCGCTTCAAGTTCGACAACGACAAGTGCGACAGCGGAGCGGCGGCGGCAACGACAACGATAGTGGCAGGTGATGCGACACTGCAACATGGTCACTGGCAACGTGCTGCAACGTGGCCAGCCGGCGACGCGCAGGAAGAGCGAGGTGCAGCAACTGCATCGCGGTTAGCGACTGTCACGACCCAACCCGACCGGAACGAATCCCTTCGCGTCAGGCCGCGACAAATTTGAAATCTAGGATCTAGCTTTGAAATTTGCTTCAGACTTTCTTCCAAATATCAAACTTACAAAAAACACATAGCTACTATAAACAATAAATATACATAATAATTCATCTATATTTTCTTCTTTCATCAAATAATCATGTACAATACAATGCATGGCTACATATAGAAATAACATAACAGAAAGTCATGACTGTTCAAAAATCAAAAGTACAAAATATCTAATTACAGATCAGACACTGAACGGCAAGTCCAAGACTTCATTCCCTTTCCCAGAACCTAAAAACCACGCAGATAACAAGGATGAGCTAACAACTCAGCAAGACTACACTAGCCAATTAAAATCTCCAGAAACACACATCAGAAAATACATCAGAAGAGTATACGTACAAAATTCAGATAATCGTATAGAAATCGGATAAAACACATAAATGCATACAGAACAGATATCGAACAAAAATCAAATAACTGATACAGAAGAACTGAATTCATTTCACACAACAAAATTATTCAAATCAGATTAATCACAGATCACAGAATTGTACAAATCAAAGATCATAACAGATTTCAAAAATACATTCAAATCAGATTTCATCACAGATAAGATAACATACCACATATCCCTGATCCTGACAGAATCTCAACGGATTCTTGCCCCTTATGCCTCCCTTCCCTAACACAGACAGAATCTCAACGGATTCTGCCCCCTTATGCCTCCCTTCCCTGACACGGATAGAATCTCAACGGATTCTGGCCCCTTATGCCTCCCTTGTGCTTACAGCACCAGAACTTGTCAGATATATAAAATTTTCAGATCAGAATTGCTTTTCAGATTTTCCTAACACATACATAATCTATAAGGATTCTAGCCCCTTATAACTCCCTTCTGATAGCATACAAACACATCAAATCATCCAATTCAGAAAATCAGATTTCGTTAGAAAAATCGTCAACGGCATAACGGCGGTATACAGAAATTTCACAGAATTCACGAATTCAGAAATTTACCAATTTACCACAGATAATATAAAACATCATTTTAAGACTTTCATTGTACTAACGAAACGTTTTTCAACATCCAGATAATTCATAATTCGCTTAAAACACCGCAGAATTCAAAATAACCGGTAAAAATCTTCCAGAAAATACTCAAAACGTGCAAAAACATCGTCTCAGAAATATACCAAAAGTTACACGGTAAAATATTCACCAGTACGAAATAATATCATATGTTGGCTAACGGAAACAAAATTTGAAACAAAAAATTCGTCAAAATCCACATTTCTGAAAATCGAAAAAGGTGGAATGTGCCTTACCTCGAGTCGGTCAACTTTTCCAACTACGGCGACGGAAGAAAAAGGACCGAAGTCGCCCAAAAATCACTTTTTTTTTTTTTTTTCCTTCATTTTTCTCTCTCCTGGACTTTCTCTCTCTTCAAAAATATCTCAATCCAATATATACAAATTCAGATTGGGGACGATTTGCCCTATGGACAAGTTTCGTTCAGAGGATGTGTATTCGTTCCTAGACAACTTGCTCTCTAGACAACCTTCGTACGGACAAACCAAATTTCATCCAGGGACGAACCTCTTTGCCTACAGATTTTGTATTGATCGTCCCGGACAATCCAACTTCGTCCCGAACGATCCTGGAAGGAAAAAAACGGCTTTCACAGCGACGAGGTACAGAAGCAGCATCGATGGCAGCAACTACGCGCAGGCAGCGACTTCGTGCGGGCAGGTGATGTGACACGGGCAGCGAATTGATGCAATGTGGGCATATCAGGCAGCCGGGTCATTTCTAAGTTTTTGAATCAACCCAACCTGATTTTTGACGCATGCACAATCATTGAATTTCATTCTTACTAATTACCAAAGGTGTTAATGTTTCATTTAAATGACATTAAACTATTACATCCATATCAAGAAAAAGAATATATTATTCAACTTAGTTTTTAGTGAGCATTCACGCAAACAAAACAAAGCATAAAAAATAATGAACACAATTTTTTTTAGATTAAAACTTGTGAAGGAGAAAACTAGGAGGCCATATCCATTTAAAAATCTTAGTTAATTAATTACATTATATGTTATAAGGAGAGTTTTTATCATAAATCTAAAAAAGTCATCTATATAATGAAAATACCTAATAATATAAATAAAGAAGATTCTGTATAATGTAATAAGGAATAAAATATTGAGGTGTTGATGTTGACGACGATGATAAATCAAATGTTGATTGTCTCATTAAACGAGGAGGACAAATCAATTGATTAAGTGATTGCAAGCGGCAAAAGAGGATAATGGCTAATGCCAAACATTAAACTGTGGCGATAATGTGATTCTCTTAGAAAACAATACATTGAATGACTGACATATGGCACTCAAAGAGAGTTAGCAAAATGAGGAAGACTAATGCTTCGTTTAGGACGGCTGTCTTATTGCTTTTTAAAGTAACTTTTCAGCACAAAAATTTAAATTTTTGTGCTGAAAGCTGCTTTAAGAAGCAGTAAGAAAAACGTCCCAAACGAAACCTAAAATAATATCATATATGACACCCGAACATCTAGAAGCATACTAAGATAAAAAAAAATCAAAATGATTTTAGAGTTTAGATGGCTTAAATTTTCTAAAATGCATATGAACATTTGTTATTTATTGATTTTAGGGGGTTATTATGATATTTACTTGGATAATATCATAAAAATGCCTAGTTCATATCAATAATAAATTTACCAAATCACACCCTCAATGTTTTAAAAAAAGTGACTAGATTTATTGCCTTGGGCTAGTCAAATCTTGGCATCATTTTGTTAATCTCCTCGAAAGTAATTCAATGTCATAAACAACTCGTTAATTGGAGTTTTTTAGGAGTTACAATAATTTTAAAGAATAATAAGGAGAAATTTAGTGTCATTAAAAAACAACAACGATATGCCGTTTTTTAGGCGAAATATTTATCTCCTTAAGAGCAATTCAATATTCCAACAAATTATGAGTCAATAACCTAGAAATGTTGCGAAAATTTTTAGGATATTCAAATTTAGTCGACCAAACTGTGCACAAATCAGGCCATTTCGCAATGATTCAAGGGCATGGTGGCACTACTAGTTGCGACAGACTATTTTTTGGAGGGGGCGTCAACTTCGATCACCAACACATAAGCATGTTGCATGAGGATTACTAATTGAGGAATGAGGATGATTATTTCATGCTCATAAACATATAGTTTTTTTCATATAATCATATCGAAGAGTTAATAATTTTAATTATAAACACACAAAAAAATCGTATATTAGAATATCCCCAAATAAATTTTTAGCTCATTAATTAAATTCTTTTGAGACCATAAAAATATTTATGCTAAAATTTATAATTGGTTGATACCAATGAATTTTCTTTGACTTGATATACAAAATATCATCCATTATTTCTTACTAATTCCATATTCATAAAAAAAAAAAATAAAAAAAAAAAGTAAAATCTTCGCGTTTAGTGATGATTGTCCATATTAAGCTTAATTAGATAATTAGCGGCTAATGATGATGCTTTTGTCTTTGGATTTGATGACTGTGAGAGAGATTATGTGAGGAAGCTTTACGAATTTTTTTGAATACCTTTTAACCCTAAAGTTTGTAATATGTGTCATTATCATGCATGATGACGTATGGTAATTGTATAGTCAAGTGGGGCCCCCATGAGGAATATTCTAGAAAAGAAAAAAAAAAGGAATGGGGACATCTTGACGTAGATGTGAGATATTAATTTAAAATTATTATTAATATTAAAATCAGTGATAATATGTTAATAAAATAAAATTTGTATTTTACTTATTTTAATTCAAAACAGAAAAAAAATTTGGCTAAATATTACGAGTCAAATTTTGTTAAAGGTGGGGAATTCATTAAAATAGATATTAATCTTATCGAAAGGAATTTGACTTATATGCACATGAATACATTATCAGAATATTAATATGAATGATACATCGACCAAAAATTATTTTGATCGCGCACAAATCTCAAAGCAAAATCAAGTTGGAAACTTTCAAAATTAAAATCAAGAGTATTTGAACTCCGATTTCAGCAAACTTATAGTCGAACTGAGCGTCTCGGAAATACGAACCCAACGACACCAAATTCGATCCAATCCGAGCCCAAATGGGTCCAAATCAAGGGCCCCAAGTGTTGTTGGAAGATTCAAACCACAATTTGGATTACCAAACAGTCTCCAAACATAACAAGCTTATACTCGAATCGAGCGGCTCGACGAGCCGAATCCAATGAGCCCAAGATCACTGAATTTCAACATCACTAAGACATTCAAATGTCCATCAAACGGTTCGTGACCAAGGGATTCAACATCGGTCATCCATCCAACCACTCCCAAATTGCCCTTGATCCTCCATCTATTTACGGGCCATGTCATTCCCAAAATCTATAAATAGAGCTCCCTCTCTTCTTGAAAAAGGGACCTCTGAGCCTAAGGAAAAAAGAGAGAGATCGGAGATCGCTCTTTCTTCCTAACCTCCTCGACCACCGTCGGAGTTTCGCCGGACCACTGCCGGAGTTCCGTCGAACCACCACTGCTCCACCAACGCTGGACTTTTGCCGGACCACCGTCTGAAACCCTGTGCTCCACCGGACCACCGCCTAACGCCGTTGCTCCGCCGGACCACTACCTATCGCCCTACGCTCCGCCGGACCACCACCTAACGTCGTTGCTCCGCCGGACCACCAACTAACGTCGTTGTTTCGCCAGACCACTGCCTGACGCTCTAAGTTCCACCGGACCACCGCCTGACGCATTGCGATCAGCCAAACTACCACTTGAGGCCCTCACTTTTGCCAGATCACCGTCAAAGGCCCTCACCTTTGTCAGATCTCCACCTGAGGCCCTCGTCTTCGCCAGATCATCATCTAAGGCCTGGATTTCTGTCAGACCATCCTTTGAGGCCCGAAGCTCTATCAGATCATCACCTGACACCCAGATTTCTATTGTACAATTGCTACTTGTAATCTGATTGTCCTCAGAGGCAAGTCAGCTCATTGTAACCAACTCAAGTTCTAGTGCAATCTTTTCAACTGGACTAGGCCCCGTGGTTTTTCCCCTTTCAAGGGTTTTCCACATAAAAAATCTCGTGTTCTCTGTGTGTGAGCTGGATATCCGTGCAACGCTAAAACAAACAATTAAAACTCTATCACCGCGTATATTCTAGCCCGCAACAATGAACATTTGTAGTAGTAGAGATATAAACAACTAAGCAGATCCTATACACATAGAGATAAAAGAGAGAATGATGTAATAGTCATAATATGACATAATTTTTACGTGAAAAATCCAAAAAATGGATAAAAGTCACAGTTTCTGATCCAGTTGAAATGAATTAATTAGTATTTATTATTGATTACAAATGATGTCCTTCTTTGAGGGAGACATTGGCTCAATATAAAAAATATAGAGCACATTACATAGTTGGGGTTGGAACCTAGAGGTATTATCAAGAAAGTGTTGGTTTGTTCATTTCATTAATATGATCATAGTTAGACGATAGAAATTGGAGAGACCATAGTTGGTCGATGGTGGTCAGAGGGAAACATACCCAACAATGGTGGTTGGACGGAGGTTCGAAGACGATGGTAGGGAGTAAGTTCATTAGTGGTGGTCAGGGCGGCGAGGATTCGCCGGAGGTGGTGATGAGGTGGAGTTCTTAGATTCTTCAAGCCTTATACCTTGCTTGATCTCTAACTCAAGGTTCAAACCTGCTTTCATGTGGGAAGTGGGGTCTATTTATAGATTTTGAGAGTGTCATGCTCCGTAAATATGAAGAAGACAAGGGCAAATTCGGAGTGCTCTATCGGACGACCATTTCAATTCATTCAATCATAGAGCATTCATGTAACATTTAAGTGTCTTCATGATGTCAGAATTAAGCGATCATGGACTCATTGGATTTGTTTTGTAAGGCCACTTGATTTTACTATAAGCATGTCATATTTAGAGATTATTTAGTCATCCAATTAATACTTCAAACCTTCCAAATATGATTTAGTCCCTTGATTTGAACCCAGTTGGGCTCATATAGGACCAATTTTGATGTCATTGGATTTGTCTCATTGAGACATTCATTTGACTATAAGATTGCTTAAATTAGACTTCAGACGATCCCATTTTAATTTAGAAAGTTATCAACTCATATATGCTTCGAGATTCATGCTTATTCAAGGTGATTTTTGGTTATGCATCAATATTACATGTAAATTAAATTTTTGAAGATGTTTAAATTTAAAATTATAGAGACATTATTTGTATCAAGGTTTTCAGAATCGGACCGGACAACGAACCGAAGGAATGAGAGGTTCACGGTTCGACTGGTCGAACCGGGGTCGAACCGGATGACATAATAAATAATAATATTATTTAAAAAATAAAATAAAAATCAAATTTTCCTGTAATTCATTCATTCAACGTTCTATTTTCATAGCTCCTAATTAAAATAACATAAATATGACATCAATTCAGTTTATGAAACATAAACAAATAGCATATACTATAAGTGTCTCTTCAAATAAGTCAATAAAACATAAACAAATGCATAGCTTTTATCATCAGACCAAATGTTCATAATTTCATATCAAGTCAAGCTTCAAAATTCAAACATAAATATCAAAATAATTCTAGAAGTCCTTTTTTTCCTCGCATCCCTACACCAAATGACGCTTTACTTTTGTCGTATAAAATTTCATATGTTCGCAAATCTATACATTGTGAATGTTCTACTCGCCGGATTCAGCAAACATCTGAAGGTAAGCTTCTTAACTTTCTTTTCAATTTACGTGATTTCTCCTCACCTACGTCTCAGTTTTTTTTCTCTCGGTCATTTACGCGATCTCACCTCAACTTCTTCTGAGCTTTTTTTCACTCGGCGAATCCCCTATCTTCCTCGCTTACCTCTCTCGATAAAATTACAATTTCCATTCCCTTTTAAGCCCTAAATTACTGCTTCATCGTTAGGATTCCTTCTCCTCTTTTGACAAAGACCGGCAGCCTCTAGATTCAACCTCTTCATGTCACGTTTTAACTTAGAGATCTCTGCTCTCAAACTGTTGAGTAAGCAAAAGCCATGGTTTCATCACTTAAGAGCAATAGGTTTTAAATTTCTTTATTTTTCCTCTCCCTTTTGGATCTGAAGTCAGGAATCCTTCACCTTCTTCGAGGACGAGTGCAACTAGCTCGCTGCGACGGCTTCGACTGACGTGTCTGCTTGGAATCCTATAGCATCAACAGAATCGATTCCACCATTGATTGGCGTAAGACCTTCTTCACTAAATTCAGCCAAGTTCTTGGCAATGGCGTATCAAAAGCAGGCGGTTGTGTGAGAATTAGAAATAATTATTTTTTTTACTAGAGATAAAAAATTTTATTCTCTATTTACCTCATCTCTGTTCCAACTGCTAACTTATCAAACTCATAAACACCCACATGCCCATTCTAGATTATGTTCTTAGCACTCTCAAGACTTTCACTGAATGTGTCAATGCAATGTCGATTCCCATCCAACCATCAGTGATAACATATGTTGGGACAATCTCAAAAGTAAATGGTTAGATTTGCAATACCCTTTAAGGCTTCAAAGATTTATTTAATTTATATTGTTGTTCAGGGTTTCCTTTGAGGAAGTTGCAACTATCATTCTTCTCACTGACGCCTCCTCTCTCCGCGATTCCTTGTCACAAAAAATGAAATTTTTTTCTTCCATTTTGATACATAATTTCCTTCTTGGAAATTTTATAGGTTTTGCAATATAGTAATATATGTGGCATTCCTTATGACATCTATTAAAATAAAAATTTTGCCCTCTTTAAACTAAATTTTCTAACACCATAACAAAATTTTGCCCTCTTTAAACTAAATTTTCTAACACCATAATAAAATTTAATTTAACAAATAATTTTTCTCATTCTTATATTCTACAGACAAACAAGTTCAATTTTATGTGGATTTTTTTCCTATTCTTCATCTTTTATTGTGATATTTCCTGTTCTCATTTAACTGAAGGAAAAGAAAAAAGGAAAAGTAGATTAATTGTTCAACGTCGTATTGCTCTCACTGAACGCATCTTCTCATCCTTCTTTATTTCGCAGAAACGATCAACCCATCAGTTCGCTCGAACACTCCATCGCATTTCATGTAAGTTTGCAAATTCATTATCGATTATCTCAAATTCAATATCTTTTACAATAAATTTCTTTTTTTTTCATTAAAATATATGTAAATGTTTTTTACTCGATTTTTTTTGGTATTTCCTCTGTGTAATTGGTGTTCCATGTTATTGGCTTTTCTTGCATTTTGCATTTTTTTATTAGCTATTAGTGTTCGATGTTGATGTCTTCTTCTTTTTCAATATTACTCCTCAAAGCTTCCTTACTTTAAAATTTACCTTAAAATAATTCGTTTTTAATCGGCTTCAGAATCGTATTATTTTTTGTTCTGATTTTGGGATTAATCATCTAAGAAATTTCATTATATATATAGTTTTAGATTTTCTTAGATTTATTTATCTATAGGCGGTTTAATTATTACCAAGCATATGCTCGATGGTTGCCATCATGATGGAAAATTTGGGTAAATTTGTGGAAATTGAAATTCAATTTTTTTTTTTATATTGTGGTTTGGATGATGAGTTGGGATTATTTGAATCTAACTTTTGGTTTATGGCTCCTATGTCTCTTCAATCTACTTGATTTCAAGTTACATATCATTGGAGTTCAATACAGTAAAACTTGCTTCATGATTTTTGTTTTTTTTTTTTCAATCATATATATCCATTTAAATATCTGTGTAGTTGTGCTTACAATGTTCTTTGGCTGTGTTGTTTTATCTTCACTTTTTTGAAAATTCTTAAGAAGTTAAGTGGCCAATCAAATCATATACATATAGAGAGAAATTTGTTTAGAAAAACTGCTACTCATAGGTTCTTCATTTATTCCTATATGTCATCAAACTGTCATTTCTAATAGCTCCTTCATTGTTCCATATCGACCTTTAGTTAAAAAATGAAATACTTTTAAATAATTTAATAAAAACATAATTATTATATTTTTTTTTGTCAATGGGAAGGACAACAATTTCATCAGCATATTAAGCCATTTCTTACTTTCTCTCATGCATGCGTGCAACTGTCTTACCTTCTCCAATACTTTCTCCTAAAATCTTCAAAAATATTTATTTTTTAAAACTTTTGCTGTAAGAAGAAACGTTCTTAAAAGCATGATTTTTTTTTTACCTAATGAGGTTGTTATGCTCATTTTATAATTATGTATACAAATATATGAAAATATTTGTTAGTTTGATGAAGAATGAAATAAATAGAATTGTTGACCTCATTTTTGTATGAGGTCTTTAACCAGATCCTAAACCCAATCCAGATTCAAGTCAATCCAAACCCAATCAAATCCAAACCCAAATCCAAGGTCCTAAAGGCCTTTTCCAGCAAATCTTCCAGAATTTTAAAACCCAGTGAAATGAAGTCAGATTCAAGCTCTGTCAGTTTCATATTGATGGGACATGTCTCTAGTGTCAACCCTCCAAATCTGAGCTCATTCTGAGACCTATAACCCCATTAATTAAATCAAAACCCAAAGGCTGTAAAACTTTCAAATATTTACAGCCCATGCCATTGGACCTGTCCCTTTGAAGATTTTGATCTTAGAGACCTCTCCAAGGCCTGCAATCACCTCCAGACTATCAATCTTGATATGTTGATCAATAAACTGCATCTTTCTGGACTCATTTCATCCCCTAGTGGTCATAAGCCTAAAAATGACCAAAATACCCCTAAGGGGGTTCAAATGGTGATTTTGACCAAATTGACCTCTCTAGACCCTGGGACCATATTCAAAAGACTCAGAATCATATTCTGAACCTGTTGAACCCATTTCTAAACCCTGAACCCAGCCGATTGACCAAATCAACCAATTTTGGCCTAAGGCCCATTAAGGGCCCCTTAACCCTTATTGGTCTTAATAGCCTTTTAAAATCCCAAAACCACCCTAATCAGACTCTAAATGTTTAATCAGACCTGCTCAGCCCATTCCTAACCCCTGGGTCAACCTGGTTGACCCAGCCAACCTGGTTGACCCAGTCAACCTAATTGACCCAATTCTCCCTTATGGCTCTTAATGGGTCATTTCAACCCATTTGATCTGCCTAACTCATTCAAACCCTCAAACCAGCATCAAAACTTGAGTCAGGTCCATTCAACTTATTTGGAGTCAAATTACACCAAGTTTGACTTGGTCAAACCTCAATCCTTGTTTAAATCTTCTTTTATACAAAGTTCATCACTCATATATTGCATCTAGTCATCTAAACCCTTTGTGATTCAATCAGCCAATCATTAAGCTCCACATAAATTCCACCTCAACCCTATTGACCCCTTTGACTAGTCAAAGGGTCAATATATGCTCAAATGAGCTTGAGTGGTCAACTCTCAAACACCCCGATCATGGTTTCATATGGCTTATAGACTCATGCATTAGTCCCTAAGTCCCATCCAGACTCCCATATGCCTGACTCTAGAAGCTTCCCTAGGTTCAACTCAACCTAGCCCAGCCTTGGGTTCGATCCAATAAAGCCCAGCCAGCTCGGATGGTCCCCTCCCATGTGAAGACAAATTTCTGACCACCCCAGCCAGCACACTCCACTCCTTTATCCTCTAACCACCTGATCCAGGTGTCAACCATCCCAGCACTCCCTCTGATGCATCCCAGCCGTTGCTTTTGGCTCCAAAGGCTGAATAGGGTAAGAGGGACGGGGAGGACTCATTCCAAGTGATCTCTCATCTCACTCACTCCCAGAGCAAAATAACGTTTCGTTTTGCTTCCCCAAGCCATCCTCTGTATTTACCTGACCTTTTCCTATTGTTTGGAGCTCACCGGCGATGGGAGGAGCGGAGAACCGAGAGCTGCTCCGTCCAAGCTACTTTAACTCTCTGTAGAAGCTTTCTCCAGTCTCGAGTCCTTCAAGGAATCAACACGTGGACAATCTACAAGTTCATCCGTGTTTGAAACAATCCAATCCATCCATTATACAGTGGTAAATCCTAAACCCTAGGTTCTTATCTAGGTTTCTAAATAGGCATTCATATAGGATGTTCAAAAGCATGAAAATTATTCCCCACTCTTCTTCTCAGTGACTGTCGCCTGGATCTCATTCCTCATGCCATTTAATCCTATGTAAACGAAGTTTAAATTTTTTTTTTTGAGTTTAGGGTTTCCGGTTTCCTGAGCTTAGAGACGAAATCATGACAGTTAGTTCAATCTATTTGATTTTAACGGTCTTGATTTCATCATTCATTAGTCTGACCAGAGCTGCTCTAGTTCAGGATGGTTGGAGTTTCATCCAACTCGATCTGGTCCGTCCTTCACAAACCGCGGAAACCTCTGGGACCGTCCGATCTCTTAATAGAGATCAAAATGCGGGATTCAATCCCTGCCATCAGATGGAAGCCGTGGTTTGATCCGAGGGTCATCAGTCGGTGCTGACTCACTTAAGTGAGTTGGCCCACTTGACCACCGCCTTCCTCCTGAACCAATCAGACGCCGCCGCGTGTAATTTCATTTTAAGGTTTATATTAATTATATTTTAATTCCAGAATTTCAAAAAATCACAAAAAATAAAATACTCAACCATTTTTTATGTACAACCACTTATTTTTCTCGGAATAAAACCCTCTATTTTCATTATTTTAAAAGTTACATTTTAAACCCTATATATATATATATATATATATATATATATATATATATATATATATATATATATATATATATATATATATATATATATATATATATATATATATATATATATATATATATATATATATAATATATATATATATATATATATATATATATATATATATATAATTATATTCTAAAATTAAATATACAGTTACATTAGAGGTTTAAATGGTATGCTTAAGGGACCTGAAGGTGTTTTAAGTGCCTTGATATGAAATCATTTGGGATTTCACTCAATTCACTTTTGAATATCCTCTCTTAGTGGGTTATGATTTAACCTAAATGCTTCAAGAGGAAATTCATTGTTAATTGAATGCCTTTGCCCAATAATCTCATGCATGTACTCTTATATATCAATGAGCAATCATATTTTATGTATTCAATCTCTATTGGACATTTAGAGGATAATTATTCTAATTGTACTTTTTCAATCCCTCTTAATTATCCTCTAAATATGCAATAAACCGGATTTCAATTAAATTCTAATGATACTATGTTGTATTCCCTATGCATTATAGTACCATTGGATTAAGCCAAACATATGATTGCTTATTGAATGAACCTTCAAATATACCCAAAACAATGTTTTGGATATCTTTTCAAAATTCATTGCATTCATCATTTCTTAGAAATAGTACACTTGCTCATGATTGATTTGATGTGATATTAGCTTAATGTTGGAAGGGTTAGAAGAACATGATTTATTTGCCTATAATTTATTGACACTAAGGACAACAATTAAGGACTTGTTCTTAGTCAATTTAGAAAGATTTAGGAAGAACTACACTTACATCCCTTTTGGGATTGAACAGAAACTTAGAAAATTAGTATCATTACCCCTTTAATCAAATACACCCTGATTTGACATTAATTGATCTCAAAATAACTAGTAGATTAAGAATTCTTCTCTCTTTAATCTTAATAAACCTCAAATAAATCAAATAAAAATCCCTAAAACCTAAATCAACTCCAAATCATTCTAACTGGTTTTAAAATACATATCAAATCATTTAAAATCAAAAAACAAATCCAAAGTTCATTAAATCTCATTAAGTTTGAATTAAACCCTTAATGAATCCTTAATCACCTAAACTTCCAAAAAATATAATAAATCAAAATTAAACTAAAAAATTATAAATAATACCTCTAATTGACAAGAATTAAACCCTTAACCAATCAAAAATAAAACAAAATTATTTGACATCAAATTAAAGTTTAATTTAATTTTAAGTGAAATTTAATATTTAATTGATTTAATTAATTAATAATAATTAAAAATTCCAATAAATTCCCAAATACTTGGAAATCCCTCTTTAGGTCATCCCTGACCTTTGGAGCTGATTTCAAGAGATTTGGAATCCATTTGGAGCAAAACCATAAAAAGGCCTTTAATTAAATAATTTCAAAAAATTCATTAAATAGCCTAAACTTTACAAATTCATAACTAATTCAATAAAAATCCAAATTTACTAAACTCAATTGCATTCAACTCATAATAAGACCTAATATTTATTAAAAATAAAAAATTTCCAGAAAACTTTTAAATTCAAAAAGTCAACAGATTGGTCAACCGTAAGTCAAAACGAGTTCAAAACTTTAAACATTCATAACTAATTCTAGAAAAATCCAATTTCATCAAGCTTACCTTCTAACTGATCGTCATAATGTCTAATATTTCAATAAAATGTTAACTTTATAGAAAACACCTTTTAATAAAAATCCAACTTTTGACCCCTTAATTAATTGATTAAAATAATTTAATAATTTCTAAAAATTCAAGAATTGTTTTAAAACTCTAAAAAATGATCAACCAACTTCTAAAATCAGTAATCCAACATATTTCTAATAAAATTCATTAACTCCTAATTCTTAACTAACTTAAGCTACTTAATTATATCGTGTATCACTGGGTAACCCAAGCCTACGAGGCTATTAGCTTAGCCCCAAGGAAGGTGAAATAAACTTCACGGCCTCGGTGTGAAACAAAGGTGATATCCAACCAATCATTAAAAATCAAATCTCTAAATCAATTTCAAATCCTTAATAATTTAATAAACTTTTAATTCTTAATGATTTCTGAATTCTATTAATTAAAATCTATTAATTATTCAATTAAATTATACATTCCTTTAACTTGAATTAATTAGATAATTTGATTGATTAAGATTTATCTTAATCAATCAAATTTGATAATTGATTCAGATTAAACGAATTCGGGTCTTCTACACCTAAAGTTTGATTCCTTTTAGAGGACTTTGAGCGTTTTGACTTTTAAAGATCCTTAAAACATTTAAATAATAAAGAGATCTCCTATGGATTGTGCTCGACTCCTTTTAGGAAGGCACTAATCCATTTGGATTTAGAGATCTTCAAACAAAAATAATAAACTACCGACCTTATACGGCGTGCTAGATTCCTTCAGGAGGGCACATCGTATTATATTCATAAGGTCCCTTTTTCTCTCCTTAATAAATTCTGGGGACTCTCGAAATGAATACATACCTTCTGTCTAAGGCGGGTATTTATTTTGGAAGTTGTTGGCTCAAAAAAAAATGGCACGAGTGCGCGAATCCCGCTTTGCAACCGTAGGATTCCATTTCTCTTAAGTCAGATTGTAATTAACCAGATTTCCCCTGAGGGTAGTATCAGGGTTTATAGATCTGGGGTTCTTACTTCCTATGAGCGCAAGCACTCATAGTTAATTACCCCTCTTACAACGTAAGAGAGAACTCTCGATTAAGGATGAAATAAATTTTAGGTAATTTTTTTTTAGTCTCAATTATGGGGAAGATGAAGGTAAACCCGATCAAGATCCCATGGTTCCGTCATCCCGGGTATACCGCAGATTTCAGTCTACCAACACTAACAATTATTGACCGTAGTGTCCAGGGAATCTGATTAGCAGCCATGGGTTGCCTCCTCTCAGGGATCCCGAGTAGACTGAAGTGGTTAAATATGAATTTTAGTTTTGATTTAATTTGGGTTAGGGCTTATTACTTCCTTAGAAGTTGCCTACTAATTTGTTTAGTTTGGGGCTTATGGCTCCAATTAGGATTTGCCCGGATAGTTTGTTTAGTTTGGGGCTTACGGCTCCAATTAGGAGTTGCCCGGATAGTTTGTTTAGTTTGGGGCTTACGGCTCCAATTAGAAGTTGCCCGAAGAATTTTGGTTGGATAGGTCTTATGGCTTCCTTAGAAGTTGCCTAACGGTGGGTCTTACGACCTAGCCCTGTAAGCTAAGCGGCCCAAGTTATGGGTCTTACAACATAGTCCTTTTAGACTAGGATGCCCGAGAATTTTAATTGTTTGGGTAGGACTTATGGCTTCCATTAGGAGGTAGCCTGAAAAATGAGTCTTATAACTTAATCGTTTAGACTAAGATGTCCATAGGTTTAAATTTGATTGTTTGAGGTTTAGGATCATTGCTATTTATTTTTACAATTTTTCTAAAATGTGGGGGGCTTACGACTTCAGATAGAAGTTGCCCGATAGCGGGTCTTACAACCTAATCCTATAGATTAGGATGCCCACATGAGGGGTCTAGGTTTGTATTATCACCTAAACACTTATCTCAGATGTCGGACTTACGACTTCTATTAGAAGTAGCCGGAGGTTTTAATTTGGTTTAGGGGTTAGGTCAATTTCTACCTAAAACTTTCCCCTAAGGTCGGGCTTACGATTTTCCTACGAAAGTTGCCGGGTAGTGGGTCTTACAACCTGGTTCCTATGAACGAGGCTGCCCATATGATTTAAATTTAAATTGGGATTTATAACTTTTGTAGAAAGTAACCCAAGTATTAGGATTTATAGCTTCCGTAGAGAGTAGCCCGTTAGTGGGCCTTACAACCTGATCCTTATAAATCAGGCTGCCCGCATTTAAATTTGATTGTTTGGGTGGATAGTAGTTGTTTGAAACTAGACCACCGTAATGTTTAATTGGTTGTTTACTAGTAGTTGTACATACTAGTTTGACCGGCTGTCGTTGTAACACTAGTGTTCTTTTGCTACAATACTTTTCTTCTTACTTTTTTAGTAGATTACTCTTCTTACACCAGTGTACTAATAGTTTGCTGCATCATTTTCTATTTTAGTATTTATTATTTGAATATTAAATTATTTCAATGCTTAATGAACTTTATTCTTTTATTTGTAGGGGCTCGTACATAAGAACTTTGGAGAGCTCAGAGATTATGTTGACTTGTTGGAGAGTATCAGTTTATGTTGTAGGGAGTTTTATATAGGAATTTGCAGGGTTTTGTTTGAGTTGTGTTTGATTTGAGATTGGTGTTTAGATAGCTTGTTTGAGTTTGATGTTTGAAGAGATTTTGAGATTTTTTTTTTTTGTTTGAGTTGAGAGTTATTGAGCATTTAAAAGTTTGTTATTTGAGTTGAATTTAAGTTTGTTTTGAGATTTTTATTGAGAATTGTTTTTGTAATTTATAATTTAATATGAAAAGGCTGCAACTAGTGTGCTACAGGATATTGTAGCATGCTTGCTCATGGACAAGAAGTCGGATAGTAATTGGAAATGTAAGAAGCGGTCACGTGAGAGGAAAATCCATTTGAGAATAGCTAAAGGTGCAAATCATATATTTATAATCAGATTTATTGTAATGCAAAAATAACTTTGCATTATTAAATAGTAACTTTATACTCAGAGTGCCGAAGTAATTAAAGCAATCAAAATTTTTGAAGTTCTGAAGAAACAATAGCTTAATTACTTGAGTAATTTTCTGATAGAAAAACACCAAGTTATTGTTTGCCATTATTTAAAGTTTAGTAAAAAAAAAGTCTGATATTATATATATACACAAAATCTATTTATGTAGAAATCTGATCTATAAAAAAAAACTTAATATACACGATTTAATTGATCAAATCGGTGGATTAGATGCTCTTTAAACTTCAAGAAAAGTTTTAGAGATATATTTATTTATTTTTTTTTCAAAAATTCGCTAAAGTGTATAATTTTTTGAGGAAATTTTGGCAACCTCCCGGCGTCTTTTCCCCACCGAGGGAGAAATCGGGACGGCATTTGCCAATATTTCTTCCCGCCCAGATCAAAAATCGACGGCGCGAGGTCTTCAAAATTTAAATCATCATACCCGGATCAAAGATCGACGTCGTATGGTCTTCAAAAATAAAATCATCATACCCGAATCAAAGATCAACGGCATATGGTCTTCAAACTTGAAACTCATCTCACCGAGATTAGAAATTAATTGTGCGAGCTATTCGTTTCCTTTTATAAATTTTGGCTTATTTTAGATTTTATTAAATTAGATAAGAGCCATGTTTAATTATTAAAACAGAAGTTCATATACCTTCTGCTTTAATTATTCAAACATAAGGAAATCAAAGTTTGTCAGATTTATCAATTCCATTAAATGAAACCAATTAAAATTTCTTGAATTTTGATAAATCATTCGATCAGTAGGAACTCAATTCCATCACTATCCAACTTTTAGAAAAAAAAATTCAATAAATTCGCGGAGGAATTTCGGCAGCCTTCCGGCGTCCCCTCCCCACCGGGGGAAATCGGGACGGCGTTCGCCGTAGTTTCTTCTCGCCCGGATCAAAGATCGACGGCGCGAGGTCTTCAATTTGCCGATATTTCTTCTCGCCCAGATCAAAGATCAATGGCGCGAGGTCTTCATTAGATTGGATTTTTTTTTTTTTTTAACCATCCGCCCGGATTAAAAATCACGGCGCGGGTCTTGAAATTTAAACCATCCGCCCGGATTAAAAATCACGGTGCGGGCCTTGAAATTTAAAATCATCCGCCCGGATTAAAAATCACGGCGCGGGTCTTGAAATTAGCATACCTGTTGCTTTATCGTTACAAAGATAAATAATTTATTTCATCACATATGATTCATTTAATTCTTTTAAATCCAACTTGTTAACTGTAACTCTAATTGTTTAAGTTAATATTATGAATTATTTAGTGACTCAAGACTATTGCAACAAATATCTTATTATAATAAAGTTTACTGTAGTTTCATATACGATAACAAGCAAATGATTTATTGAGATTAAAGCAAAGGACACAACTATCAGAATCATAATTAATAGTTATGTCAGTGCATAGATATTTTATATTTACGGTTCTGAATCCTCCCCTCTTTTATTTTATATTCATGCGTGGGGAGTTACAACCAGCAAGTTGTGAATTTTACTTAAAAATTCCCTAACAAGCGTGGAAGAGAATTTCATTTTCGCGAAGAAGAAAAGCGGACGTCGGGATAAAAGGCTGCAGGGACATGAATTTTTGTGCATAAAGCATTACCTGGTTGGAAGTATTACACAACAAAAAATTGCCGGTTGATTGGACCTTCGGTGGAGTGGAGGCGAAGGAAATTTATGCCCGCCGTTTGAGTACGACGTCAGGAAGATAAAGTGTAAGTTTTTTTTTTCTTTGGATCTTCCCCCTTTTTATCCATTTGCTTGTTGATGGCGGTTTTTTTTTGTGCCGAAAGGATGCATCCTTTGATGATCCATCGCTGGTAGTGGGACCGATCATCCTCCCGAAGAGATGCATATTTTCGCTCTTTATTTCATGCCCGCTCCTTTTTTTTTAAATATATTATGAATAAAAAAAATAATAAAATAAAAATGAATTTTGCCAATGCATTTTAAAAATATCAGTCAACAAATTGCCTCCCAACGAAATTCTTTAGTGATTTTCACTCAAGAAATTCGTTGCAAGCATTGAGTACATATATTTCATTATTCTTTTTTCTTTGTCTTTCCAGGTCAAGATGTTTGATTGGAGGAGACCTCCATCATTATCTTGCATCGAGCCTTCAGAAGAAGATATTTGGCGAGAGATTGATGCGTATGATCTCTCACAATCAGCTTCAATTTCAGACCGACTATATTGGCATAACGAGATGCTGATTGATAGAGACATATATGATGGGATTTTTACTAGATCACCTCGCATGCCTCATTTTGATTCAGACATGCCAGTTGGACATGACCCTGCAGATTGGATTATTACACACAGGTTGCGGTGTACCGATGGTGCTTCTTTGGAAAAAATTATAGAGGGTTTGAGCTATGGGGATCAGGACATTTTGCAGCCAGCAGCTGACCGTGCAGAGAGGACTGGAGCTATCCGTTTGCTCAATTATCGCTTACTGCATCATGAGATCGAGGAGCCACATCATGATCCTGTGTTTGGTAGTCCTGTTCAGGCTTTGACTGGTTATGTCAAGTGGGCCCGCTACACACTTCAGATGCATCAGAAGATACTACAGCAAGCAGAGGTATATGAAGCAATTTATGTTTCTTTATTTGATTACAGCCGTCTTTCTTCTTCATGGCCTCAGAGCATTATTGAGCATTGGGACAGTGTCACAAATACCTGTTGGATTGGACCTAATGAAATGACGGTTACACTCTGGGATTTATGTATTATTTCTTGCCTGCCGATTTTAGGAGTTCCATACGAAGAGTGTATTCCTATCGATTATGATTTATTTAGCCGCCGACCAGCAGGGCAGCATAGGAGGGGTGAGTTTGTTTACTCAGTTGAGCTTCACCAGAGTTTGAGGCACTACTACCATCTTTGTCAGCAAAAGAAGAGGGGTCATGGTCGTAGAGCGATTATTTACTTGGATACTTGGATTGAGAGTTTACTACTTCCAGCGGCACTCACTACAGAGTTTGCACATGTTCATGATCCTTTTAACAAGAGATCGCATGATTTAGAGTAACTTTCAGAGGATTTGTTTGAGCCAGGCTTAACAGATAGATTACAGCCTATTTCAGCCAGAGGATTTTCAGACAACATGCTTTTGGTGTCTTTTGTTGCTACATGGCTTAGCTACTTTGTTTTTCCTAGTCAGAGTAGAGTTTTTCGACCTAGCACACTCCTGATGGCTAGTTTGATAGCGAGTGGAAGAAGGGTCTCGCTGGCTCCTGCAGTTCTTGCACAGATTTATCATAACTTGGGGCAGATTTGTACTACATACGGTAGTGGCCAGTGCAGTGTGGAGATTCCTTGGCACTACCTTCATGGATGGATGCACATACACGTTGCAGGTGCTTTCAGTTGTCCAGAGTTACCGGGGTACTTTACAGAGCGTCATTTTCCTTCTTTGCTCCAGTTAGCCAGAGCGACCTCTTCTACAGACAGAGCACTGATCCGGCTATTTATGTTTGCACCTCTACGGATGACTGATCGTTACAGATTGATTTACAGATCTCCACTTGGTTCTTTACCTTTACAGTGCCTTGGTGTACCCTTAGTAGATTCTCAGTCTGAGAAGAGGACTCCTACTTTACTTTCCAGGTCAGGCTATATACTGATTGCCTCATTTTTTATTAGCATGAGACCTGGTTGGGTTTGCTACAGACGGCATGGTTCAGTGATAATGGAGGGATATAACCCCAATAGGACAGCAAGGCAGTTTGGTCTTTTCCAGGCCACACCGTTAGATGGATTACCCATTGTTCATGGGATAGTCGACACACGTCAACTGGGATCTCTTCCGTTGTCAGTACGTTTAGAGGCAGCTTCCACGACTTGGGCTTTTTTACTTCGCCTTGGGACAGGTTCTCGGTTCTATATTCCACATATGGATGCTCCAACAGGCATTTCACACTTACGGTTGGCTTGGATTCGGCACACATTTTCTTCCTTCATTGAGATGGGCATTCGGGCATACAGCAGACAAGTTAGAAGACAGAGACCATCAAGGTTCCCTTCAGTGCCTCAAGGTCATACTACTGTACATAAGGAGACTTCCAAACTTGATGATAGAAGGAGGAAAAGGAGCCCTGAGCCTACTTTCCAACATGGTGGCACATGTATGTTATGTATATTATTTTTATATGCAATTTTGTTTCTCTTGCATACTGATATGTAAATGTTACAGTTGTTAAAGATAAACCGATCTCTCCTTCTACCGACAGAGGTCACCCTAGGCGTCGATCTTCAAATGATGTTCCAGGTTAAATATTCCTTCTTAATTAACCTATATTTATCTCATTTTTTCTTGCATTTATATTTTCATAATGCATTTTTTTTACAGTATCCAAACACATCTCTACTGACTTGCCAAGTTCTCCTATTTTGGTGCCGGATACTTTGCCTACTCCTCCAGGCTTCCCTTTTTTTGCTTTCTCAACAGACCAGAGTACTACTTTGAGACCAATCCCAGATATTGACATATATTAATTAATTAATTATTTTATTTAATTTTTTCAAATTTTCAATATATTTATCTTTCAGATGTCGAGCTCATGGATGCAGAGCCTGAACTTACACTAGATATTTTGGATGAGGATAGTCATCTGGATATTGAATATACACCTGATTATGCTGAAGGTAAATAAATATATATTTATCTACCTATTCATTTCGTTAATCAACATTCTCCTTTTCATTTTTCTCTTGGATATATGCATAGGTGAACGCTTATCATCTTCTCAGTCTACACACAGTTATTCTACACAGATGTTATTTGAGGATGCTGTTGATGACATAATTACAGAGTTAGCTATCTCACCTTCTCCTTTTTCTAATTCAACTTGGGTGATCGTAGATGATGTATCAGAAAGCTCCTCACCAAGTGTTACTGCCCACTTAAGTGACTACTATTCGTCAGGCTCATCAGATGAGATCCACCTTTCAGGTATTCATATATATATATATATATATATATATATATATATATATATATATATATATATATATATATATATATATATATATATATATATATATATATATATATATATATATATATATATTATTCTTTTATAGTTATATATTTCTTTTCTTAATTGTCTTTCTTTTCTCTTTTTTTTTTTGTATAACTCTACTTGTGTTTTACATCCAGGTTTAGAGCTGGCTTGCTTTGTGTCTAGGATACCTTCTCGAGCTCGTAGATATTTTGGTCAGCAACTATTGAGTAGAGCTCATCACATTGTCACTGCTTTGCGGCACCTACTACTAGGAGTGGATCTTGATGATTTGCCATTTCCAGATTTACCTAGTTTCTGTGTTGAAGCTTCTCTACTTTTAGACTGTGCTGCAGCTTCTGGACTTCAGGATACTGCTTTAGAGACATGGGAGTACCTTTGTCGTGTTGTTGCTTTCGGGCTGTACCAATTACACTTTGTCCCTGAGGAGTTAGCAGTTGAAGTTCCTGACGGTTTAGAGGATGAAGTGAGAGCTGCTTGGGAAAGGATGAAGAGGATTAGTGTGGATCGTGACTTTGGCCTTCAGGCTTTGAGGCGTTGCCAACGAGATATTTCAGTGGAGCAGCTTGAGCTTTTAGAGATATTAGCAGAGCTCAGGGCTTTGAGGCAGCGAGGAATGGCTCTTTTGAAGAGGCGACGAGATCTTCGAGCTACAGCTACTTATACTGAGGAGGAATTTACTTGGATAGCTGCTGAGGTTGAGAGACTAGAGCAGGATTTGTCATCATCCACCGAGGAGTTTGACTCGTTGCGTCATCAGTTGGAGACCACTCAGGCTAGGCAGATGATGCTACAGGATCGCATGTTCAGAATTAGACAGCAGATAGGGAGCCTTCAGTTCAGCCTTCGATAGCTTCTCTGATTTCACTCTGGTACGAATAAGTATATATTTTTTTTAATTATTTACACATGCATTTTATACATTTTATTTTATTTTATTTTATTGGGATGTCTTATACTTTTAATATTTTATATTTGATAGAATGTGACTCAACCTTTAGGTTATGAGCATATAAGATTTCAAAGTTTGGCCCTTAGGCTTTTTGAACTTTTATGGATTTAGCTCGACCCTTAATTTTATGAGCTTAGAAGATTTTGAAGGTTCGGCTTTTAGGCTTATTGAACTTTATGGATTTAGCTCGACTCTTATGTTTATGAGCATATGAAATTACAAAGTTCGACCCTTAGGTTTGTTGAACTTCAGGGATTTAGCTCGACCCTTAGGTTTATGAGCTTAGAAGATTTTGAAGGTCTGGCCTTTAGGCTTATTGAACCTCGTGGGTTTAGCTCGACCCTTAGGTTTATGAGGCATATAAGATTTGCAAAGTTCGGCTCTTAGGCTTGTTGAACTTTGTGGATTTAGCTCGACCCTTAGGTTTATGAGCACATAAGATTTCGGAGGTTTGGCCTTTAGGCTTATTGAACCTCATGGGTTTAGCTCGACCCTTAGGTTTATGAGCATATAAAATTTGCAAAGTTCAGCCCTTAGGCTTGTTGAACTTTACGGATTTAGCTCGACCCTTAGGTTTATGAGCATATAAGATTTTCATAACTTCTTTATTTTTATTTGGTAAAGGGGATAAATTACCTCTCGACTTTTTAGGAGGGGATTGAATTTATCTTATGCATTACAAGAGGTAATATAAAAATTGCCTCCTGTCTTTCAGGAGGAGAGTGAATTTTATTTCTCTCATTATAGGAGAATATAAAAATTGCCTCCTGTCTTTCAGGAGGGGAGTGAATATTATTTTGCTCCTTATAGATGAGATATAAAAAAATTGCCTCATGTCTTTCAGGAGGGGGGATTTGGAAGACTTCTGCCTAGTATGCATATTTTTATACTTAACATTCTTTTATGTATGGTATTTCTTTAGATATTGACCATTAATTGATGGCATAGGCCTTTGACCATTTAGGTCTATGAGTTGATAGACACCTCCTTCATACACTATTTCAATGATGAAGGGTCCTTCCCATATTGGATCAAATTTACCGCCAAGGCGACGGTGAGGGATTATAGGTCTTCGGCGAACCAGAATAAGCTCACCTTCTTTGAAGCTTCTAGGACGAACCATTCTATCATGTGCCCTAGTCATTCTTGCTTTGTAAGACTCTAAACTTTGCTGAGCCTGAAGTCTAACTTCATCAAGAGCTTCAAGTTCTTCAAGTCGTAGAAGATCATTTTCTTCTTTGGTTAATTTGTATTGAACAGCAATACGAAGAGACGGTAGCTCAACCTCGAGAGGTAATATTGCCTCAGTTCCAAAAACCAATGAGTATGGGGTGGTCTGCGTTGCAGTTTTATAAGTGGTACGATATGCCCAGAGAGCTTCTGTCATTTATCGTGCCACTCTCTTTTATTTTTAGAGAGAATTTTCTTGAGTAGTTTAACCAAAGTCTTGTTTAATGCTTCGGCCAAACCGTTAGCTCTTGGGTTGTATATCGATGAATAACGCCAGTCTATCTTATGATGTTCTATAAATCGATAAATTTTGGTACTTTTAAAGGCGGTACCATTGTCTGATATAATTCGACGTGGCACTCCAAATCGATAGACAATGTTATCTCAAAAGAATTTCATCACATTGTCCGCTTTAACTTCTCGTAAGGAATTGCTTCAGCCCTTTTGAGAAATAGTTAGTGGCTGCTAGATGAACCGATGTCCTAAAGAAGATGGTGGTTCTATAGGACCTATTATATCAGTACCCAGCTTTCAAATGGCCATGATGCTACTGTAGGGTGTAGCGAATTCGGAGGTCGATGCATGATATCTCCATGCACTTGACATTGATGACACTTTTTAGCATGATTGATGCAATCTTGAACCATACATGGGCCAATAGTATCCCATACGTTTGATTTTGATTTTCATTTTGGGTCTAGATTGATGTGCACCACACAATCCTTCATGAACTTCACTTATAACTTTTTGGGATTCATCGGGACCCAAACATCGTAGCCACATTTGATCAAATGATCTACGATATAATGTATCATTCACAAAAGCATATCTTAGTGCTCTTCGTGCTATTTGAGAAGCTGTGGATTTATTTTCGGGTAATCTCCCTTCTTTGAAATATCTGATGAATGGATCTCTCCAGTCATTTTCATCAGATATAACTAGGCTTTCTTGCATTTCTTTTCCTTCATCATCTTGTATGATAGCTGGAGTTAATGCATGCCTGTTTTGAATAGTTATGAGAATTGGCTCATTTTGTGGATTTGCTAGTTCTTTAGCTAGCTTTGCCAGCGCATCGGCTTTACCATTTTCACTACGTGTAATCCTTGTGAGATACCTCAGGAATTTGTCGTAGGAGTTTTAGAGCATACTCATGATAAGAGATTAATTCAGGCTTATGGATTTTGAAAGCCCCTATTATTTGTTTGATTATGAGTTGAGAATCTCCATTATATATGGATCTTCTCAATTTCATATTAATTGCCAACTTAAGGCCCGCAATTAAGGCTTCGTATTCAGCCTCATTATTAGTGCGAGACTCTGTTAAACTGTAGGAATATCAGAGTATTCCTTTTTGCGGTGTAATGAATATAAGGCCAATACCCACTTGGATTGTTGGAAATTTAGGTGGCTTGGATGGTTTTAATGATGAAGCTCCATCGAAATAGAGCTCCCATTCTTGTAGATTTTCTTTTTCTTCCACTTCAAGTGTTTGCTCATATGGCAATTCATCGTTGAGTGGAGAACCTGTAGGTAGAGGATGGGCTGCTAGAAAATCAGCTAGAGCCTATCCTTTCACTGCTTTTTGTGGCTATATATTATGTCAAATTGCATTAGCAAGACAGCCCATTTAGCTAGACGACCCGTGAGAGTGGGTCTAGTCATTAAAAATTTAATGGATCCACTTTAGATATTAAAGTGATTTTATGGGATAACATATAATGCCGCAGTTTTTGAGTAGCAAAGATCAATGCTAGGCATTGCTTTCAATTGGTGAATATTTAGATTCTGCCCCTATTAATCGTCGACTGATATAATAAAGGGCATTTTCTTTGCCATTTTCATTTGTTTGTGCTAGCAATGCTCGAGTGATTCTTCAAGAGCAGCTGTATATAGGATTAGAGGTTTCCCTGAGATTGGGGCAGCAAGGATTGGAGGATTCAATAGATATTGTTTTATACTATTAAATGCCTCTTGACAAGCATCGTCCCACACGAAAGGAGTATCTTTCTTCATCAATCGTGAAAAGGGTTGACATCTACCCGAGAGATTAGATTATAAATCTTCGGATATATGCCAATCTTCCTTGTAAAGAACAAAGTTGTCTTAGAGTTTTTGGAGGTGGCATTTTCACTATTGCTTGAATTTTATCAGGATCAATTTCAATCTCTCTATGACGTACAATAAATCCGAGAAATTACCGGATGACACACCAAAAGCGCATTTAAGCGGATTCATTTTCAAATTGAATTTGCGAATTCTTTCGAATACAATTTGAGATCATTTACATGTTCATGTTGATTTTGCTTTTTACAACCAAATCATCCACATAACATTCTACATGCTTATGGATAAGATCATCAAAGATTCGAGTCATCGTCTTTGGTAAGTAGCTCCAGCATTCTTCAAACCGAATGGCATTACTTTATAGCAATATATGCCAATGGGAGTTCGAAATGAGGTATGTTTTTCATCCTCCGGATCCATTTTGATTTGATTATAACCCGATGATCCATCCATGAATGAGAACATGTCATGATTCGAAGTGTTATCGACCATAAGTTCTGCATTGGGCAGTGGAAAATCATCTTTGGGCATGCTTTGTTCAAATCCCGGTAGTCTATACAGACACGAATTTGACATTTTTCTTCTTCAATGGAACGATATTAGCGATCCAGTTAGCTATACTTATCTTCTCGAATAAAAATAGCTTCAATAAGCTTTTTGGTTTCAGCAATGACTGTTCTTCAAATTTCAAGTCGCCATTTGC